>CM075294.1:6909464-7509464 GCA_037672795.1 Lagerstroemia speciosa | reverse complement strand
AGGATTATGTCTTCAGGCATTATGTTCGTGATATTCCTCGGGCTATTTCTCATTGTCCGGGACACACTCAACCTCGACTTCATTAAAGATTTGTTGTGATTGCTTGATGGGTCGGATGATGCAAATTCGCAGCTGAGTTGATTTGATGAACGGATGGACTTCCCAGAGATTTTTATGCGGGTAACGGACAAGACTCGACAGTTCCTTAGCAGGGTTGCTGTGAAGGTATTCTCTGGCTGCTGCTCCTTTTCAAAGTTTGTTTTTCATTGCAGCTCATTGAAGGCATAGACTATAGGATGAATGGTCAAAATGTTAACATGTGTCGAAAACTCATATCTGTCCCCTCTTCAGTGCCTGGAAACAGAAATATGTGTATTTTGTAAATTAATTCTTTCACTCACAGGGGCTCTCTCTAAGTTAGTTCTCTCTGATGCTCTTTGACTTAATTATCTAGCTGCTACCAGCAAAACTGCTCATGAGCTGATGGCTGTTCAAGGTATAGTTCTGCATACGGTGTAACAGAGAGGTGTGAAAAATGATTTGAGCTGCTTTCCCGATAGAGGTTCTCAATGTCCACTGGTCCTTCTGGCTTGTGCCATTCTTTCCATGTAGAGTAAGTGCTAGAACAAGCATCTTATCACTGGAGTGGGTGTGATGTGCTCTGCATGATGCTCGTGCTCTATAATAAGATTGCAAACCCTGGCAAAGGTTTTTGCACTTGAGAAGGCCAAGAGGCTAGGGTGAGATAGATGATCAATCCAAGCACAGATATTGGGACAAAGATTCTGACCATCCCTTATATATGGATGGAATTTCCTGTCTGAGGACATTTATGGATCTTTGAAATGCTCAATGGATCAGCATGCTTGATCCGAGACCCCTACCACATTCTTTCTCATTACGTGGATCTTGTGCCACCTCCACAGAGGCTACTTATCTCTCATTTTAATGGTTTCACCTAAAGTCAATTCTGTTCTCAACAAGTTCGGAAATGGCAACTCTGTTGTGTGTTTCATCATGAATTATGAAGTTGAGAACACACTGTCATTTGCACGGATTTCAGTTCCACGCATGTGCCATCACAATTCATGGTGCGCCCCACTGTCTACTCCTGATATGCCTTTTTTTGTCCCGGGAAAGGCTCTTTAAGACAAACTTTTAGGTATCATATATCTGCTTTCAATCATACCTTAATAGAATATGAATAGAAATCAGCCCCTGTAACATCATATCAGCCCTTTTACAGACATGGACTCGACTCAACCACCAAAAAGTTGGTGCAGTGATATCGGGACTTTCCTTCAAGAAGATAAATAGCTCCCGGCTTTCATGGTAGGTCCTTGTCGTGCAATTCTTGCTGGAGGACTCGCATTCCTATCCAACGGTTGTGGAGAAATTCGTGGCACTCTTTCAATGTAGTAGATGTAGTGGATAGATAGTGTATCAAGTGAACTTTCCCTCCCAGTGGAAGTAAATAAGAGGTTTGGAAAAGACCCATGATCTTCACGCACGCACACATATACGTGAAAAATAGTAATTGGTGTGGTTAGATATTATCTCTATCCTGAAATTGAGACTTTGAATATGATTTTCACTATTAAAATTTTCGGTGTCTTTTTATTTTCTGTACCTTTATCTCTTATCGTCTTTTCTATAATAAAAGATAAAGTAAGCAAAATAAAATTCAAAAAGAAAAGTATCGGCTGAAGTGGGGTCTCCAATTTTGACTTTGGAAGAAGTCAAGACAAAATGCTCGAAAATTATCTGTGGAGGGTATTGGCATCAAAATTTGCAAACCGGGACAAGCCCGGCAATTTTTCAACTTCTATTCTCTGCCAAACAAACCCTTCCATTTCAGTGACTCCTCTTACTCTGACGAAACGATGACGTCTCCCTGACCGCATCGCCGAGTCGTGAAGTACATGTAACATTTTTTGTTTAATCTGCTCCGTATTCAGAAATCCAGTAAACCTTTACGAATTCAAGTTCGAGTCAGACTAGTCATCTAAGGGGGTAAAGCTCTTACTGAATTTTTTCCATTCACAATATTTGAACATGAACTTTTACTTAAATAAAAGAAATGTAAAATTATCTCGGCCAACCCATATTGATTATTATATATATTTTTCGTTCGCAAAGGACACTTGCATAAGTGGATACGAGGAAGAGGGGGTAAATTAGGTACATTTCTCTTGCTAAATGGATGTGCTCTCTGTTTTCTCGGTATGTCTAGAATCGATGAACATTAAGAAGCAAACTAATAGGAGAAGAAGTAGATCAGTTCCATTATTGGATTATTATTAACTTTACGAGTATTTTATTTATATTTATTTACCTATACTTACCAAGTTTTATGATTAAATTTGTATTTTCCTGCATGTGATTATAATCGGATACAGTTTAAAAATTTTCACATAACTGAAACTTTTTTTATATAATTTTAACATTTCACGTAATATAACAAAAACTCGAACCAAATGCGAAGTTGTACGTACTGCATCGGGGCAGTCGTATTATTTCATTAGCCAGGAGGGAGGGGGGAAGGAAACAGTGTACACCGTTAATCATAAGAAGCTGTCGTTTTCTTTGGTATAGTTCATGGGATTGGTGGGAAGAGACGATGGGTGAAGAGGAGGGTTTGTGGCCGACCCAATGCCATCTTCCTCACCTACTCCCTCGGGCCTCTCTCCTCTTTTTTGTTAATAAGTGATTCGATGGATATCTTCTTCTGTTTGCACAAGACAACCCCGCTGGACAAGGCTCGAGTTATGCTGCGGACAATCTTGTCCTTCGTTTTTATGAAATTTTTGGTAAACAATGAGGTCCAAACTCGGAAGAATTTGAAGGAAAAATGAAAAAGCATACGAAGAAGACCATCTGGGTAAGAAGACCCTAGAGCATTTCTGAATAACAACAGGTTAAGGCTGATCGGATGCAGTATGATTTGTGTACTGCGAACCCAAAGGAAATGGGTAATTCGTAATCATATGTTTTTCTCGTGATAAATGCTTGAGGAAATCACAAAGCAATACCGATCCAAGATATACAGGAATTCAATAGTATGAGAGAGTTATGGTTTGTACGATCCAATACCCTCTAAAGCGCTGTTTCTTCTCTTTCTAAGTTTGTACCCATTAAATGATTTCCACAGAAAAGTTCGGCTCGGTGTCATTTCTCATCAAGAAAATAAGTAATCGAGAAGCCTAAATCAATCAGATTCAACAGCGACAAAACATAATTCATGTTGCCCCCATGATCCCTATGCAACCATTCTCAGTATGTGTTCTTCTATCTGACGGAGTTTGGAGCTCTTTCAGGATATCGCAGACCGGCTGCCTCTCCGAACTCTCTAAATTACTCAAGAACAGCAGATGCATCTAACTAATGATATCGACCTTTAACTAGGGCAGGTTGATATATGTGTTGCCCTATTGAAGATCAGTTTCCATGGAGACAATGTTTATCGCATGTACGTTCGAGCTTAGATGCATGGCAGGAGATATACATCAATGATAAGGTGATGGCAAAGTCGACAGTGATCGAGGGTTCGAGAAATTTAAGGAAATCAACGTACCTGCCGAAAGGGGGAAGAGAGAACTGAAGGGAGAGGAGTTCGAGGGGAGATATTGGCGCGGCTCAATCGAATTACATGGCTCGAAACCTTCCATCATCATATATCACACTACGAATTCGACCACGTCCTTCAATTGAGACATGCCAATACCTCCGCCATGGATTCTTCGACTCTCTCGCTATCTATACAGCTGCATCGATCAACTAATCCCTTCTTCCTCCTCTCCTTCTTCTTCGCTCTGCCGACCGGTGGTAATGCTCCTCTATGTCTGTATAGTTACATATATATGATAGATGAGTACATATGCAGAAGGTCGACACAGAGAGAGAGAGAGAGAGAGAGAGGAGGAGGAGGAGGAGGAGATTCTGTTATGAACGCGGAGGAGATGGAATCGGAGGACATGATTCCTGCGACACGTTCCTTCTGAAGAAGGTTTCTATACAGAAAACGAACGCGAGAGAGAGAGAGAGACATTTAAATTTCAACCATGAAACAATTTATGGAAATAAAAACATATTTTTCAGTGATGTTTTTCGGTATTTTGCATCAATGTTGATCCTCCTAAACCGGAAGAAAGCCATGTACGTACCAAGTACATCACGTGAAAATATTGATATAGTGTCACAAGCCAATCAAATTAAGTTATTTTTACGATTTTTTTCCTTTCAGGGTTTACATTTTTCATTTTAGATTTTATTAAAAAATCATAAAAATAATTGAGTTGTATTAGCTCGTGATAACAAGTCAATACTGCAACGTGGTACACCCGTTACACACAAGACTCTACCAGAGAGAGTCATGTGTGTCACAGGTATACCGCGTAACAGTGCTGATGCGTTGTCACGAGCCAATATGATTCCATTATTTTTAGGATATTTTTAATAAAAAATAAAAGGAAAAAAATAACCCTAAAAATAGCTTGATTTAATTGGTTCGTAACATCACGTCAACACTGTTACGTGGTATGCCCGTTACATACAAGAATTTCTCCGTGAACGGAAACTAGTATCACGGGTCTTCCATAATTTAGAAACTTTACTAATTTTTTTCGTCCGTTTGAATGTGGAAAAAAAAAGGGATGTATATGCATGTATCTTTTTTTTTTCAAACAGGGTGGTTGATTGTCTCCATCTGCCATACATGAAATTCATGTATGTAACCTTATCATTACAATCAAATTTAATTGTTTTTATAATTATTTTTTAAAATTTTTATAATTTTATAAAAAGTATTAAAAATAAATATATAAATTTAATAACATCATCATTATGTGGAGTACTTTCCTCGTGGCATTGGCATTGGGATGGGATGTTAATCCCTCAACATTGACCCCTTGTTTCATCCAACGATTGATAACGACAAGATAATTTTCCTTTTAATTAGTTGAAGAGGTTTTGAAATTACCCAAATGCCAAATACAAAGTCTGCTCAACTAGTCAATTCAAGAAATCATATAAACTAAAAATCTACTTAAAAAGCTTAGAAAAATAATTAATTCAGAGAATATATAAATCGAGGATATTAAAATAATATTAACTAAGGTATTTTTAATTGTTGAAATTATATTTTTAAATATTTTATTTTCCAAATGGACTAAAGAAGAACGGAGATGCATCACCTAGTAGTTCCCTCACTAAATCTCCAAATAGATGATCCCAGGATCGATCCCCGGGTTGGGAGGGTCGACAAGAATTTTTATAGGGATCCCGGCTCGATTATAGATAAGTGTCAGTGTACGCTTTGGCTGGTTCGGGAATACTACGTGGTGCAAAAAAAAAAAAAACCACACAGTCATATATTTGTTTTCCTCCAACATCTTACTGATGATGGCAATTCATCTCATGTCGATCGCAAGTTACAAGTAATTTCTGTCGGAATATGGTGACCTCGGTCCCTCCGTGTGCTCACGGGTTGCAGCATGGCAGGCACGGCCCACGGCGGGACCCTGGCTCAAAGATGTGGAGCGGGCCCAGTTTTCTGATGCTAGTGGACCAAGTCTAGAACAACAGTTCAGGCCCGACCAAGTCTTGGGTCGGTCTCCGGCAGACAGTAGCCCGACCCAGCCCAGACTATGATGTTCAGCTACGGTGCCAAGTCGGCCGGTCTGGGCTCGAACTCATCTAGTCCAGCCCTCGATCGGACGCGCTCCTAGCCGAGGTGGCCGAAACATGAAGGGAAACATTTCTCTCTGTGAAATCATGCCATCTGCTCTCATAGTATGTGTGAAAACTAGATCGTAAAAGCTTCCGTGAATTATTGATCGTGAGTCGTTGAACTACGCTGATGAACGATTAAGTAACTGGATCATAAGAGTGTCCGATATACCCGAAATTACCAAATCTCTCTCTCTGTCTCTCTCCATCAAAAGGAAGCCCGCGCTTTTAAGGAGGAAAGCGCCATGTTTGGAATCACCGTCCTTTTGATGCTGTCCACCACATTGACATTACACTGCCAAGACTCGACCAGGTTCAATGAATCTTCTTCTTCAACTTCTCCCCCCCACTATAAAACGTTCCCTCGCGCCTCCTGTCAGCATCCAACACGACGGATTAACTCCTCCTTTGGCCTCCAGGGTCCAAGCAATTCTCCTGACAGCCTGAATAAAAATTCAACCGGAGGCCCCGTATCGGTCGAAAACTTGGGCGTCAAAGCTGGTAGCCAGTGAGGGAAGCGCATGTACGTTTCGGTCGAAAGCTATTACAGCCCGAGGTATGAGGAAGATGAGTAAGATGAAGCCATAAGGGAAGTTTGCCTTTTCAGGACTGTGGGCGATGCTCTCGGGCAGATTGATTCTTCCCTCTCCCTTGGTATGTTTTAGCCAAACAAATGGCACAATGATCCTGCCTTAGATACTTTAACCGCTGGGAGAATCGTTTCAGTACACTGATATCGTCATCCAGTATTCTTTAGTATTATTATTTATAGGAAGAAGGGTAAAGAAAAGGAAGAGAATATCCCGTCCCAACTTCGAATTCTCCTCAGCTTAATCAGTACATTAGTAGTGATCGACTGTTAGTGAGTTTTCTATCGAATCGATCACACGAGTCTATTTCATCATTTCTTGAAGGTGTTGAGGACTGGCAAGGACTAGTCAGGTGAAGGAATCGTCAAAATCTTCATCTTTTCACCATGGACATTTTATTTCCTCCCATTTTATATTTAGGAATTAGGAATATGAAGGCTACATTGTCTCCTTTGAGCTAAATAATTGATCAAAAGCACTCTACCTAAGTTAGCATTTTCCTTAAATTTATACCATTTATTGATTATATCTTTTTATTATATACAACTCACTGTCCCACTTCAATCTTTTGCTTACAATGGGCGAGGATGCCAGCTTGACATGAAAAATACTTCTACAAAATATTTTATAATTTACACTTATTTTTTATTAAATTATTTTATTTCGACTTATCCCTTTATTATTCTTTTAATTAGCTCCCTTCATTTTCGCCCACTCGCACAAATTTTCTAAATATTCGTCATTACCCACAGCCATGAGAATAAGAGAGCATAAAGGAGCACGAAATTGAACTCAGACCCTTCAATCCCCAGTGCAGGGTAGTACGATCACACCAATACCTGATTCTCTTATTCTATGGGGAAGTCATTGGCCTTTACGTGCAGATGGCTTTTGTCATTTTTGTCCTACTGACTCATATCTGAACTGGAAATGTATTTAAATTTGGATTAAAGCGGAGGGATTTTGGCTTTATAGAACATGGATCGACTGTTCCCCGCTTCGGCTTGCGTCATGATGAAACATGGTTTCCACTGTCCTGGATGCTGTCCAGGAACAAGCTTCTGCTGGAGTTGCAGGTGCAGGATTGCTCTGTAAAAGAGGAGGACATCAGCGAGCGCTCGCTTTCATTCCCATGAATCATTCTGTGCCTTAAGAGCCTAAAGGATGTCTGCAAAGCGAGCTTTCCAGGGGACGACGTCCATGGAAAGCTCTCCTCGATTCAACGGGATGGCAGAGGCAGAGAGGGTTCTCCCTTTCCTTACTGGTCTCCGCAGATTGATTCGTTCCAGAAGAACCAAAATGGAGTCCGGTGTCTGCAGAAACAATTTTCTGCTGCAAAGTGCGTACGAAGACAAGGAATGCTCCATGACCGCAACTCTTCACGACATTGTGCAACACTCTGGATCTCGAATCTGGTAAAGTTTTGATGCTGCACCAGTGTTTGCCTTTCTATTGCCCCGGCATCCTCCTCGTCGCTCCAGAGAGTTCCCCTATTCGAACTTCAACTTTCCGTCAGCTACCTGCAGAGATGGTTGGAAGCTGTCAGACAAACTTTCCATACTTTACTGTCTCCTTTTATACCGTCTTATCATGATCTTAATACAGCTGAACTTGAGTTCGGAGCATCAATGGTGGCAGGGACTGGGAATACAATTTATTGTAATTTTAAACAGACATGCTGATGTTACGATCACGTGGTAGCTCATTCTTCTACAAATCTCAAAGAATTTTCTGTAGTCATTCCTCCTCCAACATACAGGAAAGAACTGTGTAAGTTTCAAATATCCAATTATCCTATCAACATAAAAGTCAATGATGGAACAGAGAATAAAGGAATCTATCTATTGAAACGAGAATGCTGTAAAACAACCTTATTTTTCTTCTCAACACTTGAAAAAACATATTGGAAAAATATATTTCCTTTCAAAAAGGTTTATCTTTTTATTTTCTATAATTGCAGTACATCAAGGAGAAGGGTATAAAATTAAGGACAATCCATATAATCTATAAACTGTTCATAGATATGCTAAACTAGAGGTGGAGGAATTGCAAAATGTAATCACTTGTCAAGCATAAAAACAAGCTTTGGGTCATTCAACTGAAGATGTGAACCATATAGAGCCGTTGGCTTGTAAAAGGTGAATGAATACCAGGATAAGCATGTAATGCTTCTATGGCAGCACAGCAGCTTTGCTTGAAGGATCTGCACCAAGCATTATCACATGAGCCCTAGTGAGCCCATCTTCTGGATAACATCTACAAACTCTGAAGGAGACTTCCCTGTCTTGAAATCGGTAATAGGTGTTGAGTCAACATGCTTCAAATCCCTCAGGGTTAAGGCAACAATTGGTTTTAGTTTACCATGAAGATTGACCAGTTCGCAGTCACCCGTTTAGCACATATATAAGGGAAACAAAAGCAATCTCCTTTAACAAATGAAAGAAACACTCCATGCTTTAAACGTATGGTTTCCAGCACGCCAATTAAAAATAATGCAAATAAATCAAAACTCAATCGCCATTATCGTAACACCACAAAACAACATGGAACTTGAAAGCAGAAAAGCTTATCTTCATGGAGAAGCAAAGCAGTGCATCGCAACCAATCTATCTGGAAGAAAAATTCAGAATCCATTCACTCTATAAGGACCCGGCTCAAGTATGGGATAAGGAGATCAATGCGAAATATGAATAGACGTGGGGTAAGACTTCTATCAAACACCTCGTGTGTGTCCATCCAAGGCCGAAACTATCCAGCACAGGAGACGCACATCCACGAAGATCCTGCCATAACTTACAAATTCATATGGATATGCTGTTCTGGGTCCAAATATTGAGTGTGAACGACGGATAGAAGCAGAGCATTTACACGACACTGGCGTCAACCAAATGCATGCGTCTGAGCTTACAATTGAAACAGCCGATTGAAGGGCCAAAGGCCATAATTGAGCTTGAACGGCCAATAGTGCCGGAGCTTCACGGAGTGTCGAACGATGACCAGTGACGGTGGACACAGGAGAGTGTGTGGATGACGAAACCTGCGGCTGCGACGTCGTTTCTTCTTTCCCCGAGCCCTGAGGAACTCCGTTTGTAGTAGAAAGAGTTTTCAGTGGATCAGTCATATTACGTCAGAGATGTTAATACAGTATATCCTTCTAATTGAGACTTGATATATCATTAATAATTATACAGTTATAGTTATTAAATTTTAATTTTTTTAAATATAAAATATCTTAAATAAATAGTAAACTCCAATTAGAAATAATATATAAACGGTAAAAAAAATTTAAAAACCTAATAAATAGTAAATCTTAAATGGAAAATCGTAAATGGAAAATATGTGAAAGATGAATTTTGATTGGACGGATATATCACGTTAATATGGCCTACATGATATGACCGCTTCACTGAATATTTTCTCATGTAGTAGGGTGATCAGATTTAGATACTCTATATTTTTCATGATATTTGATCTACTTTATTTAAGATCAATTTCTAAAATTTGGAACTGGACCCTACTCTGTTAGTTTTAAGAATTTAACTCTACTCGGAACTTGTATTATACTACTGATTTCGGGTATCCATTTGAAACATATTCTTCTATTAATAAATAAAAATGAAAATTCAGAATCGATTAATAAATAATTATCTAATAATTTCTTTTCTTAACATACCCTAAAAATATTCAATTGAATGCAATATTGATCGGTAAGACTCTTACGTTAAAAGAATAAAGATTATTAGATAATAAAAACTAAGAAAATGATGAATTTTAAGATATACTGAGAATTCGAAGATGGAAAGGAAGGATAGAAAAGAATATTAAGATAAAATATTGTAATTTTATGTTTTATATTCAGTAAAAATATAAATATAAATTTGCCGATTTCGAGTACTGATTCCGAGTAATATCTTTAATAGCGTTAGAATTAGAATATATTTTAACTGATTTCTCATTTTTTTATGGAGAACCTACTGTATTCTCATTAGAATATGCTCCGAACTTATCCTTTCGACAGGTTCCAACCCGTTCTGGGTCTACCCATTGCCGTAGTCTATAGCCCGAGCCGCTCAAACGCTCTCTCTCGGCGCCATTTTGAATAGTATGAAAGTGAACGGGCCTATAAGTTCGAGCCCAAAAGGCCTATCAAATGCAACAGGCCCTGATCTTAGCCCAAAACATAATTAAGGTATCTTTTAGGCCCAGATCCCAAAAATAAAATAAAATAAAGAAGGAAATCTAAAATAAATTATAAGGATTCTTTTCTTCCGAGCTCGGTCTTTTTCTTCCGGTCCGTGGCCAGGCACGTGTAATGGATAAGGACAAGGAAATATAGGCACGTGAAGATTGCCGGAGAAGAGTCATTATTTGTAATCCCCAGACACACCTTTTTAAGTAATCAGAATAGCGAATTAATTGTATTATTCAATTCGAGATCGCCTAAATAGAAATCTAATAGAATTGTGGAGAATCCATTAAATAAATATTGCACTTATCAAAATTTCTGAATATTAGATGATGCACCACCTATAAATTGACAGAACAGGGAAATCCCTTTTCAAAGGCTCTCCAGGAACCCCTACCAAACCCCTCAATTTTCCTCCCTCCTCATTGTCCTCCAAGCTTCTCATCCACCTCTGCGGATCCCTTTCCTCTTGTTATTTCTTCATTTCCTTACTACCCATCTCAAACAAATATGAATGGAACTATGCCTTTGTTAGGGCGGGGCAATTCGGTCCCCGCCGAAGCTCGGGAATCTACTATGGTCGAGGCTTTCAGTCTGGTCCATAAGCAAATCATGAGGATGCGAATGGAGTTCTGGATTGAAGCCCTTCTAAGTGATCAGAACAGGGAGATGGCGCTTTATGTGCTAGCCAAGGTATACAAATGCTTTTCCTTTCCTACAGCTTTATCTTGATATTGCATCGGCCATTATGATCCTATTTCGTGAATGTGATATTTGTCATTTTCAATCTGTTGTGTTATGAATGATCCCAAACCTTGGAATTTAATCTAACTTGATGTTGATAGCGAATAATCGTCAACCTTGCATTTCAATTTGATCTATATTTGATAGCGAATAATTTTAAACCTTGAAATTAATTCTTATTTAGATGCTATATCCTGATAGAGAAGTGGATAGTTTTCATGTACCATTAACAACTACTTTATATCATATACAAAATATATTATT
Organism: Lagerstroemia speciosa; assembly: GCA_037672795.1. Taxonomy (NCBI): domain Eukaryota; kingdom Viridiplantae; phylum Streptophyta; class Magnoliopsida; order Myrtales; family Lythraceae; genus Lagerstroemia; species Lagerstroemia speciosa. The sequence continues at coordinate 7,497,953 of CM075294.1, read as the reverse complement.
TTCATTACCGATAAAATATATGATTTTCACAAAAGTTAAATATCAAATTGAAAATATTAACTTTCATATCATCTACACAAAACATCAGTACCTATACATCCATAATGGGAAACCCTAGGAATCACTAACGAATCTAATCTACGAAGACTTTTACAAGTTGTCTTATGGACAATGATACAGTCAACTCTTATAACCTTGTCTGACTTCTTATTTTAACATGGGTCTTATGTCGGATTTTGGCATCGGTCAAACCCTTAAAAGAAAAAAAAGAAAAGTCAAAAGTTATTTTTGTTTTCTATGTCACTTGCAAAATTATATTATAACGAGAATCCAACGGCATATCTCATAGAAAGTCAATCCTCTGAATGCGTGCATGACACCTACCGGCGAACTTCCCCCGCTGACCGGTGGGGAGATGATGCTCTGGACTCTTGAAGTCCATGGATTTGACCAACAAGACAGGAATTTTGATTCCTTCATAGGGCAGTACTGGTGCATTATGGATGAAAATTTTGATATTTGAATCTTGCCCGATTTTGAAATTTTCTCCTTATATGTGATGATTTATTTCATCCAAGTAATTACTTTGTCTGGATGAAGCATTTTCAAGTTAATAGTAAATTCTCTATATTTTGCAGGATAATGGGATTAATCAAGAATTGGGCCCAGTCCTTGGTCGTTCACCTGTAATTATGCAGATCATTTTCGAGGTATTCAATGATCGCAACACTGTATCAAGCTCTAAACATTACTATGCGAGTTAAAGATGGTGACCATTTATCCTGTTAGAGTTAATGTCCAATAGGCGTGAGTTCTCTCATGACTAATATCTGGTAACTTTCAATGGTCTTGAGATTCTTATATATTCTTCAATCTTGTCACTGTTTGCAGGAAATATTTTCAGCACATTCTCGACTTCAATCCCTGGTCCTGTTAGATATGATCTGCAAGAGAGCTTCTCATGCTCTTATCCTGCTTAAGGTTGGTTTTTCATCTAACCTGAATCTCCTCGTATGAGCTTGTCGCAATCGTCTCTATAAGCATACGATAAAATTTGTAATTTATTTTTCTCTTGCAGCATGTGGCATCTCATCCCAACACGAGACTGCTGTTGTTAGATGGTAATTCTCGAAATTCTATCTGTACGAGTCAGGGTGAAGAGTGTTTCATTTGAGATGTATTTCTTGTGACTTACCAGTATGGCCATCTATTTATGTCTTCCATGAAGCTCAGAGATACTCGTTAAGTTGTTTCACGTGTGTAGTTCCATAATTTCTCTAATTAGTCCGAGTTTTTTGCAGCCCCGGTTGTGCACTGTCTGACCGCTTTTTTGGAAACAACTGACCATGGAAAGCCCTATGAGCTGCTGAGGTTTAGCTGCTTGGGGGTAATCAGCGCTTTAGTGCAGGTGCTTTTCCATTTATACTAGTCACAAAATCCATCGTATTCCATTTCCATCACATGACAACCTACGCATTGTGAAATTCAACATGCTTAATCAATCGATTAGTGCCGATTAAATTGAACATGTATTTGTAGTCGATGATGCTGAGAAGTTGATTAAATTGCAGGACGGCGATGAGGGGATTATTGAATGTCTTCTCAAGACTAAATTATTTCCCCGCATTCTTTCGTGCTTAGAACGAGGCCCCGAATTCACTAAGACAGTAAGAGCTTCAGCCTTTTCTTAAAGTTTTGTTCTTCCCCGTAACATTTTCAATCTAACTAGCATGGCAATCATATGTTTTATATAGGGAGAAAGAGGGTTTCAACAGAATAAGGACCTTTTGGTTATTATCCCAATTTGCACATAAATGAGAAAAGTGAGATGTGGCCTTACCTTTTTAAAAAAAAAATTATTTTATTGGTTTTTGGGTATCTCATTTAGTCCATGGATTCGGATTTGAACTTATGACCCTCAAGAAAATCACTGATGCGTTCGTTGCCTCTTGTATTTACAGGTGGCTATTTTCATTGTATTTAGGATCATAATGCAGAGATGTGGATTAAGGTATATCTGTACTATTCCTGATCGTTTGTCTGTAATAAGTCGTTCCCTCTCAGCTATTGTTAACGAGTCCAGTTCCGAACCTCATCCATTGCTCGTGGGCTGTGTCATTGGTTGCTATCTTAGGCTTTCCAAACACCCTAGGTTAGTCAACTACTTCGTGGCATACCACGTTCTTCACTTCTAATCGGTCATATCTTAAATTTGTTTCCACTATTTACCGGGAGCTGATGAGATGCCCTCAATTTCTTTTTGTTTTAAACGAAGAGCGTGCGATGGATTGGCACTACGGCTTCCTGAGAGGCTCCGAACTTTTGCTTGGACTGCCAGATTCCATGTAAGTAATAGACGGACCAGCTCCTCTTGGAAATAAAACTACTTATCGGCTTACATTCATTTATACGAGTTTTTCCCATCATCATGAATGACAATGGAGTCTCTGACTAGGTAGGAAAATAGTGTTTCGACCATTTCGAACCCGATCTACTTAGGCTCGTGTCTGCCTCATGAAATTGTGACTCGATGTCTCTTTTCTCTTTCCAGGACGACCCCGAAGTGATTGAGTGGTCTCGACAGCTTTACACTAACGTTGCCAATGGGCACTACAGTCTCCTGACAATGATGTAAATGGCACCGTCGCACCGCGACGCTTGGAGAAGGCTCGATCGATGAAGCAACATGAGATGTATGTATCTCAAGTAACATGTCGTGCCATTGATCATGAGCTCCATTATGCTCGCCCTGTAGAGTAAATCGATGCTGCACATTCCTTGGATATTATATAGTTGAATAACATATTGCAAGGTTTTCATACTTCTCTATCGTACTCGAGTTGCTTCCTAGTAAAAGTTGTGGTTTGTGAACGGTTTACTAGCATATTACATGACATGAGCAACATCAAGCCTGGTCCTTGAAGTTAGGGCTGGTCAATTGTCGATGTGTACCGACGGTCAGGAGTCGCCTGACTCGACTCAGAAGGCTGAGGTCAGCCACCCTCCCGATTGCATTTTCTGAAGCAAGTGTATATTAAGAGTACTACACAGAAATGCCCAGTGTTCGGTAGTGAATTAGAACTCACGAGACGATTGAACATTCTTCTACGGGAAGCCCATTATCCTAAGACATGCCGGACCGTAGAAGCATGGAATTTGTGTCGACTGTAACGCCAATTTTTTTCCAAGTGATGATTGGCCCCACTCTACATTACCATTTCTCCGGTCCACGCCTTCCAAGAAAATTAGTGTTAATCATCCGAACATATATCATAATTATTATCAGTAGATCAATTTAATTGGTATTTTTTCCCGCCACTTTATTATGAGATAAAACTATCTAAAAATTTTTTCCTCCATCCTCCACTGGACTACTCCATCAACCTCTTGCTACAGAGGGCAATGCGCTTTCCATTGCAAAATCCATGCTGGCATGTTGGCCTGGGAGGGAGGAAGGGGGATCTCTTCATACACGCATCCAAGACTAGAATACACGCCGCCGGGCACGCAACATAGAGGGCCATGGTGGTGGCGGGGTTGAAGCTGCTGCCACCAAAAAGAATGAAAGACTGCTGAAGATGCTGAAGATGAGGATGATAAGAGTGGTAGCTGCTGTAATGAGGAGGCTAGCCAAGTCGAGGACTTGTACTAAAACCTGCCACCAAAGAGGAGGCTGCTTGAAAGCACTAGTTGCATAACTCATAGTTTTCAACATTAACGTTACCACAATTTTTCCAACCAAAAAGGTGAAACCAACAGATAAAAGGGGAAAAAAAATTCTAGTCTTGTACTCAACCCTGCACCTGTCTGCTCGGACAAACATGTCATGGAAGTCATTATGAGAACTCAGAAACAAAACCAAAGGGAGCCTAGGCAGCCGGCGGTTGCTGCTGAGAGTAATGCCATTCAACAACATCCTTGTAAGGCAGGTTCCCCCCGAAAATATCCAATGCACTACCCACAGTAACATCCACTCGCCCCATTCCAGCCAATTTTATCCTCTCTAGATCATTCATCACCGTGACACCGCCTGCATATGTGACTGGAATCTGATCCACAAACCAATTAAGGCTAAGGCATTAGCAATATTCAGTAAGCAGAGACCATACGGAATACAGAGTGCTTAATTGGAAATTATATTCCAAGACCAGTCATCCAACTGCATTGATGGATCAGCACTGGAAATGGAATGGAATATCTTCCAATACTGAAATGCCCATAAAATACATGGATCAGCACTGGAAATGGAATGGAATATCTTCCAATACTGAAATGCCCATAAAATACAAATTCTAGGAAAAAGATGAATAAGAGGAGAATTAATCACTCACAGGAGAATATCTTCCAAGCAAAGCCACTAGCTCTTCATCAATCCCAAGCCTGCAATTATCAAACAGTTAGAAGAAGAAATAGAGTGACATCTTCAAAGAGAAAGCGTGAAACTTGTGGGAAACAGCTGACACTTTCAGCAAAGTAGGACCTTCAAGAAGTGGCTAAGAAGCTTTAGTTTCACATGACATGTCAACCTTTTTGTGTAGACTATATACATGATATCTCATCTGAGACCTCGATACAAGAAGCCGCATTTTTTAGGGGAATGAAATGGAGGGTAATCTTGAAGGGGAACATATATGGACTTACTTTTTCCCTTCAACATCTACACCATGAACCAAGAACTCATCTGCATACCCAGCAAGAAAGTCTAACACCTTCTCATCTAGATATACAGCACTAAACTTCTGCCATCTATCAGTCACAACATAATATCGACCTTCCTGCAGAGAGTTTCAAATAAATGAACATAAGCAAGAGAAACTAACAGTAATGATCACCCTTAGTTTAAAATCTCAACATCTGCAATTTTATGTTAATCTCTTTGCCGCCTTATTAGAAAGATAAGTCTATCAATAAAGACTGAATTTCTTAGAGACCATCAAAGTTCAGATTGAAAAGTCTGTCTTAAATTATTACTAGTCTTTTCTTTATATTTTTTGTTCAAAATATGCAGGAGTTTTCATCCCATTTCCCTTGCAATCATAGTTTACCACAAAGAGACTGAATATTTGCATAAGCAAAAACCTAGCATATATATCAAGGCATACCTTCTTCCTGCAGCTAAGATCCAAGACCAACCTTTTTTTTCCAACAACACGGACAAGATCTTTAAGCCTTTCAAGGTCCATTGTGCCATTATTGAACACAAACTGTAAGATGATATGAAAGCAAAAGAGGACCAATTAATTCTTCCATTTTCTCTTAAAGAAAGTATAGAAGTCCATAAGCTATTCTACAAAAGCCTCAATCTAAAAGCAGTTTCCAACTCTTTGGCTTGACCATCCATGATTTACAAGAAAAAAATAACATTCCAGATATATCTCAGTATTTTTGTAATTCCTCTTGATAAGTCTTCCATATAGGTTTCTTACTTTCAGTCCTTCTAACGACAACATAACTCATCAGTACTAGGAGATATCATTGCCAATGCAAATCAAATATTCCATATCATGAGTGTGGGACCAAATTCTATGCCAATATTGGGATATAAGGAAAAGGTTTCATACTAAAAAACTACTGAAGTGGCAAGTGCCGCAGTACAACTGCAAATTTGTTAAAGGATCCACTATTTGGAACCACTGCATGGTTGATTGAAGCTACCATTTGGAACATCACTCAAAGCTGAATAGTACATGACATACCGATGTTACAATCACATGGCTAGCTCCTTCTTCTATAAAACTCAAAGAATTTTCTGCGGTAATTCCTCCGCCAACATGCAGGCCGCCTAAATCAAATCAGCGCTTCCACGGGTCCAATAGAAGATAGAACCATGTAAGTTTAAAATATCCTATTATTCAATTAACATAAAAGTCAAAGATGAAACGTAACAATAAGGGATAATTACACCGGCGATACAGAACCTTTTACAAACGTTTCATGTTGGCACAGAACTTTTTTTTTATAACATTTTTGTACAAAATTTTTCAAAAGTATGTCACTTTAGTACATTCCCTCAACTTTCGACTAACGGCGTGAATATTGACTAATGAATAGATAATCCCTTATTCTGAAAAGTTGACGGGATGCAGAGCAGCCTCGAACCCTAACCTCCCACAAAATCACGAAGGATTCATCAAGGTAGCACTTTCACTCGTTCTCGGGACAACAAGGAAAATTAAATCTACGCACCAATCGCATTCCAGACCCAGACCCACCACCACACTCTCTTCAGGACACAACCGCTTCGACGATGGAGGAGGCGGAAACAGCGATGAGCCGACCATCACGGCGGGGCAAGGTCCAACTGAAGCTAATCGACGACAAGAATAGCGTGGTAGTGACATTCTCAAAGTTGGAACGGCCTCATTAAGAAGGTTCTTCGGGAGCTTGCCGTAACCTACGGAACAGAGAATGAACCCAACCAAGGTCCCGCCCCTTAGATCGGCTGGTGTTTAAGACATGGGAGAGGTTGGGAGGAAGAAGATGTTGTTGGTGGTGGTGGGGGGTTTGAATTGCACCAATGGTGTAAAATGTTTCGCCGCAGTTGCTTTTTGGTACAAAAAGAGTTTTTTATTTTTCATTAGTACAAAATTTTTTAAAACTGTTCCATCTTAATACAATCTATTAATTTATGATAACGATGTTAAATTTAAAACTGACATGACATCCAATTGAATTTAAAAGCTGACGTGGAATCTACCTATTATTTTACCAGATCCAACCCGAATTTTTTTTCTTTTTAATTTCACCTACCCATTTCCTTTATTTTGCTACTTTTCATTTTTCTTTCGTGTAGCGTTTTAACGAAGGGACATAGCAAAGATACCTGTAGGGTCGGATCAGGCAAAATAATAGGCACATTCCATATCAGTTTTTAAATTCAATTGAATGTCATGTCAGTTTTAAATTTAACACCATTAGGATAAATTAACAGATTGTATCAAGAGAAAACAGTTTTAAAAGATTTTGTACCAACGGGAAACAGAAAATTCATTTTACACCAAAAAAAAAGCGGTGACAAAACATTTTGCATCTGCAATTTACCCAGGTCTAGGGTTTCTGGATGAGAAGTTAGGATTGGGGTTTTTTTGGATGGAAGGGTTGGAAGAAAGAAGATTAAGGAGTTAATTTTTTTTTTTAGGAGATTAGAAGAAAGAAAAAGAAAGGATTAATATTTTTTGAATGGAAAAGTTAGGAGGAGCAAGACGAAGGAAGTAATTTTTTTTTTCAAGTTTGGAAGCAAGAAGATGGAGGAAAGTTCAAAAGAAGATTTTTTTGGCTAAAATTTTACCTTTTTTATGAAAATGTACCAGGATTTGATTTTTTTTTTAATTTTTTCAAAATTTTATATATAATTATTTATAATTATTTAAATTAATTATTAATTATTTGAAATTTTAAAACACTTTTCCTATTCTTATATATTAATTATTAATTTTTTAAATTAATTATATATAATTAATTTTTAGATTTTATTGTAATTTTTCATATATATTTATATATTTTACAAATTTTTAAAATATTTTTATATTTTACACATTTAAAAAATTAGCTAGAAATAACACGTGAGCATTTACGCATCCACGTCAGATCACCATGTCAGCGAAATTTAATGCGGTCAATGTCAAGTTGACGAGGTGTACTAAAGTGACACACTTTTAAAAGGTCTTGTATCAAAATGCTAAAACAAAAGATTTTGTATCAATATGAAATATTTAAAAAGGTTTTGTACCATCAGTATAATTATCCCTAACAACAAAGGAATCCATCTGTTCAAACGAGCATACAAAATTGTAAAACAACCTTATTTTTTCTTCAAAGCACATGAAAATAGTCATATTGGAAAAATATGCAGGAAAGTCATATATTTCCTTTAAAAAATTTGATCTTTTTTATTGAGTTTTAAAATTGCAGTACATCAAGAAGAAGGGTAGAAAAGATTAAGGACAATCAATATGGACTCTAAATTCTTGATAATTATGTTAAACTAGAGATGGATGAATAACAATATTTAATCACTTTTCGAGCATATAAACAAACATTGAGTCATTCAACTGAAGACGTGAACTATATAGAACCATTTGCGTGTAATGAAAGGTGAAAGAATACCGGGATAGGCACGTGATGCTTCAATGGCAGCGGCTTTGCTAAGGGGATCTGCACTAAGTATTATCACATGACCCCCAGCGAGCCCATCTTCTCGATACAGATTTGCAAACTCTGAGGGAGACTTGTCTGTCTCGAAATTGGTAATGGGAGTTGAGTCACCATCCTTCAAATCCCTCAGGGTTGAGCCAACAATTTGTTTTACTTTACCCTGACGATTGACCAAGTCGCAGTCACCCTTTTAGCACATATATACGGGAAAGGGACACTTCCATGAACGTATAGTTTACAGCACATCATTTAAAAAGAATGCAACCAAATCAAAATTCAACCACCATTATTATAACGCCGCACAAAATAACATGGAATTTGAGGGTGGAGGAAAATTGGATTTTCTTCATGGAACAGCAAAGCCTACTGCTTGAATATAATCGCAACCAATCAATCCGGAAGAAAATTCAGAATCCATTCACTCATCAAGGACCCTGAGTCAAGCATAGGATAATGAGATCAGATTTTAGACGTGGAGTGAGACTTCTGTCAAACACCTTGTGTATGTCAATGCAAGGCCTGAACTGAACTGCACGAGAGACGGGGATCCGCGAAGATCCTGCCACAGTTTTCAAACTCTCATCGCGATGCTTTTCTGAGTCCAAATATTTTGAGCATGCTCAACGGATAAAAGCAGAACACTCACTTGACATTAGGGTCACTGAAATGCGTCTGAGCTTACAATTGAAACCGCCGATTGAAGGGCCAGAGCCCAAACTCGCCGATTCGGGACAGAATGTCGAGCTCACGCGGGAGATGCGGCTTCCCATTGGTGAAGTCTCGAGCTTGAACGTCCAATCGGTAGTGCAGGAGCTTCACGGAGTGTTGAGCATGACGAGTTACAGGAGAGGTGGGGGGCAGCCGAAGACGGAACCTGCGACGTCGTTTCTTCTCTCCCTGAGGAGCTCGGTCTGTAGCCTGAAGTTGCTGAAACGCTCTCTGTCGTTGCCGTTTTGACTTCCATGAAAGTGATTGGGCCTATTAGTCCCACTTAAACCCAACAATTTTTGACACGATACGATAACCCAATACGACACGATACAACATATAGTTAGGTGGGTTTGGGTTAAGCCTATTTAGACACGAACCCATTTAGATACGAACTTGTACAGATGCGATAAATAAACGTGTTTAACTGGATTTGAACATGTATAACACGATACGATATATTTAAACACATTTATTAAATGTATCACTATTTATAAATGTTGACTCATTTAATACATTTATATGTGAAAATTTTATGATATATAAAATATTATTTGCATTGCATGTATTATTATTATTAAAAATGATATTACGTGACTAATAATTAATTAATCTTACTTATTTATTATACTAATTATCGATATGTTATTAGAGTATAATTATATATTATCGATATTTCACACTAAATAGATCAATTTAATTTAGACACGACCGTTTAAACACAAAAAATAAATATGTCGTGTCTAGATTATCGAAATTTCTAACCCAAATACATTTAAACACGATAAACAGTTTGTCAGGCCTAGTTGAACCCCGTGGCCTATCAATACAACAGGCCATGAATTGTAGCCCAAAAACAAAAAGAGGTATTCACTAAGCCCATTTTATTCTTTAAAAAAATTACAAATATGAAAAAGGAAATTTCAAATGAATTTGAAGGTTTTTTTTTTCCTTCATGCTGAGCTTTTTTCTTCCGGTCTGCGGCTAAGCATGGTAATGGATAAGGGCAAGGAGACTACCAAAAAAACAAAGTTTGCCGAGGACGCGTTATTATTAAGTCGTGCTCCCCAAGCACGACTTTTAGGTAACCAGAATAACAAGTTAATTGTATTATTCAATTTGAGTATCTAAATAGAAATTACATGAAACTATGGGAATCCATGGAATAATATTGTATTTATCTAGATTTCTGAATATTAAATGATATACACAAGACAGAAGGACGCGCTCACCTATAAATCGACCCATAGGGAAATCCATTTTCATAGCATATCTACAGCCAGGAAAACCAATTGCAAAGGCTCTCCCCAGGAACCCTACCAAACCCCTCCATTTCCTTTTCACCTCCTTGTCCTCCAAGCTTCTTGTCCACCTCTGTGGATCCCTTCTCTCCTATTACTTATTCGCCTTACACTACCAGTCTCAAACAAATATGAATATGAATAGTGTAGTGTCTTTGCTAGAGTCGGCCAATTCCGGCCAACTCGAAGCCCGAGACACTGTTATGTTTGAGACTTTCGACCTGGTCCACAAGGAAAGCCGGAGGATGCGCATGGAGTTCTGGATTGAGGCCCTTCTAGACGATCAAAGTAGGGAGACAGCGCTCTCTGTTCTCGCTAAGGTATATAAATATTTTTTTACGAGAGCTTTGTCTCGGTGTTGCATCGGTTATTTACGATCCTATTTCATGAAATCATTAACTATTACACATTAATCCAGCATTAGATGTTGTAGAAATACATAGGCATGATCTTCGAATGTGATATCCATTATTTCTATAGACTGTACAAGGAATGACCTTAAACCTTAGAATTTGATTCGATTTGAATTCGACAGCCAATAATCATAGAATCTTAGAATTCCATTTAATTTTTATTTGATAGTGAATGATATTAAACCTTGAAATTCGGCCTTATTTGAAAGTTACATCCTGAGATGGAAGATATATGATCATTTTCAGAGATCTAAACATCAAAAGAAAAGAGAAAGGATTGGATGCACACGTTTGACAAACATAAATTTTTAATTTCATGCCTTCGAAATTGACGATTAGTATTTATTATATGAATGGTGGAAAATCTCTAGATTCTGTAACAGATCCTTTCCATAAAGACTTGAAATTCGTTATACAGACAACGATGCAATCAACCCTTGTAACCTTTTCTAACTTCTTTGGTTTTTTTTTTTTTTGTGTGTTTGGATGGATAGTTTCGAGGTTAATAATGGAGCAATGTTAATTCTCATTTATTTTGCAGGACAATGGGATTCAGCATGAGTTGGGTCCAGCGCTTGGTGGTTCACCCGCAATCATGCAGATCATTTTTCAGGTATCCAATGCTTATATCCATACATCATACCCCCAGCGTTGTTATATATGTTTAACATGGTGATTACGTCCACTGGGTGTGAGTGCTCTCTCATGACTAACCTTTGGTAATTTCCAGTGGTCTTGAGATTCTTATACATTAATCGACCTCGTCATCATTTACAGGAAATATTTGCAGCATTCTCTCGACTTCAATCACCTGTCCCATTGGATATGATCTGTAAAAGAGCTTCGGATGCTCTTATCCTGCTTAAGGTCGGTCTCTTTGTCACCCAAATTGAATATCTTTTTATATACATGTTTTTCTACATTTTTATAGCTAAAAACATGCTACGATCGCCTCCAGAGCAAATAATATATTTGTACTTCAATTTTTCTTGCAGCTCGTGGCATCTCACCACAGCACGAGGTTGCTGGTAACAGATGGTAATCCTCGAAATTCTAATCCCTGTGAGTTAGGGTCAAAAGGGTTTCAAAATCAAGATTTGCTTTCTCGTGGCTTGCCAGTATGACCATCAATTTGCATTTGTTTGTCTGACGTTAAGAGATACTCTTGTTGATTTGTTTTATGTGCGTAAACTGCATGATTTCTTAAACTGGCTCGTCTTCTTACAGCACAAATCATGCACTGCATGCTGGCCTTTCTGGGAACGACTGACTGTACGAGGCCCTACGAGCTCCTGAGGTTCAGCTGCATAGGCGTCATCAGTGCCTTAGTGCAGGTGATTTTTCCTCCCTATTAAATGAATTACAACATCCTAGCTATTTCAGAAACATAACAAGCTTAACCCAATGCTCAACGTTGACTGTGTTGAGCATACGTGTTCACAGTTAATGGTGCTGAAATTCTGATCTAAATTGCAGGATGAAGATGAGGAGATTGTTGAATGTCTTCTCAAAATGAAACTATTTCCCCGCATTCTCTCTTGCATGGAGCGAGGCCCTGAATTCACAAAGATTGTGAGAGTTTCAACCCTTCTTTAGAGAACTATTCTTCTCTATTTCATGGTCAACGTGTTTGACATACCAATTTGTGTATTATACATGGAAGACAATGAATTTCGATAAAAACCAGAACCTTTTAGTGGCCTTACTGATTCAGACTTACAACTTGCGAGAAAAATACTGATGTATTCGCTTCTTACGTTTGCAGGTGGCCTCGTTCGTAGTTTTCAGGATCCTGATGCATAAATCGGGATTAAAGTATTGTTGCTGCATTCCCGATCGTTTTTCTGCGATAAGCCGTACCCTTACGAATGCCGTGTCGGAATTTGGTTCCGAACCCCATTCGTTACTACTGAGATGTGTCATCGGCTGTTATTTTAGGCTCTCCGAACATCCGAGGTTGGTCAGCTTTTTCACGGCATCTCATGTTTTTGGATTCGTTTTTTCTTTTTTTTTTTGCATCGCACAGTATCCCGGACCAGTTGAAACGCACATCGAAACTAACTCTCAATTTCTTCTTGCGCTGAATAAAGGGCCTGTGATGGATTGATAGCCAGGCTTCCCGAGAAGCTCCAAGCTTACGCTTGGACCGCCAAGTTCCATGTAAGTCATCGATGGACGACCTGTTACCTTGGATATAAACCTAGTTTTAAAATCGCACTCACTTGTATTGGGAACTTTGGCATCATTATGAATGACTGCGGAGCTCCTGAATTACATAAAATTCACTTCTTCTACCCGTCTTAACACTTATTTTCTCTGTTCAGGATGACCCGGAAATGCTCCAGTGGGCCCAGCAGCTCCGCATCAATGTCGCCAACGGACACTACAATCCTCTAATGCTGTTGTAAACGGCACCGTGGCGCTCGTAGAAGGCTCGGTGGAGGATGTTGGAGGAGGGAACTTTGAAGCATGATCTTGTTGGGTTGTACTTATTTTTTCCTGTGTCAGCTGACTGATGCCTGTATCTCATGCTCATAATAAAAGAGATTGGATTTCGAGCGTCTTTTTTGCGCGTTACGTGTTTGATTAATTTCATTTATCGATTATGAATTATGTAAATCTCGTTTTCTTCTATTGAGTATAATTCGACGTAAGGAAAAATGCAAGAAAGTTCTGGAAATATGGGAAGGCTAGACACCGCTTGTGCCGGATCTCGCCAAATCTGAGTATAGAATCAGTGCTTGCTGAACCCGACCCAACCACTTCGTAATTAAAACATAATTCTGAGTTTTGAAATTGCCTTTAAATTATTATTGGTTATGAATCGTTTCTTTAAATTATTGAATAATGAAAAACGGTACCCAAACTTCCATGAAAAAGAATTAAATAAAGTGTGAATATCAAATTGGTCCTCAAATTTATATTGAGATATTAGTTTAGTTTTCAAATTTTCAAAGCCATTAACTTAATTCCGTCAGTTAATTTGATTTAGGTATTATAATGCTGTTTACGGATTCTAACATGGACGATGGCTGCACGTCAATGCCCCTCCTCTCACATTCCACATAACAATCAATAAGTGGATAAAATTATATTTTACCTTTAATTTCAATCGTTCATAAATCATCGCGTGGCATGTGAATTCGCTGTCATAGTAGCCACCGTCCATATTAGTATTCGTAAACGGCATTATAATATCGGCACTAAATTGACTGACGGAATTAAATAGTAATAATTAAATGGACGACTTTTAAATTTTGAGAATCAATTTAATAATTCGTCAAAATTTTAAAGGCCAATATGATTATTTATTTACCCTTACGCAAATCACATTGCACAAAGAAAGGCAAGCACCGACAGACGGAGGCAAGGCAGACAGCCGGAGCGCAGATCGCTTTTTGCTCGACAGTTTAGACGCGGTTACAGCGGTCGGCTCATCTCCACTTTCTCCAGCTGTAAGATACAGAGAGAGAGAGAGAGAGTGAGAGGGAGGGAGGGATAGCGATTATGGCGTTGAACCAAGATCGAGCTTGTACTCCAGTGTTGATTAGGGTTGGATTGGGTGTAGTCGGCCTCTGCATCATCGGTTACATCCTCGGGCCGCCTCTTTACTGGCATCTCATGGAAGGTGTTGCTGCTTTCAGGCACTCATCCTCTCCTACCTGTGCTCCCTGCCACTGCGACTGCTCATCTCAGCCTCTCCTCTCCATCCCCGAAGGCACGTACCTCAGTTCATGGCGATCTTCGACCTTTGATCTGCGTTATAGGTCCGCGATCTGTTCAGATCCGTTCGCATCTTGTCCTTATTTCGCTTCAACTTGAGCATTCGTTAAATTCTGAAGCTCGCAGAGGATTAATCTCGTGCTGCTATTATCCTCTTGTCTCTTCCAATTGCTTGCGTGAGGCGATCTCCATGTCTTTTCCTGTTTCCGGTTTTTCCGGCTAGCCAGGCTTGATTTCAGATGATTAGGGAGTTTAATATGTTTCTTTCAGGTTTGGTTTCCCCTGCTTAGTTAAGGTTAACTCGAAATTTCCGTTTCCATTTGCCAATGTTAACTCAACCAGTGTAGTTGGACTGATGATCCACGAGTTAGGGATCTTCTTATGTTGGGTAGCACGTAGCAGACACTCCGTCTACCATCATAGATTTATTGTTAGTGTTTCTGCAGGTACATTGATTCTGCGCTAGCATGATTGATTTTATAGACAAAATCCCACTGCAGTAGATAATTTGAGATCTTTTGTATGCTAGTATGATGATAATAAGCTGTAGACACACAATGCCCCGTGATTCATTTATTTCAAGTTGATATATATAGATACCATGGAGCTAAGCTAATTAGTTGGTCATAGACATCGGATCCTCACTCTGCAGTACAATTTGATGGTTTCTATTCCGTCTGATCCTCACTCTATAGTACAACAGATGGAATTTATGCAATGGAGTTCTATGACCTTAACCAAGTTACAACACAAGAAGAGAACTTTTCGCTGATGCTCAGTAGGGCACACCGAGTTCTGCTTTGTGAGCTGTGCAAGTGAAAGACTCGAGTGACTTGCACGTGATGACCTTAAAGTTTGCTCATATTTGATAAGTGCTGTTGTTCATACTTTTCCATGTATATGCAGCTGCCAATTTAGAGTATCCTTGTGATACGTAATTGCTGCTTGACTCGATCTCTGTGCCATTGTCTTGCTTGTTGCATATGCTTATGTATAACATTTTGTTACTTGTTCTCCCACCATTCACCCTGTTGCCTTTTGTTTCTACCATGTAATTCTCCTTACTATCTTCCAACTCTTACTTTTGTAAGTCAGTTTTCATTTATAAACTGACAATTTTGACTGTGTTCTTTTGCAGCATTGAGCAATGGTTCCTTTGCAGGTCAGTCACTTTCTGTTCATTATGGATACCGACTTCTGTAGCTTTAATATGTGAATATTTTTCAACTGAAGATATGTGGAGTATGGACGTGATTCTGGGGCTTAAAAAAAATCTTCTAACACTGGATGACAGACTTGTCTTTCTTTTGATGATAACTTTGCTTTTCGTAGTTAAATGAATGGATACCTACTTAATTTACTGATGGCAGAAACATGTGGATTATTGGCTGGTCTGCCTGTCTTTTTATGTGCTCTCCCTGAGCCTTTATCTGTGACTGCCATAAGAATCTATTTGAAAATTGAGCTTTATCACGGATCAACTTGTGCTAACATTAGTAGACTCCCTTTTCAGTACAAGCAGATCTAACTTGCTTTTGGTGTTCAATTATGAGAGTAAGGATTGAGATTTCATGTGAAAGGTAAATGTTGCAACTGAGGTTTCCTACTAATATACCTCTTGCTGGTCTTATAACCTCTCAGATTGTGTAAAGCATGATCCTGAGGTTGGTGAAGACGCCGAGAAGAACTATGCAGACCTACTGTCGGAAGAATTGAAGCTCCGAGAAGTTGAAGCCTTCGAAAGTCAGCGGCGTTCTGACATGGCTCTTCTCGAAGCCAAGAAGTTAACATCTCAGTATCAGAAAGAGGCTGACAAGTGCAACTCGGGGATGGAAACATGTGAAGAAGCACGGGAAAAGGCGGAAGGTGCATTAGCAGCGCAGAAGAAACTGACAGCAATGTGGGAATTGAGGGCTCGTCAGAGAGGATGGAGAGAAGGGATTACAAAGGCCCAGTCTCACGGTAATGTCCAATCCGTGTAAAGAAAGGATTCATCAGCTGTGGCTCTACCGAATGATGAGGATTCACAAAAAGGTAATTATCACGCTCCTAGTAAATGATGGGAAATTTTGCCTATTGCCACCTCTAGTAGTGAAAAGGCATGTGAGGGAAAAATGGCCTATCTGCATAGAAGGCGGCCATTACCCAAATTGCTGGCATTGCTATCACATGTCAGAGTTACAGCCCTCGACCATTGCAAGGTTATGATTATTGCTCGCTACAGTAGTCTTGAAGGTGGATTGCTTATAATTTATCGCAAGATTTACCAGATTATTGTCACAACTTCTTCCATGATAGATAAAACCTGCTAATGCAAATCTATGTAAACTAAATGTTTGCTTGATTGCTGGTCTATCTGAATGCCTTTCCCTACTCTCTCGTCCCCCCTCTCCTTGTTTTGCTTTTTCAGTAGCTTCCCCAGCCTCAGGAGATCCACTTATCACCTGTAAATGTAATGTAATAGTAATTGTCTGGAGAATCTGGGTGTATTAGGATAACGGTACAGGCCTAAGGTTAATGCTTGTGATAATTCATAATTAATTAATTGGGCCCACTAACACCCCTATCGGGCCTATCCAGTTCCCGGAGATTACTGGGTTATGCTGATTAAGCGCACGATGAATGTACGGCTCAAGTGAGGACAGTATTGAAGCCCAAACATGAAATTTTCACTCTTTTTTCGGCCTGGGGCCACAGTTTTTCGTTCATTACCAGTGATAGGCTCCAAATGAAGTGTCGGCCCATGAAATCTACTGGGCGGGTGCACGATCACATTTGAAATCTAGGACGTTAAAGAGCCACGGCCTTGATTGGGCTAGGCTCAGCTGGCTGGGGCCATGATCAGAAGTTATGGGGTGCATGAATGGGCGTAGGTTCTAATGGGCCGGGCCCTTGACAATCATTCTGGAGAGTACAATTCTGATGGGCCGTTGATCATCCTTACCAGGGCCTTGAATACTGGGCCATGATAAGGCCTCGCATGTAGAACCTGAATTCGTTCCGTCAAAACATTGTGCCAGCCCATTGTGTCTACTGGGCCCAGAAAAGGGGCCGATTAGGTACCGGTGTAGGCCCGTGACTCGCACTTTATGGAACTTAAGCCGTAGAATCAATTGGGCCCACAGAGCCTCCCGAGACAGGCCCATGACCACCCAAAGTTAATGCTTTGCTACTGTACTACTTCTGACGGTGCATGTTACGGTCAATATATCAGTAGAGCCTGCACAAGATGTAACATCAACCAGTTCCATAAACCAATACAAACACATTCAACATTGTAAATGAAAATCTGAACAGTTTAGACTGATCTCGGTTCATTCATCAATGCCAACAGAAGCATCGGAATTCTTATGTATTGAACCAAAACATCAAGCACTGGAAAACCTTCATCATCGCCGTAAATTAATACTGATATAGCAGCTTGGGCATCTTTTACGGTGAAGAAATCATACGACTCTAAAGCAGTACAAGCACATTGAACACCATCACAGTAGACATGGGAACTTCCAGTTTTAAACCTAGTTCATACTCGGGAAATCGATAGAACAGACATTTATGGTGTTGCAAACATTTTCATTTGCATATTTTGAAGAGTTTTCAGCATCGACTAACCTAATACAAACCTACGAATCAATACAAAGCCCCTCAAAAAGGACCGAAAACTGATTGTTTACCTTGCCATTTACGCTAGGCATTGTTACCGGTTTTCATTCCAGGAAGAGGAGGACGAATGCTCAGATCGTCCAAGTTTTGGCAGCCATTGATTGTCAACCCATGCTCATTGGCCAAGTGAAGGAGACAGATGAAACACAAGTGAGGCGAAATGTCACCGGTCGCAGCAGCTGTACAATCTTCAGGAAAGCTAGCTAGAACCTGCTTGAAAGACACACCATCTCCTAGATCCTTTTATGAGGCAAACAAACGGAAAGACAATTATTATTTTTTCCCTTTTAAATAATAATGAGGCAACATATACAAGTTAATATTAACTAATCTACCTGGGCCCATGTTTCGAACGATTTTTGCGTGTGGTCCCATAAAGTCTCCTTCAGTGCCTGGACATCGACTTGTTTAGAGGTCTTATCATACTGCACTTCAATCTTATTTACCTGGATAGAAATGTATGAGAGTAAGGATAGCAACTAAAGAAAAAGGTCATAATATCTGGAAAGACAGCAAGGGTGACTTATACAAAGAACACAAAATCAACAAGCTGCAAGGCTAACCTGGCGAGGTTGAGAAACAAGAATGTCGAGCGGATCCTCCGCATCACTGTGGTCATTTCCATCATCAAATGGCCCACCAAACACACTTTCACCATCCCAAGGTGTTGATGGTACATAATCATCAGAAGATTGCCCCAGTCCATCTGAAAGTTGACTTAGGGTTACTCATCCATTCCAATAAATGCATTTAGTAATGCAGCTTGAACCATGACGATTCATCTGTAGAAGAAAGCCAATACCTGACATTTTTCGTCGTCTCCTCCCAAGGCACTATCCCAATTCCCATGCCAATACATTAGTAAAACAAAAGCAAATGAATGATTTTTGAGATCATAATATAAGTGCATCAAAAATTCATTAGGAGTGGCAGGTGCTACCAGCACTTTTGGAAGAAGAAATAGTTTGACGAGATCCTCGGGTTGGTAATGACAATCTTCCGGGAGTTTTGTGTTGCATGGTGCTCGATTAGCAGGCAGCAGTAGTGACTTAGGGTTCTTGGGAGGAGCAAAGATGTGTGTCCAGTCCTTGTCCAACGAAGCTGTAAAATCAAGATCGGCTTCCACTTGCTTCTTATTCCTTGGCTTCTTAGTAGTAGTAGTAGAACCATTTTCAGAAGCTTGCTTTTCATCCAAACCTATCGACAGATCTATATGTGTTAACCTTGAATGAGAGAGACAAAATTTATAAAAGACACCAACTAACACACCAGCCATACCTTTAGGTTTCCGGTACTTCCAATGGTCGGGACCTGCCCAAGCATTCAGCTTGGTGTTCAAACCTAAACTAAGAAAAACGTAATCCTCAACTTCCTCACTTTTATCCTCGGTATCAGGATCTTGAAAACCAAAGTTTTCGTTATCCTACAAGTATTTTTAAGGCACGTCAACAGAAGTTCAATCATTTCTGGATTAAAATGCTCAAAGACAATGCCCATATCAGAAGTTCCACAGTGGCATGTCAGTATCCATGGAGAATACCTCAATACGACCGGGAGAGGGGGAGTTCACAAAACTGGTGTCTTCATCTCCGATATCACCATCATCACGATCAAACTCCCAATGGCTCCCATTTTCTAATGAATCAGAACCTAATTCTCCATCTTTAGGCAAGGGTATATCCTCCTGTCGTGTCTCCTTTAAAGACGAAATCACTTCTGTTGATCTTCTATTATCTTCATCAAATTGACTTACTATTGTGCTGAGCGTCGGTGAGATTTCATCCTTCATTTGCATGTTTGACACCATCTGTTCAGCAAGTTCTACAAAGAGAATGGAGTGCCGAGGGTAACACCAAAGAAAACATATATACATGAGAGTTTATGAGATTCCAGCAATGAAATAAATATACTACCAAAGAAGCTCACCTTTAGTGAAAGAAAGATCAATTGTCTCTGACTTCTCTTGCTGCAAGTCACATGTAATGCACTTCCCAGGTACTTCCAAAGAGTCAAACAGTACTGCACACTTGCCAAAGACACCAAGGTTATTCAATAATAATCCCTTCGCTCCGCCTTCATCAAATTGTGCAGATGTTTGATGGTATAATGGATCCACTGCAAATGCCACTGAAAATAGAGGAAGAAAATCATGAGAATCTTTGATCGAGGTGTCCTAGAGCTAAGATAGGTAAAGGAAAATGTGCAATCACCATCAAACTTCTTTACGTTGAGAGCCTCAAAGGATGATTCAAGTGTTGATAATGGTGAGAGCTGCATGGAAAAGTCACATTTCGTGAAACAAACTGCCAAGAACTCTAGTTAGATAGCCCCACTATACGGGTTAATGATTGGAACTGAAACCTTTCGGTCGATGTCCTTCTTCTGGTGACCCTCTTCACTTCCTCCATCAACAGGCATATCCTCAACAACACCATCTGCCATCATGGTGTCAATGAAATATCATAATTACTGGTGGCAGAGGACAAGAAAGAGTAAAAAGGTTACAAGTAAATACTGCCAATAGCCCATTATTCAATATTTCTTATAGAAGGTAGTCATGTGTTTACATTTGCAAAGGACTAATAGCAGAACAGATGTCTCTTTCTTTTGGATGGACATGCTAGACAAAGTCTAACCTGGTTCATCATCTTGCCCAGCTCTATTGATCCCACCAAGGACTTTATAGGCCTCTGAATGTACTGAATCGACTCTTAATGAGTATATCTTGACTCCAGCTTCCAATGTGCAGCTTGCCTAGAGGGGAACATGCAAATAAAAGAGATACATATGAAAGAGTTGCCAATATGAAGCACCGGGAATCATGTGTAGTAAATTGTTAACATATTTCACGTGTCATTAAGGCTTCAATACAATTTATTAGACAAAATGCATATTGACTGTATACATGTACCATACAGACCCTAGAAAATATTGAGGAAATATGTACTGCAGCATGCATGAGTAGAAAGGTTCATGATGGTTACAGTTACTGTACGTCAAGATCTTCATCCCTGAATGATATACAAGTAATTCATTGACTCAATTCATAGATCCAAAATATCAAATAAAATTTCTAAAACAGTTGAATCTTTTTTTTCCTTGAATACAGTAACTGGGAATTAATAACACAAACGCCATAGACTCACCAATCGATTAGCCTGGCAAGGAAATATTTGGAAGAGTCACGCATGGGCAGTAGTTGGAGCCAGCAGCTCTCCTAAGGTTCCCTTATCTGGGATGTATTTCTAATGTTTCTGGAGCTAACCAGAAATACTAAATCCAGTATCCACTAAAGTAGCCATCAAGAGCTCATAAACTTGTCCATCACATTTCACTAATTACAATTAAAATTGAACATTGGCACATTGCAAAGCCTTAATGAATGCAGTTTATATGTCCACATCTTAATAATTACATTTTAAATTTGAACATTGGCACATTGCAAAGCCTTTATGAATGCTGTTTATATGTTCTTAAGAAAGAAAATTTCTAATGCAGATTAGTTCCACTGAAGCACCCATCACTGCATAATTATAACTGAACTTGTACGATGCAAACACAGTCAGCGCTTACCTTTTGAAAATTTGTCTCAGCATCACTTTCTTCTTCAACTTTAATAATCTCATAGAGATGATCTATTAATCCCAATTCCCATGTGTTCTTCTGATTGATTTTCTGCAAATCATAGTTCAAGGAAAGAAATAAGAACAACAGGACAATCCCATGCAGAAGTAGCATCCATGTTTTTCGAGGAATAGAACAGTCACTGGGGCAAAGCCAGCAAGTTCAGTTACTTCAAAGATAATACCAGAAATATGGACATACAAAAACGTACTAAAAGTTCAAGCTGTCTTGATCGATCTCAACTTTATCTGAACTACCAATTACAAAAATTTACTCCACAAGATTTCCGTCAGCTACATGTATCAAAACCGTAACCACTTCCATGGTGTTTTAGAAGCCATATAAAGGGAAGTCAATGTTCATTCAAATCGTCGAATCATCTAACACAAATAGAAAAGAACCTTAAATGCTGGCTAAGGATGTTACAGAAACAACTTTAAAACTGTGCGGAAATTTATCTGCAAGAACGCATAAAACTGAAGAGGCTTCAAAGAATTTGAAACTTCAGGCTGATTATCAATAGAAACGAGAGGGACGAGCGAACCACAAACATTTTCACTGGCAAGCTTGATGCAGTTCTGAAACAGCTCTAGAATCTGCTGCTTCCCTAGGCAGGGCTCCGCGTCCTGTTGCAAAGGAGTGGCGTGGGCGGCGATGGACTTGCGGCGGATGGCCGCGGCGCGTGCAGCGCGGGCTTGGGCCCTCTCGAGGTTGTCGTCGTTGGAGCCGAGGAAGAACGGGCTCGTCGGAGACTGGATGCGAGCGCCGATGGATCTGTACCTCTGAGCTGTGGTAGGGTTCGGGCTTAGGGTTTCGGCCATCGGAGAAACGAAGTCTCCAACAGTAAAAGGAAAATCTACCCCTACGGATCCGCAAACGGAGACTCTCCGACGAAGGCACCGCGGGATTGAATTGAGAGGACTGGAGAGTGAAGAAGAGGTCTCCGCTCCGGGAGTTTTCGCAGTGTTCCTCTGTTTTCCCCCCCGCGGTCTCGTTTGAATCTGCGGGGCAAGGGGAGGTGTATTATCCAGTGCGAGCGAATGCATTGTATAAATTAACGATGGACCGTCAAGATTGTCGAAACCTCGGAAACGAGTCTCATCAAACAAATTTCCTCGTAGCTGTTGCAGCGGCCCGTAAAACTATTGGGCCACAGGGCCCATTTCCCTCCGGTGCCCGGCATCTCTAACTATTTTGTTAAAATAGCTAGAATTTACATAATTTTAACTAAATATAATGATTATTATTCAATTTATTAAGATAAAATATTTATAAATTAATAAAATTTAATTTAAATATATATAATTGGATTATATTATATAACGGGACGGATCAGGGCAAGAGAACCTGTCATCATCCAGGTCGATCTGAGGGATTGGGTTACTTTTGTCATCCCTACCCGGCAGCTTGACTTCCTCCTCTCTCTACTGGGATGATATTTTCTTCAATGATGAATTAAATTTATAGGAAACAAAAAATAATTGCTTTTGCTGCATATAATTGACAAAGTCTTATATCTATCTGTATTATCAATTACTTTTTTTGGGTTTTTTTATTTTTTAAAAATTTATATAAAAATTTTAAAATAATTAAATTTTATTAATTTATAACATCACGTAAATACTATAATAGAATATTTATTAATTAAATGTCGCGTTAGCAGTAGAGTAGGAGAATGGCTTGTACAACGGTACTGTTATTATTACGTATCAACACTTACATAATAATACTAATTAACAACATCCGTTTATTTTTAAATTTTTTTATAAAATATAAAAATTTAAAAAATTCTAAAAATAGTTGAATTGTGCTAATTGATACTGTCAAATAAATACTATTATGCGACAAATTCATTTCATAAAATACTTTCGATAGCGTAGGGGCAGTATTGATAAATTTCTTCGAGTGTCCAGTTCAGGTGACTTTACGAACGACCTGTATTAAATTAAATACCGAATTCAAGTTTTTAAGAATAAAAAATAATAACTCGAAGAATTTTATCTTGTAATAAAATAACCTAACTTTAAGTTTTTTTTCTCAGTTTAATTTAAATTAATCAGAAATTACTTTATTTTTAATATTAAGTTGTGGAAAGTATAGTAAAAGATGCCATTCAGATCTGCGGGGACTCGGTGCCAAATGTAACCTTTTTGGCCTCTGGGAGAAAGCTCACAGCCTTTTTATTCAACTCCCTTCTCTCATTATTCGTATATATAATATTTGAATAATGCAGAAAATAAATATAATAATTCGAATAAGAATCTTGGAAGGATTTTCTCATCCAGCTAGGGTTTGCTGATTTTCAACTGTCACGTTACATGCACGGGAGAACAGCAGTCGCTGCACCGGTGGATCGCTCGACGCGTTAGAGAGCAAGTGCTTGACAGACACGATCAGGTGAAGGAGAATGGAAGGATGTTAGTTGAGCTGTCATGGCGTTGGGTTACAAAAATGGAAACGGGGTCGAGCGTTTGAGGGGCGTTTCGTCGTGGGGCGAGGCTCGGTCGTGTCATTTTTGTGGTTGGAATTTCTCCACTCGAGGACACATTCATTATTGTTGCACGTTTTAGGTGGCCAATTCCTCCTCTGTCCTCCCGTTCAGTCAACATCATCGCCTCAGTACGTAATGGTGGAATAGGGAGGTTGGTTGTCTTTGATGACACATAATATATTCAATTATTTGCGTAGAAAATTACAAACTATTCAATAATTTTTTAATCTACCAAAAACTATTTTTACCGAAAATCACAAATTATACTTTATATTTTCTAATTTATCACGCCGTTAATTTTAATCGTTAATTGCTAACGTGTACTGTTAATTTTATTTATTGTACAAATAGAGTTTGATGTGGTATGACTATGATATGCGGTGTCCATCTGGTCATAAAAATAGGGGACATCTATTTGCACATCTGTTTGCAAGTCCATCCTCGTGATAAAATAGAGAATTCGACAATAGCTCGTGATTTTTTATGCCCAGATGGGTGCTACATGTGATGTCAAGCCAGACTACGTTTTACACGATCAACAAAATTAACGGTACTTATCAGTGATTAGCAAACAAAATTAACGACGTGGTAGATTAGGGAATTCTCGAATAATTCATGATTTTCTAGGCAAAAAAATTCGTGATAGATTAGAAAATTCTTGAATAGTTCGTGATTTTCTGGGCAAAAAAATAATTCATAGTAGATTAAAGAATTTTTTGATAACTCGCGATTTTATGGACAAATAACCTTATTATATTTTAGAGTAAACGATCACGTTTATTCATAATATTTCGTGCAACTATCATTTTTACCATTAATCTAGTCTTGTCATAACTTCGTCTGCACGTTGATTTTATTATTTGGTGTAGCACATGAAAAAGAAAAATGGTGGAATTACATAACATAATGATATAAAATAATTTAACAGATCCAGGGACACTAGAGGGTGGGTAAATATTCAATATCTGAACGGATGAGCTCGTTAAAGGATAAAAACCTCACACAGTGAATTCTCTCCATTTACGAGACTCGTATCCGAGAACTTATTTAAGGGGAAAGATGCGTCTTATCATGTCAATCAATTCACTTTAGTATTTTGTCCGTCCTGCCTCGAACATATAGTGCGAGAATACACTCAGATAGGAAGATCATCGATTTAAACAGTGAAAGAAAATAGTTATTTTACATAGTTTTGAAAATACGAGAGAATGTATTTAAATAAAGTCCCTTTTTTGATAACTCACATATCCGAGCGCCTTCTGGTCCCGACTAACAGTGGTTGCGACACCTCCTCCTCGGGGCACATGCAATCAAACAACGTGTGTCAGGTAAATCAAGATAAATCATGACGGACCCGTGCCTCCGAGGGATCAAACCCTTAACCTGGAAAGCAAGAAGAACACCCTTACTGACCAGTTGAGCTGGCATCGGAAGCGTATTTAAATGAAGTGATCGAACAAGCATCCATGAACTTCATCAAAGAAATGTTAATTCCATCGAGGCAGATAGAAAAAATTACATCCCGATCGAGTTTAATTTACAACTCCATAAAAAAGTGCAAGAACAAACGGAATCAAGTGGTAAAATCTAATCTTACCTATCAAATGCCGACCGAGGGCCGTTGATTCCTTGTCAATTCGAGTAGTCAAAGGAGAAGAAAATGCATGGAGAATTGTCTTACAATTTGCGAGCACGGTGACGTCTTGAACAGTGACACCCACCACCTCTCTGTCTCTCTGAAAGCGAAGAGCCACCACAACCGAAGAGTCGGTGCTCGACAGTACATTGCCCATCGGAAAAGTCTCAAACCGGTACAATCGGTGTCGCTCTTACCCTGCAATCTAGAAGTTGTGAGTTCGATCTCAACCGTACGACTTCTCGCACCCATTTTATCGATCGTTCCTTATGTAACTTCTAAACTTATATGTTTCCTTTATATGTGAGAAAAGGTCTCTTACCTCACAGAGATAATATGTCAGAGATGATCGATCGTGTTATGAGTCCATAAAAATTAGTCATATACGAGAGAGAATTTAGGCCGATAATGTCGACATACTGTATTCATCTAATCATGGATCACCGTTTGTAAGAGTTTTTTTTAAATATATTTTATCAGATTTTTCGGATGATAATTATAATTTTGATTATGTGTCCAACTCTGATTGGATAAATATATCAATACAGTATTGTCACGTGGTATACGCGATAAAATTTAGTATATCATGCTTTGATAAAAAGAAACCAAGATTTTCAATACAATCATAATCAACAATTGACTATTTGCCATCCACTGAGAGAAAAAAAAATCGAGCTCCTGATTGTTTATAGGAAATTTTTTCACATTATCTTTGGTCCGTCATCGAATCTTAGAAATAAACCTAGACATAATATTAATCTTCCGTAATAAAAAAATTGAAAGATTTTTTTAGTGTACCTCACCCGATATTTAATTAATTCAAGTTAAAGTTAAATCGATCGATTAAAAAAATAAAATTCTCTGAATCGTACACTCCTCTATTCATAAGATTCGAATCTAAAATCTATTAAAGTAGAAAATATGTCAAATCATCCGAACCGAACGCATATGAAAAATGATTTGATCAATGTTCAAAACCAGCTTCTTAACCCCCCAATGAGCACGGCCCTTGATGAGGCCACCTGCATATATACTTTGTAAATGGATTAATTGGATTTATGGACTTGTGGGGTGCTCATGTGCTGGGGAAAATAAACTCCTTATTATAAAAAAATCAACCTATCGCTTTTTATTTTTAGTAGAATAGATTAATATTGGCCGAAATTTTAATACGTATTTACACTAAACCACCGTGAAACGTGACATTTTCTCAGGGGACATATTGTTAGATATGTCTTGAAATTTTTGGGATGTAACCCACTATAAAATTCGAACTCGATTAAAATTTTGTGTAACCCGAATTATGAATACTTATGCAAATCTATGACGGAAGCGAAGGTATTGGGCCGCTCGGTACGAATTATGTATTTTTGGAGTTTTAAGAGCAGTAGAGCTCTTCATTGTATCTGAAAAGTTAGGGTTCGGGTTCACTTGTACTTCGTCGTTATTCGATGCTCGTAGTGAATATTGCCACTCCTCTTTTGTCCATATACGTACAGAAGGCACACCGCTATCTCGAACCATATATATATTTAGTGTCCACTTCTCTTCTCACTGCTCTCGTATACTTCGTTTACTCGGTCGATTCCCAGCACAAATTTCCGTATGCAATAATTATGAATATCAATGACGATCGGGCTTTCAGCTATTTAGTCCACAATATAATAAGTTTCATTTCCACAAAGTCCAATCGAGCGCGTCGGCATCCAACCTTTGACCATTTTACTTATCAAATACGATTTCATTTCACTTTTGTCTAAACTTCAAAAATCCAACACAAATCTATATTAATCAAGGTCGATTCACACCTCCTTTTCACCTAATATCTCAAATTTGAATTCTAAAATTATGAATTGTGGAATTTTATTTATCAGTGAATCGGCCTCTCTCTAACCTGAATTCGTCGGGACCATTCGACTTTAAGATAACAGTGCATCGAAAAAGACAGTCAATCAACATGGGCCGGTTGAAGTGATTCAATACTTCTTTTCTTTGAGTAAGATGTTGATTCGAGTCTCGTGAGTGAACCGGTCCGTCTCGAACTCGGTTAGTTATGGCTCATTGAGTTTCCAAATATTAGACACTTCACACGTGGAAAAAAAAATTACTTTTTGGTGTAGTTTAGGAACACGAGGATCTAGACCAGCCGTTGTATATATCAAGGAGGCGTGCGCTAAAGCTTGGGGGAGTTTTCTTCTCCGTCTCTCTCACGACATTCTCCCAGACAGCTATGAATCGCTTTCATATCTCCCTCCTCCGCCTCCTGCTCCTTCTCCTTCCCCTCCTCCTCCTCTTCACCTCTCTTCCTCCCATCCATGCCGATCGAAAGCTCCTCTCGCACGGCTCGGCCGCGGACGTCCAGCAAGTGTTCCAAGCCTCTGCTTCCGCTCATCCTCCCATCGCCAGCCAGACCCGAGAATACCTCGGAGTGGAGAAGCGAAGGGTCCCGACCGGATGGAACCCGCTGCATAACAAGAGGTAGCTTTTGAATTAGCCACAGCAATAATTCAGTGAAAATCAACACATATTTTCAGTCAGGTATCTCAATAATCTCAGTTTTTTACTATTTATACACGAGGGCTTCTATATATATATATATATATTATACCTTCATGTAAGATTTATACATATACACTTGTACCCAAGTAGAGATCATGTACAGAAGGTATGAAAGAGTGCTATAATTTGTACGGTAAAATTAATTCATATGCTTTTCTTTGCTTGCCTGCCTTGTACGGTTGTTTCAGTAATTGTCTTGATTAATGTACAATATATGGTTCAGATTGATCATTTGAATGTTGTGTGCGGATGAAGAGATGTGATTGTGAGAAATAGGGTTTGGTATCGCGGATATCAACTTTGATCGATGATCTAGTTGTCCCGAGTTCGAACTCTTATAAGTAAAATTTGTCATACTCCTTTGTTCATTGTTTCCTCTTATTCCCTTTCACGCGTGTCATCTATTGATTCCCGTCTGTATTTATTTCCAATAAACCATCTGTGGCATTTCTAGGGAAAACTTGAACATAATTTCTTCCAAGAGTTACTAATTTAAGGTACCTCAGTTATTTATTCCAAATAACATTATGAATTCGAATTTTTTAAATAAAAAAAAAGATCGATGAATACATATATAGGTAGATATATAAATATATATATGTATATACAGCAAGCTTGCGAGCTGCAGTTAGGTGCATGGGAATAGAAAAACTCTACAATTAAGAGGTTCAGATTCGATTCTTGTGAGTAAAAGTTTCATGTATCGTTTCAAGGTGTAAAATGAATGTACGAACTCTATGATCAACAGTTTTGATTGGATAAGTACGACCCCATTAGAGCTTGGAATGATCCATTATCAAACCATACACAAAATGCTTAAGCATATCAATATCATGCGTACAGCCTGTGTGAGATCTGCCCACTGACATCTCATAGCAACTGCTATCCCACTGCATAAAGTTCCGACTTTTATATTCAATTGTGAATATGTCGGATGAATTGAATGTGTCGAACGAATATTCGATTTTGAACACGTGCACTGCCTCGGAAGGGTGCACTCTAAGTGGTGCAGACGCGCCATCGCACCTTCACCGCCACCACCAGACAAACTTTTGAGGTGCGCGCATGGAAGTCCTCGATCAGGAGCATCTAAAAAAAAAGGCTGAGGAAAAAGTCAAATTATTTCACCGTTGAAATACCTGCCACCTTCCCCCACCAAAAAATTGGTAACCCTGAAGAGTCAACGACCCTTCCGTGGTCAAACATATCTTTTCAAATATAGGGCATATATATATAGATGCACGTATGTATGTATGTATCACCTGCCCAAACTAGATCTAGACTTCAACATGTGATCATTCGGCATGACAAGAGTTTGACATTTCGCGTTCATACATATAATTATATTTGGTAAAACTCAATCAACATCTTTTTCTACTTGATCTAATCAAGGAAGCTTTTACATTGAAAGTTTGTTCCTAAGGAGAAAAAAGATCGTCTAATTCAATAATATCATTCTCGGTTTATATATTTAAGAAGTTTTACATTCTACTCTCACAAGCGAGATTCACTTCTCTCTATTTCTCTTTAGCCCCATGCTACAGGTTATCTATCATCTACAACATTGAATCTCGGGCATATCGTTTTCGGTTTCCGGGACATGAAAGAAGCCCCCGTTGTGAGATGATTACACTGCGCGGCAGAGGAGTGGCAAGAAAGTCAGAGAAGTATGGCACTCTGAATTGAAGGAACCGGCATTCCTGGTGCTGAATTGAAAAACAGGAATCCGTGTTCTAGTGGGAGCCACCGTCATCGGCCCTTGCTACAATACAAGCTGTGGATTCCTCTTCCTGGGCTGCTCTTCTTTACTCTCCCTAGACGAGCTTGAATCGACTCCTGGACCTGACCAAATGCCAACATGTTTCTTCTGTCCCAGTATTTTACGGATAAAAGATAACAGAGCACGGCAAATTGTATGTAGGACGTGGCAATGATCAGATGCAGGGGGCAGCCGGTCAATGATATTTAGAGAATAGAGCCCAATCTTACATTCCCGACTCGGCTTTCATGTTGTGCTGGACACTGACTCAGCAGTTTCCACCCTTCAGATTGAGTCTGCTCCACCAGCAGTACTCGCATTTGATCGCAGTTTGCCTGGCAACAATGGCCGCGATCTAACTGCATAGGACTTCACAGTTAAAATCGTCACTAGAACTAAAGAAACAGCTTATCAAGCGCTTGATACAGCTGTTTTTCGTCAGAAAGGAAGGACAGGGATGCATCTATGTACAAAACTCCTTTCAGTCAGATAAAAAATCCAATGTTAAGCTTAAGGAAGCCATTGGAAATTTAAATCCATGCAGGATAAAAACCAAAACTGTCAAGCAATATGTCACTGTAAATAGGGCCACAAGGATTCCTGCTATTTGAGCCAAGCAGCTCGATAGCAAACATGCATTGAAACTAGATCCAGGACAAATGTGGTAACTCTAACTGCCCAGATCAGGGACTTCTGCAGCAGCAGCACTCAGTGTGCTCAGAGTTTCTGAATAACCACCGAATTAGCGATACCGGCTTCCTCTATCATCTGGTCCACATTGGTAAGTTGCTTAGGAGGGAATCCCATTGTCTGCAGATGGTAGTTTCCCTGTCCATTGGGCCTCGATGCATCGATAAAGGACCGAACATCCCTGATTGTATGAGTGAGGTTGAAGCGTGAGACAAGTCGAGTCCCATCAGCTAGCCTGACCTGGATCGAGGTGAAAGGTAGGGAGTCGTCCAGAATAGGGCCCGTCAATGGTGGTTGTAGGGCTGTGGCCATAGAAGTGCCAGTTGGCTCAGCAGAGGCACTATCAGCAGGGGCACTGCTGCCTATAGTTCTTCCAGTTCCACGAAATGGATTTTGGTGCTTCTTCGGTTCCTATACAAGAGAAGGATAACGCATAGAGAAAGAGCGAGGAGTCGAAGCCAATGTGTGGAGAAAGACTACTGGAAAGAAGACATGGGACTTGCCTTGTATGCTTCCTCCCGCCTCACAAGATCAACATGAACTGAAGTCCTTCTGTCCGTTGGCATGAGCTCTCTAGGGCACTCAGAATTTTTTATGCTCTACAAGGATGCGCATACAATACGAACATATAATCTATAAGCCATTCATCCAAGAAGAATGGCCATGAAAAAACAACTTGTCATGTTTAATTACTACAAAGGAATAGCTATACAAGAACAAAGTCTAAATGCAAATTCCGCCTTAACCTATCCCTACTTCAAAATATAAATTTAAAATCACATGATATTGAATAAGAAAATCAAAGGACAATCTTAGAAGTAAATGTAAAATGAAACTTCCATAGTGGCAACGTTACACAGCAGGAGAAGTCGATCTTAACCTACTCGGATCTCCTAAACTCCCCAAGAGTAGCATTATAAGGAAATCATGTTCCTAATCATATAAAACATTAAAATTGCAACGTAGATTTTGTTGGGAAACATGAAGACATGCTGCTACACATGCTAATTTAATATTGGATTGGACCACAAAAACAAATTTACCTCCAAGAAGGATGCATTTTCAGGATCATCCAACCTCCGAAGAGGGCCACCATCGACGGTAAAACCATTCTGCCAAAAGGTGATTGTGTGACTGACCGCCTCGGGGGGCTGAGGAGCAGATGCCACAGTCCCCCCAGAAAGCAATCTTGCTGTTCCAGTGAAGCTTCTCGAGCTCGAAGCTCGCAGATGGTTATCAGGCGGTCTCTCCACAGCTCCCAACCTTCTAGCCTCATCGAAGATTGAATCCACATCGTGGCCCTTTTTAGGGTCTTGGACGAGCATTCCACTGCATTATTAAAAAAAAAAAAAAAAGCGCACAGATTTGACATGATGCCATTAGAGACCTAAGATGCTACCTTTCGCACGGCGTTTCCCCAAATGTCCATATAAGGCTGTGAAAATCGAACAAAGTGACCGACTGAAGCGTTATATATCATTGCTGTGTAACTGATCTTAGCGGAAGAATATTACAGCCTTGAACATATTAAGTTCATCAGGTTCATACGAAGGCATTTCTGAACTGATCTGACTGCTTTCCCGAATTTCACTTCCTAATCAAGAATCAACAAATAATTCAAAAGCTCAAAACTTTTTTCCAAGCATATAGGTTTCTCGAGTTCTTTTCAGCAACCAAACGGAGCAAAAGATCGAAAAGGAACCAGCAGCAAAGGAATACCTCTTCTCACCACCAGTGTAGTACTCATTGGCCTCGTCGGAGTCGCTGTCAGAGCCATCATCCACAATGTCATTCAAGTCCGCCAGTGTTCGGATGCCGCCACGCGTCCTGGTATCGGACGACCTGCCTGCTTCCTTCTTTTCTGCAGCTCCACGGGATCGAAGCTCGTAGGTGGCTCGAGACTGGCGCGCTGGCGACGAGGATCTGGACCGCGAGGGCGATCTCGACCTTGAAGGAGAGTACGACTCTGACGGAGAGTGAGCCGGGGACTGAGAATGATGGGGCGAATCGGGGGGAGGAGGGACGTTGATTGGGTGGACTGCAGCCTCGGCGGGGGGTCCGCCATCGAAGAAGGTGGAGACGGCAGCGTCGAGGTCCCAGTTGTGGCTCTCGAGGAAGAACTGGGCTTCTTCCCGGGAGGAAGAAGTGATCTCGCAGAAAGAGCTGATCAGCGGCGAGTCGTTGCCAGGGTTTCTGACAGCCGACTCTTCAGCTTCGTTCTCCATTGCTGGTGGCGAAGCGTGCGATCTCCTTCCCGATCGATTGCTTGTGAGCCCTGCTTGTTTTAGATTCGAGTAGCGCTCAGCCTCGACCAAATATTAAATATGTGATATATAACCAGTTTTTTTTATATAAATTAATATTTAAATTATCGCTTATAAAATTAACTCTTGGGAGTATTATGTAAGTGGATACTGAATAACCAATGAAAGTTGGTGCAAGTGAAAAGAGTTTGTATCACTTAAGCAGAGATATCGGGTTGGAGCCCCTGTGAATGTAACAGACTTTTTTGGGAGGGGTTTGGGGGAAACCGCCCGACAATACCTCAAATCTGAATTAGTCGGCTAACTTTTGAGTACTGGATACTAGGTGTGAAAAAAAAAAGAGTAGATACTGAATATTTAATTCCACCCGGCATAGTGAAGCTGAAGAGTCGTCGGGAGTATGAGGTATCTCAGTAAAACGACGCCGTATCTAGACCAACTAGATATTTATTAAAACGCAGCGTTTGAACTTTTGAATTGCTTCGATACGCAGAAACCGGATCCGAGGGCTTTAATGTACTTGGAATTGGGCCTTAAATTTGGGCCGACCCGACCCAAGTTGATCTGACCGTCGCTCCTCGCTCAGCGTTCATTCGTCATCTCAGCTGTACCAGCCGTGCCCTAGCTCTCTCTATTCCTCTCATTCGACGACGACGGAGCTGCAGGCGGCGGAGGCAGCTTTTCGGTGAGGAAATAATGAGCTCCCCTTTCCTCATCGTCTCCTTCTCTCTACCATGCATGCTGTTTTTTGGCCTGCTTTGTCGTTTCGCTCTCTGAGAATCGTTGCACTAACTGAACTGTTGACTGTTGACGTGTGGGTTGATTCGACTGCTTAGACATTGATTGCTTCCACTTCTCGTAACTGTTCATCGTGATTGGTCTGTTAACTGTTAAATTTTTTGTGGAAGTTGGAGTGCTGTGAATACTCTCTGCAGTTTAGCAATTTGTTATAGTTTGATCGTTACGGAGGCCGATTAATAGAAATTAAAAACTGTGCTTCATTCTCTCCTTTGTACATCAATTTTCAGTGAGAAATACATTGATTATAAAGCCTATGCCGCCATATAAGGATCGTGAAGAGATCACTCTGCTCATGAATGTTATTCATGGATTTTGTGAATCTGAAAACACAAACAATCTGGAGAATACTGTAATGACTCTGGTTTTTGCTTCCTTTTGTATAATATATTCGAAATGCTAAGTCATCTAGTATTCATTTGATGTTCCTCATTAGTTGAATCTATGTTTCTAAAGTATTGCATCTGATTTCTCTTTTCGAGTTGCAACTAAGTCATTGTAGCTTGCTGTTTATGACCCTTTTGCTTGTGTTCAGTCGGGTATATCTGTAGTTTTGTTGGCTATTATACCATTTGTTTTCACACTGTTTCTCGTATATTATGGCTGACAGGGTTTGTTGAAGAGCATAAGAGGGATGAATGCATTCAAAGCATACAAGGCTTGTGTCCCTATTGCATGGAGCCCTAACCTATATATAACCCTGGTGAGGGGAATTCCCGGAACCAGAAGACTCCACAGGCGGACACTGGAGGCTCTGCGTCTTCGGAAGTGTAACAGAACTGTTATGAGATGGAACACCCCAACTGTCCGGGGAATGCTTCAACAGGTTGTTCCATGTCTCAAATATCACAATTAATACCCTTCTCTGGATCGCCTCGTGCACTATTTTTATCATCTGAGTCACAAATGAACCTTTGCAACAGGTGAAGAGATTGGTTGTGATTGAGACCGAAGAGATGTACAAGGCACGGAAAGAAAAGGATGCAAATCACCGAGCTCCGCGCCCACCGTTGGTTATAAGCCACCTATCGGCTTCTTCAAGCAGTTCTTCTTGAAAGCCAATAAGATCCTTCAAAAGTCAGGTCCTTGTTTCATCAGTGAGTTGCTCGCCTTTTTATTTCAATCTTCCTAGTCTTGTATTGATAGATTACCTGTGATGAGATGACATTTGTGTTTACAAAGACAACGAATAATGCTCGATTCTTCCATTTTTGTTGACATATCTATGGTGTAGCAAGTACTCGATAACACCACGTCCAATCATGGAACAGAAGGTACATTCTGTCACGTTTGTGACGCTACAATGGACCAAGATTGTGGCCTGCATCATCTATAGTCACAATTTTCTACAGATATGCTGTTGATTTAATATGCTCTGATTGTTGAAATTTTCGCACATTATAAATTAAACGAATCAGTACTGTTATATCACTGGACTGTTAATTGTTAATGTGATTTATTGCAACCTAAGAGGAAACTAACCCTCAGTTTTTCCTGTCAAATTTGGGCAATGGCACGTGCCATTTTAAGAAAATTGGAAAAGTTCTTGGGTTGCAAAGCCCTTTTATCAGCTTCAACTGGTTTAAAGGTTGAAAGGGTTTTGGATTTGGACTTTTGTTTTGGGTCTTGTCATCGTTTGCCCCCTTTTTCTTCAGCTTCAACTGGTTTCGGATCTAGTCATTGTCTGCACCCGCCTGTATTGATTCTTGTCCATGTGAAGGAGACAGTTATGTCTAAATGAGAAGTTTGGAACTTTGTTTACGCCGTTTTTCTCTCCGGTTCCCATGAGAGATACTCTCATAAACAATTATCAACAGGAACGCCTGAGAATCAACCCCATATATGCCGCATCCAAAGTGGTCGATCATCTTGCTGTTTGCTTTTGCAAGGACTTCCATGCTTCAGTGGCATTTCCGAACTATCAAAGTTTGGGGTTCACAACTGTTGTTCCACTAGCAATCTCTGTTGGCCCATGATGCAGTGAGGAATTCCTAGACACAGCCATCGATTGCATGGCACTTGGTCGAGGGCATCATAGCCCTCGCTTTTATGCACTGCTGACTCTAATTGATAGAGGATGGGACCCCCATGAGTCACTACCAAATCTCATGAAAGCAGCCCTAGTCGCTCCAATCATTCGGGTCTGTCATCATCAATGTTTCTTCGAAAGACCATACGTGATGATAATATATATCAGAAACAAAACAGAAAAATATGTCTCGACTGGCAATCGATCAAGTGCTGGGCCAAGTCATCCGATGTAATGGCGCATGACAGTCAACATGATTTGACAGCCTAAAGACAGTTTCCACGGGTCCGGGGACCCCATGGCTCTTAGAACATGGTGACTAGAGCACGGAGGAATAGGCAATTAACCCATTAACACGCACAAATCAACCGAGAAGAGAAATCCGGCATAAGAGTCCAAGGCCACATGAACCATCATAGTCAAAAGGCAAAACCAGAGTAATCTTTTTCCGACTAAAACGCGTCTTTTACACATGAAACAAAGAATGCAATGACCATATCATACATTTACATTGGATTTAAATATTCCAGAAGGGAGGGGTGGGGTAACGCAGCAAAGTGACCTCCCTCTCCGCCTCTCTCACACACACAAACGCACACAAGCAGACACATAACTTAGTGGGGTTACATTATATATATGATTGAGAAAAGAAAAGCATTTTGCTTAGAGACTAAACGAGGATACTCCCTAAAAATCCGCATCCCATGCTTTTGTCGTGTAATAACTATTAGGTTGTCTAGTGAAGAAGGGTGTAGGCTCTGGCAAGGTATATAAAGAACAGGACAAAAGAGAAAGAAAAGCAAGGAGTGTACCGGGTTTTGACCGTTTGTTGCTTGTTCAAGGAATGATGCATCCCTTCCTTGTGTGACGGTTAGAAGATCCCAAATGGACTGGCTGTTGAATTGAGACAGAAGAAACGCCAGTGTCAGACTCCACTGAAGAAATTCATTACTCATAGTCCCATCAAGAATTAAATAAGTGACAGAGCAATGGCATGTGAAAGCCATGTAGAAATGGATAGCGTCTGAAAAGTACAACGGAACAGTTCTTGAGCCACCATGGACACACATTGGAGATTAGTACGGTTTCCGGTTAATGGAGCATAAGCTCGCAGTGTTACCACCGTCATCAATGCCAGAAGAACATGCTCGAGAAATGCAACTTATTTTCTTTCAAAATCGTTCCTAATACAAAGAGCTATGTCGCAGATGTATCGAATGACCACCACATATAATGTATTCTTCACCTACCAATTCGGTTCTAGTAATCAGTTTTGAAGGGGTAGATGGGGACGGTCCTGAAAAGCAAGGGTATTTTTGCGAAATTGAATTTGAACGTAGGGGCGATATCGTCAACGGACGGTAGTAAAGAGGAGGCAGGCGCCAACTATGAGAACACGCGCCACAGAGGGGTCAAGTGTCAACAAATGAAGCGCCGGAAAAACCGTTAATTAACGTGACCACTAACACGAGTTTCCAATTATGCCCATAGGGGCAGGTTACCTTTCCACGGCCAGGGTCAGAGTCGTTTTTGTTAGTCCTTCCAAGTCCGGCTGAAGATGGTCTTGAGCCTGCTTCCGGCGAGCCTCTGCGCCGCCTTCCGTGCGCCAGCTATATCCATCTCCGCCAGCCTCTGCATGTGCTGGCAAGCTCCGGCAGCCACAAGCCGCCGCCTGCATCCATCACCTCCGGATGAAGCAACTGCTGCGACCACTGCCACTGGAAGCTTCTTCGGCACAGCCTCGTTTCTCGGATCCAGCATCTGCACCAGCCTCGTCACGCTCTTCTCGTCCCTCACGAACTCCTTCCGATTTGTTCTCACAGAAAGCAGCAAAACAAGCGCCCTAGAGGCCGATTCCTGTAATCCCACTGGCTTAGGAGATTCCATTAGTCTCAATAGAGAGCTCATACAGCTGGCAATCGCTCTCTTATTGCCGTCGCTGATTGATAGATCAGCAAGCAGTGAGGAAGATAGTTGCTGTAAGATCAAACCTCCATGCTTTATTAGCTCCCCAAGCTGAACGATAAACGCAGTGGAAGACGATAGAATCCGATTGACGGTGTCCACTCTGGAGAGTGAGCGGACCGCACGGAGAGAGCTTTCTAAAGCATCCGAGCTCGGCGGATCCTGAATCAGAGACATCAATCTCTGCAATCCTCGCTCCTGAATGATTGAATCCCTAAAACCCTCATTAGAGTCGGCCAGGATCGCAATGCAGCACGCAGCCTTCTCCCTCGTGGCAGAGGCCACACCCGAACCGAGCAGATGGACAAACAGTGGCACCGCACCTTCCTCGGCCAAAACCATCCGCACGTCTTCTACAACGGCCAAATTCCTGATCGCCGCGATTGTGTGACACTGAATCGCAGAAGATCCTGATCGGCAAGCCTCTATCAGCACTTGGACACCGCCGTAAGCTGAGATTGCCCAGGCGTTCTCTGGATCAGAGGTGATTGCTTCCACTGCAATCGCAGCTTTCTCCTTAAGTGGATTAGATCCGGTCTCCAGAATCTTCAGGAGCGGCCCTAAACCGCCCGCTTCAAAGACAGTTTTCCTCGACTCGTCGTTCAAAAAGACCAGAGTGGAGAGCGCGGCGACAGCCTGCTCTCGAATCGAGGACTCGTTGTTGAGGTCGAGGAGGTGAATCAGGTAGGCGACGTTTCCCTCTTTAGAGACCAGAGCGGCGGATTTCTCATCGTCCGACAGGAGTT
Source organism: Lagerstroemia speciosa (assembly GCA_037672795.1). Classification (NCBI taxonomy): domain Eukaryota; kingdom Viridiplantae; phylum Streptophyta; class Magnoliopsida; order Myrtales; family Lythraceae; genus Lagerstroemia; species Lagerstroemia speciosa. Next base: position 7,459,430 of record CM075294.1, on the reverse strand, counting down.
GGAGCAGTGATTCCAGTGCCTTCGTCTTGAACTCGGTGCCTCCAATTTGCAGGCGAGTGAAGAGATCTCTGATAAAGAGGATGATGTCTTCTTTGGAAGAGGTGGGGGCGGGGTGGGAGAGGACGATGGCGGTGGACTGGTGGAGGACGCCGGAGTGGAGGAGGAGGTCGAGGTGGTGGAGGTGGTCGGAGAGGGCGGAGGAGGCCATATCGAGGTCACTCTGCATGTGGAGCTTGCTGCCAGGGAAAGGGGAGAGGGAGCATTGGAGGGAGAGGGAGTGGAGGAAGGAGAGAGTGGACAGTAAGGAGGGAAGGAGCGTGGCTTGAAGGAGGGGGTGAGGAGACCAGTGAGGGGAGGAGGAGAGGGCGGCGAGGAGAGAGGTGAGCTTGGAGCGGATGAGCTGCCAGCGGCCGAAGAATGAGCGGGCGGTGAGCGAGGAGAGGAGGAGGACGGAGAGGAGGTGGTTGATGGAGTCCAGGAGCGTCCCGAGGGACGCGGCGGAGGGTGGTGGAGCATCGCCGGCGTCCACGGCCGCCGTAGTGGGGGAGGTATGCATTGGGGGTTAGGTTTCCTTCCTGTCTATGACTGGGAGGCTGTTGTGGAGCGAGAGGAAGAAGGTGATTTCATAGAGAGAGAGAGAGAGAGAGAGATGCTTGGTGGGGAAGGAAGTGGGGGGGAGAGGGAGAAGAGTAAAGTGAAGGCGACCTGACAGAAGGGAGAGAGAGGGAGGGACTGAATGAATGAGCGAATCAATGAAGAAGGCGAAATTGTCGAGGGAACCGGGACGGTGTTTCCCGCTTTCTACAGAGAGAGAGATCTACTCCCATCTCCAAGCTTCAAATCCAACTGTCTTGGAAAAATTATTGTTTTCAATTTTCTTTCATTTTCCAGTGAATTTACTTTGATATAGTGATTCTCCGACTAAATCTCTAAATGGATGATCTCATGATCGATCTTTAAATTGGGAGGATCGATAGGAATTTTATCAAGAATTTCGATTCAGACTCAAATTATCTCGAGGTGTATTTTGGCTGATTTGGGAATATTACACGGTGCCAACCAAAAAAAAAATCTGAAAAAGAAGTCAATATTAGCGCGTCCAGAATGTCGGTCAACATTGTCCAAGGTACGTTAGTCTACATTGTGTCCCTGGACATAGTTGGAAAGGATGGGTTTTAACTGTCATACTCAGATAAGTGGGCCCAGATCAGACTGGCGGCCCAAATGAGAATTTGGGCCCAGCCCAATTTAATTTCTCAAATTCATGTGCCGGAGCCGAACTCAGAATTAAGCAGGCCGAGAAACAGCGATGCGACTGCACTGCCATCCACCCCATGCGGTTCATTGGCCGAACAGTGAATTCTATGTTCAGACATCCCCAATTAAATGGATATGAGCTCAGTCTCCTATGGGTTCGGTCAATATTTTTATAGCACACGCATTAAGAATGCGGAAGAACAAAACATCAGACAATACTTTATATCGACCTGTTCGATCCTGTGGACGGTCAAGTCGAGCTCGAAGTTGAGCCGGTGTAAGAGATCGTTCTGGGCAATAACAGGGTCAGCATGTATGCTCTAGGCCCACGAACCTTTTCAAAGCCTGCTCCTCAAAGAGCAACAGAGTTCAACATATATGCTTACACACACGCAGATGTAAGGGGAGAGGTTGCACCAACTCGTATCCATCCGAAATTAAGAGGTTTCCAGCTCGGTTCGTATCGGCAGAGTTTCCAAATGCAGTTTGATATGAAATTAAGAAATTCCGAGTTCGATTTTCATCAACAAAGTTTCTGAAGCAGTTTTGCCTCTTGCTTTCCAATCTTCGGCCGTGCGGATGCCGACGAAGGAAACGTCACGTGTGAAACGGGCCCAATAAGGCCCAACGGGCCACTAACTGACTTTCGGATTGGTTCTCGGTCATAAATACTCCCACCCCTCTCCCAGTAATCTGGACATGATTTTTTTTCCAGGTCCTCAACCTTTTATATTTTTATCATAAATTTTTATTTCTTATCATTTATATCCTCATTCTTTTAAGTTTTTATCATTTTGATCCAACTGTTACTTTTTTCATCTAAAAATTTAAATTAGTGAGGAGTATTGCTATCATTTGGAAGATATTATTACTGTAGCAACTGAGTCTGCTTCATGTACTACATACACTAAACTTTTAGTATTAAATATTCAGCTGGTCTGACATATTTGCTTTTGAATACGAAAATTCAAACATTACATAACATTGTGAATGAATTATCACCATTACCGTTCTCATTTTCATTAAAAAAATTAAGTCCATTTCATCATAGCCCAGTTTCTTTTATAATGGAAAATAGCAGCCAAGAAGTCCGATATTCAATTCCTATCTATAAAACTACCTCAATCTTTTTATTTCTTATCCCTTCAATGTTTTTTTTTCGGATAAAAAATAGTCAAACCCTTCTTCTTCTTTTTTTTGGCTCCAAGAAATGGAGACTTACATTAAAGGTTCTGAAGAAAAGCCAGCCTACAACCAACGAACATTGGCACAAATAGAAGGGACTTGTTTCGCTTAAATAGATATACCGAATTCTAGTCCATGTGAACGCAACAGACTTTCTTGGAAGGGGTTCACGGGAAACTGTTCGATAATACTCTCAATCCGGATTAATCGACCAGTTTTCGTGTACCAAACACTGGGACGAAACCAAAAAAGAAAAAAAAGAAAAGCCAGCCAATGCGGGCCCAAAGCAACCACGCGGCGCACGAACCCCATCATCATCATGCCTCGAACCAAAGAAAACCCGCTGGTCAAAAGGATTTTCCAGTTTTTTTATAAATAAAATAAATCGTTAAATTTTTAAAATATCGGTGAGCAATAAAGAGGCTGTTGACACGTGTGCGGTTTCCATTGGCTGCTTGAACCTGTCGAGCAAACGGGACAAAAGGCAGAAGTTCCCCGTCATCGGTGGCCGCCTCCTCCCGGCTGAGCTCTGACGGTCGATTTTAGCGATTACCCCTGCGGCCAGCCGGTCTGTTTTACCGGTAACCGGTTGCCCTTGTGGAGATCTCGTAAGTCATGGATCTCGTTCATGGTCTAGCTTGTTTAGATCAACGGTGGCTAGAAATCTGGAATTTGCGTTTGTGTTTCACTGATTTATTATTATCTGTATTTTTTTTTATCTATTTCAATATATTATGATTTATTATTATCCGTAATATATATATATATGTGAAAAACATAAATTTTAATTTTAAGTTGTAATTAGATTAAAACATGTAATTATTACTCTTTTCTCCGCTCAATCATTCTCCTTCTCCCCCTTCTTCCCTACCCTTTTCATATACATAAAGATAATTTGATTCTTTTCTAAATTTATTATTTAACATTTGTATTTAATTTTATTAAATGATAAAAGTCGTGCATAGATCGGGAAAAGTGCAACTCGTCGATAGCTTTACCGAGATCTCTATTTGCATCGCCTTGTTATAGGTAGTTCGTGGCGGGGGCCTTGTCATACCAAACGTTGTGTCCCGTTTCGGATCACAGGAACCTAAATTTGGTAGGGGTAGCACCAGGCCGGTCCAACGACACAAGGACCCATATCGTCATCGTCATCGTCATCATCAAGGATGTGGACAGGGGGCAGAAAGGTCATTTCACCCTAACCTGTTAAAATAATTCTTTAATCCTTAAAAAAATTTAATATAATCGTATTACTATTATCATGTCAATTTTCAAAAAAAAAAAAAAAAAAAGAACGCAGCGGTTTTATTTTCTGACTTTTCTTGTCTCATTTCTGATTTCATTCGTAATCTATCTATTTTTACATTAAATTTGTCCTCCTCTTCTTCATCTGGTTTCGTTCACTCTATTTTTTAATTTTTTTCCTTTTTAAAGTTTTTTACACAATTAAATTTTTAATAATTTTCTAACAATAAGGATGATCAAAATCAAGTCTAATAAAAAAGATGAAGGACTAAATCTAATTCGAAAAGAGATACAGAACCAGAAAAGAAAAGTTGGATCAAATCCATTTTTTTCCTAAAATTAATTATTATTATTATTTTAAGAGAAGAGATCCCCTTTTAGTATCACTTTTTTCTTTTTCAAAATGTCATTAATTAAAATTTCTCCCGCCCTAACTACTTTGCACAATTTTCTCTCTCACTTCCACTGATATAGCTATATAATCTCAAAGTTAAATATTTATTATTTTTACTTAAAAATTAATTAAAGATAATTACTAACTTTAATCGTGCATTTTAATAATTTTTATTGAGATAACACATAATATACGTAGTGTGGATGAACCTCCAGTGAACTAATAAGAGAAATTGAGAACCAAATTTAGCATAAAAATTTTAAAAGTGAAAAAAATATAGAAGTAATAGATGGACATCTAAACCAACTTTCTTTTTTACCTATTCAATTTCACCCTCGCAGTAGACCGCCTTCGTAGCTTGTATCTTCTATAACCATAGAGGCATAAGCCCGGCCCTGGGAGAGGACAAAGGGGAGAGAGAGACCACAAGACAACTGACGAGGAAGTAAAAGGGAAGGGCAAAGAGGAGAGAGAGAGAGAGAGAGAGAGCATGGAGAGCCAGAAAAATTGACACCGCATTTTCACGAGCTTCCTCTGCCCATTATATTATTCCCCAAGTTGCAATTTTTATTTCCTCCTCCTCTTCCTCCTCCTAATCCTCGCCTGTTTCGATCTCGATCTCCACCAACAATCTCCCCGAAATCTCTAACCCATGCCACGGGGCAGACCCAATCCTAGATCTGCAAACCCTCAGGTACTGCCGAGTCCCGACGCCATCAGGCCGCCGGCCGTCCATCTAGAGACCCGCTTCCGGGGCGTGAGGAAGCGGCCCTGGGGGCGATTCGCTGCAGAGATCCGGGACCCTTGGAAGAAGACCCGGGTCTGGCTCGGCACATACGACTCCGCCGAGGACGCCGCCCGCGCCTACGACGAGGCCGCCCGGTCCCTCCGTGGCCCCAAGGCCAGGACCAACTTCCCCCTCGACGGCCCTCTGACGGAATCATCTGGCCTTCGGATCCGGGCTCTCCCCGGCGACCGCCTGCCCTACAGTCGCCCTACCAGCAGCAGCCTCAGCTCCACCGTGGAATCCTTTAGTGGTCCCCGCGTCTCAGATCCCACCCCCGCCGCACCTCGCGAGAGGCGGCGGCAGCGGCCCGTGCGTGAGATCCGGCCCGATGATTGCCAGAGCGACTGCGACTCATCCTCCTCCGTGGTCGATGACGTGGATGACTGCTGCGTCCTTACGTCGTCCTTCCACCGGAACGTCCTGCCGTTAGATCTGAACCTTCCTCCGCCGGATCTCGACGGCTGCGACCTACCCGACACGGCTCTTCGCCTCTGATGATATTAGACAGTCCGATGGCGCTGATGTCATGCTCTTGTAATATCTTGTTCCACACTCTCTCTTTCAAACTTATTTTCCGGGAAAATGAAGAAAAGAGGACGAATTTCAGCACCCTTTTGCGAGAATTTCCATAAACTTAAGCTACTTTGTTAGATCAATCAATCATATGTAGATTAGTGTTGTAAGAGGGTTGGTAACAGGCCTGTGGCTTCTTCAAGCCCGCTTGGCCTCAGATAGTTGAAGAAAGACGACGATGGCGAAGATGATGCCCTGTCTGTGTTGCTGAAACTGCGTTGTTTCAAAGAATTTCTGATCTGGGGTTTTTACTCCCTGATATCTGTTATGTACAAAGATTAATTATCATCTTACTGATAATATAATTTCTCTAAAATTCCAGCATTTTCTAAAGGCTTCTTGGGCTGTCTTCCTTCATTTTCCATTTTCTAAATTGTGTGCATGAGTCTGAATCAGAATCTGTACAATGCTTTCTCAGGTTCAAACGTGTTCACCTGTGGGCATGGAATAATTTGGTAAATCTATGTATGTCCATTTGCATCATACCCCATTCTCTGTTTGTCTCTATCATTTAGATTGGGTGGCAGTCTGATGACATTATTGGAATAGAAACCAGGCTGCTTTTTTGAGATCAACAAGATAAGTCTGATTTGCAAATATATATATTTCTTGGGGTTTATCTTTTTATGTGCATTTGGTTTATCATCTTCTGGACATTAGGCAGTTCACAATTTCCGTAAACAAACAAATTGCTTTTGAAGTAAAACTGCATTATCAGCAAGAAATGATCTTGGTTCATTGCCCATTTTCACCCTTCTTTTCTTGTCAACGGGTTCTTGAATTTGAGGCCAAATGGTGGTCCTCCATTTCCTTTGCTTCCCTTCTTTTTCATGTTTGTTTTGTCCTCTCAAATCTGGGATTAAGCTCAACATGTTTTGACAATAAAGGCGCATGATTAGCGGGAAATCATTTTGGATGTACATCATGCAAACCCCAAGTTTCCTCCTTTCTTCTCTTTAGGAAAAAAAAAGGCAGATTTTTACCCTTTTTAGCTGGCCAATGCTTACCGGGTTGTAAGGCATGACTTGCAATCAGACCAAATCATGAGCATAGCACATGGAAGAAGCAGCAGTAGATTGGCCTTGTTTGGTTCTTTTTGCAGATAAACTCGATTTAATCCTGGATTAGTCCATTGGCTCCCAAACAATGTTTGTCATGATTTCCTTAACTATACAAACCTCATTGCTTTGGATCCTAGCCATCTGTTTCAATGGGGAGGAAAGAAAGTAATGTTCGACAAAGGTCACATGGGGTAATGGGGCTGTGATAATATGACCCATTTGTAGCACATTTGAGAAAGAATGGATTAGTGCACTCTCTTAGCTTTGGTCATGGCATCAGTGACTAATTGCATAGGTAGATACATTCACCATTGCCCTTCCTTAAAAGCTTCATATTTTCTTGAAGACGGAAGGTGGAGAGAGAAAGGACGCAGCCATGAGTGCATCATGCATGATGTCCCATGTGGTGCTGTCTTGTCATGTCATCCATGGTCATGTGCATTGTTTTGTTTTTGGGGGGGGGCGGTCGGTGTTAAAAGCAGGCACGCATTAGCTCTGGCATTTGAAGCTTTTGACTGTGTTTCTTAATTAAGGTCAATTATCTGCTGTCGGGTTAAATAAAGTTGACAAATTTGGTCCTCTGCTTTGCCCATCGGATTCCCCTTTCCTCTCCTCATATGTGTACTTGTCATTGTTCTCGGACTTTGTACTGCTCCGCCCTTCAGGTTTGAATTGAATGGTGTGGATTGCGATCCTCAGCAATTGTCCCTGAAGTGTGCCGAGGTCGAGTGAATTCCTAAAAAAAACTAACACTTTTGTGAACAGTGGCAGGGACGGTAGTTGGCTGTTGTTGATAGCAGTTGATCCTGTCGTCGATAATTTGGTCATTCCAAATTGTTGAATGGGAAATCGCGCCAAGGCACTATTACCGTCCTGAATTGCACCAAGCAATTCTATATAAAGAACGTAGAAATAAGTGAGCACCATTGCTGAATATTAAATCCTATGATTTCCTCCGTGAACTAATTTCCTTCATACTACACAAAATCTGAGGTGAAGAACAAGGAGAACTGATTTCTGAGTGAGAAAGTTGTTATTTAACATGACTTCGAGAAATCCTGCCTTCATTGAACCATCTGTTTGATAGGCTCTGCCCCAAGTGCGTTCATCGATACTCGTCGAAAAGTTTCTGTTTTGTTACGTGGTCAGGAAGTTTTGATGAATTTGGAAACATCGTTACTGACACTGCATATCTGATGTTCGTGGAAAGTTCAGAAATACAGAAACGTCGCTGCTGCTGATGAAACCAAAGAGGGACTGAACCGTTGAGAAACTGATGAAAACTGGGATGAATGTGGCCTTTTCCAGCTCCTTGGGGAGAGCATCGTCTCTGTTACGGAAACTGCAAGAAAGAAAATTCAAAGGGACTGATGCTCCGAGAATCAGTAGTGGTTGGTTTTCTCTGTCCTTTTGCTTATGAACCCAGAGATAAAGACGATTAGATTGCACCACAATGCATGGGATCAATGCGAGTTTCCTTGTTCTAAAATCGGCATATGGTGCATTGCAGTGTTTGAAACATGTCCTGTTAACCGCCTTCTTATACTGTTATGCCGTCCTGCTGTGTTAGTTTTCCTCTTCTCAAAGGCTGCTCGATTCTTCATCCTTTCCCCCTTAGTTTCGAATCTTTACAAGAAGAGAACGATGGAAAACAGGCAATGTTTTCACCACTGGAAGGGGCTAATTCAAAACTAGACCTCAACTCGAGCTCAGTTGGAGAAATTGTGTAAATGTGGCCTAACAGAAAGATCTTGGACATGTACACCCATAACGTACAACTCAAATCCACGAGTTCCATGTCCAATGAATCACGTGACCGGTTTGGGTTTTGCAGCAAGATATCAGGTCACGAACAAGTTGATGTTTTCCTTATTGTATTACTGAATTGGTTGAAACTCAAATGCTTGCTTTGGTTTTTTAAGGTTTCCAGAGATCTTGCTTATTGTGTGAACGGAATAATCCGAAACAATGTACGAGGATATCTTAATTGTCCTGTCATGGGAGATCTTAGTTCCCTTACGGTGTCTGTTGGGGCTTTATGTATCTTTTTGTCTGCAGCAAACTACTAGTGACAGATATTCTTGGAGTTGATGCAGAGCCGCGTTTTATCAGGCTACCTCTTCCTAAATAAAATGCCTGGAGATAAAAGGACTTGTTAACAAGTCGAATCAAAGCACATCAACAGGGCAAACGATTTAATCTCAGCTGTCCCACTCATTCTTCTGGCCCTTCTCTTCAGCTCAGCAACTGGAATGAGAACGAAGTTTTTCCCGGACAAGGGACAGGAGGAGTCAGATGGTGGAATATGCAAATCAATGGTTGAGCCACAGAATTATGTATGCGAAGAGCATACTGAATTAACTTTGCTTTTGCAGAAAACTTTCAACTGATATTTAAACCCATTGCCTGTTTCTTGTTTAAGGTGATGCAGTTAACTTGCTTAAAGGTAACAAACGGAAACGGTTATATCAGAGGATTCCTGCAGGGTGATGATCTGGTGGAACCTCGGGGGAACGACCGCCAGTGCTGTTACAGCACGGTCTTTTGATGGTACATATTTTAGGATCCTGTGTAAGTTGTAATAGAAAAGAAAAGGAAACTTTCACTATTTCCAGCTTAACGAAATGGGGAAGTTTTTGTGACAGGATGGAACCTCATGGATTCCACTCCCACTAGGGAAGTCACTTGCGTTCCTTCTAGCGGATAATGGATTTGATGTCTGGATTGCTAATTCCCGAGGAACAAAACTTGGTCACATGCATGTGTCTCTCAGTCCTTAAGAAGGGGCAATTCACTTTTCATGATATGGCATTCTTGTTTGTCGATTTCCGCTCTTTTTGAATTTCCTGATCCATTTCTTTGTCGCTGGGCTCGGCCTTCTGGGACTGGTCTTGGGACGAACTAACATCCTTCGATCTTCCTGGGCAGAAGCTGCACTGTCTTGGACATTCTCAGGTCATCTGCACTTTCATGAATTTTAATCCTTCCAAGTTATCATATTTGAGATTTGAGAACTGAATTCCTGAAGAACCCCATGAAACTCATCCTTGCGGGGGACTTTGACTGCTTTAGCTGCATTCTCAAAGTAGCAGCTGATGAGCATGAAGAATATGATCCATCTCTCACAAAGCCATGTTCTTCTTACTCTAAGGTTCCACCTCGTATTATTAGTTTACATTAGTAATTTGTTTCAACAGTCAAGGAGCGGAACCATCTCGATGTACGATTATGGAGACGAAGACAACGACATCCAATGCTACGGGCAACCAACACCTCATCATACAACATGAGAAAGTATTCCCAATGATGCCAATGCCCTTTCAAACGTCCCTCTTGCTGGAAAGCCTCAGGGACCACAATGGGGACAAGCTCGTGATTCAGTACTAGCGGGATGACCATGCTCAGGCAGACTCTGTCGTGGCCGATAATGCCCGGGAGGTCGTGTACGGTCCCCTACTGGTGCTCCTCGAGGCTTCAGTGAGGTAGCATGGTGCCCAAGGAGGAGACATCCATTCGACAATTTTTATTTCATGGTTTCTGATGATAATGAAACCAGCACAGTGGAAAGTTAAATTCTTAACTCTGTTTGAAGTGGAATGTGAATGTACTTTTGTATGTTTATGATAGTGCTCCTATATGAATCGTATGTTAACAGGCAGATTTCAGAAATTTGTGTGTAGATACAAAGCTATCTAGTCTACCAAGAACATCTGTTAATATTCTTCATGAGGACTTGATTTTGGATGGAGGGAACCCAAGCGACGAGGAATAAAGCTCAGACTGAAGTTCAATTGGAGGTGTCAACCCAATATGTAACCCAAGCCTATAACACCCTTTTGAATGAGGAATATTCAACTTGTATGATAGAAAATTCGGCTAGCTTGAAACATCCACAATTAAAGGAAGAATATATTGATTGATCACCTTAGTTACTTGTGATTTTGAGTTTCCATGCTTAAATATAAATAAATATAAATGTGTTAGGGCAAGAATATCATTTTGGCTTATTGCTAACAAGATATTTGGAATGAGATGATAAGCCAATTGGCTACATGTATGGCCTTCGCTACTCATGTAGAGGGTCATCGTTGCAATAGAATATTGAATTGACGGTGTGTTCACCCTTACGAGGCAAATCTCTCTTTTACTTTTGTGAAATCTTATTTTTATCGAACTAACATTTTAATTTGGTGATCCAAGTTTTTTGAAGCCCCCAATTCGTGCCCATCCCCGTATTCGTGATTAAGCAAGTGGTCTAAGTAGCAGATCACGTTTCCTTTCGATAATTGACTATTTGCACCCGCTTAATTTCAAACCATTTTTCCTTTCCCTTTCAACCTATGTTGTGAGAATCGGATCACCCCTCGAGTTCCACGTCAATTCTCTTGCTGAGAATCTCCCTTTTCCGTGGAAATTGTCTCGGGCTGATTGATTTTTATCCTCCCTTTGTGGGCAATCCCGGGGGGACAACAGACGATGGTTGAATTCAGACAATGCAGAGGATTCAAGCCATGCCTTCAAGGAGTTAGCAGATCACTGCCCACCCGAATGGGCATATAGAAGCTGAAGAAACGACAATGAAGAACCTTGTGAATTCAGTTTCATTTCCTAAAGCCTGTAGTTGGAAAGAACACTAACTCTTGATACACTAACATGCCTCGAAATTTACAGCCCTACGGACCTAGGAGAAAATAAACTACAGCAGGTTTGAAATTCCAAAACTGAAAAAGGAACAAGAAAATCGAATATAATATTACAAGCTCTGGTACTGAACGGTGAGATAGCATTACAGAGATCGAGCAGTATTGAAAAGTCGATGCGCTCAGAATTAACTCGACTTAAAAGACGTTCTGTTTGTTCTTTTCCTCCTAAGATGAAGCCAGGTAAGGAGATCTAGAAGCTGACATTTTCGATCCTCCATAAGCATTCCTTTCTCAAAGGTGAATCGGCAAATATGGCTTTGATGAAATCTTTTACCTGTAAGATCGTGCATTCATGTAAATTTTTCCATTCCAACCACGGCCGGGCCTATTAAATGCTGTCCAAGAGAAAATAAAGAGATGGAATAAATACCTCAGATAATACGAAACCGCAAGTGACCAGTTCTCCACTTTCCCAAGCAGCAGTTATTGATCTAAGAGGCATGTCCAGTAATTCTGTGAATGAAAATCACAACAATGATGAATTTCAAGAAGGGAGAATTAAGTGGGTTTGCAGGATTAAACTGAGTCATGCAAGAGATCATTTTCTTCCCAGGAAGTACATGCCTGCCAGTTTTCGGATCTTTTGCAAGGAAGGTATGAGATCATCGAGTGAGCACAAAGTCGTTCCGTGCGACTTCACCTCCGGTTTAATGGCACTTAAGGATCCCAGCAAAGGAGAAAGGCCCTCCAGCATCAAGAGAATAAGCTTTTGGAGCTGAATTATGTTTATGGGTTAAGAATCCTTCAGGTAGAATATTTGAAAGTCGAACTTAGAAAATGATGCGGAAACAAAGACTACCTGCAGTGTTTCTTCAGCAGCCATGTCATCTAAGAAGAGGATGTCCCTAACTACTCTAGAAAGTACTGATTGTAGGACCGCACCCATGCTTCTGTAGTAAGTTGAAGGCAACAAGATCGGCTCCCATATAATACGCACTTTCTCCAGAATGAAAACTACCTATACATATATCATGAAGGAGAAAAAGGAGCGTTATTCAGATCCTGTGCGAAATAATGATTGAATTCCAAAGAGAAAATAAAGCATAAGCAGATTGGTACAGATTTGCCACCTGATCGATACTAAACTTGGCAGATTGAAATTGTTGGATCTGATGAGTATTCTGAAAACCATCAGCACCATCTATGGCCTGACAATTATTGGTAACATTGAAGTACTATCATGATTCCAGCCTTCTCCAAATGTAATTTGTAAGGCTAGCAAATTTGCATTACAGGGAATTCTTACCTCCTTCAAATTATAAATAACAACTTGAACTTCTCTCTGCAATATGTCTTCTGCCTTCATGTGGAATCTTGGAGCTAGATCGAGAAAAACTGCACGTTCTTTGATGAAATCTGGAAAATCTGGCCGATACTGGAAAATCAAATTGGCAGTTATGAGAAAATTACAAAAGACAGAATCTATAGGCACAAGAGTTTCATGAGAAAATACAAGATGAACGGCAAAAGATCTCTAGCTATGAGAAAATTTTCTTGAATATTTTTTTTTCTATGGGAAATCATAGACTAATGCATTGGTTACCTGAAAGGCAAGGCCAAGAATTTCCTGAGATAGATAAAGGAAATCATTGTGCATAAGAACAGCAACCTGGTTGATTCCATCTAGCTGTCTTTCTTGCTTCATCATGCAAAAGCGAGAGTTACTATTACAGGGGAAATCCTCATATGGGTGAATCAGACAACTAAAGGGAGATCGTACACCTCCTAGTTCTACTATGAGCCATGTTCCTATATAATATGCGACAGCAACGACAAAACATAAGCTAATTTTGCAAGCTGTCGTATCTCAACTTGTAGCAGATACCTTGCAGTTTATTTTATCAAGGTTATCTTATGCTGTAGCTACTGAACTAACCTTGACAGGAACAATAGCTTCATAAAGGAGAAGAGCATCCCTAGCAGCATGATAGAGCACCAGAGCAACTCTTGCAGAAGACAAGCAAACATCCTATATAGAATCACCAGTCAATATTTTTCCATTGACTTGTTCTTCAGCTTTATCCAAGATGAAGAACAATATTGCCATCTCAAACATTTATGAAACAGTAGGAGTGCTGTATCTTTAAAGGACAAACTCCTAGTATTCGACAAGTAAACTTACTTGGAGTGTTTGATGAACCAGTTTCATCAATTCAGAAGCTGCAGTGGAAACAAAACATCTATCTGAGAGAAAAAGCAAATCAACGACATGATCACAAGGACCCTTGGCTATCCCGTCACTCCTCCCTACTCCTCCTTCCCTAATATACTCCTGTTAAAAGAAAACATATCACTACAAGATTTAACCTGAAACACTGAAACTTAAAGGACAAAAATTCCAAGTCTGACCTGAGGGATGGCAAAGTTACAACTAAGGAGCATTTTTCTAGCCTTGGCTAGGATATCTGTTTTCCTCCTCGCTGCAAAGTGAACCTCGACATTTTCAGCAAAATTGCTTAACCTCTGCTCTGTACTATCAGAGGCTGAGATAAATGACAGATCCTTCAAAGTGTTCTCGAATTTCATTGTAGAATCAATAATCTTCTGAAAGTTGGAAAATTCAGAAGCGTCTTCTGGCACAACCTGAAAAGAAGAAACCTCATAAGAATCATCTTTGCACAAAAAGAAGAAACCTCACAACAATACTGTGTTAGCATACCAGAAGCTAAAACCGTACACCACCAGGTAAAGACAAGCTACCTCAAGCCATGCCTAATGTTAATATATTTAAGTATTGATGCTAAAAAATAATTTCAATTTGAAAAAGTGATACACAACCTGAACATATGTCTCCAGTAAAACAGCAAATCTCCAGCACAGAAGTATGAATGGTGCAAAACCTTTACACACTCAGATGGAGCCAAGCTTTCAAACAGATGAATGAGAAAGAATGGGAATCTGCTTCATATCCAACTTCTACCCTAGGTAGTTGTATCAATCAAATAGTTCCAAACCAACCTTGGAAAGAACATTAGAGATTATAAGCTCTGATATCCTCGTCCATGCCAGTCTCCCAAATGATTGAATCCAATGAGCATTTTGGAAGCAAATGTGTTCGCATGAAAATTTGATAACCTGAATAATCTCTGAGAAGATTGTCCCATGATCCAGATTTCCCATCTAAGAATTTAGAGAAGAATGTTAGCTCAATAATATATTAATTCTCATAACTCATAACTCCTTCACACTTGTTCACAACATCCCTGAGAACATAACGTGCACAGCTTCCAAGATGAGAGACACCACAGAAGTGGAGAAAACAGAATTCTTTTTTCCCAAGAAAGAAACACCTGTTCAACAAAAACCACATTAATCCATAGAATATCACTGAGAAATCATCAAGTGTTTACCTCAGAACCAGAACACCGATCAATCTTCAGGATTGCTTCTACTGTTTTTTCTGAGTCTTTGCTCAGTTCTTCTACAAAAGCAATTGGCGACCCACAATTAATGACCGGAGTGATAATGTACTTGATCATCAAATCAGCTACTCTAGCAAGTCCGTAATCTAAAAGGCCAACCACCTAGAAATCAATGTGAGCAAAGTCAACAAAGTAACCCATTGCATTTGCTGATGCAGCCAAGTCGATAATATTACATAACCAAAAAAAAAAATTCAAAGAAGAAAATCTTCCTTGACACTGACTAAATGTAGACATTACACCTGATCATTTCCACTGCACCATTCTAACATGCTATAACTCCTACATTAAGATACTTTTGCTCGGAAAAAAGGATGACTTAAATATGAGATTCCTACTCATTTCACAATTTGAAAAGGAAATTAGTTGACTTACATCCAGTGCTTCTAAAACTTCATGAAGATTGACTCTGTCAATTCCATCAGCATTGAGCTGACACTTGACTTGAAGTCTACATAACTTCAGATCATATCGAACTGCTTGATCCACCAACTTCGAGAGCACTTCTCGCATCTACAAAAGCAATGGATCTAAAAAGCCAATCATAGACGAATCTATCACCACAATTAACTAACCATGCCATTGAAAAAAATTTGAAGTAACAATTTTTCCGAGCTGTGGCAGGAGAATGTAGTGTCCCAATAATTTTCTGAACAGTTGCAGACGATTTAGCCTTCTGTGTATGGTATCACTATATCAATTGGCAAATTGAACCACAAATTTCAGGACCCCTGTTGCAGGATTCTCCACTAGAATGTTTGTATTCCAGATAATAAAAATCCCGAAAACCTTTTAATACATAGCTTCTTCTATTGAAAATTAAAAGAAAGAAGAAGACCTTACTTCTTCAAAACTCTCATGCCACTCCTCCTTCAACAATCTGTACACCAATGGCTCTGCCTCGGTCTGTTTATCTTCACTATCGCAAAACCTTACAGCCACCTTCAATTCCCGAAGCTCCTGAGCTGCGAACTTCAGCCGCCCACTCCTCAGCGCCTCTTTTGCGGTCCTAAACCTCTCGGTCAATCCCCAAATGGCACTCATCAGCCCAAGCAGCTCCTTCTTCACCTTCACCTCCTTCATCCGCTCATCAATGTCAGACACAGTCCTTCGAATCTCGACGTCAATGGGGCGGTCGGAGATCAACCGCATGAGGCTGTTGAACTCCCCAGAGACATCGTCGGTCCGGGAGACAACGTCGCTGCAGAGGGAGAAGAGGGAGGAGAACTCGGGCTGGTGGGATAGGAGGTAGGACCGAACCTGAGCCTTAATGCTCTGGGAGTGGGAATCGAGCCTGTTGATAAGGAGGCGGAGATCCGGCGCTGAGAGAGGGGAGCTGGGGTCGCTGAGGTCCGTGGAGGAGAGGAGGTCCCGCACGTTGATCTTGTTGAACAGGACGTCCATCCTCGTGGACGACGGCCTGCACGGAGGATGCTGACTGGGGCCGGTTTTTCCTGCTGGAGGATCGGAGGATTTTTGGTTTTAGGATGAATGGTGGAGGAGCTGACGACGGAGGGAATTGGGGTCTCGAGAGGCGGAGCTTCGCGGCAGAGACAGCTAACGTGCGCCGGTGAAGAGGTGGAGCAATGGGCCCCTTTTGGTAGTAAATGGGCTGATTCATAGGCTTGGCTCATATTTTTATTTTTATTTTCCTTTTTAACTGTAAATGGGCTTAGGTTATCTCTCAGTGGGCCATTTCACGTAAAAGGTGACCAGCAACAGTGAGCAAGACTGCAAGAAATCCTGGGGACTGCGGTATGTTGAATTCGGGCTTCTGGGCTTCTAATAGTGAGTGGATTACCAGAGATGGATCCAGATTTACATCAAAGGTTATTATATAATCAAACATTCATATATTAAACTATTGATAATGGGTCTTATAAGAGACCGGGGATCCGTTTTCACCAAAAAGTCTAAGTTATTAGGTGATGATACTCTATTATCTTATAAACTAATTAAATCCTCTTATATTGTTGGGGGTGTCTGTAGCTGGGAAGTCAAATTTGCACCTCCATGTCCTCCGGGGAGAGGGCGGCGGCGGCGAGGGGTAGGATGGCCGCCGGCAGGAGGAGGGCCAGGTGGTGGTGGGGTATAGATGGTTGAACTTTGCTTAATTTCTTGGTGGATGTTCGACATGGGGTTTTGTCTTTGGCCATGGCAGTCTGGTCGGTGAAATCTTTTTGGTGTTGTAATTTATTTGCTACGTGGACGACGACTTTGAACTGGTCTGGTCTGGTCTGAAAAACTCGTTCATCGTTTTATAATATGGTCGGCCTTTCTGTTTTGTGTTCGTACAGGTGGCTACCATCCATGCATCTTCACATGGCACTAGATTGGCCTCTCGACGACGTGACAGTATTGATGTGGTGATACCGTCTAATAAAATTCACCCGTTTCTAATATTATTTTTCATCTTTGGAGTACAAAATCTTAAAAATATAGGAATTTTATTTGTCGGTGTTACCACGTGGTAACGGCATTGCACACGACACTTTCTCCCCGTCGTGCGTCCTGTTTCTTCGTTGTCGTCCGACAGATTTGTTTGTCGTGAGAAATTCTTACACGAGCTCAGCTCACCACGTCATCCGTGAGTTTTATCGACAAAATGTTTAACAAGCTATCGTAAAAAGTTTATTTATTGTTTGTCTTGTATAATATTTATGAACGTGTATATTACAACGACATTTATAAGTTTAGAAAGACAGAGAGAAAGCACACACACATATATATATATATATATATATATAAAACAATAGGATATTGTGATGAACAATATCAAGAGGCTAGCTACGTAAATAAACAACATATTGCGCACTAATTAAGAACCTATCATACAACACAGCCCCGAAGTAACTTAGTCCCGTACACATTACTCATACACGTACACATACATACATACATACATACGTATGTATGAGTATACTTATGACAGAAACTGGGCGAGAGCGGTTTTCACCAAGTAACCGGAAATAATGCGATTTGTCTTCTCCGTCGGGTGAAAGGCGTCCCAGAAGACGTACTTGTCCGCATCTTGACAGGTGAACGGACTATTCCGGTCGCAGGCGTAGCCCATCTCGAACAGCCCTGTGGAACAGCAGCCTACCGACACAGACTCGAACCCTGCAACAATTTACGACTTAGTAAGATCGATCACTCGGAAAATAAAAACATCCTCGGGGAAAAATCGAGTATGACTAGGTTATAACATTTTCGTGTCGTGGGGGAAATCGTGTTATTTACTTACTCGTGAACGGTTCGTGGGATGCAAGATTTGTTCGCGACCCATCTACCCTGGTATGATCGAGATTGAACATGGGGGATGTCGTAATAAATAGGTTACAAACATGACCACCAAAAGTACCCTTTTGGTCCCAAGGTCACCCCAACTCATGTGAATGTTCTTGAATGCGACGAGCAACCGATTCATGGGTTCAGCGGTAAATTTAAAAATATACGTGTCGTCCGACCAAAAGAGTTAAAAAAATAAAAATTACCATATAAGTAAGGCCTCTGAATGATGTGCATGAAAATGTAGTACGGATTGGAAAAGACCAGCTTGACCCCGGGGAGCTCCTCGGTGAGTTTCGTCACCAGGACCTTCAGCTTCCCATTGAACTCCAGTGCCAGGTTGTTATACATCTGGTTGCAGTCATTCTGGAACATGACGTTCATGGCACGCTCGAGCGGGAGGCAGCCCATCGGCGGCAGCCCGCCGAGGGAGATCTTGCGTGCCCCGAGCCCGTACAGCTTCCTCAAGAACGAGCCCGCAATACCGACCAGGAAGTCCTGGTACTGTTCGATGCTGAACTGGGATTGGCGGCCTCCCGGCATCGTGTAGTAGTTCTCCAGGAAGTCGTTGGTCCCTGTGCTGATCACGTAGACAGCCTCGGAGATGGTCTTGTCCGCCTCGGCCACGCCGAGATGAGCTCGGAGCTTCCCCTGGTATTCCTTGTAGTACTCGAGTTCCTTCCACAGGGGTATCACCGACTACATGTATATTAAAGGTAAGTTTAGAGGACACTGTCGTAAATTTACATGTCAGCTATAGGTTTGAAAAGAAAAAGGGCAAAAACTGAGACCGTGAATTTGGTATGATAATATCGTTTTCGATCTGAGATTTAAAAGTTACGAATTCAATCTTGCCAGGTTTAGAAAATTGAGTCGAGTACCACGGATGATGTGCATTGATATAAACACTACAGTAACTGGGACTTACCAGAACATCAGATGTTGCATTGTCATAACCAGACCCGGCAGAGGCAAAGGTCACCCCAGTTGCGAAATCGGAAATACTGTACGCAGGGTCCAAGTATGCCGGTATGCTCGGCTTGACCTGGAATGCCTCGGAAAGAAAATCCGTCGGGATCTTTCCATTCGAGAACCGCCCGGTGGGGCGCCCGCCGGAGAAATCACGGCCGTAAGGCTCGAAATTACTCCTGGCGATGGTCGGGATGTAGTTGTTGTTCCCAGCATCAACCGAGGAGTCTCCGAACACGATGAGGGCCGGAACCTTCGCCCGAGCTCCGGCCACGAGGAGAAGGGCAGGAAGGAGCCAGAAAACGTAGTGCTGCATCTCTTTTGTGTTTCTTTCCTGTGATTTCTGTCAGTGAAGTGAAGAGCGCGCGGCTTCAGGGATATTTCCGTTCTTCGGTACTATAAATAGCGAGGGGACGTTTAGTTGAGTTGAAGGGAGGGTCGTTGGGGAAGTTTAAATGTTCCACCGATTTTATCCTTCTTTTCAATCACAAAGGATGTTAACTCATGTCGCGAACAAGATACGAGAAAGAGAGGAATAAAGAGGTTCGTAGAAACAGTCTCACAGACGGGATCGATGTACAGCCGTTCAATTAATCTCGTGCGGTTAAGAATGATACTACTGTACCAAAACCGGTTGCTCCGATCGACTGTTTATTGTGTTTGCGCGAGCATTTCAATTATATATGGCCATTAATGGAATAGGAGTGTGATCAGAGTGCAGAGAAGAGGGGTCGAAACTAATAAAGGAGATTTGACTTCTGTGATGCTTGCAGCCACGATGGTTGGAGTCAAGACAAGTGATGTAGATCATTCAGTGTGCACTGAGGGTTTCGGTTGACAAAGTTGGTGCATTTCTATTACTCACACCCGAGTTCGAGAAGTTTTGGATTCGATTCGAATCGAATCTTATCGGTTGGACCCCACTGTCCGTTTGTTTCTCCATTTCTCACTAGTGCTTCCGCACGTATTGATAATTAAATTTCATATTCAAAGGTCATTGTATAAAAAAATTTTGGTATATAAGAAAAATCAAATATCATCACTTATAAAATTTTGATTTTTTAAGTTGAAATGAGTTGGGTATCTTAAAGGTTAGGTATACGAAGATTTTACAGCACGGGTGGGATGACTTGAATTTGGTAATGTCAGTAAATACAAACCTTTGTTTGGTGGAACGGTTGGGGCTTCCTAGCTTAAAAGACATGGTTGAGAAAGTAGTGGCAATGCCCGGAGTGACAGAGATTGGATGGTCGAACTTCAAATCCCTTCTATGTATTTGTGCTAAAATATCTGTTAAAAGTACGCTATCTGAGATTGGAAGTTTGAAGGGTGCAAACTTCTCAAGCTATAATAGGCATTTGACGATATTATACTGAGAGGGATACTGCTGAACTCTAACTGTTGAACTATTTTGATACGTTCGCAGTTGAACACAAAAATCCGAATATTGCGTAATGGGAGCGGTTCGGTGCTACTGTTGCTATCCTTTTCTGATTAAAAAAAAAGAGACTATGACATGACAACACGAGTGCCCGTCCGAGGTTCCTTTTTTCACGAGGGAAGTTAGCCCTTGTTAGATGGATCTGGAGGAGAAAGGGTGTGGAGATTACTACTACTTGGGTTATTTATTTATTTATTTAAATAATGTAAAGGAAATTCCATTATTATTATTATTAAAAATTTCCTATATTCGTTTATTCCCATTTTTCAAATCTTTTGTTTCAATTTTTTTTTTTTGAAGGTGACATCCTTAATTCGTACTTAGAATTTCATGCACTTTAATGGCGTCAAAAGGTGAGATCTTGCAACTGCCTAGTAAATAATGACGATGAATTATTAACCAGAAAAAATGTTTGAAATTTCTTAAAATTATTGGATGTGATTGGCTTTCTATGGCGAGGAGGCATAAATGAAGTTCCAATCATCAAAATAAAAATAAATAAATAAATAAATAAATGAAGTTTCAGTGAATTCTGTAGCAGACAGGATCGCAAGTTGCTCCAGATGTTTGATATGTTCTGCCTGTTCTAGAAATTCTTAAATGATTTTATCATGTTACTGAAAATAAACGATTGAATTAATAATTTTATTCGAGTATTTAACATTGATTTCTTAATTTAATACATTATAATTGGTTAATCCTAATCTTACGAGTCGATATAGCATCATCATCCAAGAATTTCTCTCTTTTCTTTTGGGACAGAACCGGACCGAAATTCAAATCAATCGATTCGAACCAAATATTTTTGCCTGCCAAAAATAAAGGAGCTAAATGCAGCATTTGAACGTAGGTCAGATATCGAAATCGAATTAATTAAGATAGTTCTGTGCTAACCAAAAATCCGACGTAAACATAGAAATGTAACTGTTAAGAGTGCCTCCCGTCAAATCTCTCGATTATATTTCATGTGACCAATTCCGCTACGCGTGTCAGAATGTGAATCGCATAATTGACAACTCACGACCGTGTTACACGGCGATCGAACTCGTCGATGTCGTGATCTCCGTGCTAACTTCCAGAGAAATTTTTATGCATGGCGGATGTCTTAATTGTTCTGTACGAATTTCTCCCATGAGGAAAGTAAATGTGCTTGACAAGGGGAGAGTAGAGAGTTTTAATGGCGTTCGGCATCTGGGAGCTGTCGAGAGGGCCGCCCCGAAAACGACGACGCATTAAAAGCGCCACTTTTTCCCACCAGAAATTGAGGTGATTTACTTCTCGGACTCTTCATTTATAACATCTCTTTTCTTTTTCATTTATAACATATCTTTTTATTTAGTCTCGAAGAAATTCGCATATCCCATAATATCAAAGAAAATAATGAACCCCAAAAGAGGAAAAATATGGGAAAAAAAGAAAATGGAGAGTTTTATTGATAAAAATTAAATTCACAATTTTTTTTTAAATTTTAGATTGAGAGTAATACTATTATGTCAACCACATTCCGTTGCGGTACGTTAAATTCATGTCACTCCCCCTGAAAATTTTCACAATTTTGAAGAATATTTTCGATTTTTAGAACGACAATTTTTCGGGAGTCATGGATTTCTATTATTATATAAATTTTCGCGAACATCAATAAACTTTTTATTTTATATAATAATAATAATAATAATAATATTATTATTATTATTATATAAATTTTAAAAAATAAAAAATAATCAACACTATTACCTCAAAATTCTTATTTAAAAACTTTATTTTATTATTTTTCACTCACCCACTCTCAATCTTCCTCCTCCGTCTTTCTCGTTTTATACGATTGACAGAACGACCTTGCGTTCGAACTATATTTTCTTTCTTGGTTCGGCTCGTATAGGCTCGGCGAGCCTCCATTTACTACAATGAGTCGAGCCCAAGTTTAAAATATTGGCCTCGACCACAATCAAGCTCGCTAATTGTTAAACGGGCCGAGCTTGAACATTACAGATTCTGTCTAGGCTTGACTCGTTTACACCCCTACTCTCGACGAGTCTCAATTAATTCAATCTAAAAATTGAATCCGATTATGAAAAAGAGAGTTTAACACAATTATTATTGTTTTCCAACATGTAACCCAAAAGTCCTGGGAAATAAAAAAGAATCCGACGAAAGGTCCACATAAGAATGCAGCTCCAATCTTTCGGAATCTATGATCACTTGGGTCTGCAAATCTCGGGGCTTTGAAGTTTGAACAGCTGGGTCCAAGGTTTGTGTCTGATGATGTCGCTCAAAGTAGACCTTAAGTAGCTGCGGTATTATTATTATAAGGATGAAATCATATCAACAACAGTACAGCTCAAAGCATCACTGAGAAAGTTAAAAAAAAAAAAACAGTTACCCTCACAGTAAAACCACTTCTTTCACTTGCCCTTTACACTGAAAGATCGGATCGGAAAAGCTTCACCAGCTGAATCTGAACCAGACTTCGGAGAACTGCTCCATTGTGCAGAGCAGGAAAGGTGATGAAGGGGTATATCAAGAACTATCCATCTGTATATCGCCGCTGCTATTTGAGTTGCTTGAAGCATTGTTGTTCTGAGGCTGTGCAGCTCCGAAAGTGAACTCCTGAGGTGGGACGTCAAAGTTTGGTCGAGAGAAAATGGAGGTGGCTGCAATGCTATTGAAGGTAGGCACTGAGGCATGATCGTTGTCCGTCTTTGGGAAGCCAAAGCTGAAGGGTTGCACGTCAAGAGAAGGGAAGACTGGGATGGAAGTGTTGGGGCCATCCATTGACCCAAACAGCTTCTTCTCGTATTCCTGCAGTTGCTGGTGCACCGCTGAAAGTCATAGCAATGATGTCAGAAAGGTTAGAGATGAAGTACTTCCCATGTTTGAAGAGGAAAACAGAAACAGAGAAGCATGGATTTCCATTTTAGCCATTTTCACTGAACCCAAAAGCAAAAAACAGTTCTCTCTATTCATTTACACATGGTGCGTCCATCAGTTCTTTGAAAAAACGAAACAGAAAGATAGCTGTCGGAGTTCTCAGCCATTTCTTGCATCTGTTTCAATTTTCTCGAAAATTGGAAATGTTTTCTGCAACCAAAAGGGTTCTTAAATGAGGTTGTTTTCATTCTTTATTGCTCTTCTAAATAAAGAAAAGTCATAAACGATAGATGGGATCAATTGAGTCACAGTGTATTCAATTTTCTGGAGATCCAATGTCTTCGGAAGCAGCCACCCCTCTCTTAAGAGAGGAAAAGTTGCAACTTTTTCCCTGGATGGCCAAGAAAGTTGCAACTTAAATGGCCAAGGTAAGTGCAGTAAATAATGTGACATATCGGTCATAACAAGATAAGTGCAGTAAAGTGACATAAAACAGGGTCATGGCCATTGGGATTATAGGAAAATCTGTGAATTGGAGACGTACCTTCGGTCAAGTCAACACATGGTCTCCGCTCTTTCACCCACTGATAACTCTGCCCAAGTCTCCATCCTTTAGACTTCATAAGGTATGCAATTACGATAGCAGGTGACCTGTGCAGAAGACACAGAATGTTCCTGACAGAGATCCAGGTCTAGACTCCACATGAGTATATCTTAATCTAAATTTTTATTGTTGAAACTGAAATGTTTCTTTGGCACTTTGGAGCTTAAGCCTGACATTTTTTATCACTTCAGTGCTGAAGCCTGAAACATCTTTTTATCGCTTCATTGCTGAAGCTTGAGTAAAAACTAAATTAATTCAGCTGTTGGTCCTGACCTGCTCTTTCCCGACATGCAGTGCACAAGAACACGAGCTTTCTCTCTCTCACATTGTTCTGCAAGAAAGAGAGCTTGTCACAATCCCTATGAGACCAGAGAAAATCAAGGTCATCAACAAAGAGCACGCAGCTTAATGCAAATCAAAACTCACAGTGTAAGAATATGTTATTGATAAGATAGCAAATAGAATTCCAGTTGCGCTAATTACAGTGGTGCACTAGCCTTTTCAAGAGAGAAGCATGTGAAAGAGCAGACATTTATCAACAGCGGACAAACCTAAAAACTGGTTGGCCTCATCGAATGGTAAGCTTTTGTCATCTTGGAGGCAGAAATACGTGAAGGAATTCTTGTAAAGATTTTGACATGCAGGAACTGTCTGCAGGAAACAAGAATACCAATGAGACAGACTAGCGATAAGCATATATCAAAATGAAAATCGATACATGATGGGATAAAAAAGAGAAGGAAAGATCACCAACAAAAGCAACACAGTGCAATAGGTAATTGGCAGACTTTCCATTTGTATACAGAAGAAATAGAAATGAGAATGAATCCATATTTCCTATATAGATATGGCACAAGTGTAGGCTGAAACAAAGTAACTCCTAAAGAGAAAGAATGGGGAAAAAGAAACAGTTTTGCTCTCTTCATTGTCATTATTCAACATTAATACTTTCCATTCCACCCTTCATAGGAATATTTTGAGCCTTAAGTCTGAGATCCTACAAAGTTTTAGCACAAGACCAGGGCAGAGATCCAGACTATGCATATTTCCTCGAAGGTCATCTATCTATAAGCTTTGATTAAAAAAAATTCTAATACATATGCAAAATCAGGGTCTAACTTGAGATGACCAGGATCTTAGCTCATTTTCCATCTCACACTAGTTGTTGACACGTGTTTTTTCCATTTCACTCTTTCATTCCTGTTACTCCTACCAGATGGAATATAACGGCCATAAGGAATTCCACTCTACCAAGTCCCAAAAAGTTGTTTTCAACACACTAACCTATTAAATTGCTCACTTTCAAGGTAAGTCCTATTCTCATGCTGATCACAGTCAAGACCCCAGCAAGACCATTCTAATAGCTATAAATTGTCTTAAAACTTTAGAACTGAGCAACTCTGATGGCCCATTATTTATTAAGTCTTGAACTATCAAATTTTTCTTTTATAAGTGGACAAGTATGAAAAAGAACTGCTTGACCACTTCTACGCCATATTCCTTGCAACAGTTAATGAAAAGTCTAGCAAAATATAAAATGGAATGAGACATCATCATTATCAGCTAACGACATACACCTCCAAAACCCAAAGACCAAAATGTGCATAACAGATAAATTCTCTCCAGACATTGCAATCTGCATGCATACAAAAAACAAATCTTTTCAAGACAAACATGCCCAAAACATCACTAAAGCATGCTGCAGCTCAGAACACGCTCAGAAAGATTACTGCTAAACACCAAATCCAGTATTCTAAATGGAGTCATGAAACAGTCTCAGACAAATGCAGCCACGAGAAACATAGGAGATAAATCAAACGGCGCCGTGATCCAAAATCCCAGACTTAATTGCCCACACATAATCACATGCAGGCATCATTTACGATAACGAGAAAGATAGCTGAAATCAGGAGCATTAAGTGAACAGTCACATTGAGGACGCGGGAGATCCCCTGAGTCTTGAGCAGTTCCGACCGAGACGCGTTGTCGTAGCTTCCCAGATAGAGGAACTGCGGCAGAATCTCAGACGGGAAGGCGCTGAAGTGAACGGAGGTCTTCTCGGACGCCGCCAGCATCCGGTGGCCGCAAATCCCGCAGACCTCGCCCTCCTCGTACTTGTGGTAGTGGCCGCACACCCCGCACGGGTTCTCTCTCTCCCTCTTCCTCATGCCGATGCCGGTGCCGATCCTCACCGACCCAGATGAGATAATCGAAATCGGTCTCCGAACCAGATCAGAAGCTCGGATCTTTTCTATATAAATATATATATGACCCGTCAAGAGGCTTCCTGAGAGGGGAGGGAGCGGTAATAAAACGATGAACGAGGGCACAGAACTGTTAGCTTTCTTTCTGGGTTTCTGATGATTGGCAGACTGATTGATTCATCCCTGAAGGATTTTACGCCTAGGAATGTAAACTCTGCTGCCTGTCTCCTCCTCCTGACTCTGTCAAAATGTGATTATCTGGATGGTAAGAACATAAACACACTGTAATGTAATGTACTTACGGAAAGAAAACAGATAAAGGGGAAAAATAAAAGCTTTTTGTCGGCTTCCTGAATTTGGGCTTGGGCCAGAATTTTTCGCATGGAATTACTGAATTTGGAGAGTATTTAAAAATGATACTGTATCAATTAGATACTTAGTTTATATTTTTAGAATATTTGAATATTTATTTGATATTTATTAGATTATTTAATTTTTTATCTATAAAAAATTTACTAACTTATGTAATTTCTTGACCTGCTCAATTCAATAACTGTATTATCTTAAATTTCTTCATTATGGGCTCTTTTTGGACCCGAAGTCGGAGAAAGAGCCCATCAGCTTTGTTAAACGTTAGATTTTTTTTTTTTTCATATTCCAAATTTTCGAGTTTTCTTTAATACCCCAAAACAAAAAGCCGTTTTTCTCTTACTGAAGGCTTTCCCTTTTTCTTTTATTTATTTTAAAGCATTATTGCTTTTTCCTCTTTTTTCATGAGTGAAATCCATTTTTTTCCATTTAAACTAAAACTTATTTAATTAACGCCCAGTTAACTGCCGTCATCTTTTTGTGGTCAATATTTAACCGCCGTCTCGAAGCGTGTCCCGGTCTCTCTCTTTCTCGTTTTTTTTTTTTTTTTTGTGGGACAATTCTGTCGTGCCCCAGTCTTGTCTCCCCTCCTTCTCGACGGAATCCGACCGGAGCCGGTCAAACTGCACGCCCGCATCCCGCTCTTATTATCCCCGCCGTTCAGTTGGAGGGGCGCCACACCACCAATAACTAACTATACAACTCCTATTGAGTTTGACTCTTCTCGAGACTCCCCACTCCGCCACCGTGACAAGCAAGTCGGCAATCTCCTGCAATGGCGTTGCAGACTGGGGTTTCCACCTCTAAAGTTCTGATTCTCGCCGGTGCAGGTCAGATACTCAATTTTTATAAGGATAATTGGTGGATTTGCTAGTTATTTTCCGAATTCCCATTCTTGTCTTAGCTCAGTATGTGATTGTCAGTTATGCACTTGAAGCTGATAATCGATTTTTAGAATAGTTGCTCACTGAAATTAAATGTAATCAAACACCCGTAGAAGTTGGTAGCTGTTCTGTTATCTCAGAGGTCTTTCATCTGTAATACTGTAGACAGTTCTTTCGTGAATGTGAGCTTTCCCCTGCAAATAGATGAAGAGGCGATGTTCCCTTTTACGTTAAGTAAAAAAGAACAAAATTCCGTGTTGTATATTCGGGACGAGGATTGTCAATATTTAGGTAGGAGCCAAAAGGAGACATTTTGGTGTTTCTAGGTCATTGATCATACTTGTGCTCACCCTGTCCCACTGGGAAACAAGCAGGTTTAACTGGTTCGATTGTTTTGAGAAGTGGTCGACTTTCTGAGCTCATCTCACAGCTTCAAGAACTACTGAAGGGAGTGGATGAAGTTGCAATCTCATCTAACAAATTTGACACCGCTGCTCTTGCGGCCCAGGTATTGGTGATTTCTTAGTATACTTGGTATGAGTTAGTATTAGGAAATGATGTGCATTGATATGAGACAGCAAAGGATGGAAAATTTGTTGTTGCTGGTAAATGAAACGATAATTTTATTTGCCTTTGCATATGTGAATCAATATCAAGAGGGAACCATGGTTCCTGTTGGTTGAACAGACCAGACTCTTCTAGTTGGATTGCTTTTGAAGGACGGTTATGCGTGGGTCTTTCTGCTTGTTCTAACTTCAGTGCATTACTCCCATAGAAAAAATTAGAAATGAGAACTAGAGCTTTTCCTTTTCGGCCTGTTATTTTCTCTTGAATGTA
The DNA here is from genome assembly GCA_037672795.1 of Lagerstroemia speciosa. NCBI lineage: Eukaryota > Viridiplantae > Streptophyta > Magnoliopsida > Myrtales > Lythraceae > Lagerstroemia > Lagerstroemia speciosa. Next base: position 7,431,336 of record CM075294.1, on the reverse strand, counting down.
ACTGGACAGACTCTAGGCATGCCACTGCTTTTTGTTTTCTTCAACAGTGAACCTATCCTCTTTCTATCACAGACTGAAAGTTTGTAATCTGCAGTTGTTATTGAGGAGTGCATCACAACTGGTAGTCTTGTAACCATTGTCATTCTTGAAATAGGTTTCGAGACATTTAAAAGATGAAAAAGGATACCAAACGTAGTGCCCGTAAATCTGATTTCTTTTCTAAGTACTGACTGAAGATGTGGTCATGGATAACAATTCATCTTGTTTATCTTAGCTAGACTTCCCTTAATTATCAAAAAAGGGTTACGAGTTTCCTGTTGTTACTAAGAATTTGTTCCTTCTTCTTTTTTTTTTTTTTTTTTTTTTTTTTTTTTTTTTATTATAGATCCGGCAATTGGCTCAGGAGATTAAGGAGTTATCCTTGTCCAATCCCATAACCATATACAATGGCAGCTCCTCTTCTAGTGGTATGAACATTGAATCTTTTTGTTTGTATTTATACTTGAATAATTGGTGTTTGTGACATTAATAAATTGCTACATTGGCTATACCTATTTTTATTATTACGAGGATATATTGCTTACCAGTTCACTTTTTCTTCAAGAATTGCTCTACAAAACTGGCATCCTTCCAAAGCATTATGCAATGCTTTTAACAGTAATTAAATGAGACAAAATTAGTGAATTATGTCTCTTTGTATACTCTTCACTATACAAGAAGCTGAATATAAAACATATGCTGAAACTTTATGATGACCTGTGAAACACCTGATTTTATGTGTATCATCAAGGGTGTATTTCTTTCACTATATTCTTTCAAGGTATGTTCTTTGACAAGAAAATATTCTCCTATTATCAAAATAAATATATGCCTATTATATTGATAGTCAATGTTGAATCACATGTAATGATGGTTTCTACAATCATTTTCTCCATTGGCAATACTTTTTGATGCTCATAATTCCGCAAAGCACTGACTCATAGTTTACAAGCATAGCAGCCTGAATCTATCAAGTTGTAATTTTTTTGATCTAATTTCAAGCATAGGGATAGTGGTATTGAATAGCTTAAGTAGAATAGAGCTATTAATTTTTGTAAGATTACACAAGTCAGTGGAAATCATGTATATAAATGCCAGATGTGATTTTGATGCCGGCTAGTAAATTGGTTTCATGTGCATGGTGTCACACACTGATGATGTTCTGTTCTCACAGGGAGCTATTCTTCTTACTTAGTGCCAGCTGCTGCTCTTGGAGCTATGGGATATTGTTACATGTGGTGGAAGGTGATATTTCTAGCTGAAACTCAACTCAAGTTTTGCTGCTGCTCACAGTTACCCATTATTGCACGTACTAAACTTCTTTTCTAAGTTGCTAAGTGCTGTGAGGAGATTTTTGCAGGGCTGGTCGTTTTCTGATGTCATGTTTGTTACAAAGCAAAACATGGCTAATGCTGTTGCAACTGTTTCAAAGCAGCTGGAGAATGTCTCTGAGACGCTGGCGGTGAGCTACTTTAGCTAACAACTCATCACAATCACTTCATAGTATTTTTATCTGTAATATTCCTAATTTTCTTAATCATCATTAAGCTTAATCTTTCAGTCAACAAAGAGGCATCTATCCAAGAGGCTGGAAAATTTGGATTGGAAGCTTGAGAAGCATAAAGAGATATCTGAGTTTATTGCCAATGATGTAAGAGTGACCACACTTTTTTCACTTTGAAGTATTTATCATGTATCGGTACCTTTGCTTGATCACATTTCCCTGTTAAGTCTGCTGCTTTCTAAGCTGAAAACTGCAAGATGCAATTTTATTTTGCTGATGGATCCTGCCACCTTTAAGATTTTGGCCTGTTGCTAAGAAACGTTATGTGAAGAGCTCAACTCTTAATACAACTTCTATCCTGCTGCTTTTTCATAGAAATCACTAATCCTTATCTGTGCAGGTGAATGAGGTGAAGTCAAATCTGTCTCAGATAGGGTTTGATGTTGAAATAATTCATAAAATGGTTGCTGGGTTGGTAAGTTGCTATTTCTCTCAGTATTTTCAGAATGTTGTAGCTCGACTCGGGGTTTTGAACGGCTGCTGATCCTTTATTCTGTTTACTTAAATTTGACAGGAAGGAAGGATTGAGTTGCTCGAGAACAAGCAGGTAAAAATTCGTCATCTATTGGTCTACACAATGAGTTGCTGTTCTAAGCAGATTGCGCTAGCCTCACCTGTATCCCAATTCCTCCTTGGACAACATCGAATTGAATCATACAGGGTTTTCTTGTCCCTATTTCCATGAAAAATAGAGGAGATGAATAATCATTTGAATATTTCATTTCCTATCAGAATAAACAATTTTATAAAATCAGAAAACTTCATCTGCTTTATTGCTTCATGCAGGATGTCACGAACTCTGGTCTGTGGCATCTTTGCCAACTGGCAGGGGGTCTTCAAGGAGGACAAGACACAATCAGATTTAAGGTTCAACATACATTCTTCATCCTTCTTGTGACAAGTGAAAAATTAGGTCTCTATATCGATCTTAGTTATTGAGAAGAATGTAGATGATCTACGTTGTTATTCTATTTGTGCAGGATGCGAGTGGTCAGGTAGCGAATCACTTGAGGATGACATACGAGGAGAATCCTGTTAAGGTTATCTTGAAATTCAGTCTTATTTTCATTATCTGGTGATCCCTACACTCATTTTTCAATGACACTGTTTAGTGGAAACATTTCAGGGGCTTCAATTCATCTCTGATAATAGTGAATTTGATAAGAGTGGAAAATCAATCACGAAGATGGAACAAGACAATACAGAAAAAGTTTCGGGTGAGAATGTCTCCATTTCCCGTAGACGAATACACAGGTCATATCAACTTGGTATTTCTTTGGCTCAGGAGATCATCTGAAGCTCCTATAGTTTTTCCTTTTTCTCAACAGTTTCTTGACAATTATGTGATCCGATCCGATTCATGGACTCGGGTTATTCTTTTGGGGTTTCCAACTGATTTGTTCGGGTTGAAGAATGTGTTTATGGGTCAGAGGACTAAATGGTGAAAATATGTGTTGATTGATTTTCTACTGTACAATGTAATCAACTGGTTTACTGCAAGAAAAGAGAATAAAGAGACTGTGTTGAGCTGTGAGTCATTCTTCTCATCTATCCTATTCTTCAAAGCCAAGAAGAGCTAACAGTCACTGTTCTTACCCTATTCTATAGCTTCCGCACGAAGATGAAGATTGCAATGGGAATACCAGTGTTCGGTTCTCAAATTGTAACGTCAGAGCCGGTGCTAGTTTAAGAAAATTGGTTCAATGTCTTTTTTGCAGGATTTGCTGCAGTAAAAATGTTTTATTCAAAATGGTGGTGCCCTTTCTTGTTTATTAAGCATCCGTGAGTTCATCTCGATGGACATGACAAACTGGGATTGAACATGGTCGGCCCCACATAACCCCTTCAATGTTGGACCTCTTTAAACCTCAGAATGTGCGACATAGCCCATCATATATAAGCCCGACAGAATTGGGCCAAAAAGTGTGCATTTGGTTAACGGGCCTGGAGCCCATGAGGCCCAAATTTCAAGGCCTCGCCAGGCCCCTCGCCCACCGACCTTTGACACTTCTCTCCCTTTCCTGCGTGATTACAAAGCTAGGGTGGATTACGCCTGTGAAAGAACTCTCTCTCTCTCGAATTCTGATTGATTCCTCCTTCGATCAGTTTCTGCTGCTGCAGCTTCCATCTTCATCAGCAGCCTTATCCGCTATAAGGTAAACGATTTCTCGATCTCTCCTTCTCATATTCCGAGTTCAGACGCCGCCGATATCGGATTCTTTGAATTGCTTGGGTAGATTATCATTCGCTTATAGGTTTTCATTCTTTCTCTGCTGGAATTCGCAGCCCCTTCCTTGCTCTTTTTGCAAACTTTCCCCTCTTCAGATTTTTTGTTCTCTCCGCGGTTTTATCATTCAGATGTTTGTTGTAATAGTTGATTTTGATTCTGTTGTTGCGGTAGTTAGATTCGGTTGAAGATAGTTGTGTTTTTTCAGATTTTCCAGGACAACTTTTGATTCTTGTGCCTTAATCCTGCTAAACCTGTCTGTTTTCTTCAGGACATGTAATCTGCAATTGAAATTATCATTGTTCTACAGTTAATTAATTCAATTTATCGATTTGTGTGAGAGTTGGTTGACTGAAAAAAATTCAATTTATCATCTGCCGTTGGAGGTCTCAGACAATTGATTTATTTTCTTTCCTTCTGGGTTTCATGTGGTATGAGCAGAACCCGTAAACATGCCGAAGAACAAGGGTAAGGGAGGAAAGAACAGGAAGAGAGGAAAGAATGAAGCTGATGACGAGAAGCGTGAGCTCGTTTTTAAGGAGGATGGGCAGGAGTACGCCCAAGTCCTCCGAATGCTCGGTAATGGCCGCTGTGAAGCCATGTGCATTGATGGCACCAAGCGTCTCTGCCACATCCGAGGAAAGATGCACAAGAAGGTTTGGATTGCTGCCGGGGACATAATCCTTGTCGGCCTGCGTGACTATCAGGACGACAAGGCTGATGTTATCCTCAAGTACATGCCGGACGAGGCCAGGCTTCTCAAGGCTTATGGAGAGCTGCCCGAGAACACGCGTCTCAACGAGGGTATCGCCGGTGGTCTCGACGAGGAGGATGAAGGGCCCAATGATGATTACATCGAATTCGAGGACGAAGATATTGATAAGATCTAAATCCCGTGCTTTCTTATAAACTCATACTATCTTTTTGGTTATTATAACCTCATGCTGCTGGAAGTGTAGCTGTAACGTTATACCATATCGCACTTCTGATCGGTGATACTGCGACTGGAAATTTCTGGCTTCGTGGGGTGGTTTGGATTGCTGGATGATGATGAAGTGGTTGCAGTTCATGTGATACCTCGGTCTTCATAGATCTGCTTTCTCATGAAAATCCTCGAATCTATTTTATATGCGTGGTTTGATGTCTCCTAGTGTAATGGTTTTGATGATTCTGTCTGCCTATGAGCCTACCACAATCGTTTGCATGTCAAGTGTCTATGCTTTGGTATGGAAAATTCGGAATACTCGAATAGATTTAGGAGAGTATGTAGGTAAGCTCAAAAAAATATTATAAGGTCTTATATAAAATTTATTAATTCTATCTATATCTTGGAAATGTGTGCTTGAGATCTTAGTTCAATTTTATCACCTTAACTCGTTCTTCTAGGATTGTCCATGATATGTCAGAATGCTAGAGAGTATGGCATAAGCAAAGATTTGAAACGATGGTAATGTTTTATATGGAAAATGGGAGGATGTAAGAAGTTGATACATCAAATTAGTAGGCTTCCTAGGGGCATTTCATCCGCTATATGGTAATTTCCGTCTCTTGCATTGACGTCTCCAGTGTCTCTAAAGTTAGTAGGCTGCCTGCCTCCCCGTAGGATCCTTTCATTACGGAGTTAGCCTCAGGTCGTACACATGTCGGAAGTGAAAACCCGTACGCTTATATCGACTGTTGTAGAAGGCTGGACTCTGGAGCACGTTATTCTTTCTTTATTTATATTGCCGGTACCGTTTGCATTATTACCGCCACACCGCTTTCAAATTCGACGTATGAGGTAAAATGTAAAACTTGCAGGTTGATAGGAAATAAAAAAGATTTTAGATGAATGTTTTATCCTCTATTTATTTTTCTTTTATATTATATATCTCTTTTATATACTAAAAAAAAGAATTATCAAGGAAATGCAGCTGTGGAAGGAAACAAAAGGTGAAGAGAAGATTGTTAAGTACTGTATTACACGTTATTAACTAATACAAATTTAAATTATATTCGTTTTCGATTGAGTTCGCATGAGAGCCTGCTGTTGCAAAAGAAGAGCCGTAAGCATTCATGCCAACTCCGCTTTTCACCCACTTCAGCCTGTAAATGGGCCCCCTGGCAAGCAGCCACCATTCCACATCCTTACCCCCCCTCGCATTCGCAGACTATACATCCTCATTGAGAAGATGAGGGGCCCCAAAGTTTTGCTTCTTCTAGGACTTGCTGCTGCTGTCGTCCTCCTCGTCTTGTCGGAGGCAGCAGCTGCTCGGGACGTCGCCGAGACCTCCACCGCCACCAGTCAGTCAGAATATTTCACGGCCACATCTCTTCACCATCATATATGTTTAATCTTCTGGTTTTATATTCTTCCGACAACTAACAGTTCTCCTCGATGTAGGGATCGGAGTGAACGATGTCAAGCACGATGGCCGATACGAGCCATTGGCGTGCTCATCCAGGTGCTGTCGAAGAGGCCCCCGCTGCATCAATAACTGCTGCAGATGCTGCTCCTCTGCCGAGGAGGCTGCGCAGATGGCCGTGGAAGTGGAGCCCCGGAACTGAGAATCTGAGATGTTCTAGTTATATACGGTGCCCATGGCAGCTTCTATTGTATGAAATTAAACGATGGTGATAATAAATGATAGGGGTTGAGGGGGGAGGATAAGTCTATACATGTACGTTCCTCCTCTGCAGCTGCCCTATGTCTATTTTCATGCCTATCTATCGATGGGCTTGTACGTGGACTTTATGGGGTCCATGGCCCCCCGTCCTCATGTATTTGAATACCTACCCAACAGAAAAAAAAAAAATGAAACTCAGACCAGACCTGCCTGATCTGATTGAGCTGCTGAGTAGACTCTGAATTTGCTGTCGTTTTCTTATGGTTTCTTTCCCACTCTTCTCTATTACCACATGGAAGGGTAGGTCGAGAATGACAAAAAAATCACAAATGGCATTGACTTATATAGTAAGGTGTCGGTTGGAAAAATATTAATAAAATTTGACTAGTTTGGAACAGTTGTAGCAAGTATATCTCTTTAATTTTAGTTTAATTATTATTTTCTCACTCATAACGAATTTTTCGTGGAGAAGATGTATAGGCTGAGAAGAATTATCTTGGACAGAGAATTTATAGCTTGTTGAAAGGGGGGCAGGTCCACTTCATATTGCTGGGACAATGGCCCCGATTAAGTTCTTATTTTCACCCTCCCCCCAAAGCTCGATCGGCCCATTTCTGTGTTTCAGCCTGACCGCTATCATGTCATGGCTAGGAGACAACTGTAATTGAACAGTTCAGTTTCAAATCTTTCCTTTGAATTCGTTCAAGAACAATGCACACTGAAAAATGGAACTTAAATGTAAATCCACTCATTTTTAATTTGAAATTAAGAGAATTTAAATTTTTCTTAATTTTTTTTAGTTCCTCTACCAATATTCATACTTAGATCCACGTGCTTCTCTTGCCATGATCAAAAGTACACCGTAAAGAGAGACCTGAAAATAAGTCTTTTCCCGACTCTTTTCCTGTCACCAGGTTTCGATGCGGATCTTAACATGAATGCTATATAAATTGCTGTTAAGATATTGAGATACAGGAAGTTGATAAAAAGTTACATAATAAATTTGTTATATATTATATTATTAAATAATAAATAATAAATCATACCAAGGTATATGTCGAATTACATTATACACATTGAGTATTTACCAAGTGTACACTTTGATAATCACCGTTCCGAGCAGATGATGCTCTCCACCGGTCGTACGTCCAGAGCCAAGACTGCAGTCTCTTCCACCTGTCACCAGCTTCCCTTCCATGCATGCCGATGATGTGTCTCCTTCTGGGGTCAAAATGTCGATCCAGGCTCATCCAACATCATCTACGATTCTTAAATACTATCCCCTTCTTATTCTCATGTTCCTCTTCTGCATTGTTTCTGTCCTCAAGTTCCTCGATTCTACTGTGTATAGAGGACCGATGGAGGATCCACCGCGGTGACTACGGTGCCAGTTGTTCCGAGCCTTGTTCTGAGTGGAAGTTTCTAATTAAGTGACAGAGATGAAAATGAAGATGAAGTTGAATAATATCTTGTGTTTCCTGGGTGTCCTGCTTGCGCTTCTCCTCGTCTCGGCCGCAGTTGACACTACTGCAGATAAGAATGACGTGAAGAAACGTAATGAATGATCAATTAACTTTTATAGCTGGAAGAATCTTTGAGTCCTTTCGATAAGCCTGAACATCCCATATTCTGTTGAGAAAAACTTCTTCTAAAAAGACGTCTCTGCCCTGTCTGAAAATTGTGCAGCGGAGGTGAAGGCAGCACCGGTGGAGGATGCGAAGGATGAAGGAGGCGGTGGAGACTGGGGAAGAGGATGTGGCCGCCGCCGCTGCTATTACGGTTGCTGTGGTGGGTCGGATAACTGCGGCTGTACAAGATGCTGTGCACCTAAAGGTCAGTCAGTACTATTCTTTTCTAATAATTGTCCCTCTATCTATCTACGCCCAGAATATGTCCACTTGAATGAGTTGCATGCATTGCATGCATGCAACATGACTATGATCGAGAGATCCTCAATTAGATAAGAATTCGATTTTTATCGATGGAACTTTTTGGATCTTTTTGGGCAGAGTATGCAATGGTAAAAGAACCGGGCAAGTTTGAGGATACTAAAAGTGGTGGAGGTGGTGTCGGACGCTGACCTTGCTGCTACAGAGGGGGTTGCCGGTGCTGTGCGGCAAATGAAGTCCCTATCGATAATAGTAGTAATAAGAATAATAATAAGCCATAAAATAGTTAGCTGGTGAGACATACATACATATATATATATATATAATGTTTATGTTCAATAAAGTCGTGAAAGAAGGATGGATGCGTGGTGCATGCATGAGCATCCCATGTTAACATCTTATGCTAATGTTATGTCATATATATATATATATATCTATATATATATATATGTATGTGTGTGTGTGATGTTATACATGTAAAAGCTCTGCTTGCATGAAGCATGCCTTTGTTATATGTAAGCCTAGTGGGGGTTGGGGTTGGGGTTCGGTCCTCTCGACTCGACCATGTCGTGTCTTTTTCGTGCCTAAAATTAAATGTAATGTTTTTTTTTGGGTGAATAAATTAAATGTAATGTTGTGTGCTCCTTTTGGTTTATTACTGTCGGTGGCCAAACTCAACAAGTCAGAATTCGGATTGTGAAAGTGGTCCAACAAATCGAGAAATACGACTCTATTATATCCTTCTTCCATACCCAGTTTGATCACAATGCAAGTCTCCTCTTCCAAACTCAGTTTTTCCTTCTTTCTTTTAATCAATAAAAAGAAAGATTTGGGTCTACACAATAAAAATTGGGTTTCACATACTGAGTTTCACATTTAGTATGGGTCTACACAATAAAAATTGGGACCTTTTGGATAGTGGACCCACATTTGCCCCTCTTGGATAGTGGACCCACATTTGCCCCTCTATCGTCAAGTAAAATCTCTTCATTTCACTTCTGTAAGAGATCTGATTACATTTAATTTAAAAGTTCAAATCGGTAACCTTCCTAAAATTTTTGTCTAAGTTTAAATTTTTGTTCTTTATACATATCCAATCTTGTAAAAGCCGATTGAAGAATTTTTATATATACAATACCAAAGAAGGTTACTTTTATCATGTGCATCCGAGACTCATTAGACTCAAGTATAGAACTTGTATTCAATTGGAACCTAAGCACAAATGTTGATCAGTTTTGCTCTCCCCTTATTGAGAGTAAGTAGAAGATGTTGTATGGTCTTATCTAGAACATGTAACTATTGCCCTCCGTAATTTGGGAGGGAGGGCACAAAAGTCAAATGTGTATGGAAGGGTTTATACTCTTAAAGAGAAGGATATTGAAGCCTCAAAATCGGTCATTATAGGCATATCTCCTGATATTTGGTAATATATGACTTACATCTTGGTTGATTCTGGTTCTACGTATTCATTTGTCTCGCTTCATTTTGCACGGTATTTGAAGATTAAACCTGAACAACTGAGAGAGATAGGAATCACTCCTGCTGGAGGTTTCCTGGCTCCTAATACAGTTTACAAATCATGCATTGTCCAATTGGATGATAGGAACTTGGATGCGGATTTAATTATCTTACAAATGAGTGACTTTGATGTGATTCTAGGCATCGATTAGCTTTCTACTTGTCATATTTACCTCGATCGCAACAAGAAAATAGTCACTTTTACTATTCCCAACCAGCCTGTGTTTTATTTTGTGGGAAACAGGGAGCCTTGTCTTTACTCTTTGATTTCATACATTCAAGCCAATGAATTGCTTAGCAAGGGGTGTGAGGGTTTCCTTACTTATGCAGTAAAGGATAAAAAGAAAAGGGTAAGGATAGATGATGTTGCCATTGCTACAGAGTTTCCAAATGTATTTCCAGAAGAATAACCAGGCCTACCCTTGATAGAGAAATTGAGTCATCCACTAAATTACTTCCTGAAACAACGCCTATTTTAAAGGTTCCCTATCGAATGCTCCTGCAAAATTAAATGAATTAAAAGAGCAGCTGCAAGAAAGTTTAGAGAAAGGTTTTATTTTGTCTAGCGTATCTCCATGGGTGTTCCAATATTGTCTGTAAAGAAGAATGATAGATCCTTGAGATTATGTATAGATTACAGACAGTTAATTCGAGTAACAGTGTAGAACAAGTACCCATTGAGGTGCTGAGTAGATTGTGAATTTGCTGTCATTTTCTTAGGGTTTCTTTCCCACTCCTCTTTAACCATATGGATAGGTCGAGAATGACAAAAATTGTAAATGGTATTGACTTATATAGTAAGGTGTCGGTTGGAAAAATATTAATGAAATTGTACTAATTTGAATTGTCCGTAGCAAATATATGAACAATTCACAATCATCTACTCTTTTATTGTAATTTAATTGGTATTTTTCATAGTACGTAACATCTTGGAATCACTGAAGGATTTCTCGTCTGGAAGATATAGGTTGAGAAGAATTATCATTCACAGAGATTATAGCTTGTCGGAAATGCAGGCAGGAGGCACACTTCATATTGCTAGGCCTAGAGCTCGCAATGAATTTAGGGAGGACACAGGAACAATCGCCTTATAAAATCGAAAAAATTTGTTATATGTAATATATATTTTAATATATATTTTACTTAATTTTTTTATCAACTTATGTTATTTTATGCCATAAATTTGTTATATTAATTAGTATTTTATAAAATTTTTCCACTTCTAAATTAGGTTTGGTCCGTCCTTGACTAGGGCGTGATTAAGTTTCTTATTTTCACCCTTCTCCCAAAGCTCAATCAGCCCATTTCTGAACTTCAGCCTACCACTCCCTTGTCATGGCTAGAAGACAAATGTCATTGAACAGTTCCGTTTCAAATCTTTCCTTTGAATTCATTCAAAGTACACTGCACATTGGAAAATGGAACTTAAAATGTAAATCCGTTCAATAAAACGAGTAAAAGAAAAATAAAATAAAAATAACATAAAATTTTACGAGTGAGATCTAATCCATAATCTCTAAATTATAAGATAAGGGTATTCCAAGTGCCTGTATCTCTTTCTCATCTTCCATACTTTTTTAGTTGCTCTGTCAATATTCATAGTTGGACCGACGTGCTAGCTCCTCTTATACTACTGTACGTCCAAAACCAAAACTGAAATTTTTTCCACCTGTCACCATGCATGCAGATGTCTCCATATCTGGGGTCAAGTGTCTTGATCCTTCTTACATACCGTCTTGTTCCCTTCTTCTCATGTTCCTCTTCTGCACTGTTCTGTCCTCAAGTGCCTCGATTCTGCTGTATATAAAGGACCCATGGATCCACCATGGTGACTGCACTGCCAGTTGTTCCGAGTCTTGTTCTGAGTGGGGTGTGTTCCTCAAGTGCAAGAGATGAAGATGAAGTTGAATATCTTGTGTTTCTTGGGTGTCCTGCTGGCGCTTCTCCTCCTCGTCTCGGCCGCAGTCGACACGTCTGCAGATAAGAAAGACATGAAGAAACGTAATAATCAATTCACTTCTATAGTTGAAAGAATGTTTGAGCTAGTTCGATGAGCTCGAATATCCCATATTCTGTCGAGAGAAAAATTATTCCAAAAAGACGTGCTGTATATTGAGGATATTGATTAAAGGGTGATTGATGGTTGACATTTCAAGGTAATTAATAATTAAGACACGTGCTCTCTGCCTTTCTGGAATTCTTTCGCAGCAGAGGTGAAGGCAGCGCCGGTGGAGGATGCAAAAGAAGGAGGCGGTGGAGACTGGGGAAGACGAGGTGGCCGCGGCTGCCACTACGGTTGCTGTGGTGGGACGGATAACTACGGCTGTAGAAGATGCTGTGCACCTAATGGTCTGTCAGCCCTATCTACGTACAGAAAATATGTACGCTTAAATTGAGTGGCATGCATGGAACTAGACTCTGACTGAGAGATCCTTAATCCAATAAAAATTTGATCTTTATCTTTATCGGTATAACTTTTTGCATCTTTTTGTGCAGAGCATGCCCCGGTAAAAGAACCGGGCAAGGTCGAAGGATACTGAAAGTACTGGTGGAGGTGGTGACGGATGGGGTGGTGGTGGTGGTGGATGCCGACGCTGCTGCCACAGATGGGGTTGCGGGTGCTGTGCGGATAACGAAGTCCCCATCGATGATAATGCTAATACTAAGCCATAAAATATTCAGCTAGGGAGACAGTGTGTGTGTGTATATATACATATAAATATAAATAAGATCCTGTCCTGAATGTACATAATGTCATGTACAAATAAGCTGGCTGGAGTCGTGAAAGAAAGAAGGATGAGTGGTGCGTGCATGGGCATCCCAAGTTAATGTTATGTTATATATATGTATGTGTGTGTGTGTGATGCTATACGTGTAAAAGCTTTGGCTGCATAAGCATGCATGCCTTTGTTGTATGTATATGCCTAGTTGGGGTTAGGGTTTTGGTTAGGTCCGCTGGACTCGATCATGTTGTATCCTTTCGTGCCTATGATTGTATGTAATGTTGTATGCTAGCTCCTTTAATTATATTGTTTTATTATTGTAGTGGCCAAACTAGATGAGTCAGAATTTGGATTGTGAAAATAGTTGAAGAAATAGAGAAATACGATTAGATTATATCTTTAAATTAATAGATAATTATTCTGAAGTCTCCTTAAAAACTCTTTATTTAAGTTTAAATTTTTATTCTAGACATATTTAATCTCGTGTAATTTTTTTTTTTTACCAAAGCAAAAGTATCATTTTATTCATCAGCCATTGCCAATAGGAAACGAAGTACAATGGATAGTCTTAGGAAGAAACATAGTCTCCTCAGCAGAAAAACCTAAATCAGCACACAAAAGAAGAGATAAAGCAGATGGTGGGTATTTCTCCCAAGCATTGGCACCATCCCTTTTTGGAACCGCGATGCGACCAAATCGACGCATTTGGTTGTAGAATGTCTTACCAAGCTTAATCTCAGATCCTAGAAACTCCCCGTGAGATGCTTAAATTCTTTAGCTATCGGTCCAAGCTTCCGCTCAATGCTTCCATCAGAGCCGAATAAAGCCTTAAAAAACCTCACAATCTGTCTCCATCACTACTATTTTTGAACTTCAAATTTTTAGCAGCCAAGTATTCATCGAGAATTGCCCAAGCTTCAGCAATTATAGGTACATTAACCTGCTTAACACCCATAAAACCACCAATATAAGATCCCTTCTCATCACAAAACACACCCCCAACGCCACAGCAGCTACTGGAATAATCAACAAAGGCATCACAGTTGACCTTGATAAAACCAGTAGGGGGCTTGCTCCAATAATCGGGGACTTTTTGTTTGGAACTTGTAGGATGACTCAAAGCTTTCTTTTGCTGTACAATACTGGTAACAGTAAAATACTCATTCACAACACTCCTAAGCTTAGAAAGCACATCAACAATGTTAGGAGATTCATCACGAAAAATAACAACATGCCTTCCGTTCCATATGTGCTAGAGAGTGTATGCAACCTTTGATAGAAAAACACACTTCACTCCCTTCTCAAGAATAGAGATTTGAAGCAACTGTTCCAACCATATATGAATAGCAGTAATGCTCTGCTTATTAATTCGAAGACCCAAACTCTCCAACCAAATGTAGCCAGTCCACTCACACAACATTATATGGACCCCTCTCTTATCATAAGGCCAAATTACTCTGTCAGATCAATTGTTTCTGAGGAGAGGGATCTCACATATACCATTTACCTCCTCTTGACTAAACAACCCTTCAAGCATGTTTTTCTTCCAACACCAATCATTTTTGTCAATAAGAGAACAGACCCTCATATTAGAACATCCAGCATTATCGATATTCTCCATTGGTTGATGATTTGGGATGCTAGGAATCCAGCGATCATGCCAAATCTGAACATGTCCTCCATCCCCAATCTGCCAAAGGCTACCTTTTAACAAGTTCTCTTTGCCTTCAAGAAAACTCCCTATTAGCATCCAGAGAGTCCTCTTTGGGAAAATAGATTCCTTTGAGCATTCTACATAGTAGGGAGCTTGGGTTGTGATAAATCCTCATGCCATCTTCATTAACATGGCCTTGTTAAAAGTCTGTAGTTCCTTAAAACCAAGCCCACCTTCTTCCTTAATCTGGTCATTTTCAACCAACTAACCCAGTGAATTTTGTTCTTTCTCATGTGTTGTCCCCACCAAAAATTGTTTATTAATGAGTTTATTTCATTACACCACCCCTTGGAAAACTTCAAACAACTCATAAGGTAGGTTGATATGGGAGTGATGATAGCCTTAATAAGATCTTCTTTACCGGCTTGATCTAAAAGCTTCTGCTTCCACCCTCCTAGCTTCTTAATAATCCTCTCCTTCAGGAAACCCAGAACAATCTCGTGTAAGTTAACTGAAGAATTTTTATACTGATACCAATGGTTACTTGCAAATTTCAAAGTCGCAAGATGCCCGCACGATCCTATTCTAGGACACATGAAAAAGGGATATATTAAGAAAATTTTATTGTACGGAGTCAGATCTTTGTGATAAATATATTAATTAAAAATATAAAAATCACACATATCATTACTTATTATTTTAAACTTTTAAATTTTACCCTATGCAATTTGATATAAGATAGTGCATAGGGCTAGCTAGTAATCAATAATATGAATTGATTGTGAGGTTAGATATCTATTTATCTTAATTAAAGTATTAGATTCAAAATTTATAAATGAATGAAATTTATATATGTAGAGTTCTACACTTCAATGCAATCACTTGACTCGAAAATAGATTAGTTTATTAGACTGTGCGGTACACTGTGGAAAAAGAAGACATACGAGATTAGTAGCCTGGGCCTACGATTCGTCTGGCATTGAACTACAAAAACATTAGGTAAAGGAATGCTGCGAGCTGCGACGTATCAGACTGCAATCATTTAATAATAATAATAATTGTAGCAATAAATTTTCCAATTTAGGGCACCTAAAATATCATTTATAGCGGCAAAATAGTAGTTGGACTTGGACGGGTAAAAAAAAGGGTAGATCTAAAGGCAAAACAGAGAGATTGAATTCATTATTCATCTCCCAAAGTGTTAAAAAAAAATGTTAACCCACTTTCTTTTGAAAAAGAGTTGTCAGAAATTATTAAGACAGACCACGGATGAATTTAAGGTCAGACACGAAGGGATATTGCTCAAAATATGTTATGAATTTTATTTATTTTTGGGAAGATGAATCCAAAAATCTTAATCAAGAAGGATTGAATTTAATAAGAGTAGGGTGACGCATTCAAGAGTTGTAAAATAAGATAATTTAATTAAAAATTAGATAAAATTAAGAGACACTTATACATGAATAGGATGACACATTCAAGAGTAATGAAATAAGATAATTTAATAAAAAAATTAGATAAAATTAAGAGAAAGTTATACATGAACTTTCTCGAATGCAAATGGGTGATAGTTTCTGCACCCTGAAACCTATTCCAGATTTTCCTGTAAAAAATCCTACCATTTTAATATTCCTTTAAATATATCTTTTTTTTTTAAAGATAAGAACTCCGTTTAAATTTCATGGCAGTAATACAAATTTTCTTGAATCAGAACACAACCCAATGATCTCTGGTTTGAAAAAACAACTCTTGGAATGGAAAACCCTACCGTCATCTTTTAATTCTTGGGAACAACAATCCCTCTCTCTTCTCTTCTTCTACTCATCTTGTTTTTCCTTTAACTTATATATAAATATATAAATATAGATGTATGTATGTGTATATTCTCCTTTCCATAATTGTTCTTCATGCTGCCTTCCTTCTCCACTCCCTCCCACTTCTTCTTCCTCTTCCTCCTCCTCCTTCGAATAGCACAAGCGAGATCGAGTTTATATTGAAGAGGTCGAGATCCATGAAGAGGAGGAAAAGAATGGATTATCATCGTCATCTTCTTCTCATCCTCCTCCATCATCAGCTCCAAACTTTTATTATCGCGTCCATGGAGCGTTAATATCATCTTTCTGGAAAGAGCCGAGCTCTGTCGGCTCTGTGTCAAGCTCACCGTCGGAGAAATTTTTGGTGGCGTACATGGAAAGGCCAGGCATTATTCTCTCTTCACTCTCCCCCGACCTCCCCTTTTTGGCTGTAATTTCTCACTTTTTTTTTCCTTTTTTTGGTTCTTGTTATTTATACACATGGTGGAATGCGAGGAATCAAATGTTTTAGTACTCTCTGATTTTTCAATTGAAATTTGATTTCTCTGATGAAATTTTCGCTTTTTTTTTCCAGTAAGAAATATTGTAATCTTAGAGAAACACTTCTTTCTCTAAATGCCCTTTACTATTCCTTTTTTCTTTTTTATTTGTTTTTCGTGTTGTATTTGTTGGTAGAATGGCATGTCAGTGTTGTTAAATGGGCCGGTTCGGCCCGGAACCGGCCCGTGTGAACCGTGAACCGGACCGGACCGGTCACGAACCGTAACCGGCCCGTCCCCTACGGGTTGAGGCACGGTTACGGGTTGGGTCGACAAAATCGACCCGTTGAACCGGAACCGGACCGGACCGTTACAGACCCGGAACCGTAACCGGCCCGGAACCGTGACCTTGAACCGTAAAAAAAAAAAAGGCTTGCAAAAGGCCAATGGTCAAACTGCCAGTGGGCCCCACACTCTCCACCCACCCCAAACCCCAACCCTCACAGTGGGCCCCATGCCCCCAACCCACAACAAACATTTTTTTAAAATATTATTTAATTTATATTATATTTAAAAATATTATAAATATCTAACATATCTACCAATTGGTAATTTTTTAAATTGAAATATTTGTTGTTTTAATATTATTTAAAAATAAATAATTCGAGTTTATTTAAAAATGTTAAAAATCTAACATACCTTAATAAAATTAGTTATATGATATTAAATGTAAAAATGTAAACAAAATATAATTAGTTTAATTGGTTAAGATTCTTAACTTTCAAGTAGAAGATTTCGGTTCGAATCTTAATAATGAAATCTTTTATTTTATTTTAAAATCGTAAAACCATAAAAAATTCTAAAATTCAAAAAAATTTAAAAAATAGCCGGTTCAGCCCGGACCGGACCGTAACCTGCCCGTCTGTGGGACGGTTCCGGGCCGGGTCACTCAGGCCCGAACCGTCGACCCGAACCGGACCGGACCGTTTGCTTCCCGGTCCGGGTCGGGCCCGTCCAAGCCGGTTCGTGAACCGGCGCGACCCGGACCGGAACCGGCCCGAACCGGCCCGGCTAACAACACTATGTCAAGTGACGACTGTGAAATTAACATATTTGGTAGAATACAGAAGCCGTGTCATTGTCACTGTTTGTGCTTCATTACCAACCACCAAAATCATTATCTGTACGAATTAGTTTTTCTCATGGCATCGAATGAGAAGGATTAAAAAAAAAAAAAGAAAATAGAATGCGGATATAAAATTTCATTAGTAAAAATTGAACTTAAAATTAAAATTTTTTAATTTCGGGTTGGCGTTGAATTGAGCAAATTAGTCTGAGGGCAAAACTCGAATTTAAGAAACAAAATAAAATACCCTAAAAATCGATAAGATTTGTCAAATATTACTTAAGTTTTTCATCCTTTCACGACTCTGAATGTGATGATACCACTATATATATATTAAATCTTATTTTTATCAGTCAATTTTTCATTAATATGATTAGAAGACCGCAATTTCGATGACTCTGTTTGTATTAGGTGGTTGGCCCGCAAGAAGCGAGTTTAAAGAAAATTCAACATCATCATAGTAGAAAAATAGAAACAATAAATCCACTTGCTTGTTAAATCAAACTCTTTGAAGTTTGATATATAATAATACTAAGAACGCATACAACATATTATCATTCTGTCCCGAGCTCAAAACATTCACGATTATGAGATTTACACTTGACCCAATTCTATTCAAATTAGCCACGGTATATCGAATTTCTTATAGGGTTACACCAAAAACATTAATCGTACGTATGAACTTTTTCAGCAAAAAGATGAATACATGCACGCTATTTTATGCGAAAATAAGTGCGTTTTGAATGTGGAAACCCTTTTTTTTGGGGGGGTGGGTCGGAGACAGTGGTAACTCTTCCTGGTCGGGGACAGGGAGGGAGCAACAGCAAGAGAGTAACGTTGGGTTCGAGAAATCAAATCGAGACAGTTTGACTTCTCGAACCGAGCCGTGCACGGAACAGTCATGGCCAGTGCCTCCCTGCCTGCCAATACAGCTCTTCTCCTTCCAAGAAAATAGAATGTGAAAAAAAAAATGGAGGAGGAAAAACGGCAGAAGGAAATTATTACTCACGTCATTGTTTTTAAATAAACGAACACCGTGAATGTAATTCGACTGAAGCGGTTGTACGTTTTATGTCTTTATTTAGATTAATCTAGTCAGTGAGTCACTTGCTTTCTACCAAGAGGGGTTGGGCCGAGTGGTAAGCAGCTCGGTGCCGCTTAAGGAGGTCTCGGGTTCGAGACCTCACGTACGCAGACACCCCTCTTGGGAGCCTCACCCGCCATTGCCAGGCGTGCGACCCGGGGCGACCAACGGATTAGTCAAGTATGGTTGGCTGAAAGATGCCATCTCACCGCTGGTGGGGCCTGCTTGGATACCGTGGCTGGCGACCAAAAAAAAAAAAAAAAAGAGTCACTTGCTTTCTTTGGAAAGAAATTGAGGGTATCGGTACACTGCAAAGACAAAAGGAGGGGACTATTCAAGTTTGTAAAAAAAACAAAAAAGTAGGTATGGCATATAATGACGACGGAACAGCATCGGCAACGGAATGCTAATAAATAATTACAAGCGAATGCAAGTATGTATAGAATGGTTACTTGATACAATGACATCGTTCTTGATCTTGTTAAAATTAGGGCAATATGAGATGGGTGCTTCCGCTTTGGGAGGAAGATTGATGGTTTGGTTGGACTATGTCGGAAGGAACTGTCCTTGTTTCAGAGTCGCGCGGCTTGCATTCCGCTCGAGGCCGACCTTGTTTGACTTCTCATTCTCCTCCTCCTCCCTCTCACTGTCTATGGTTATTATAGAAGAGAGAAAAAAAATAGCTTAATTTAGAGATACTATTTTTTTTAAAAAAAAATTTATGTTCATGAAGCCCTGAGTTTAAATTTTATTATTGAAATTTTTGTGTCCTTTACCTCCACTTCCTTTTATCTATTTTACATATGAATATCTCTTATTTATACTTAATGGGATATGAAGAATATCAATTATAAGAAACTAACCGACAACCCGATTTCATGTTGATAGTGATGTTATTGCACTGTACTGATTTTACATGTTATGTATTCTTTTTTTATTGTACAAAAATGCCATTTCTAGCCAAAGAAATAACAGGAAAGACAGCCATTGAGCATTGCACACCTCTTGACGTATTTTCTTAGCTGTGAAAATCATCGGTGACAGGTAGTTGAGGATATCGAATTGACTAAGGATAGCTCAAGCTCTGCACGTCTCTTGAATCGTATGCTTTTGGAGCGAAGTTACAGTTCTATCCCTAACCGATATGGGTTGGGAACATTTCGGAACCTTCTTTCTTTAAAGGTATAGTTTTAAATTTAAATATTATTAATACAGAAAATTAATGATTAATAGGACTTCCGCCTATCCCGTTCCACCCCATGGGCTAATCTCTTTCGCGCAATTTCCCTCGTCCAATCGCCACTGGCTTCGAGGACACGAGGCTGAAATTGTAATTGCGGGAACCGGAAGGGATTGAGATCCACAGAACGTGTCGGCTAGGCGGTCTTGGGCTGGGCCAATGCATGGGCCGTCAGTACAGTACGGGCTTTGACTAGGGATGTAAAAGTCAAAGATTTGGTCAAACAAGTATTCTGAAAGGCCCAAGAGTGGGCCCGTGCAAAGGCTTGAATTTAGTGATTACAAACAAAAATTAGAGAAAAAAAAACTCTCCATCCATTGGATACCAACTGACCTGTCAAAGCACTCAGAAAGTGGGCCCCTCCTTGCACCAGCCTGCCTGCCTGCCTGCCGGAGGAGGATCGATCGTCGTCGGCGGGCGCTGGGTCGAGGTGCCACGTGGCGGTTACCGACGGCCTCATGCAAAATCCTTTGTCTTAGCCCGGCCCACGGGAAGATATTGCGAGAGGAGGAAGTGCGGACATGAGATGGTGAGGCGTTCAATATCCTCTCGTGGAGAAACTCTTTGGTGGAGCGGCTCCACCACGTGGCGCCGCCACGTGGTGCCGCCCACCAGTCAGGCGGTGACACATGTCAGCGCCGCTTCGCCACGTGTGCAGACACGTCAGCAGCGCTGACATGTGTCAGCGCTAGAGTGGGCGGCTCCACCACGTGAGCGGCGCCACGTGGAGGAGCCGCTCCACCAAAGACTTTCTCCCTCTCGTGGGACCCACTTGCGGGCCAGCTAACATTAACGTCGGACAATCATCTTGCGGGCCAGTCACATGTTGCCATGTGTAAGGTGGATTCCCCAGAATGCCCTTCCGGGTCGAAAGCCGTCAAAACGTGTCGGCGCTCCGCTGAATGTCCAACTCCAAACTGCCCCACTTCGACAAGTTGCTGTGATTTTTTTATGGACTAGAATATTATAATAAATAACATATTTATATCGTGTAAATTGTACCGTCATGTCATACGTCGGAAATCTTATTAATAATTATAATATTGGTAGTTATAGACAGCAGGAAATTTAATAAATTAACAAAATTAGAATATAGCATTAAAATTATTTACAAATATTACTTTCCATTTTTTTGGTCATTATTAATTCCACTTCTTGGGAGTAAGAAAAATATATGAATAGGTGGTGGCAGTACAGGAACTCCTTGTACATCCCAGGGTCAGCTGTTTGCCTGTTCAGCACCAAAAAGAGTGAAATCCCAATGGTAACTCCTTTGTCTTAGCCCGGCCCACGGGAAGATATTGCGAGAGGAGGAAGTGCGGACATGAGATGGTGAGGCGTTCAATATCCTCTCGTGGAGAAACTCTTTGGTGGAGCGGCTCCACCACGTGGCGCCGCCACGTGGTGCCGCCCACCAGTCAGGCGGTGACACATGTCAGCGCCGCTTCGCCACGTGTGCAGACACGTCAGCAGCGCTGACATGTGTCAGCGCTAGAGTGGGCGGCTCCACCACGTGAGCGGCGCCACGTGGAGGAGCCGCTCCACCAAAGACTTTCTCCCTCTCGTGGGACCCACTTGCGGGCCAGCTAACATTAACGTCGGACAATCATCTTGCGGGCCAGTCACATGTTGCCATGTGTAAGGTGGATTCCCCAGAATGCCCTTCCGGGTCGAAAGCCGTCAAAACGTGTCGGCGCTCCGCTGAATGTCCAACTCCAAACTGCCCCACTTCGACAAGTTGCTGTGATTTTTTTATGGACTAGAATATTATAATAAATAACATATTTATATCGTGTAAATTGTACCGTCATGTCATACGTCGGAAATCTTATTAATAATTATAATATTGGTAGTTATAGACAGCAGGAAATTTAATAAATTAACAAAATTAGAATATAGCATTAAAATTATTTACAAATATTACTTTCCATTTTTTTGGTCATTATTAATTCCACTTCTTGGGAGTAAGAAAAATATATGAATAGGTGGTGGCAGTACAGGAACTCCTTGTACATCCCAGGGTCAGCTGTTTGCCTGTTCAGCACCAAAAAGAGTGAAATCCCAATGGTAACCCTCCCCCCATAACAACCAACAATATTTCCCATTTACCATGCAGTATCTTGAAACCGGTCGAAACGCATATTGAAATTAATCAATTTGTAGTCAAGCCAAGGTCCCTAGAATAATTTCCATTGACTTTCTCAGCTTGAAGATCGATCCTGAGATCACCCATTTTGAAGTTTAGTAAATGAAATACTAACTCAACCTCAAGTTGGTAGTATTTCCAGTTTTGTTCTTAGGAGGAGAGGATTGTAAAAGGGTAATGAATAAGGATCAAAACAAAAGGCCAAGGATAATGTAATTTCCTATGCAGTTTCCGATCATGTAATTTCCTATCTCTTAATCATTTTTTAATGTACTCGTTTTTAAGTAATGATAAAATATTCATTATAAAAAACAAAAGGTCAAGGACCCGTTCCAATGGTAGAAACCGAATTCAACTTCAGCCTCTTCCTTTGTTGCCTGCCTTGATCGTTTACTTGTTAGCCGTCCCTCACGGAGAAAAGGAAGGGAAAAGGGAAATCAACTTCTCTCTCCTGTTTCGAGCATTCAAGTGCATTAGGATGATCCAAATGATTATCGTCGAGAAAACCCATTAGTGCTTGATAGATGGATTTGATCGTCGGGAAGAAAATGTTCAGCCCATCATTCTTCTGCACCACAACTCCGGTACTATGAGATGGCGCCTACTTCAGGCCACAGCTATATTGGTTTGATATTTCCTGTTGGTGGCTTCTATTTCTAGCCTCAATAATCCTTCAGCATCCGCGGACCCCTTGTCCAGACCCTGTATTGCACTTTCATTCCTCTTCTCCATTCTCCTTCTAATTAATGCGACCCAGTAATGTCCTTTTCTCGTCGAGATTTTGAGTTGAATTGGGAAGCTTGAGCTTCATGGTTCTTTTTGCGGCTCCTAACAGGGTCCTTCTTCTTCAATCTTAAGAATAGCAATCTACGAATCGTGTATGGTGATCAAAATTGACGCTTTTAAGGTCTCTCCCATGTGGGTGTTCCTTCACTGACAAGGTCCTCTTCCTTCTGGGTCAAAGATCCCACCTTTATCCAACCCCGTCCTCCATCTGCAACAGCCCCTCTTCAAGAAATGTACGGAACACAGAGCAAGAGGGACCTTTCTCTCGAATTACAGGCTCAGGTTCCGATTCTGAGGCCGAGTATCCACTCGAGGCGGGCGAATTTGACAGTAAAGTTCCAGGACCTGTACGGGTTCACTGTGGAAGGGAATGTGGACGATGTCAACGTCCTGAATGAAGTCAGAGAGAAAGTCAGGCAGCAGGGGCGCGTTTGGTGGGCTTTGGAGGCGAGTAAGGGGGCCAACTGGTACTTGCAGCCTGAGGTTGCGAATGGGATCGCCCTGAAATCCTCGCTCAAGATTTCGGCTTTGGCCAACGCTATCACCCTCAAGAAACTGATCCGGAAGGGGATTCCGCCGGTGCTGAGGCCAAAGGTTTGGTTCTCGCTCTCGGGGGCAGCGAAGAAGAAGTCTACGGTGCCCGAGAGTTACTATAATGACCTCACTAAGGCTGTGGAGGGTAAGGTCACTGCTGCCACGAAGCAGATTGATCATGTGAGTGAGTATACATACCTTTGAAGCCCTCGTCCTGGCTTGCTGCATTGGTTATTTAGGTTTTAGATTTGGCTCCAGGTTGTGCAGATGGGGAACGAAATAGGATTTAGAATTCGGGAAAGTGTTCTATTTTGAGGAGTTGATAGAGTTCAGACTAGTGAAATTTAGCGCCTATCAGTTTATTTCAGTTGCTGTGAACGGTAGACTTTGGAAATTTATTTAGGAAGTTAAAATGCAGATGCTTAATGCTCTCTTCAACCTCTTTGTTACATCTTGAGCTCTAGGTTTTTAAGATATAGGCAAGCTTGCGGTGTTCACCTTTGAACCGAGCTTCATAATATTGCAGTATGATTGTCTTCATATTGGTCTTGGTATAACCGGACTTGGATCACCATCTTATATGTATCCTGTCGCCTAATTTACTCCAATAAACTATGATCTTGTCGACTCTCAATCAGCATATTCATTGGCCTGCTAATATTCAAGGAATGATAACATACATTCACATGTAACTTCTGGATTTTTAATGTTCCAGCATAATTAGTTCAACAGGCACAATGATCCTAAAAGTATAACTGTAACGGTTCCAAGCTAGTTTAAAGTGCTTCAGTTGTCAGATCTTTACTTTCCAACATATCTCCTTAGTTCCCCATGTTTATGTACTTGTCTCTGGACCATGCGTAATAAATATGCAGGATCTGCCGAGGACCTTTCCAGGTCACCCATGGCTGGACACTCCAGAAGGTCACGCGGCCCTCAGACGTGTCCTTGTCGGATATTCTTTCCGGGACTCTGATGTTGGCTACTGTCAGGTCTTTACCTTGTCTGTTCCCTTTCCTGCTCAGTGTTTGCGCATCAACATTGTTGAGTTACTAGGAAATGAGGAAGGCGTATTTATAGGAGAGAAGATAAAAAGAAAAACTCTAATCGCAATCTGGCACATAAATAAGTGTCCATTGTCTGTTTGTCTTTTTCATCTGAAACCGCTTAGACTATTACACTCGTAACCTCAACTATTAATCTCACTTGTGTGCTATTTCATCCCACTTTCTTTTGACATAGTTTTTAAGTTCACCACATTATTTATAGATAAAAAGAGCGTGAAATGTCGTATTTAAATAAACTGGTACTGTAATGCAGGGTTTGAATTACGTTGCAGCGCTCCTGTTGCTCGTGATGAAAACGGAAGAGGATGCCTTTTGGATGCTGGCTGTCTTGTTAGAAAATGTCTTGGTTAATGATTGCTACACAAATAATCTGTCAGGATGCCATGTTGAACAAAGGGTATTTAAAGATTTACTCACAAAAAAGTGCCCGAGGTACTTCTTTACTTTGATCACTTGCGTTCTAGTAAATATAACTATTCTTGATATCCTGAGCAGTTACTCATCAGAGCAACAAACTTGCAGGTTAGCAGCTCACTTGGAAGCATTGGAATTTGATGTGTCCCTCGTTGCCACGGAGTGGTTCCTGTGTCTCTTCTCAAAGAGTTTGCCTTCAGAGGTGAGAATGAGATTTAGGATGACTCATATTCCCGCTCATCCTCCTCGAGACACATGAACTCTATAATCTGTGGCTGAATGTTCGCATTTTCAGACCACTTTGAGGGTGTGGGATGTTCTGTTCTATGAGGGTGCCAAGGTTCTACTTCACGTAGCTCTTGGTATCTTTAAGGTGTGCTTGGTTTCTATTTGGCTTGCATTAACATTCAGCGAGTTTTATAGTGTGAATATCATATGATCTGTGGCTGCTAAACTTGAATAAATTCTGTTGCGGTATTGCAGATGAAGGAAGACGAATTGCTTTTAACCCATCATGTAGGCGATGTAATTGACATACTGCAGAGGACCACTCATCACCTCTTTGATCCTGACGATTTGCTGTCGGTAAGACAGCTGCCAGAGTTTTAATGGAAGTTTGAGCCATTTCTGTATTTATTCTGATGTCTCTGGTATTTTCTGGGATTCTAGAGGAAGTGATGAATTTCTGTCTAACTCACATTTGCAGATTGCATTCGAAAAGATCGGTTTCATGACCACCAACACACTCTCGAAGCAGAGGAAGAAGCAGGAGCCAGCAGTCATGGCGGAGCTTGATCAGAGACTGAGACAACTAAATTCCCTCAAAATGGATGACAAATAGCATCTCAGGGAGCATGAAGCTCATTGAAATCTCTGTATTATGAGCCAGGAGAGATGTTGCAAGGATGTGCCCTCTGTTCGGCTTCTTATGGTATAGATGGTGCAGTTGGTGGTGGGTCTGTAAATTTTTGGGAACATTTTACCGACCAGTTCATTCTGAATGAATTGCTGGGTTTCTCTCAATAGTGTCTCATCCTCCGATGTCATATGCTTGAGATGAGCAAGATGTCTTGATGGAGTGAAGAGGCTTTGCAGCTAAAATACAAACATTTATAATACAAAAGTGAAGAAAAAGACTGAATGTAACTGTAGGTAAGCAATCCGTCACGGGATCCCAAGGAGAGGCGGCTGCAACTGTACAGACAGTAAAAGGATGGAGTGTTGGTTTAAGATCAGATGTCCTTGGATGCTTGTAAAGGTAAAGCCTTGTCGTGGTGGCTGCCGTGCACTGCTGCAGATTCAATGGCAAGCTCTCAGGAATACAGCCAATGGATGGACGATTTTGCAGGAGGCATATATGTTCCTCTACATGTTTAAGACCTGCGCTTTCTGCAAACTAATACTATGTATCAAACCCCGGTTTTGAGAAGGTTTGAAGGAAGTTTTATGAGATTGTCATGAACTCCCCTTCTGGCATCGAAGGCGAATTATTATTGTATACTGCGCTGAGGGCAGTTCCCGGTGTCTCCAGATTAAATCATATGGAGCAGGCCGCACTATCAAGGATGGCACTACCTGCGAGGAGGGAAAGCACCGTTTATATGTGTTATCTTTTGCATAATAATGGAACAATGAGCAAGAAAAGGAGAAATCATAATTGGCTGTTCAAGTTGCAGAGGGAAGGAGAACATGATTGCTGGAGATTGGGGGAGGGGAGAGGGGCGCTTGCTTGATCTATGGGCTGATGGCCCAAAACTGTTATAAGTCCCGTCAGGGATATAGGCTGAGGCCCATAAGCAAAAAAGATCAATGAATGTGTGTGGCCCATGCAGGTCTCGAACCTGCGACCTTCGCGTTATTAGCACGACGCTCTAACCAACTGAGCTAATAGGCCTTGATGCTGAATGTGTTAATAATTTATAAGAAATTTTCAAACAAGTACACTAAAAAGGCACACCCGCCCATGAATGGAGAGTCATATCAATATTTTTAATATAGTAAAAGAGGGTTACATCTCCCTTGAACAGTCAAGTAGCAGCTTCTTAAATTTTTTATTTTTTTTATTTTTCACGAGTGGAATCCACACAACCCTCCAGACCGTCATCCTGTGAAATTTTCTTTTTTTTTTCTTTTTAAAGTTTTTCTGTGCCGCGGGACCCACACAACTCTTGACTCTATTATCCTTCACTTTTTATATGTCTTTCCTATTCTTTATTTTCTATTTTATTTTTATTTTATGCACGATGGAATTGAATGAGATCTTTTACTTCTTGCAAAAATCTAAAAAGTAATTTGTCTTCCCATATTATACCGTCTATACTAGAAGTATATGTGCTCTTCACATCATTATATAATCTTTTCACAATTATTTTATTTTAACAAATCATAAATATTTATGTTCTTAATAATGTATCTATATTCTTAATATACAGTCCTCTTAGGTCGCCACGTGGCAGTTTCTTGAAATTTTTTTCTTTTTGATTTTTTATGCGATGGGACCCACACGACTCTTGACATCATTGTCCTTTACTTTTTATATGTCTTTCCTTTTCTTTATTTTCCATTTCGTTTTTATTTTATGCATGATGAGATCAAATGAGATCTTTTACTCTCTGCAAAAACCTAAAAAATAATTTATCTTCTCATACTATACGATCTATGCCAGAAGTATATATGCTCTCTACATCATTGTACATTCTTTTCACCGTATTTTATTTTAATAATAAATAAATATTTATATTCTTAATAATTTATATTATTGATACAAAACACGAATCTTACACTAGTTATAAATAAATAGAAGGAAGGGTAAATAAAGAGTTACAAGAATAAAAACTTTTTATATTATGTATTGAGAGCAATGTTACTCTATCCAAATCCTTTACTCTTCAAAGTCCAGAGATTTTGGTTTCATCCAATGGGATTTATGCGACCGAATCATATCTCATTATTCTTTTCGTCGTTAATCTTTTTCCCTGATAAGCTTCCGTTTATCATTATCATTAGCTGTCCAAATGAACCTTTTTGCCCCTTTCATCGATGGAGGATCACCCTATTGGTAGATGCCAGGGCATGGTTTTGATGACGCAGGCAATGGATTGGTTGGAGTGCCTTTTAAGCTACAAAAAGTCCATTCCCCATATGAACCGCACTGATTGCTCCTTCCATGGTCTCATTGCATCTTTCATGTCTTGAAGAGAAACTGGTCGCCTATGGCAACAGCTACTTTAATTGAACAGCTCACCTGCTCGAGTTATGACTTCTGCGCGCTAGCTGTTTCCAGTTCGACGGGCATTCGGATCTGTATCGTTCTTCGATGACTACTGGGATTCTGAGTCTTGTAAGGGGCCCGAACACTAATTTCTTCCGGTGAAAGAGTCCTCTTCATGTAACCAACATGTACATTAATCAAGCAAGTATCACATCCAAATTCCCAATGCGCACAATGTAACAGCATATGTCTCTCTCTGAAAAATGGGATTCAAATCAAATCAAATCAAACAATTCCATCCAAAGTTTGCTCCCGTCTCGCGTTACGGATTTAATTTATGCAACTTCCCGAATGGTCTCTTCTTCCTCCTCACATGATGAGAATCACCATCATTCCGCACAGAACTGCCCACAGCAGGTGGCTCCACTGGCTCGAAGCAGCAATTCTGGTAGAAGAATTCGGCTTTGTGGAGGATGTGGAGTGCCCGCTCTCACTCGACTCCGAGGAAGAATCGGCCACCGGGCTAATATCTGGGGCCGGAGCCGGGGCAGGCATGGGCGGAATATCAGTCCCGAAGATCGCCTCAGGAAGAAGGACCTTATCAATCTGGTACACTGCCACAGGATCGGTAGAGTGCACACTGCTGCTAACTTTCGTATTGGTCCACCCCGAGCTCAGGTGGACCGTGCCTGAGATGTCGGTGAAGTTCAGGCTGTACTGGCCGCCGCCAAAAGTGCTGATCGGGCTGAGCCCGGTGAGGTTCTTGAAGTCAGCAAGGGCGTAGTAGTGGGGCAGGGCGTGGAAGAGGCACAGTGACTTGAGCTGGTCGTAGGTGAGGTTCGAGAGGGAAGGTTTCTTGAGGGAGGAGAAGGCGCTGTCTTTGGGGACGAATATGGTGATCCCTTCCTCGGTGTTGTTGGCCTGGTTCTGGAACGTGTCGATGACCTTGGTGGACTCGAGGTAGCCCAGGAACGTGTGGAATGGGCCTGCCACCGTGAGCAGGTCGGTGAGGTTGACGAAGTCTGGTGCCGGAGCAGGGGCTGGAGTGGGGCTGAGCGACGGCGGGCCAGCAATCGTCTGGGCGGATGCTGCCTCCGGATGTAGCAGGAACAGGATGGTGCCGATCGTGAGACAGATGAGGAATTTGACTTCCATTGGGTGTTGCTTTCTCAGTTGGACCAGGAACGGTTCCTGCATAATCAATCCATGTCAATTGTTAGGTACAGAGCTAAACCTACGTATACATGCATACACATATAGGTAGACACCATCTTATGTTGTACAATGCAGATCTGTGTAATTACAGATAAATAACAGGCAACATTTGCTTTCCGTGAAGACCCTTTTGACCGATAACACTATCAGATCAAACTCTCATCGCCTTGTTCAGTATGAAACAGTCATTTCTATCGAAGATAACTCGGTTTCTCGATCTGCTAGATCAAAAGAATGTATGAAACAGATCTAGATCAACCGACACATCAGGGACAGGATCTTTGATTGCGGAACTCAGGCAAGTAAAAGTGTCGAACAGGGAAAAAGTACCGAGCAGACAATGTGATAGGTAAGGGCAGATGGCACGGTTTTGAATTCTGACCTGATAAACTGAGAAGCACACAAGAGGTGGTGACAATGGAGGAGGAAGCGGAGGAAGAAGACGAAGGGGGATATGTTGGTGAAGTGCAGGGGACTGAATGAGTGGAGGGGACTATATAAAGAAGGCGCTTAGTGGGAAGAGATGATTAGGATCAATGGGAAAAGCTCAAGTAAAGAGGCCTGAGAGTACCGTTTACAACTGGGGGAATAAAAATACTACTGAAATAAAAATAAATTAACAATCCGTAAGGGAGACGATGGCAGTACTGTTAGAATTATAATCGGGCAGCTCATGAATACTTCAAAATATGGAATGAGTAGGAGAAATTTCACAATCACCTGTGGTCTTGATCGAGCTGGAAGTGACATTAGCAACGGTTAATTCAATCTAAACCACAGGACCCTGTTTTTTTTTTTTAAACAAAAAGAGAGAGAGAAAACTGAAAAGGAAGAAGTGCTCGTGGAATCTGGGGCTGTAATTTAGTACTACCCAGTTGGTGAAGAAGTAAAGAATTAAAAGGTTGAGAACAGGACGTGAGGACACATTTTAAGTAACGTACGATATTGTAAATTCGATTATCCCTTCGAGTAATTTTGGATAAGGTCACTTATACATGAGGATACACTTAAGGCGAGCGGGTTAAATTATATTTACATGGGATGCCCGTCTGTCTGTCTGTTTAATGTTTGCTGAAACTGGGGAAGGTTCTGTTTTTGGACAGAAATTTTAAGTAATGCTGCTGTTGGAAGGCTTCAGATCAGATGGAGGAGAATAAGAGACAGAGAAGAAGAAAGAGGAGGAATCGGAAGAGGGGTAAGGTGGGATCTCTCAATCACTCTTCAACTTAATAATTTTATTTGCAATGGAGACTTGAGATGAGACACCATCCTTGCACTCCACCCCATATGATCACAGTTACCACCATCCCACTCTTCCATTTGGCAAATCTTATCTTGCCGTCGATATAGTGGACAGATCGAGAGGTTCTAAATTCGATTCTCACCATTCGTGTAACTCTGTGTATCACTTTATTTTCTCTACTATCTTTTAGACCTTTCGTTTTTCTTCCTTTCTACGAATCATTTCGTAGAACCGTTGGATTACTTTCGATGAAAAAACTTAAAAAAAAACTTTCTTTTTGCTTGTATTTTCAAAAGGAAACTTATAGTCTTATGAATTTTTATGATTTGGACCTGTGCCGCTCATATCAATTTGAACTAAATCGACCCGTTAAAGAGTAAATTTTTTAAAAAATACTAAATCCACCCGTTAAAGAGTAAATTTTTTTAAAAATAAATTTTCTCTATTAACAAATACTTATGTCAGATGACTTTTGTTGATTATGATTTCAAAGGATTTACGGTAGAGCGGGGGAAGGGGAAGATTTGGGCCAACCCATTACCGGCTGTTGGGTTGTTGGCCTTTGTTTTTGTTTTTTTTCTCCCCTTCCTTTTGCTTACATCAAAAGTGGACAGCGTCAAACAATAGATTGGTTGGGCAAATGCCTAAGGTTTTCGATTTGAGTATGTGAATAATATTAACACATGATTCGAAGCATTTTACATTCAATATGTCTACATGTCTCGAACATAAATTATTCGTAATTTATTGAGATTTGGATATCAGATGATGTATACTAGACAACATGAGATTTGGTATTAGTGTGCTGAAAAATTAATTGGTTTTCAGAATTAATTTAGCAGAAAATACTGACCTGTCCCTTTTTTTTTTTGATAAATGCATGAAGCCGGTGAACGACACGGTTCGGCTTGTGATTCACTCCTGCCGACAGGACGGAAAACACCATCCTACCTTATTTGCTCCCTGTGAAGCTTGTGTTTTGCATGCTTCCCAAGAATCACATTCAACAACATAAAATTCTCTATTTTCTAATTAGTTCTTCTCTTCTTCACCAAGCAAAAGAAGGCCAAGAATTCGTATAATTTCTCGGAAACCTCAAAGGTTTCATGCTACAATTCGACCAATCAGATAGAACTAGACTGTTTTGTATCGTGTATAAATGTTCGTGATACATAAAATGGTCAATGGAAGCTCAAGATCTCAGGGGGTGATCCGACCCGACCGCGGATCGAGTCCATCCTTCCCGTAAGTTAGTATAGTATAACAGCTTTGAAAAACTTCGGTTAAGAATTATGGAATAAAAGCCACGTGGACCTCGAGATTTGGAGAATTCAAGATTAGGACAGCAGATGAATTGATTGGGATCATGATCTGATGTTTCTTCGGAGCGGGTGCTCGTCTTAATTCACAGTGAAAAAGACAGACCCGACTGCTACATCTCACTGACGGACTAAGACTTGAATCAGGAGTCCCTTCTACTGTCAGTACTTCCGATGCGATTACCGCTGGGAATCGAATTCTCGCTCGATCTCACTGACCCATTAGCTCTTCCTTTTCTACAATCGGGTCGATAATCGCATCGTACAAAATTTACCTTACTGTGTACTGTGCTAGCTATTAGACATGTAATCTCCGTGTATGATACAAGTAAATCTATATCTATACTTATACACTAAAATGAACTATATGTATTAGTAGTCTCCACGTAGCAGCCTTTTAGACTTTTTATTTTCTTTTTAAATTTTTATTATAAATAGCAAAATACAATAGTTACTATGTATTTATCACATCTTCTCTACATTAAATGTTTCTCTTTTTTTCCCTCTCTTCTTCAATTTTTGGTCCCTTGCTTAAGTTGTCAAAACAAATTTGTTTTATTTA
Organism: Lagerstroemia speciosa; assembly: GCA_037672795.1. Taxonomy (NCBI): domain Eukaryota; kingdom Viridiplantae; phylum Streptophyta; class Magnoliopsida; order Myrtales; family Lythraceae; genus Lagerstroemia; species Lagerstroemia speciosa. The sequence continues at coordinate 7,398,876 of CM075294.1, read as the reverse complement.
GTTAAATTATTTACTAGTTAGCTAAAATCTCTTAACTTGTATTTATTGTTATTATTTTTAATTTATTATTTATCAATTTGATTTAATTTCATGAAAATTCATTCATGTAAATAAAAATAAGTTTTCTTACTTAGTTAAAACATTTTCCTTATATCTATCGTTATTATCTTTATTTGATTTCGGTAATTTCCTCGACTACTTAACTATTTTCTATTTTTCATTCATACTCTCTTTCTCTTTGCTATGTTTACTCTTCACCTTTCCAAACATTTTTCTATTTTGACAATCCATAATATGATGAACATTTGTTGATGTTAATATTTATCTATTTATTATTCTTTTCTAATAAAATGTCAAACTATTATTTTTATAGATTTTTCATAAAAGAATAATTGAAAAATAATTTAATTTAAAATTATTTAATATTAGTGAATATTTATCAGTTCTGTAGCAAAACGCGGGATGTCGCACTATAAAGTGGGGTCCAAGAGGATCGTATAGGGTGGTGGAGGGTCAGCATCAGACTTCTGCGGGCTGTTGCCTTTCCTCGGCTTCTTGTGCATTCTTGTCTGAACTCACAGCTGGAGACAGCCCCATCACACATTGTCTCGAATCGATGATTTCAGCACGAAACCGGCAATTCTATGGCTCACAGAGGCTATCGATCTGGAGTCGAACATTCAGTTGTGCAACCAATATGATGCAGCTGTCGCTCAGCACGAATGTTTTTTCGGATCCATATTACCAACGTAAATTAACAGTACATATTCTAGTTGTTATTGTAGCCACCGACTCCGAACTTCCATCCAGATTGTGCATTGTGCTCATGCTACAGCTATGGCGGTGGGCCGAAGCTGTAAGAGGGAACCTGGACGGTGTTTTGGGTGCTGTTTGAACATGGTCTCGATAATCGAGCTGGACTGGACTTTGAAATCGGATCTATGTTTCCACCCAAAAAAGCCATGAATCTTTAAGTGAACTGGAAGATTTGCAAACCCGAAAACTGATTCTCCAATTCGGTTTTCCAAAAATGAGTCTTATCAACGGATGTACGGTAATTGTGTAATAGGACTTCTTCCGGCTGCCAGTTCTCTGGTAATATGACCCCATTTCTTCCTTAAGGTATTGGTCTGAGCTTAACAAGGCCAGTGCTCAAACAGCAGCGCCACCGAACTCGGCAACTCCGGGAACTTCGCTGGAGCCCGCTGTCCTCGCTGACCCGCGTCCAGTTGCGGTCTCCATGCAGGGTCACGAAGGCTGTAAGAGTACGGTCCTCGGTTGGATGCCAGTTGCATGCCCTGCGACTCACCAAGCCGTACGGCTCGCTGTATCGGTTTCGCCAGATGCAGTGGTATGATGTAAGAAACCGTTTGCTCGTGATGCGCTCGAGCCAGCACCGGCACACGGTCTTGAACCTGATGACGCTCTGGGCAGGTGATCTGAGCAGCACTTCCTCGTGGAGATCAACCGGCAACCATGGAAGGCTGTTCTCGTTGTTCACTCTGATCGAAACTCTGATCCTTGCCTCTCTCATTCTCTTCCTTCCCATTATTCCGATCTGCAATTAACGAGATGGGCAACAATTGAACATGGCAGCAATACGAGCACGAAGATGGTAGGATCTGAATCGAATTTTATTTAATGTTTCGGTTACATTTGAGAGGCAACCGGTCTCTCCCACATGAACGGGCAAATAACGAGAAATGCAAGGAAGAACTACTAGTTCTATCATAAACACTCAAAACCCTAATCAACTAAATTAGGAAATAATCATAAATAGCCATAAGAAATATTTATTCCATAAATCACGAACAAAGATCTTTGAAGTTCTATCATATGATCTTCAACGTACATGTATATATATACCCTGCAAGAGTATGATTAAGATTGAAATGTAAGAGGACACCAGAGTCAGGAGCAATTCCATTCGCTGTTGAAAATCGAGCAGGGTATAAAATTCAGTTTCATACAATAAGGCTTAATCGAAACCACATATTATAATAAAAATTGAACTCTTTCAAACTGATTTTTCGATTCGATTAAATGTAACGAGTAGGTTTTACTGTCATGGAAAAAATTTATTCTTTGTGAGGGCGGCTTTTGGATTTCTCTTGGTTAGATCTTTGCAGATTCTTTGAGAAAGATGTGAGAGACAAATTGCTCTGGGAATGTTTCGCTGCTCTTCTGTTTCTCAAAAGCTTGCATCTTCATTTTCTTGAACACAAACCAGGACGTCCCTGATCGGAGAATTCGGTTCACATCCAATCATTCCACAAAAGATTTGCTCGAGAAGGTCGATTGCACGGTAAGCGGTGATGGGATTCCGAGTACAAAAGAAAAACGTGAGGGTCAGTTCATCTAATCTCTAATATATGTCGATTTTCAGTAAGATTCACAAACATTGAGCACAAGAAACTTAAGTAGCAACAGATTGATGGAGGATTCTTGTTCCTGGAGTTACACGTATGGTCGAAAGCTTGAACTAACCGGCAGTTAAGGCCACAGTAGTGCTGGTTGCCTTTCTGTTTCTCCAGAGGCAATGGAAGGCCACAGTTTTGGGTTCTGACCTGATAAACTGAGAAGCACGAAACTGGCGATGACAATGGAAGAAGGAGGAGAAGAAGTAGGAAGGAGTGGAGGGACTGTATAAAGAAGGTGCTTCCTGCTTATGGCAAGAGAGGATGATCCCAATTGGATCAATTGGAAAAAGCTTCAGTAAAGGAGAATATTAAGTTATTTCTAAGGTATTTTTTATTTTTAAGATTTTATAAAAATAATTAAAATAGTTGAATTTTATTGATTTGTTTTAACGTGCTGTCACGTAATACGGTTCATATAAGAAATCTTAAAAATAAATGAATTTTATTAATTTATCTTACTACATAAGTATTATCACGTGGTTACACTGTTACACAAAAGTATATGGAATAATTAGGAGCAATTTCATCTTTATAGTTTTAGAAGTTGAATTTTCTGATTCTTAATAATGCATGTTTTTTTTTTGTAAATAAATCAGTGCATATCGTAAGAGCACGTTTGTTCGAGTACAACTAAAGTATAAAGGACCTTAAAATTAAGGAGGAAGTTTGAATTCTAGCAAAATTTTCTTGGATAATGGGTGGAAATACAAAATTGTGGTATTTGATTTAATACAAAGTTTGGTAAGTGTGTGTACATAAAATGGTTGTAAATTTAACCGTGAAGTTGTTGTAATATGATAATGTCATATGTTTTAGATATGGTGATCTTTTTTTTTTATAAGTAACTATTTCATTGATGTGATAAATATACATCAATTTACAAATGGTCTCGTAGATTGAGAATATGCTAAGGAGCTGTGTGCTATCCTATGTCCTAATCTCGGTAGAGTGACTTATTTAAATCAAACTAATTAAAAAATTCTAGATATGTACATTATAAAATTTTAATTTGTATAATCTAAATTTTACAGTTAAATGCTATAACTTGCAATGTAAAAATAGACTGTGATCTAATATTATACACTGCACTTTATATCAAAACAAACATGATGTAAACTGAGATTATTTGTACTAATCAATATTGGTTTAACCGGCTCCACAGCTGTCCCATAAGCTGTAAGGAATGCTCTTCCAAGCTTTTTCTACTTATTATAAGGTCCACAACCTCATGACAGCCCAAAAATTTCAAACAAAAGAATTTTCATAAATCCAAATCAGCCATCAATTGATCAAGTACTAGATTAATATCAATTACATGTCATAGTGTACTTTTTTATTTTTTGAGTTATATTAACAGCCTGATTCAATTCTATTAACCATGGATTAATCGAATTATGTACTAGATCTGAAGTAAAACCCTATTTACTCAAAAGTAAAATCATATTAGTCATGAACCGCTTTAGAAAAACTAGTTTTTATCCTTCGGTTCAGGTCTGATCCGGCACCAAGTTCTCAGCTTCTGACTACCAAAACCTAGAGGATGTATATGCAACATCATATGCTGGAAAACCAGTGCTCCACTGGTAAAAATCAGATCTTTGTGTTGGGTACACAGAGTAACAAAATTAATAAGCCGCCAACCTCTCGAGAGGACAGCCACCTGGATGGCTGTGCGATGGCTGGAGACCACGAACGATCCTTGAAATTGACTTGCGTCCTCACACGGATGATTGGGTTGATCCGACCAATCACCGCACCACCTGCGACGCAATAAGTACTCCACCAGCTCTTCCTCTCCAAGGGAGGCAACTTTGAGTTGCCCGGCCTATAAAGTTTATATCGATGGGTCCCAAGCAGAAAATATGGTTCCATGCAAGATTCATTCATGCATTCATGATTCTGAATTGCTTGACTTGGGTCCAATCCGACATTGGTACTCCTAACACATATCTTGCAGCATATGGGAGAATATGGCAATACGTTGGAATATAATCTAGCTACATATATATATATATAGCTATATATACACGAGCTATGCCTTATATAGGTAGGCATATTTTCCTGATAGGAACTTGGGCAGCTTGCGAGTTGGGCTTGATCCAACCGAGCCCGTGCAAAGCCCACGAACCGGATTCGAGCCCGTGATTCGGTTGAGATGATCAAGACACGGTAAAACACAAGTAATAGCTTGGCTAGATCACAATCGTGTTTATGTTCATTACATTCCTCTAATGGCATAATCCATAAATTATTAGATTCTTGTATTGGTATCAATAATCAAGTTTTCATCCACGGGAAATTGTTCGCTCAAACAAGTCGGGCCATTGATTGGTCCAGTCCCTTAGTATATAGTCAACGTGATTATGATTGATGGAGAATTGAATCTATCCAATGCCAGTTATCACCATTATGTGCAAATATATTCAATCCATCCTTATTCTTTTCTTAACAAGTTCTACGGTGCCAAGCAATTTCCATTTTGGTGTGCGCCTTTTGCCTTGGTTTTCCACTCTTCAGCAGCCTTGCCAATCGACCTGTCTATAACTCCAGGCGCCCCGAGACAGCAATTACTGATGTTGTTAATTAAGATAGCTCGTCGGGTCGCCAACTCTAAACTTCTCCCAAACCTGCCGACAACGCACCAAAGAAACGACTTATCTCGAAGCGTTAGGGATTACATTCTCTAATGCTACAACCTTAATTAAGCTGTTGATTATTTGCTACCTGATGTATACATACAAATATATAGATGAATGGCTTTCTGTAAATAACCTCACGTTAGTGCCAAACTAGTCTGGTCAAGTGGGAATCTGATGGATTCTAAGACTAAGACCAGTAGGGGACGTACGGGGCCGCCCCCATCAGATTCAATCACGCTGACATGGAAACAGCATTATCTGATGTGGTCGGCTTTGTATCTTGACAGGTTTCACACTCCTATTGGTTCAAAGGTGCTCCTAAAGTGTGGAGTGGGTCCCTTTCCACCGCCCTGCCTTGGAGCTTTGCTAGATCAAGACAATCCTCCGGTGGATGAACAATAATGCTTTTAGCCCCTTGACGTGCCAATATGGTTAAAAAAATGCATCATTGAGATCTTTAAGAAGGAGGGCCATTATTGCCCTATGAGCATTACCATGAGAGCGGGTAAGAAATTTAACACATACACTAAATCACATATTATTCTACAAATTTTACGTCAGGTAAAAGTCAATATGATATATTGAAACATAAATTATGTGAAGACTTTACTTGATATTTGATTTTTCGTTCTAAATAAAATGCAAAAAAGTTATACCTATTTAATTATCGGTAATTTTGATAATAATGTATGTCTTGTATTTTTTTACAAGTGACACCTTTTTTCCTCTCCGGATCCATCAAAACCGTACATGTTCGTATATCCAAGAGAATGAAAGTGTGAGAACGTATTTGGATAAATTCTACGTGGGCTATTTAATTATGCAACGAGAGATTAGATATATAATCTCGTAAACTATTCAAAAAAACATATGCACGAAAATTACAAATAGGTAAAGTTTCACTTGTCTGAGAGGTAAACCAAATTCTGAGGTGATATTATTGTCCTCGACGACCACGACTCTTGATAAAGCATAAAAGCCAAAGATCATATTGAACCAGAATGAAACAAAAACGTCACGAACAATATTTTTCTTTTCAGGGTGGGAAATATTTTATTATTATTATTATTAATTTTCTATCATCAAGAAATTTCAAAAGAGAAATATTAGATAAGACTAGTTCAGATTTATACGAGCATAGAGGAACTCCTCAGATAGGATGAAAGAACAAAAGTATTTTGCAGTATTTTTCTTCATGGGCTGCACGACATATATAATCTACATCACTAGTAATGTAATCAAGCAAAGGATAGAGTCGTCCATTAATCTTTTCTTTCCTTAAAATCCCTAAACAAGAAAAAAATCGAGGTTTGCAATGAATTGGTAGGATACCAATAGCTCAATCAACAGTTTGATGCAAAGGTATCGTCGTGATTTTATACTTATACCTAATTTTTGCATATTAAATGGTGAATTTTGAAAAAGCATCGAGCAGCTTCTTCGTCCTCAGTCCTTTTCAAACACCATTTACAATTTTCCATGTCCTTAAGCTAATTAAAAAATAATTAATCACGTCAGCGGGTGAAAATATACTGTTTCTCTCCCTCTGGAGTCCTTGGCTCTTTCTTGGCCAGTTGGCCTTAATTCTCTATTGCTATTAGCACATCTATATAAACCACTCCATACACTAACCATAGTATGCAAATCTCCGTATATCTCTTGTTAGTTCACACACTCCTCGGCCCCTCCCGACCAGTCTCCTCCTTGTCCTTCGTGTCGATTTGCTGACTACCTTCTAGCTAGCGTTGGTTACTGTTCATGCTTCAATGGCCACCCTCGAGGTAACTTGGCAAACGGATCTTTTGTTTTCGTTTCGATGGCAGCTCAAAACATCCAATCACTCTATAGTACATAAATATTAACAATATGGCTCTGTGAGCTACCGTTCAGGTTGAATCCGTGAAGTCAGCGCTGCCAGAGGACAAGAAGGAGGAATCAACTGTGGTGATTAAGGCCGAGGGAAATGTGGTCGACCACAAAGCGGCCACGACTGAGCCCGAAGAGCCCAAGGAGGAGGTGGCTGCCTCTGAAGAAACCGTCAACCCTGTGGAAGCCGGAGGTGATGCTAAGGTCGAACCCGAGGAGACTACACCTGTGAAGGAGGAGGCAATAGTGGAGAAGACTGAAACTGAGGAAGAATCGCCTGCAGAAACCACCATTACGGCGGAGGAAACAGTGCCGCCGGCTGATCCGCCTGCTGAGAAAGAGTCGGTGGAGTCCAAAGAAGAGGCCGAGGTGGTGGAGGCTGCGCAAGTGACCGTCACCACCCCCGATCCGGAGACACCTGTAACGGTGAAAGCTGAGGCAGAAGCGGAAGCTGTGGAAGCCAAGGATAACCAAGAGAAAGCAGTTGAAACGGTTGAAACAGTTACCGAACCAGACATAACAGTGAAAAATGAGGCCGAGGAGGGTGTTGTCAAGGTCGAGGTCGAGGAGAAGGAGGAACTGAAGGAGACGACGACCGAAGTCCAGGACACAAAGACCGAGTGAAAATGACATCGGAGTAAACAATGGACTGGTCGTATGATTCCTAGGGTTTCATGCGCCATCGATGATTATACGGTGTTGAGAATGCCAAGTGGCTTATGATCAATGCTTCTCTATGGTCTAATAATAGTAATACTAGTATTATTATGAGATGTGTGTATGTATTTTTATGGAATGATGTGTGATCAGTGATGATGGGTTTGTGCAATGTAGTCAGTACAATAAAACTTCCTTTTCTCTCCTTGCAATTCATAATCCTTTTTTTTTTTAAATCCATGATACTAGTTAATTTTCACTATTGTCGAATTTTCTTGCTGGGTACACGGCACTTATCTCCCAGTTTCTACCTGACATCTCCTGAATGACTGAACAGCATCCTGTATCCTGCATTCCGCAATGAAAGGGATTAGAAATAGGTTTATCGATCAATGGCCTGTGATTAATTAGATTGTAAACTGAGATTGCATCCTGTTGAATTTTGTATTGTGATAAGTGGACCGTTGGCAAAGTCGACGACTTGGCCCTAGAGGGGATTGCCAAGATTTTGGGCTTACATCGTGAGTGGACTACCGGAAATGGATTCAGGTTTATATTAGAAGTTGTCGTACAGTCTGTTGCTTATATATTATATTATTAATAATATGTTTTACAAGAAAACGAGCACATTTCTACCCGAAAATCTAAGTTATCGAGTGATGATATTTAGTTATCTTATAAACTCATAATCATTATTTTATTTCACCGAAGTGAGATCTAAGACATCCAACTCAGTGATAATAGAATCACAGCCGAGTTCCCGGGCTCGGTCTAGCCCGTCCATCACAGCCCACAACTCTGCATGCGGGCTCGTTGCTGCCCCCATCAACTAAATGGCGATTTTTGGCTTGTTTACCTTTTTATACAAAAAGAAAAAAGCAAAAAACAAAAGTAAATGCGGTTCACGTTTCCACTAAGCCCTTCTATAACTTTCATTTATCGTCTTTTTCGTTATTTCAGTTCTCTTTTTGGGTCATTTGTATTATAATTAGAGACGGCCCACTTAGCGCGTAGCTTCCAATGAGTAAATATTCATCGTGCACTATACAACAAGTTGGTTATGTAAATTATCGTCCAAATCTCGACATGTATAAAGTCGACTCTCAAAAGTTATGAAAAATTTATACGTATCAAGGTTTGAGATAAATTTGCACGACGAATTCGTTGTATATTATATAATGGGTAATTCTACTATTGATGCGACGAATTCGAGGTAATGGGATCCTGTGGGATTATGGAGATTAGCGAGATCACGGACGTTCCCGACTCGGGATGCTAACCCTCCTCCTTGCACCGCAAATTGATTGCTAGCGATCGATTTCTCCTGGTCGTTGACGACGACCACACATAGGCACTCAATCGTGGTTGTCTGTGTGTGGCGGTGCAGAGGCAATTGCACGTAGTGAACCCGGTCGGTTCCAATTGAAGATGACATCCATAAATGGATATCTGATATTTAACTGCGAAAAATCCCATTGAAAAAAAAAGGCCATTCCTCTTTCTGAAAACCAGTGGCCTCTGACATTTTTAATTCATGTAAATGAAAGGAAAAAAAAAAGATTCGATACAATTGTATTATTATTTATCCGAAACTAAGAGGTTATATATTAATTTTTATCAGTGAACTTCCAAAATCCTCCCTTCTTCGCCATTCTCATTTTCCTTTTTGATGCTCATGTGCCTGTTTTTTCTGAGTTTACTCATTGGCAAAACTCTATGTACTCTTCTATTTTCGTATTTTTCGTATTCTTTTCTAAACTCATTTATCTCCCCTCTGCGTAATGGAAAAGATTTGATTAAATGCATGCCAGCATATTATGTATGTATCCTTATCATGGGCAGGTCCATTCCATATTATGCACAGCCATATAAATAAAATGAATTACTAATGAATATTACTGATAAAAAAAAAACCTCTAGAAGTAATTAAATTCTAGTAGTATGTGTGGATTCAATTAGGTGCGTCTAGAAAGTGTGCAAGCTTTTTGCTAATTTGAAATACAAATTAGGTTTTAATAAGGATTAATGTGAGAACAATTATATATCCGACCCATCCTATAGTAATAATAGGTGTTCCCAACCAATCAAATCCAATTATACATAAGGTTATTTGTTTAATTATTTTATGGGTTTTATAAAAAATTGAAAAATAAATAAATTTATTAGTATATGTTATCACATAAACAATGTCGCGTGATAATATTGTTACACAAAAACTTGCCCAACCTAAACCGAACCTCTTTTTTTTAAAGATTTCGAAAGTGGATTAGGAGATGGTTATAAGGGGAGATCGCTCTCCTAAATTCTAGAAAATCAATAATCCTTACATAATTATTACTTATTTTATCTACATATTTGTTAAATTATACCATCATTTGTTCATCGAAATCCATTCTCTTACCCTACCTTTAACTTATTTTGAGTTTTTCGCACTGCTTAAGTAGATTTTCAAGATCCATCCAACAAAATTCGATTTTGGTTTGTACCGCTCCCATGTTCCCTTTTCCACATTCACCTTCACGACTTCTCATTTCTTACTGCGCAAAAAAGCGATAAAGAATATGGAATAGGGAAACGCGACCTTTTGAAAAGCGCTCTAACCTTTGCTATGGGCGATAATTAACAGGAGCACTATCAACTCCACCACCACACCAACAAGCCATTATCAACATCCCCAAAGAGAATATTAGGGCTACCACATATATAATCCTCTCTCTCTCTCCCTCTCTCTAGATATATATATATATATATATGTATCTTGTACTTACTCGATAGCCACCAAAACCGTACGACCATGTGGCGGATGCTGTGGATCAGGAGGCGGAACCTGCACGACATGAGGAAGAGCTCGAGGGTCGCCGACGAGGCCATGTCCGCCGCAAACGACGTGCCGGTCTCCACGCAGGACAGAGGCAACACGGGCAGGCAGCAGCGGCCAGGTGTTTCCATGCTGTACGGCGTCCTGATCCGCACTCCGATCTCGATACTTTCGGCATGCTTCGTGCATCCTCGGGTCGGAAACGGGGCCGACGGGGCGTGGGCCTCGGTGGATTTCGCCCGGCCGTCGGAGATGAACCAGCTCGTGGTCAGTGACAGTATAAGGTATGCCCTCTTGATGTAGATACTAGGGTTGTAGAGAGGTAGATAGAGAAAGAGGGGAATGACTTGTTATGGGGCAGAAAATTAGGGTTTATGCTGTATATGAACATATATAATAGAGCAAGATGTGCTGTATCATAGATAATTTTTTGAGCTTTGAGTGAGGTTGATGGAATCTTTTTCTTGTGCAATTTATTTTATTTTAGCACCCATTTTTTAAACTTCATGTGGATTTTGGGTTTAAGGGGAATTATTTCCATCCCCTTCTTTCTTTTTCAGTGAAATACAATGCGAGAGAATGGAAGAATTTAAAGAATGTGCGGGACAATCATTCCTAAACTTAAGAAAAACCGACAAAACTCTATGTAAATTTTATTAATTTTATTTATATTTTTATAATATTACCTTATTTTATCCTTTAACTTTACCACGTAACTCTTTTTCCAGTTTCGCTGATCAAATTTTCTAGATCCTCCTAGCAGAAGCCTAGAGAATCCCTTTCTTTCTTATAATATAGATGCAAACTCATGGATATTTTCCTTAATTATGATAATTTAGAATGGAGTAAATCTACACTTTGGTCCTCAATATTTGAGCGAGCCAACAATTTCATCTCTATTCTTTTTTTACCAATAATTAAACCCAAACATCCACTCATTTGTCATCAAGTCAGTCAAATCGTGAAGACAACTTTAAAATTCTACATGGCGCTGACAGTATTTGAGATATAATTTTTTAATGCCATATGCCAAAACGACATCGTTTTTATTAAATAAGAGTTGTAATTACTCATCCCTTCATTATTCATCAAAATTTCAACATACACCATTTGTATACAAAAACTCTTGCAGTTAAAAAGTTACACACCAAGCACCAGCACCCCACCATACCATCCTCCTTACTCCATGGGAATGTCCGTCAAAAGCAAAAGATGTCCCATTACCGTCAAGAGGCAACTAGAGATAGGGCTGTCCCGAACATTGGGTGGAGATGGAACCGGCCAACTGCATCTAAAAATTGGGGTAAGGACAGGCTGCAAGAACAATTGAGAAGCCAATGGGGAGAAGACAAATACATGAAGGATCCTTGTCATTCATTGCAAGCTGCACAGAGTTGACACCTGACACCGATGGCAGAGGAGACCAAGAGGCTGCTCGAATCGTTGGTGCAAAGTTCACATAGAATTCCTTGGACGAAATTTAGCTATTTGAGCACCTAGAGCTACCTCATGGATCGAATTCCCATTAGAAAATATGTCAAGCTGAAGACCATTCCAATAATTAATTTCATTAATAAAAGAATAACAAGCGTTAGAAGCAGGGGTTAACATACGTTCGTTAAAACTGGTAGCTAAGTAGAAATCAGTTTGATCTGAGATCTGCGACACTCGTCCTTAAGAGATTGAAGACTTGGTAAGGAGGGATGATGCACTTCTGCAAGAATCAAACCATTGGGCTATCCTGACCTTGTTATTCTTTGGTTGTGAATTTCATATAGGTGTCATCACCAGAGTCTAATGGATATCCGTCAAACATTGTCCTTTGGAAGAGCTCATATTTGAGCAGAATTTCCTTACCACTCTCTAGGCAAGCCTCATCATGTCCCTTATACTTCATGTGAATGTATCACAACGAAAAAAAATGTATCTTCACATTCTTTTACAAAAGATAGTTCAATCCTTCGATGAGAGTTGGGCTACTGGCAACTCACAGTAGCTGACTTTTTTGCAATAAGTGTTTTTATATACAAATCACTTAGGATGAAAATTTGATAACAATGTAGGGCAAAAGGGTAATTACAACTCTTATTAAAGAAAAAACACGTCGCTTTGGCATATGGCATTAAAAAATTATATCTCAAGCACCGTCAGTGCCACGTAGGATGCCACATAGGAAATTTTAACAGCGTCTTCACGGCTTGACTAACCTGATGGCAAAAGAGTGGATGTTTGGGTATAGTTGTTGACAAAAAAAGAATGGGGATGAAACTATTGGCTCGCTCAAACATTGAGGACCACAGTGTAGGTTAACTCTTTAGAATGACAGTGTTGTATAGTACGGTACTCTATTTTCAAGGAAAAAAAATCTTATTCTTCTTTTCACTTCAGCTAATAAATTCACATTAATGAGAGAGTATTCATCTCTAAGACGCTTTAATTGAATCTAATCCCATTGCTCATCTTCCCACCCCCACCTTGAATTATATATAAAAGAAGATTAACTATGATAAAATTATCCAAAAAAAATGCTTGACAATCGTACATCAGTATACATATATCCATTATATTGATATATTCATTAAATTGTGTGACGAGGTCGGATCGTATTGGACCAAAAACTCCACATTGATCAGTAATGAGGGGATAGAACTAGAAGCGAAGGGTTAGGCCACTGGGAAAAAGCACATGTATGGGTGGGTAGCTAATCATTAGAGGTACCTACTGGGTGCTAGCTAGCCAGGTAGGAGATATGAGAAATGTTAAATTAAGATATATGGGAATATTAGTGATGATGTGGTCATCTTGTGACCACCATCAGTGGAGGCCGCCACCATCCCATCTTCATTGTTGCTTGCGCTAACGAGAAACTTCTCGCACTAATTACCAAAAAAAAAATTCTTGCACTATACTTCAAGAAAAAGCAAGGAAAAGACATGACATGAAATTAGTTAATTTGCTCGAAAATATTAATAAATAAAGCATACTGATAAAACAGGAAGACGTGGTCTATGCAAAAGGAAATGACCATATGCCTCTTAAAATTTAATTGTTTCTACGTTACCCACCGCCTATTACTCTGACACATAATGAATTTTGATAAATTTAAATTTGAACTAAGTCGACTTTTACTCGATAAAGTGCTAGGATAACATGCCGTCCTTGTTTATATGCATACTTTTTTTCTTGACCCGGCAGTTAATGAATATTGCAAATTGAATTTTCAACTATAAAAGAGATCTGCAAGTCTAAAATGAATTAAGAGAACGAGAGAAGTAAAGAAAATACGAGTTGGCGACAATCGATTTAAGACCTCTTCATCCCGGATCAAGGGCGTTGCCTAGGATAAGAGTTTTAACATGAGAAATAGTAAGTTATGCTTAATAAAGCACTCTTTATTAGAGTCTTAAACATCAGTTGGCGTTTAAGTTAATTGGTCTACCACACAAAAAGAGCAAATTTCACTGAAAATCAATGTAATATTGTATTTGAACTTAAGGTTAGAACCCTGAAATGTAAGATTGAGCCGAAGAAACATGATGTATACTGTCACAACCATCGGTCCATGCAAACTCATTGCATACCTGAACTACCGCTAACTTGAACATAGGTTCAGGTTTCACATGGAATTAAAAGAACTTTCTCAAGAAAACGCGTCACGACATTTTGATTTCCTTCTCATATAATTAATTGATCGAACAGGACAAAAGTTAGAACTTTGTACCAGTTATAATGCACCCTTGTTCAAGGACAAGATAAAGGAGGAGCATTAATCTAAAATGCAAAGGACAAAGCCAGAGCAACTTTTTTATTCTAATCAGAGGTTTTGCATTTCCGATGAATAATTGAACATTGCAATTTTTCCTGTTTCACTTTCTTGCTGAAATTGACTGGACAGTGCACTAAAATACTTCATCGAATGAACCTAATGATTAGTTCAAGTAAATAAAATGTGTAAATATTTTCACGAGATCATTGATATCACTGGATCGGTATTTCTTATTGCAATCCAACCCAATCTCATCTGAATCAAGGACTTCATCCAAGTATACTACTCTGATGTCGATGATCGGTGTGGGGCATGTCATCATCTCTTGCTTATCCAATGCGCACAGCTTGAGTTTAACAATTTCTATTTACAGTTTATGCTAAGACAAAGTAACTAAATTCTGCAGACACCAGGTATTTTCCAATGATGCTGGACCTTGATATTTTGAAATGAGCTCTCGGGAGAGTATGGGTAGGCCTGTCCCAAGACAACAAGGTCCAACCACATCTCAAACCCGACCTGGTTCATAACCACGTTCCCATTCCACTCGGTGAATGGATTAAATTGGATTCAGAACTTAGACCTTGTTCACATACTTGTTTTCCTTTTGTAGTTCGATTACGTATCAGGTTGCAATATTTCCCATGCTTTCTCTTGTATTAATTGCAGCTGTCAACTCTACCAGATGATGAACTCCCGCTCCCGATCATATCACATCATGTATGCTCGTGCAAAGAAATCCAGGATGTTTTTATCTTAAAAAGTTTTCAGTTTCAACTCTCAAAATCGAATTCCCCATTTTCTGGACTTAGCGATCCTCGCCCTCCCCCAAGTCTGCAGTCACAGCAAGAGTTGCATGTTTTAAAGCTCTGCAACATCTGTGCAGGCTACAAAGGCCTTTTAAGGACATTCAAGGAGTTCGTTTCACTCTTCCGTCCTTTTGCTTTCTGCAATGGAACCATGCTGGTTTCCTCCCCGGAACGGAAGCTCGGAGTTATCTGAAGGTTGTAAAGATTTATCACACTTACTCGGGGAAATGTTACTGCAGTAGCTTCCCAGTCAATCCAAAGCTGCATTTGATGCAATTGATTTTACTCCAGCTTCTTTGCAGTTTAAGCTGATGAAGAAACTACGTCGCTTTTCTCATGGTTATTGAGAAGTAGGCAATGGTTCTGATCAGCAGAAGAGGGTTAATAATCAAACTGAACGGAACACTGAATGTCTCTATTGTCGAGTTTTCTAATATCTTGGGCACTGCAAATGAAGCATACTGGTCAAGACAAGAGAACCAATGACACTTTATTTTTGACATTTCAGGACTACTTTTCACCCACCACAAAAGGAATAACGGTTATTTCGCCTCGATGTTTGTATAACATGGGCAACAAGGACATCTGCTTCTACGATTTCTACTTAAGTAGCTGGATCTTGATCTTCTGTATTGCTGGAATAGAGCTCCCATTGTAAACTTAAGAGGGCTGGGCAGTGCTCGTGGTGCTGCAGATGGGCGGGTTCTGAGTCCCCGAGATGGCGGGTTTGATATTTTCACAAACCGAACTTATGGTCCCATTGTTTCCATGGTAGGCGAGGTCGATGTCTGCAATCTCCACTTCCTCACATGGGATAGCCTTGCTGCACGATAGCTGCACCGCAACCTGGGTTGAGGAAGTCCCCCTAATGTTCTTGAAGCTGACCTTGCTGATCTTGATCTTCGATGGCACCTGAAAAAGAAATCTGCCACTCTTAACTGGACATCGAGAAAGCAGAAGTTCCGGTTACTATATGGAAAGAGGAAATTTGCAATGGGAATGTATCCGTACCCCAGCAGTACACTGGTTCCAGGGGCAGTAGCCTTGGTCGATGAGAACTGGATTCCCGACATCGTTCATGACGATATCCTCAAAGTGCATATCAGTCGCAGTCCCAGCAGGGGAGGCAGGCCAGGTCTTGATCCTGACACCATTCATGGTGCCGGTTATAGAGCAGTTCTTGACAAAGATGCCGACCACCGGCTCTTCACCGTCATACTTCCCAAGGCTGCCAACGCTTATGCCGTGGCCCGGCCCGCAAGTCACGGACGTGATATTGACCTGTTGGCTGCCGTCACCAATGGAGATGCAGTCATCACCGGTCTGGATATGGGTGTCCACGATGACAACCCCGTTGGATCGGCCGATGTGGATTCCATCTGTGTTGGGGCTATCACCGGGAGCAGTCACATTGACATGCTGGAAGGTGATGTTCTTGCAGCCCAAGACATTCACATGGAATTCCTTGCTGTCCAAGGTAGTGATGCCTTGCACTAAGGAGTTCGTGACGAAATTGAACCTCAGGTTCTGCTCAAAACATACGCATATCATTAGCATTCCTGTTGCAAAAATTGTATAAACATAACAGGTCTGTGGAGTTACTCCGGTTTAACATTAAGGCACGAAAGAATGATCCAAGAAGCAACAAAATAGCTGGGGAACAGTGCATACAATGGGGAGGGTGCTGCACTTCTTGCTCTTGTTGCAGTTGTTCTTGGTCCAGGCGATCTTGCCCTGGCCATCGAATGTGCCACCACCGCTGAGGGTGAAGTGATCCAGATTCTGGATGGCGACCCAGCTGTCACCCTTTATCTGGGCAGGGTCAACCGGGGCCCTGAGCGTGCCCTGCAGTTGGACTGCCATTGAGCTCTTGCAGGGGCCTTGCAGTGTTACTGAGCTCAGTGCAAACGTCCCTGCAGGGATCAAAATCGTGCTTGGGCTTGGCGAGGCACACGCCTCGGTCCATGCGGTTGTCAAAGCCTTCAAGATCACAAAGAGAACATCAAGGGAAGAAAAGAAAACAAGAAAGGTAAGAGCAGTCAACTTTCCCATCCAGACCCAAAATCCTAGACTATTTGAACTACCCCTTACCTTGGCAATATCAGAACTTCCATCACCCTTTGCACCGTACTTGGTCACATCAAGGACTTGGGCTTCAGTCACAGTAGAAGAAACACAAAAAACCAAAATCACCAATACAGAAACACTCAACTCCATGGCCATTTTTCCCTTTTCTTTCCTTTTCTTTTTTTTCTTTCCTCCTCTTCTCCTTCAAACTTGTCTGGATTTGTTTCTGGGGAAGGAGATAACTAGAAAGGTTCAATATATAGTGCACCGGGTAAGTATTAATGGGAATTTCTTCATTCTGTGGTCAAGTAAGAGGTTGCAAGTTTCTGGTTGAACTTCTGCTGCTAAAAATAGCCCCTTAGAAACCATCCACTTGTAATTAATCAAGTCTATTCTACTGAGATTAACTATTTATAAAGAAAATTTATAGCTTCTCATATCCTTCAAATGCCAAGAATAGTAATTCACAGCTTCCACTATTCTGAGAAAGTGAAAGATAGCATGGCATTTGGATCAAGAAAAATAAGAAAACTGGTAACCTGATTGTGCCAACATCAGCCTAAGGAGAACAGAGTACTCTGTTTCATAATCATCCACCACCGACTTCTGTATTCCAAGAAAGTTGCTTTGAAGTTTGGCACTCAACCATTTTTATCTTTCTTTCACCCCATCTTGGCCTCTAAAGAGCAAGGTGTAAGAAATATCGAACCTTTCATTTTTTCCATCTGGCTAATGCTGCGGTATCTTCAATCCGACTGAGGCAGTTTTTGGAGCCATCAGACAGACTAGGGCACATCAATTGACAACAATCCCAATGGACAAGACTTTCTTGTTTGGATTCCGTAATACAATGTTGTAACAAGATAACGCCAATTGATATTCTGTTCTCAGAGAGGGCATCTACAAAACACATATCGATCTCCTTTGCACATAACGAACGTGCTCATCAAATAGCTGATTTCAACGCCTTCAGAATGATCCTCTGTTCTCCGTGACAGACCTAATTCTGTGGATATGATCATCAATGGACATGCTTCCAAGATCCCCAGCCAACATAGACCTAAACTGTCATAGTCCCAATCTCGACTTTCCTTGGGACACACAACTGCCATCGGCGTGATCTTCTTCTTACCCAAGTTAGAATTCCTGTCGCTTTCAGTTGCTTGCTTACCTCATTGTAGTATTCAAGCTATTTACATTACGGAAATCTTTTCTCAACCAAGAGACACATGTGACAGATAAGTCAGATGAACCTGCAAGAGTGTTATAAAATCCCCACTCATGAGAAAATATCCTATGGCATGTGCCTCATGAGATTTGAACCCGGGAGGTCTAATAGACCAACCACCCAGCGCCCGACCAGTGGGGCGGTCCTCGTGGGCCATACACCAACACTCAACTCAATTGAGAAAGGGAAATTCTAGAAGTAGGAAAATCAGCAAAAGTTAGTAGTAACAAAGAAAAAAGCCCCACCTAATTGGAATCACGAAAGACGAACTTTCACGCTAACTGATGCCATTACAGTATTTAACTGACAAAAAACATACCGACTCACATTTCAGTGGCAAAGCTGGTGAATTTACAGTTAGCAAGAGCATGAAAGACTGAAACTTCAATACCGTGCAGACGAATTCTTAACATCCTCTCTGGCGATTCTTCACTGGGCAGCACAATCTTTAGATTAAACCCATATTTTCGATCGACATTTCTCGCATATGCCACTTCATGGATACTCGTTTGTTTGTATCGAAATCTTGAATAAACGATGCTGTAAAATGAGAAAATCATGCAGATACGAATTCGAAAAGTGTCTATCACATGTATACACGGAAAGCAAAACCGTACAAATCTCTCACCAATATGTGATAAATATATGACCACCATCGTCGATCAATCTACCTATCAAGAGGGCAAAACTGGAAAAAAAAAAAGAGAGAGAGAAAAAATGGTGACCGATGGGGTACGATCTACAATACAATACAAGGGAAAAAAAAAACCTGAGTAGAAATCGTAATCCAATGCTCCTTCCATCATACTCCATCGTGTGCTCCACCATTACCGTACCCATTAGTGCCATTGAAGCTTTGGGAGAACTTCTGGTCGCCGGAGTCGGTTCTCCTCCTCTTGAGGACGATGGCCCACGTGACGGCTTCCAGCAAGGCAGCGGAGGCGCCGATGACTGCGATCACAATGATGTACGCTGTCCTCCACTTGCCCTCGGGGTCGAGGATGTCGAGTCCCTTGAACACGTTGATCACGCTGAGGACGATCACCGCGTACCCGATCGAGTGGTGGTAGATGTTCCAGTACAGCCGGTACTTGTGGTCCTTCTTCGGTCTCAGCAGGAGCGCGAACACCTGATCATTTCCCAATAAAAACGTATAAGAGCAAGAACCAAGAATTGCGATTCCTTGATCAAAAAAAAAAAAAAAGGGAATTGCGATTCACCAAAGAACATGAATTGCATAAGCGGGACACCTCGTGTCCGAGCAAATGGGCCTAATTGTAGCGTTTTGGCCCATTGGGCTGGGCCCACTTGAATGGTTGGTGTAAAATAGTCAAAGTGTTTGACTAACCGGGAAGGGAACCTTCTCCATGCGAATTTAAAATGAGCAATTAATTCCTAGTTGACTAACAGCTCATAATTCGGACGAGAAGTTTGACTGAACGGCCGACCCAGAAGGAAAAACGTGTTCGGCCAAAAAAAAAAAAGGAAGAAGGAAAAACGTGCTAATATTGCCTCAGGAGTCAACCATATTAGGTCACGGGCCCTCCGAGGAATGACAAGCCCCAAAAAAACATTTCTAAGATGGAAATCAGGGTCATGGGAGTTAGTAAGTGGGGCAAGTACCTGAAGGGTTCCCATGGCGAAGAGGGCGATACCGATGTTGCCGTGGACGTTGTTGTTGGTGGAGGAGTCACTCTTGAGCTTCATGCCGGTGGCCCAGCCTGCAACTCCGACTATATAGGCCGACATCTGGCAAGTCACATGTAGATAGAACCAGGCCGGATCGGCCGACTTGAACACCTTCAGGTACCTGGCGATTAGGGCTCCGAGAGGCATCAGTGTCCCCCAGCTCACTGCATTCAACACTCCATGCACCTGCAGACAATGTCCATTTCGATTACCAAAAAAGGCTCACGGGATTTTTTTTGCCTTTTTAAGATTGAGAGGAATTAAATAAAAACGGGACTTATATGAGTGAAAATCAAATACGGTATCTCTTGGCATAGTTGCACTTTAAAAAACTAAATCATCTTGCTCATAAATATATTTACATATATTTAATCGTACAACAATGGATTATTCCTCATGTTCGATTGCCCTGTTTTTTCGCCCTAATCTTAAAAAAATTACGTTCTATTAAAAAATAAATAAATCAATTCTTGATACTTACGTTCCTCCTCCTAAGCCGAGAATTGCTCCCTCCAGTGGCGGCCCCGGAGAGAAAGTCGACAGTCCCGACCGACTGCATGTTGGTTCCACTCAGAGTGTGGCTGCCGGGGGAATCCCCGGCGTTCATCGGCCCCTCCTGCCACACCTGGTTCACCGTCGTCGTACCAGCCGACAGCTGCAGCGTCGCAAAGATCGTCATCACGTCCCCCGCGAGCGTAGCCGTGATGGTCGGGACCCCAAAACTGAGGTTGCTGCGCGTCAGGGAGGGGCTGGTGTTTTCTATTGAGGTGGTGTAGGCAACCATGGAACCGTTGGTCGAGCTCTGGAACGCGATCAGGGCCTGGGTCCCGGCCATGCGCGCTTCCGACGGGTTGATGCCCCACGAGATCCACCGAGACGAGGAGGTGCTCGAGCGGCGGAACGCGATGTTGGCTACGCCGGTAGACTCGTCGTAGGTCCAGTGGAGTGAGCTGCTCAGGACCGGAAGGTCCACGCACGTTCGGAACGCCTCGTTGTTGCTGAATGTGTAGCCACTGCAAGCTGCCTGGGAGAGCACCTGGGGGACAGAGAAAGCCGAGAAAAGCGCGACCAAGAGGAAGAGAACGTCGAACTGCCTCATCGTACGCGTCCTTGTTCGGGTGGCTCCTGTCCCCGGTCAGTCGACTTAGGCAACAAAGAGAAGCAAGGGAAGGGGTTAGTCGACGAGGATGTTGCGAGGGACAGGGAAGAGAACACCAGGTAAAGGTTGTTTATATAGACGTGAAGGAAAATTGGAGTTGTCGACTGTTTGTCGTATGAATGTTCTTTTAACATACATGAATGTATATGTGTGTGTGTTATATAATAAAGCCTAGAGGACTTTGAAGTATTCATATTCCAATATGGTTGTGAGTTCGGAAGCTGCCCAGAAGGTCTCACGTTTCTCATCTCCGTCCAATGTCTCTAGTACTTTTATTCCTATTCAAGAGCTCTAGTGTATATTTTTCTATACACACGACAGATGTTCCTTACTCGTATGGTTCCGAATTGGATCGCTAATTGAATGGTAAAATTTTTCCAGTTATACGTTTTTTTTTTTTTTTTCTATTTAGAAGATTTGTACGCGAGACATTATATGGAGAAGAGCCGTTGAACAGTTTTAAATGAGAGAGGATTATATGTAAGGAGCATATTAGGTTATAGTAATTACTCGATGTCACAAGTTAATAAGATTTACTCGATGTCACAAGTTAATAAGATGTAGTTATTTCTAGGGTTATCTCTTTATTCTACAAAAAAACCTTAAAGCAGATGAATATTATTGGCTCGTAATTATACATAAGTATTATCACGTGATATACTTGTTACACGATATAATTATTATTATTTTATTATTAAATAGAGAAATCAATCGTTATACGTAATCCGCGGTGAACCTACGCTACAGTGGATCATAGAATTAATATAGACTTAGTAATTTAATATTTAGAAACTCAATAATTCATAAATAATTTAAATTTAAAAGGGTTACTTTACTAATAAATAAAATTCTCTTAGCTATAAAATTTTTCTCATCAAATTCAAAAATCTACTTCAAATAAAATTACACCGTTTGACAGAACCAACTCATATCGCTTGGTTTGAAGTTTCTAATCAGTCTTAATCTGAATTTTAAGTTTAAAAAAAAAAAGATCTAGACTCAATAATATTTGTCATCGGTTGATTGGTCCAGTGAGAGTCTCAACAACTTTACGTGTTTTCACATTGCTTTGTCTCCAATTCTTTCTATTTTCCGATTTTACCCTCTCTTCCCCTAATTCTATTCTTCCCCCTCTCCCCCCCTTTTTTTTTTGTGGTGAGCAATATTTTTCGAAGTAACAGCGTGGCCTGACTTCCAAGAACGGCGACCGAGCAGAAGGGTATGTAGGGGATGACGACAGTCTAACGGAGAGACTTCATCGTCACGTCGTGATTACGGCGTTTTCCCACAGCGTTTCATCCTAGAAACCGAGCTTAGTCGATCAAACGGTCGCGTGTTCATTCTCCGTTAGTACATTTCTCTCTCGTACTAATTATACAAAACGGGATGGAAAGCGTCCATACCGACTGTCCACGAAATATAGCCGTACCGTGCTTGCATGGGAGGAAAGCTAAAAAGTCAGACCATATCATTAATTTCTTGCAGAAATGGTATCGTCTCCGTGGACTTGCCCGCACGCTACCAACTCCTCGTCGATAACCTCATGCTTCGACCTCCCATTAATTTGATCTAAAACGCCATCGATGCAATAGCCACGAAAAGATAGAAACTCTTAATTGGGCATAATTGATTTTTATCTGATCGTACGTTTCTCCGTCAAAATAATGCTAATTTATGAATTCAAGTACGGATAATTTGATTTACATGTACGTGGCGTGTGGTAGGGATGTGCTTGGAGTAAAATACATGTCATTTCTACTTCAGACATTTCACCTTCATGGTGAATGTGACTCACTTGTATCGATAATTTACGTAAAAAAAAAAAAATTTGTCTTCCATAAGAAGGAGTATGTATAAAACACATGTATGAGTGGTCATGTTAAGGATTATGCGTTAGAGAAGAGAATTGAATATCCGATCTGGTGAATTTTTTTAATAATTTACGATAAGCAGCGTATGTTAGAATGTCACGCGACTGGAAATCAAATTAGGCGATGGGTCTGACGTAATTACAAAGTCTAAGCGGCCGATCCCCTTTTTTTTTTAATCAGAAAAATATTACTGTGTGGAAAATTGGAGAGAGCAAAGGGAAAAGAGAGAAAAAGGTTGAAATAATCAAATAAAGCGTGTTGACTGATGCAGGTTTCCACCGTACCCGTCACCGTTGACGCATCCCCCGACTGGCCGTGTCGGTCCAGTTGCTAGCCGGCAACGGCTCCGTCAATACGGCGCCGGTCGAGGAGAAAGTCAACTATTAGGAGCCGCCAGAGACAGAAACAAAACGATAAATCATATTTTTCCGCGAATAACAAATAATCATTCAGGTATCAAATATTTTCGTGAGCTAATAATTTAATTATTTGCTAACTTTTACCTTTAATTTGATCCAAATATTCACCATTTTATCTCAAAATTAGTCAAGATTTTAAATTGTTGTTAAGGAATTAATTCCACATAATAAATGAAGTGACCAAAATCGTCAAAATATTATTTATTCTCATCTTTCTCTTTTTTTTTAATCGACCATATAAAAAATGAAATTATAAAGAAACAAATTGACGGAAGATCTGCCGGTGAATATCTCCGTTTCTGTTTACACTTACTGTCTGCCAATGTGAACCAATTTTTTAAGCTAAAATCAATTGAATAATTTGTTCGTATCTGTCAAGAGATTTTTTTCCTTAGAACATGACATAATGTCACGGAATCATCATAGTCTTATTTGAAAAAAAACGTACGATTACATCCCTTCTTTAGACTTTACATCGTATTCATCCCAGGTAAAGCCGTAATGCCGAGAATTGGAGCGGTCGGACCTTTTCCGATCGAAGAAGAAGTGGGATTTTTCGGGACATGAAGCTATACACGAAATATACATTTTCGATACTGTATTTGCCGAGAAACCGAGATCGAAGACCTGCCCGTGATATGGTTGGTGGAGGTCTAAAAAGACCCGTTCTAGTCAAGGCTGAACGGCTTTGGTGGCCATTACTCCGTGGTGTTTAGTGCACAAGTTGGGGCTCTGAGGTATTTTTCAATTCTCCTCTTCTTCACCTCTCTTCTGGTCTGCCAAGTGTCTCCGTGTGTATATTTTCTTGATCAACGGTATTCAGAAATCTAAAATATCTAATTAATTCAGATTTGTGCTAGATTAATCTGTTAAGAAGCAAAACTTGCACGATCATGAACTTTCTCCATTTACTATAAACGATCTCTAGAGTTTATGTAAAGAAAAAGATGTATCGATATGTAAATACTTCTCTATGACGTCTAGAAAAATTGAGACGGGAGGCTTCGTATAGTAACATACCTCTCAAATTGGAGAAAATCTTCAATGGAGCTATCATATCACGTAGACGATGCAAACTAGTATATTCGTACAATGAGGGTTCACCATTTATATACTTTTTTATTTTAGGTTTCATCATTTACTATGGTTTTTTAATAATTTTTTTTTACTATTTACATATTTTTCCTTTTAGGGTACACCATTTATTATAATTTTTTTAAAATTTTTTATGATTTAATAATTATAACTGTATAATTATAGATTACTTGTCAAGTTCTGATTTGATGAACATACTACGTTGACCACTCCACTGAAGATTTTCTCCTCCACTTGAAACCAAAGCGTTCATGATATCAATTCTCATAATTGAAATTTCCAGCGCCTTTTATTCTCTATTTCTTTTTAATTTTATACACATCCTTTATATATTGAAAAATTCCATTTAGCTAAAGTCCAAATTAATCATACCCAGACAAAAAGGGTTCAAATACTTTAAACTCGCTGGCTCTCCACCATGGAGAGAGTCCTCTATGTAACTATTAAAAAAACATAATAATGCTTATAAGATATTATAAATTAATAAAATTCACTCATTTTAAGATTTTAATCTCTGTAAAATTCTAGTAACAAAAAAATAATTTTACAAATAATCGAATATTATTAATTTGTAACACTGTGTATACACTATTACGCAATATTTCAGTAAGACGTGAAGCTTTCTCCTCCACCTTGAAGACGGTTTGACCCCTTTCCCCACTCACAAGCCCATGTTCATGTTCATGCGAAAAAAATAAAATAAAATAAACCCCACTTCAGTTTAATAAATAAAAAAAAATGGTTTGATTTTATCTTATATTATTGCTCTAACTTAAGTTACAACATGGTGATCGGCCTAATCTCAAATTAAATATTTTCCTTATCCTTCAACACCGACGGCAGTCATTGAGCGCATTCATCGTTGCGAGATTCTGATACATCTCGATACAGCCGTTAGAAATTATCTGTTTTTATTCTGAAGAGAACTCGATTTCCTTCGTTGGATCAGTTGCTGACCGGAGCTAGCTCCCCCGACCAGTGATTAGGAAGCGAGAAGAGGAACGTGTGTCGATGGGATTCTCTGATGAACTACGTGCAAGACCCGTTCACATTTTTCCAAAGTTGGGTGCAGATTTTCTGTTTGGAAGATAGATTACAGAGGCCATTTGACCTGACCTCCCACATTAAAATTTCAACTCGAATCATCGTATAAGACCCGTAAGCTTGGGGGGAGACGGGCTCGGTCGTTTGTCAAGTAATCGAGGCCGAGTTAGAGAAAGGAATACCCTTGGCCCAACCGTCCCAGCCAGGCACGGCCCAACTGCGATAGCGTGCTCGTTAGAGAAAACAATACGTCGAGATGGAAATACAACGGTTGCACTGCGCTTTGGAAAGTGAAATTCTAATTCAGACCCACATTCTTGCTAGAAATTTGCGACGGAGTTAACGATTCATGCACCGTGCGTCAATTGATTTACGTTTGTCGGAGGGATCGATGATCGGCTGGGCTTTATCGTGAGCTCGTTTGGATATGCCAGAGGAGACAATGAAGGTGCACAGTTTTCCCTGTTCCACAACCTCTGCACTTCATCATGTTTTTCATAGATAAGATTTACAAAGAATTTCATGTAGAATTAGGGAAAAAAAAAAAGAAAAAGAAAGAAGAAGAAGGAATTTTTAAGATTAAAAAGTGAATTTATCGAAAATACGATTCAGGGCCAGGGGGGACAGAAGAAAATGAATAAAAAGACTTGTCAAGAATGGGATTCGAACCCATGCCCTTTCGGACCAGTACCTGAAACTGGCGCCTTAGACCAACTCGGCCATCTTGACATCTTGTGTTCCCTGTCGATTTTCATTTAGATTAGAAACTGGCTGACTCTTTTCCCGCGCAATTTCTACTGTGCCGTCCAAAAATCAAAGATGCCCCCGTCACATTACACCGAAATAGCCGATCCCAAGATTGATCCTTACATTGAGAGAGTGAACATGAATTTTTCCGAAAATTCCTATCCGATTACAAATTAGTCTTGAAGTACATTTTAAGTATTAGGGAAAAAAAAAAGTTTGGAGCTTTTCAAATTCTTTAATCGACTCCGTCACATTCCCTCCATTTTTTTTTTTTAAAAAAAATTGCTCCCCCTTCAACCCGCCCCACCACCAAATTCAACATTTGCCCTCTATTTAATTCAAAGTTATTGAATCATTCAGATCTCCGTTTCCAGTTGTCGACTGAATTGATCCAACCCCGCTCGCTTGTCTCAAATCCTAAAGTTGCAAGCTTTATCCTCCAACCAATGGCTTCGGGGAAGTCTCCGGCAGTTTCTTTGAGCGCTAGGGGAATCGAGCCCGATGGGATTGGTCCGGAATGCTGCAACTCCGGCGAGGTTCACGTCATCTTAGGGCCCATGTTTGCGGGAAAGACCACTGCCCTCCTCCGTCGCGTCAAAATGGAGAGCAGCAATGGCCGGTACGAATTTGACTGTGTTTTATCGTCACCGTTTCATTACTCAAGGTTCCTATATCAGTGCTTTTGCCGTAAGGACTTCGTATATGAGTAGATCTGTAAAATTTGAGATCGGGTTTTCTGTTAATTATGACTTCTAGAAAGCTACGTGATCGTCTGAAATTCAGATTAATTATATCATCTGAGAAAAGATACCTTTTTTTTTTTTTAATTGATAACTGCTTTGTATCTGTGACGATGAAGTTATGAATATATCTGTATCTATTGTTGTGGTATGTAGGAGCGTAGCAGTCATTAAGTCAAGCAAGGACACGAGATATGCAACTGATTCGGTAGTGACCCATGATGGAGCCAAGTTTCCATGTTGGGCACTACCTGATCTGTCGTCGTTTAGACAGAAGTTTGGGAATGATGCCTATGAGAAGGTAAGGTCTTCCATACGTGGTCAAGGTCTATCTACAATGTAGCGTGTAGTTGAATTTGAGTGGATTCATAAACATGCCCTTATCATTCAACTGCTCCAACATTGGCAGCTCAATGTGATCGGTATTGATGAAGCCCAGTTCTTTGAAGACCTTTATGATTTTTGCTGCCAGGCAGCCGATCGTGATGGTAAAACTGTGATTGTCGCTGGCCTGGATGGCGATTATCTTAGGTACTGTTCTTGATAAGAGTAGCATTGCTGTTGCTTTTCTATGCTATACCACTCCTGCATACTCTAACAGCAATATCAAACCACTAAACATGGCAGGAGAAGCTTTGGGTCCGTGCTCGACATAATACCTATAGCAAATACGGTGATGAAGTTGACAGCTCGCTGTGAGCTCTGTGGCAAGAAGGCCTTGTTTACACTGAGGAAGACTCAGGAGACTGAAACAGAGCTTATAGGAGGATCTAATATTTATATGCCTGTCTGCCGCCAACACTACGTGAATGGACAGCTGTCTGCAGGAGCATCCCTCTCTGGACACTTCAAAGTTAAGGATGATACCCTTCCTGAACCAGCTTTAGCAGTGTAATCACGGGAGGAAATTATCTCGTACTCTTCGATTTGTTCCTTTATACTAATATAAGCTGTAGGCCTGTTTGTGTGTGCTCCAACCGGAGGCCTATATACCTCTATCCTTCCATGTTAAGTTTCTGGTTTATTTGATATAACATTCGTAATGTATAAATCATGCATCAGCAGGCTGCCTATGTAGATTTGATATTTGATATTATGAGTAAATGTGAACTTCTCCAAACTAAAAGTACCTTCTGTAAGGCAAGAAATTCCTTTTCTACCCAATACAATTCTTTTCACATGACATATATGATCAATTGTATGTGCACATATCTGAATGCTGCCCCTCATGATTGTTAATATGATGCTGAGATGCTGCCCAAGTGGTCCGAACTGCGAACTAGGGTAGCTAGTTTTTGTCTTCTTCTACTCCCAAACAGGCTTACTTGCCAAAAGATCATCAGTCTGCCAGCATATCTCGTTTCAGGCAGAAGGTCATGGAGCCGAGGCAAATTGTTGTCATCTGCCCATACTTGTTGAGTGATCGGCCATGAAAATTCTTCGGCTTCTTAAACTGCTGCTTGCCTGAAGCCAGCTCTGTCCTCTTCAAGACGTTCTTTCCCTGGAGACTCCTCTTTAGTGACATCAACTCCTGCTCAAGGCTCTGAACCCCGGATACTCGAGGACTAGTAATCTTTGTTATCAGACAGATCACCAGGCCCCGGTGAAACTTCTCCCTTGAGCCGTTGAGACTGAGTCTAGAGCTTTGGATAAGAGACTGGACAGCCCTTCCATTCAAGTTCTTTAGGCAAGGCATGAAGGAGAGAAGTGCACGAGCCCAATCATTGTAATCTACGCGAAAGAGTCAGTGATCACATCGAGATGGTGCTCTCGATTTGATTCCAATGGAGAAGGCTGGTAGAGATTATTCCTGTACGGTTTTACTTTGCATTGGTATAATGATTTCTTGATTTTTTTTTTTTTTACGAAAGAACTAGCAAAAGTTTTAGAAAATGACCCCTGGTGAACGTGAACCAAATGAAGCATGTTTTAAGTTCCGGAGGAAATCCGATTTTCTGCTACAAATGTTGTAACTCGTACAGCAATCAACTGCTTCATTTTAATGTTCAAATTTTGTGGTTCACCCAGAAAGTATCCCTTCTTCTGGTTTGCGGTAGCCTAGAAGATCATGTGGGACTCTACCCTGCTTCCTTAGATGAGCTCTCAATGGAAACACTGAGCCTGCATATGAATGTTCAGATATTAAAACTCGGGAGGCCTTCAGCCATATATCTTAGGAAATCCTATTCAGCAGGAGTATAGCAACAGGGAACTCAAAATGACGTCGAACATCGATGCTTTTGCATCATAAGATGACTCCTTAATCATCGTTCACAACTTTGATATCAAGAACTTGGTTCTTATCTGAACAATTTCATAACGAGGCTGAGCATCATTGCTACATGCATAAGGCTTCGAGTTGCCTTCTTAGCAGACATATGCAGCATCAGACATTGTTGACGAACTCAAACAAGGCAGTTACTTATAATATCTATGAACAATGTGGTGGGAAGTCCGAAACTAATTCTATGGGTTTAAAGAAGATTTATCTCAGGACAGGACTGCCTTCCACCAGCGCCAAGTGTGCCTTTTACACTTCCTTCCTTGATATACACTTTGCCTCTTATGCAGAGGGGCTCCTTTCCTGTTGAAGCTGAGCAGTGGTCATCTGTTCTGCAACTGAAAAGCGCAGCAGTAGCCCGTTCAGGCTCAATATGGGAGCCGGAACTGTGACGCACCAGGGGAGCATATATCTTTGTGAAGTTAAGGACTTCGATAATCATTTTAAGATGGTGGCACGTGATACTGTAGGTGGTTGCTACACTCTGCTGGTTATTTAAGTTTGAACACATAAAGAACTGAAGACCCGAGCCATCAAGCTGCTGGATTACTTTCGTCGTCATGGTTGAGTTCGGAAAAGAATGGATCCTCGAGGAGATCGGACGCAGAAGGTCTAGCCCTGGGCTTGGCTATACACTTCTCGATGAAGGCCTTCACTTCTGGATTAGTCACCTTATTCATGGCTCGGGGCTGTATCCCAGTTGTCACCTTCTTGTATATCTTAGCAATGCTGTCACATTCGCTGTATGGTATCTCCATCGTCACCATCTCAAGCAAACACATCCCAAAGGAGTAGATATCCACCATTTCTGTGTAATCCTCCTCATATAGCTCTGGTGCCATATACTCTGGAGTCCCTATGATTGTGTGTGCTGTATGGCTCTTCCCCACTATTGCTGCCAATCCCAGATCTCCAATTTTTACCTGCAAATGCACACGAAATTTGAGTTAATAAAACGTGGTTAATGACCTCTGAACAAACAAGGGCAGACTTAATTGCAACCATCTAACAAAGACAGACATCGGGACAATAAATCAGAAATTTAAGGATTTGCGGTCACTTAATTGCTCGCCCCAAAGAGGAGATCCTGGATATTTCCTTCACTTGAACACACCATGGGTAAGCAAGGAACCTCATGCTACAATGCATTGCAATGAAGTAAAAGAAAGAGGCATTAAAACCGTACTAACTTAATGTATGACTCGATTTCTGAGTCCATTTTTAACTCTTATTTCTAAATGATAGATATTATCAGATGAATTTCAACCAGGAATTACTACTGAATAGTATTACTGCACTTCGGAGCCAACTGTTTTAGTTGCTTCATTTTTTCAAACAGAATTGGAAAGGTGAGGCACGAGAAACCAGATCTCGGTGGCATTCCTCATGCAATTATTTCATATTTGGTGTTTAATGACTAGTTACCTGTCCAGTGTTTCCATTGATGAAGATGTTACTGCAATTGAGATCTCGATGGATGATACACGGTTCGTGGGTGTGGAGATACTGCAGTCCCTCAAGTATTTGCTTCGACCACTTCTTCAGGGCCTTAACAGACACATGACGATGTTTTTTCCTGTAATTCCGCAGGTTCCCAGATGTACACACCTCTGTGATGAAATTCAGCATATTATGTTCCTCATCCTTCCAAACATTGTGGCAAACGATGATATATTGGTTCTTCAATGAGCTCAGCAACTGAACTTCTGAGTGAAGCCGATTGATGAAGGTTGGATCATCAGAGAAGTTTGCCAAGCGAACCTGATTCCATGCCACCTCTGTACCTTCCTCCTGATCAAATGCTCTATAAACTTTTTTCACTGCACCGTGTCCAAGTAGGTCACTATACCTCCCAAATCGCCCAGTTGGATCGACCTCAACAAAAGGTTCTGCATCGGGACCACTTGAGCCGGAGCCTGCAGCAGGCATGTCAATGATCTTTGTGACAGATCCTACCCCTGACAGAGGTGCCGAGAAAGGGGATTCACCTTCCAAGATTATCCTGAAAGTGCAGGAAAAAGAAAACGTCAATGAAGCAATTAACAAGCCGTAGGGGCAAAGAATCTTCAGCTTAATGAAACAAATCAGAAACAAATCAAAAGATGTAATCATAGTCGAAAGATGAATAAACGGGAAATGAAAACTTAAACGGCTTTTTAACTCAGATTGCTTGAGACAAAATTATCTTCCTGTAGATAATATCACGGTTTAAATAAATGAAAGCTGGGATTTTGAGAGAGCCCTGGAACAGTGGGAACGAGCAGTTAACGAAAACGCAGATCAGCATGAACTCCCCTAATGGTACAGCCTCAGGAATTTGCGAACTGGACCGAGAAATTATCAGTTCGTTCCGAGCAAAGCAGAGAAATTTTAATTCCTTAAAGAATTCAATGTTTAATTCTACAAAGATGCAAATCACGTCAAATCCCTGGGAACCAGGAGACGGAACTTTAAAAGGAAGAACCCGAAAACCCAACTCGATGAAACAACTCGCAGGAACTTCACAACGACAATGAGCTCCTGAAGATTTCTCCAATTGCACGGACGAAATTCGGAGATAGGAAAGGAAAGCTTTACAGACACTCGAGATTGACACGGACACGATGGTTCATTATTCATGAGAGGACGCAGATGGCATGCCTTGACGCCGAGATCGCCTTCACGGGTCTCTTACTCTGTCACGGATGAAAATGAATGCACGAAAAGGCAGTAGAGAGAAATACCTGCAACTGGGCAAAGTCGATTGCTTCTCTGTGAGAGAGAGGTGAGCGCGTTAACGGATGACACGGAGGTTAGCTGAGAAACAGAGGGAGGAAGGGGCGGCTATATTTATAGGTGCTGGTGGAAAGGTCGAAGGGGGGGAATCGGATTCCACACGGTGTCGTATTAATCTGATCTGGTGGTCAAACTATTGCGTGATGGCTCCGGCTCGTTGACAACACGTGCTTCTTTATGACCAGACTTTTCGGTCAATTAACCCGCAAATTTCCGATATTAAGCAACCAAACCAAAGCCCCATTTCAGTTTTATTTACAATAATTCTGGTCAAAATCGACCTTTCACAGAAAACAACATAGAACAAGTTCGGATAATGAATTAAAATCTATATTGTTTTGACTCGAAAGATTATTCTTATTCTAATTTCAAATAACAGTAAACTGCATAAGGAATTATAGAGTTTGATCTAGCATGAGATTATGCAAGTTAAACTTTGCATATTGATAAATAAGATATTTACGTTTAAAACGACTAATATTACTGGATTCTAATTAATTTTGCAACAATTCTACATATACTTTACTAAATTCCATTGGATTTTATATCTTCCAAATAGCTCTAATTTATCTCATGATGCTCCTGCCTTACTCATGAATATGCAATGAGAAAAAACAAAAAAAAAAAGGTTTTAATGATTAGTAATTACGGTATTAGCTGTCTTCGGGTCCCTCCATGTTCTTTCTAGATGATGACAATGTTTTTCTTTTCTAAGATGGACAAGGAGATAACACAGCAGCTGCTCCTGCCCATGTGAAGGCCTGTGAAGAGAATTGAAATCGAAGAAAGATGATGGGGGCCCTTTCTTGGCTGTTAACACCCACAAAAATGGATCTATTTGCAGAACACACGGTACAGTTCAGAGATGCTAAGGGTGTCACCGCCACCACAAGCTGTTCGATACACCGAACCGGCTAAGAGTTCGACAACAAAAGAGAAAAATATCAAACCAGTTGGGGGGTGCCTGCTTCGTCTCTGCAGAAATTGATGTGAATCCCGTGTTGGAATCTAATGAAACACACAGCCTACAAACAATCGTCGAACTGGAAACATTCATGTTCAGAACAGTTAAGACCAGCTCACCACATCGAGCTTTCACTGTCCAGATTTAACATGACAGGTGAAGGATCTCTAAAGTGTGATCTATTCACAGACTTCAGGTCACGCTTTCAGGATCTGATCTGAACCTAGACAAGTCATACACATGCACACGCCCCGCCCGTGAAAGTCTGAGAAAAGTAAGAGCAGCGGCAATAACTTCACTATGAAGTCGAGCTTTTCCATGAAAAGACAGCAACGCTTTATCTTTTTCAAGGAAACTTAAATGGCTCGTTCATTGCATAGCATGCACAAAAACGAACTTCAGCAACGTATGAGCAGGTGAGTGTGAGCAGGCTCCTACTTGAACTGGAACTAATGCAAGGAATGTGTCCACATGAAATTGACTAATTTCTTAGCGTAGGAAAAGATTTAGAACTTTAATGCCGAAGCACCAGTAAGAACAGCAAAGATACTTGATCTTTAAAGAAATTTGGTCATCAGCCTGTTCTAAATGGGGAAGAAAACAACATCACACGGCATTCTGACCCTCCACCAGTAGGTGCACTAAAAAGAAAACAAGTATCCATTGTCTTTCTATAATTACTATTAATCCAACATGAGAGTCCTGCAATTCACTAACCCACCGAAGGAGAAAGTTATTATTATTATGATAAAAAGGAATGGCCAGAAAAGAATGGGGGCAACACTACTATGTGAAATTGATGGAACTTTGTTTCACAACCAAAGCTTAGTTAACGTTACAGATGACATTATAAGGAAGAGAGCACAGAGTTACCAACGAGGATCCGAACCCTCTCTAACAGATGGCGACCTCGAACCTACACTTCCATCTCTACCAAACCTCGACATGCTCCTCACATTCTTAGGTGTGCCAATCCCTGGGCTAGTACCCCGATAACTGGCACGGAGAGACTCATCAACTGAAGATGATGACCTGGAAAAAGCATTCCTCACGAACTTCTGTGCAGCAGGCGAGAGAGTCCTCACACTGGGACTAGCACTCCCACCTCTTGCTGGAGATGGCAGCGGAGGCTTCTGAAACATCTTCGACCTCTCCCGCAGCTTACGAGCAGCCTCCCTGGAGAGAGAATGGGCCTTCACATCTCGAGCAGGTGGCAGAGGGATCCTAAAATGAGGCCCATCTCCGCTTCCACCAATATCAATTGGTGTATCTTCTGGCTCCAATCTCAACGGGGTTCCCTCGATCTCTCCCCATGTAATGAATGGGGACTCATCCACACCTGGCGCTGGGGATGGAGTCCTCAGAAAGCTGTATCCATTCTCTGATTTCTTCGACTCCACATAAAATGAGTTGGGAGTCTTCCTCAGCTCCTCCAGATCATATTTCTTCGACCTATCCCCTTCCCTATGAGAAGGGACAGGAGTAGCTCCTGCAACTGGGGTATAAAGCACCTCAACTGTACCATCCTCCTTCGGCCTCGAATCTAACATCTTCCCATGAAACCTTGTGTTTGAACGATTGATTTCCTTCGTCAAACCAGCAATCCTAATTGCCATTTCCTCCTCTGTCAGAGGGGCCTCTCCTCGATCAGCTGGATGGTACATCAACAGATTCTTCGCGGTATACTTACATCCATCTAACGTGCTCGGAGGTTGATTAGATGTTCCATATCCATCAGTAATCCGATCCCTGTTCACATCTTCAATCGACTGAACACCATCCACTTTTTCTCCGGCTGTCAAATACTCATACTTCTCCTTCCTCTTCTTATTCACCTTCTCCAGAATTTTTGAGAAACTTTCATTATCTTCACTCGTATATCTCCTAAAGAACTCATCTAAGGACAGTGAATCGTCCACGTCGCCATCGGCAGGACCTATCTCCCCACCAGGCAATCCTTCCCTAATCGAGCCACCGACAGTCTGCGGGGTTCTTCCCGCAAATTCATCGTCAAAAGGAGTGAAATTTCGTGTAAAGGTCGAACCTGGGGTCTGGGTTTTCCCATCATGGTTGGCGGAATTGACCCTTCTGCCACGGCGCTCCGCGATCTTCAGTTGGGCATCGCGGATTTGGATCGGGTCCCCGGTCTTGATCGCCTCCAGCCAGTCGAGGCGGTCCCGGAGCTTTGAGATATCCGGAAAGAAGTCGCGCTCGATGATCTTCTCGATCGCCTCCACATACGTGTCCTCGTCGAGTACCACGGGCCGCTTCCTAGGGTTGCGAGGCGTGGTTGATGAAGAACTGCTGGGGTTCGCTGGAGCGCCGCCATCGTCGGGAAGTGAGGCCGAGGATGGAGGGGAAAGGTGGCGGGGGGAGTGGCCGGGAGAGAGAAGCATGGTCGCTGGAAATTTGTGGATGATTCGTGAGCGGAATTTTACGAACGATATTTGGGGATTTAGGGTTTGAGAATTTTACTTTGGCATGCCATGGCGGCGTCTGACAGTTACAGGGACAGTATGGTAATCGCGTGTTTTGATTACGATTTAAAAAAATGTTAATTACGAAAATTAGCACTTCTCATCTTCTCTATTATATAGATGGTGTCAAATTATAATAAATTTAAGAAATAGCACTAATTTATATCAATTGTCATATTTGCCATTCTATTTGTTCTCTTCTTCTTATCCAAATAAAATCAAACTCTCTTTTCTCTCTTCTACTTCACATCTTTCCATCCCATAAACTTTCCATCTCTCTCACCTTCCCTCCTTCCCAGCAGCCCCTTTAGCCTCCTCTATCGTTGTCGGCCATGCCTACCTGTCCTCCTCCCTCCATTGTTGAGCCGAGCTGTTTGAGCTGCTTCTCCCTCCCCTTGTGCCCAGCTGAGCTACCAAGCCGAACTGCTCCTTCCTCCCCCGTGCTGAGCCAAGCTACTGCTGCTCCCGTCCGTCCACCATCCCATCTCGATGAAGCTCTGTCCCTCAATCTCTTTCCTTCATCTCTTCCCGGTGCAGGATCTCTTGCTCGATCTCAATTGATTTTTATTATTATGATTTTCAATTAAATTACCAGAACCTATTTGTATAGTATTGAGACCTATTTAGATTCTCGGGATGTGTTGCTAAACATCGTGACTTGTTCTTATGTAACATTCAAATCTTTATATGTATTTTCATTCCACATTCAATGTGTTTTTTAGACCAATTACTATATTCGACATACGACTTTATACGTAAGGCATTATTTTTTAAGAATTTATTTATCTCTTACCATAATTTATTCATCTCTTACTGGGATATATTTAATTGAGAAGGAAAATAGAGTTCGTCAACAAATATGATTAAGACATTGTTCTCCATGATCTATTTATCTCTTACCATAATTTATTCATCTTTTATCGTGATCTATTTAACTGAGAAGTAAAATAGAGTTTCTTGTCATATTTGACTAAAACATTGTTCTTCATAACCTATTTATCTCTCATCGGGATCTATTGAACCGAGAAGAAAAATGGAGTTTCTCATCATTTCTGACTAATGCATTTTTTTGTGATCTATTTATCTTTTATCGGAACCTATTCATATCTTACGGGGACTTATTTAACTGAGAAGAAAAATATAGTTTCTCATCACATCTGACTAAGGCATTGTTCTTGGGACCTATCTATCTCATCAGAACCAAATCATCTTTTAATGGGACCAATTCAAATGAGAAGGAAAATAACATCATTAACTATGATAAATTTTCCATACAACAAATAGTATAATCCAAATAAATACATAAATATCTCAACATTATCTACTTTAATTAGTTATGATAATTCAAGTCAGCAAATAGACTATGACAAATAGGAGCAGTGTCAGATGAGGGACGGTGGGGGACTACAGGAGTGATGTTGGATGTTGGATGTTGGGGATAGCGGAGACGGTGGGACTGGGGCTGGGAGAAACTCCAGGAGCAATGGCTGAATGCGGGCACAACGGGATCAAGGTCGAGAACAACGGCAGAAGGCAAGATCGAGGCTAGGAGAGAGAAGGGAGACCGAGGCACCGGAGGAGGCAACAACTGAGGGAGTCGCAGCAGCAGTGGCTCGGAAGGCTCGGGCTCCGGGCAGCAGCAGCAGCAGCTCGGGGGCTCGGGATCTGGCTTGGGTAAGGGCGGCTGAGCTCTAATGAGGAGGGTATTGTGGGAATTTTTAAAAAAGTTATTAAAATGTATTTTATAATAGTGCTACTTTTACAGATCTTTACAAATTGGTGTTATTTTTGAAACCACTTCCTCAAATAGTGCTACATAAATTTTCCCCTCCAAAAAAAATTTATTCCAACTTTCTCTATGATCTAAAATTTTTAAAAAATAATTCCGAATCATCTCAATTGATAGTCGTTCAAGGCCCAAATGCGGAATTGCATGCCATGGGCTTAGGCCCATGTCCGTACATTAGCTTTCGTGCTATGGGCTTTATGACGGCCCAGACCAATTCTAACAGGCCCGTATAAAATCTTGGCCTGATTGGGAAATTAAATTAAATAGAATACTATAATTACCAAAATAGGCATTTTGATCCCAAAACTTTACTGCTCGGTTTGGTCTTAAACCCTTCATTGATATGGGTAAAAATGACACTATAAGTAGTCCGAGGTTCGGTCATTGGACCATGACCCATCCAAGCTCGACCAAGTCAAGGTCAATCATGTTTCTTTCACATCCAGGATTTTTTCTTAGTGAATAAAAGGGAAGGTAGCGGTAGTGACAACTTCATTTTTAACTATGAACATATCAGATGAATTAAACGACTAGTACTAATATTGTCCCAGTCCACGTAACACCACCTTACCAAGTATAGTTTAGGAAGTCGGTCAAGGCAAGGTCGAATAGGTTTCATTCACATTCGAGGTGAATTGGTCAACTGGGGCACCATGACCTTAGGAAGTCGCCATCAACTTTACGAGCATGAACCGAGGTCTTAACATGGCCACATGCACGAGCTGAAACAGTGGCAGAGGAAGAGGACCCCATCATCATCATGGATGGCTGCACCCACATCAGTCACCATGAAAGAGAGAAGTGAGAGTCTCAGTCTCTCTCTCCCTCCCTTCCCCACTTGTTCACTGGTCTCTTCCGGCAATTCGATCTCCAGAGTAGTGATTCCTCCACGGCGAGCTGAAGCTCCGGTATATGAACAAAGAACGCCCGCCGGAGCCTCTCGATTTCTTCATTTAGACTGTCGAGGTAACGACCTTCTCTATTCCTCCTCGCGTGGATCTTGTTCAGGAAAACTTTGATCCACAGGCTTTTGGTCCACTGGGTCTGATTGCTCCTCTCCCGTTACCGAGAGATCTGGTATAGTGGGGATTGATTATCTGGTGAAATCGCAGAATTAGTTGGTATTCTGAGACGTGGCATTAGACCATATTTAGAACCTTCTGCTTTGGTGACTGTGAGATTGTTCAGCTAAGCATTCATCTTTTGCGATTATTAATATGAAAAAAGAATGAAAGTTTTCAAATTTGGCTATGCTTCCATTGACATCACGGTGTTAGTGGTTGTTGGGAATTCAGAAATTAGCTACCATTTCACTTGTCTTTATTTGATATTTCAGTCTATATGAATTATGCAACTCTTGTCTGGCTGTTGGAAGACTGATGATTTTGACAAAACTAAGATGGAATTCATGTATTATTTGATGGGTATATTGTCCCGTGAGATGGACCAAAACATATTAGAAGATGATGGATTGTTTATGGCTATCTGAACTCGAAGTTCTACGAACATGAAAAGATAGGATCATGAAGATCTAGAGCAGAACTACTAGATGCAAGTCTGAGTTGACAATTGAGATTGTTTCTCATTAGGGAATACTTGTTCAAAACCATGATTAAATATTCTTCTGGAAAATGCTTTGATTAGAGTAGAGCACATGGAATTTCTGCGAAATCAACTGCTCTCTCGCTAGCTATTTCAAAGGAAATCGTACAATCCCGAGATTGGGAATTAGCAGAATTATAATGCTTCAGCCATAGTTCAACAGACTCCTTGCTTGGGGAACCAGACATTGGATGTCAACTGCAAGTCTTGTTTGCTTGCTGAAGAACCTCAAAGTGCATATGGTTATGGACTTGTGCTGACATAGGTACTGCCACCTTTCCTTGTTGTACACAGGACGTTGGATAGTGGCTGGAATAGGTAAACTTAGGTAGCTACCGTCAAGTTTTCAGAGAGATGGTGTGAATGGAGAGTACTTGGAAGGGATGTCCGTCCATGTTCACGACTGAGCAGATCCTTTGGTTTATAAGGCGCTGCCACATGAAATGGGGAGACTTCATCACTCTATGTAAAGAGCTCCGCCGATTCAAAGGTCTCCTCTTCTTCCTCGTTCCCTTGCTGAACCTTCTTGTGCTCTTCTTCCATACAGCATCGCACTGTTTTATTCTTGGAATAAGATTTCTCCGTGCTATTTCTTACTCTTCCCTCATACTCTTAACTAGTAAATAAAAGATTGCACCTTCATTGGACGAGCTTGCGCTTTCAGTGTGCTCCTAGATTTCCCTTTGTTGTGGTATGAAGTTGTGATTACTATGTTGATGCGGAAAATGTCTATGTTTCAGTCGCTTGTCTAAAAGGAGAAGAGAAGGTGCAAAGGTCATGGAGGGCTCCATCCTGTTTCTCGATTTTCTTCATGAAGGCGGCAAAGCGCAACAGACAGTTGAGAGTAGTCTCCCTCAAGCTGGAGCCATGATGCAAGACATCATCCATGTTACACCAATGTACCTATCTACTCTTATACCTCAAGTCTTCCTTTTTTGCCAGTGCACAAGGTGAAAGAAAATTAGGTTCACATGGCCTTTGAGATCAGCACAAGGTTTTTGCTGCTGCTTCCCATGTACAGGACTGAATATCAGATGCACCGTGGATGGGTAACATCTAAGTAGAATCGATTTAAGCCGGGATATGTGAAACCACAGTGATTCCAGTTCCGTACTCGATCAATTCTGATACCATGTACGGGACTCGATATTACATAGTTTGAGATATCCGTACAGCCAGATGCACACCATTCAAATAATCTCAAATTCCACTCTATGCATAGTATCACCACGAAAACTTGTCAAAGCCTCACTTCTGTATGCAGATTGATATTTGGCTGTATTCGGCTTGCAACTGCTGATCAGCTCATGGACGATTGTTGTAGCCATTGTCACCTACATGGATCGGTGACAGTGGCTGCTACATGAATTATCTGCCTTCGATCCATGCAAGGGTGCCGGTTTTTACATGGAAAAGTAATGAAAGAACGCAGGGAAGGAAAAAGGAGAAAAGCTGATAAAACAAAATTTCACAAGCCATGGCCAAGCCGTGTGCGAAGAAACAAAGCTGCAGACTTTGCGTTCACACGATTAAGTCCTCCCAAGAAAGCCGGTCGAAGTTTCCTTCTGCAGAATCATATTCTGAGATTGTTCCATTTAAAATATGGCAGTCCGCAATAGTTTTAAATGCGGTCCTTCTTTACCGATCGACGCTGGGTCCGAAGCTGGCAATCGGGGACTCGTAGTTCCTTCATCTTTCCGTGCAGTGGAAGTTCTCTGCAAGTTTTTGTGCGATGACTTAACAATGAGTATCACCGAACCACACATGCTCGATCATTCACCCGACCCTACAAGAGGCCGAACCCGTACTCACCAAAAGCCCAAACTCTTTGGTGACAGTGCCCAATTCTCTTATAAATAAGGTTTCGATCGACTTGGTTGAAGATTGGGAAGTAACAACTCGGATCGTATAATTTAAGAGGCTGCCATGCAAGAATCGGTTTATCGAAAGATCTAACCATGCTGTGGCCTTGGATCCGCTTAAGGATATCGGTTTCGTAACCTCAACAGAGAAAAAAAGGTTTGAGAAGATGAAAATTTCTCTACGGTGGCCAAAACGCGTGGGCAAAGAAGGCGAGATGGTTTTACCGTCGGCCATTGAAGACTTATCGTTCTGCAATACTTCTCTCCGTCTCTCATGAAAATCCGCGCAAGCTTCCGGTCCCCTTAAAATTGCCAATCGAAAATAAAATCTCTCGACTTTCTTTTCTCGAACAATTTGGGATGGGTAGGACCTGACCTGTTCACGAGCCAGAGCGAGTCTAGATCTTTCTTCTAAGCCGACCTCCACTAACCCGATCTGACCTGCCCTAAAATATATAATATAATATAATATTTTAAAATTAATTTTACTTTAGTTATAAATATTTTTACCTTACTAAATTGGATAATTCATTTTATTTTATTTAAATTGTGTAAATTTTTAATTTATTTAACTATACTATTATAAATATGTAAATTTATAAATATATAAAATTTGTATCTATGTAAATTTATAGGACCACATGATCTCATGATTATTTTTCGATTTTCACTTAAACCTCTGCTTCTTGTTTTCTCATTAGGGATCACCTCTCCCAAAACGGTGACCGGTAATCTGAAAGAAAATAGTGATTCTTAGCAACTCTCTCCATCCACATTCTCTCTTTTTCTTAAAATAAATAATTATTTTTTTATTAATCATATTATTTAATTGATATTTTAATATTAAAATAATAAAAGATCAAAAGTAGCTCTTAAAAAAGGACTGAAGACCATATCCATTCCAAAAAAATATAAAAAAAAAATTGAGAACAAAATGTAGGCTTTACCTGATTTTTTCCGAAAATAGTAATAAGCAAAATGCATCTTGTCGGATGTGCAGAGATAGACAATCTGTTGCTTGAATAATGTAACTTGTAAGTGATAAAAACTAATATTACGGGGGGAGAGAGAGGTGGATGTCTCCGATTTGAGAAATTCTTATGCGATCATATCTCATTATATGCCTTAAGAAAATACTAACTAAAATGTGATAAACGAGTAAATTAATGTTAATAACTCGAACCGTTACTATAATTAATACGGATCAAGCAATTTGATTAATTTTTTCTTTACCACATTATTATAATATAAGATCATCTAAGATTTTTCGTTCAATTCCTATTATTTTTTAGGGTTATTTACCCAGTAAAGTAAGAATTATCCCAAAATTTTTCAATCTATCACAAACTATTTTTTTATTCAGAAAATCATGAAATATTCAAGAATTTCATATCCTACCAGACCGTTAATTTATCTGTTAACTGTTTATGTGTATCATTATTTTACCGATTATGCAAATGGAGTCTGACATGGTATTCATCTGGTCATAAAAAATTACTATTTATTGTCTAATTCTGTATTTTATCACGAAGATGGAAGTGTAAATAAATGTGCAAACAAATGATGTACATGCAAACATATGTGTAAATAGATGTTCTCTATTTTTATGACCAAATGGATACCACGTGTGATACCATATTAGACTCTATTTGTACAATTTGTAAAATTATATGTACGAATTAGTAATTAACACCAACGAAGGTTGGCACAAGTGGAAGAGGCTTGTGTCGCTTAAGCAGAGGTGCCGGGTTCGAGCCCCTGTGAACGCAGCAGACCTTCTTGGGAGGGGTCCCCGGGAAACCGCCCGACAGTACCCCGAATCCGGATTAGTCGGCCAGCCTTCGGGTACCGGACACCGGGTGGGAAACCAAAAAAAAAAAAAATTAGTAATTAACGATCAAGATTAATAATTTTGTAGATTAGAAAAAATATAGCATAGTTCATGATTTCTTGAGGAAAAAATAGTTCTTGATATATTAAAAAATTATTAAATAGTTTATAATTTTCTGGAAAAAAATTATGATAAATTAATAAATCATTGGATGGTTGGTTTTTTTTTTAATAAATAACTTTTTTTAATCCCTGTTCACTCTGGCGAATAGAAAAAGATAGGACAAGCTTCGCTCTCTCCTTTTCACTTACTTTTTCTGGCCATCACACATGTCAGCTCCCCATTGAGTGTTGGACAGCCTGAGTGGCTGTGTGACATTCAGCTGACATTTGCTCTGATTGCCACGAGGTTAGAGACAAAGATTCCACGTTCTCCACTGGCTTCTCCCAGTACCTCCTCTGTAGTTTCACTGCAAAGATCCCAAAGCGCGTTTCGTGCTTCTCTTTCTCTTCTCCTACCTCCAAATCTCTCTATCGTCTGGGTGAAATAAGGATCAGGGATGAAAATGCAATTTCGCATAGTTCCCCTGCCTGCCTATATAAGCGACTTACTGAGTGAATCGAGACGCCTCAGCTCAGAAATGCTCACAGCACTTTCCCTTTTTACCTTCTCTGTCAGCTACCCACGAATAGAATCCGTTTCCGTTTTCTGGGGAATTAGGATCTGCCCTTTCTCCCCTGGATAGTGTTAAAGATATATAGCTCTCTGGCCTCCTCTCGAAAAGCGTTCAATATTCGACCTCGAAAGTAATTGAGTTCGCTTGATTGGTGGAAAGTTAGCAGAATGTATCCGATCGGCAGCTCTGCCGTAGCTCTGTCTCATGAAGTTTCCATTGAGATTCCCCATGAAGACGAGGCAGGCCGTATCAGTGGCTTGCCGGCTGTAATTTGTGGACCACCTTCTCGGAATACCCATTTCCGTTCCATCTCTGCTGTACCTGGAGTCGGAGCTAATGCTGAAGTTGACCTCATGACTCCATTGCTTGGTCCGCGGCGGTCAGTGTCTTTTCCAGCTTCTAAAGCTCCTTCACGAGAAACACCCGCCAAAGAGCAAGCAAAACGCGTTGGAGGGTCTCATTGTACCATTGAGGTTCGAGATGATCATGTCCAGGAGGAGGAGGAGGAGGAGGAGGTGGTGGAGGAGGAGGAGGAGGCGGCGGTGGTGGAGGTGGAGGAGAGTGAGATCTGTGATGAAGCAGCTGCTGCTGATGTTCAAGACACGCAGGTTTCTAACCCGACTGCTCCACCAACTCCAGTTCATCCGGAGGGCTATCTGTCCTTCCTTTGGAAGGCTTGCAACGACGTTATCATCATGCTTTTCGGCACGGCCGCAGTATTATCATTCTATACCGGTACTCTCTCTGGTTCTCAAATTCATAATTCTGATATACAAGTTTTTGGGTTGGTCCCACTGTCGACCTGCTCAACTTTCTCTACTTTCTCGAATAGGCTTCATGGCACAAGGATTCAAAAATGGGTGGCATGACGGGGCCGCAATTGTCATGGCGATTTTCCTTCTCGTGGCTGTTTCTTCAGCTGCCAACTATTACCAAGCGAAAAAGTTCGAGAAGAAGCGGTTGGCAAGGATCATGGTGAAAGTAACGAGAAGCGGAAACGACCAGGAGGTGGAGATTTCTGAAGTCGAGGAGGGCGATGTGGTGAAATTGGAGGAAGGCAGAATCATCCCTGCAGATGGCCGGTT
Organism: Lagerstroemia speciosa; assembly: GCA_037672795.1. NCBI lineage: Eukaryota > Viridiplantae > Streptophyta > Magnoliopsida > Myrtales > Lythraceae > Lagerstroemia > Lagerstroemia speciosa. The sequence goes on along the minus strand of CM075294.1, from coordinate 7,354,500 downwards.
CATAGAAGGCAACAACCTGGTCTTGGACGAGATTCTAAACCCGGAAATCAATAAAGATCACAACAAGTTTCTCCTCTTCGGATCTCGGGTGACTTCCGGAACCGGAACTATGCAAGTCACTTCCACTGCCGATAGAAATGCTATGCTAGTCAAGGAGGTGAGCAGACTCGACCCAGCGAGGGGGTCTCTTCTTGAAGATCGCGTGAACAAGCCTCACCACCACATGGAAATACTAGCTCTCCTTCTCCCGCTTTTTGTCCTGCTCCAGGCTCTAGTGCGGCTTTCACATCAAGAACTCGGCGTCACTGGAGAAAAGCCTGACCTGAAGGGGGAAGTCTCGGTGAAGCAAGTGGCGCATTTGTTGACGAAGATACTGCTGTTCCCCAGGGGGATCGTCCCTGTTTTAGTCTCTTCTATCGGTTTGGTGGTGATCGGGTTGCAGCATGGAGTTCCTCTTGTGATCAGTCTAACTCTTGCCCACTGGAACCTAACGGACTTGTCAGCCAAGATTCATAATTTATGGGCTTGTATCACAATGGGAATCATCACAGTCCTTTATATCAACACCACCTGTGGATCGATCTGCGATCGAATGGAAGTGGCTCGGGCTTGGATTTGCGAGAGGGAGATGCCATGTGATGAGGAATGTCCTGAAACACCGGAGTCGGTCCTGGAGTCTCTGCACCAGGCAATTGAAGTCTCAGCTTGTGTGCCGGAAATTTCAGCCACTCCGAGGAACAGTGTGCTCCGTGGTTGGGCAGACTCAAAGTGGGACTTAACCAATAAGTTTGGGAACAGGAAGTACGCCATTCTTGATTCTAAGAAGCTGAGTTGGGGCAGGAAAGGGCGTGGGACATTGATGAGGAAAGAAGGATCTGCAGATGAAGGTAGTACCCTTGATTTGCACTGGAAAGGAGCTGCTTCACTGATATTGGGGATGTGCTCCCACTATATCAATCAGGCCGGGATTAGATGTTTGCTGGAAGAACGAAAGGAGACATTTAAAAGGGTAATAAAGGATATGGAAGAGACGGGCCTTGTAACCATAGCTTTTGCTACTCGTAAGATGGATGCGGAGGAAATCACTGAGACCGGACTGAATTTGCTCGCAATAGTGGGCCTAAAACTTGAAATCTCTAATGCGACTAAGTCAGCGATGAGAGATCTGAGAAGAATGGGAATACACATAGTGCTGGTGTCTGAGGATGAGCCGTCGACCTTAAGACACATGGCTCGTGAGCTCGAAGTTGGAGAAGGCCTGGAGTTGAGAGAGGAGGTGGCTGTGAAGGATATAACAGTGATGGAAGGTCTTAAGCCTGATGAGAACCAGAAGATCGTGGGGGATCTAAAGAGGATGGGCTACGTGGTCGCTTTCTGGGGGGGTTCAACAAGCGACATTCCTACTCTCAAAGGAGCTGATGTCGCCATTACGGAACATGATAAGAGCACTCAAATGGCTAAGGAGACTGCAGACGTGGTGCTGAATGATGGGATGGCTTCTCTCCCCGAGATCGTGAAGTTGGGGAGGTGTGGCTACAGCAACATTCAGATCTTCACCCGTGTTCAGCTCTCCACTTGGATTTCTTGGTTTGCCCTTGCTTTGGTCGTGGCCATCTGTTCGGGAGATTCCCTGACAACGCCGCTCCAGCAGATCTGGGTGGGTGCTATCATGTCCCTCTTGGGGGCTCTGATGATGAGGATGAAGCTGGGACTCCCAAGTCTACCTGCCTGGAGACCTGGTCACAGGACTGAGCCCCTTGTAGAGAAAGCCGTGTGGATCAACATTGCGGGACCAGTCTCGTGCCAGCTGTTTGTGTTTCTCATGTTCCAGTTCAAGGGACGAGACATTCTTGGCGTGGGCAGAGGCGTACACAGCGCAATGATGTTCGCCAGTTTCACCATGTGCCAGGTACCTGTAGGGAATAGAATCGACCGTAGCCATCCATCTCCATCTACATCCTTTTGAATGTTTGAAAATTGGGTTGGATTTGAGTTCATCCTTTTGCTTACAAAGTTTTGGTTCATCGTACCAGGTACTAAATCAGGTCAAGGCCAGCAAGACTGGAACCATGGAAGATCTTGCGGAGATCCTTTGCCGGCACTACTGGTTCCCCGTGACCACAGTAGCTATTATGGCCGCGCAGGTTGTGATGGTTCAGTTCGGGCAGAGTTTGGCTGATGGTCTTCCACTGAGCGGGTTCCAGTGGATGCTGAGCTGTGGTATCGCCATTCTTCCACTGGTTCTGCACTGGATCGGAGCGTTCTTGTTCGCAATGTCTTCCGAGCACCTTCCCATGTTATCCAGACAGGTGCTCTTGATACTTGTCACCCCCTTTTCTGTGATCCTCGTTGTCACCGCCTCACAAATCTTTCAACCCGCCGGTGTTCGAACATTCCGTTAGTCAGTAACAGCGCCAAGACCTCCTTTAAGCCGGAGCAGGCAACCCATCGGTCTCCATTTGGCTAATGACCGACTTAAGTCTGTCAGAATCCTATGACTAGGTTTTTCTGGGGGCAGCTTTACCTCGGTTTTCTCTTATCTCCGTGGATAAATCTCGGTCTCATCTGGAAAGTGCTGATTCCTTCTGCCTCGTTTTCTGACATGAAGTTACCGTAGTTTGGTGCGGGCGGTAAATCAAGCAGTAATGATTGAAATAACGCCCCCTCACTGAAAGAAATTTAGGAATTAATGTCAGATATTATCGTCCACAAATAGTGAACGTAAAACTTCTTTATCTTTTCGTCCATTTTTTGTTAATTTAGGGATGAATATTATAAAAAAAAAGTTCCATCATTTTTTGTCCATCCTAATTGACACAATTTGGACAAAAAGGCAAAAGCTCTTCGTCCAGCTAGATGGACGCAAATTGGAAGCCCTTCCCATAGACATTTCTTGGACAAAAAGCAGACGAAAATGTACAATCTCTTTTTTTTAAAGGTAAAAGTACAATCTCTTTCAAATGAGAATTTTATCAAATTTGTGAGGAAAAAGTTGGACGACTTATTTTGTCTAAAAAATGGTTTCTTTTTTATTTTGCTGAGTTAAAAAAATAAATTGTTTTTGGGCCAAATACTTTCACCAAAGTTTAACTGCACGTGCATAGTCAATGAATGATAAATTAAATAATAATATGAATAATATTAATGTTAGTTGTGTAAAAATTCACGAGATTAGATGTTTGAATCCCCTGGACGTAGAACTCTTAATGAAGTCGCGCACACATGTGTTTTGTATATGAATTGACATGTACCAATGAACTTGTGAGATTGTCATGGTTTAGGATGAATAAACTCATCGTTATAAAAAAAATTAATAATACGATTTAAATCCTCCAACTTTTAATTAGAAAAGGGAAAAATTTTACGATTTAAGTACTAAATTTAATAGGATAAAAATAGTTAGAAACTATTAAAATTATTTCTATAATTATAAATTATTGGATGGACGTATCTTAGACATAAATTGGACAAGAAATTTGAGCATCAGACACTTTCTTTCATCCAATGTTTGGACACAAGTTGGATGTACACAATTTATAGATGTATTTCCAAGCCATAGACACCCCACAACTTGAGGATCTAGGTAAAATACATGTAGATATATATATGTATAGATAATAATACTAAGGGCTACGTGTAAAGAGGAATCGAACCCCGCCTAGCTCTAGAATTACCCGGGTTTGAATCTCGATTGCAACACTCATTTGAGAATGGTAATCCCACGCTAAAATATGGACAAGGCAATACGTGGTAAGAGAGTGGTGGTCCAGCCTTGCAAAGCTGACCACAAAATTTTTTTAATGATTTTCAGTCGTCCAATTTGTGGCCAAAGAAGGGACACAACTTTTGACATTTTATCTCCAATTTACATCATCATTTATTTTGAACACATAATGGACACAAGATCCTCGAAAAAGTTCAACACAACTTGAATGAAAATTTATGCGTTAAGGTTTTTTTACGTCCACCTCATTTAGCCAAAAGATGGAAGGAAATATGTTCTTTTCCGTCTATTTTTAAATATTTTCGTCTAATTTTTGGCCGGTAATGTGGGTATTTTTTGTAGTGCCTTCCTGTGCAAGTTGCCTTATTTTCCTTTCCTTTCCATGTATCCAAAAATCTAGCTAACCATAAACAGTCCATGTGAGAGACTCATTGACTAGCTAATTCATATAGGTGGTTGCTCAGAGTTCAAACACCACCAAGCCCAGCCCACCGTCAAGATCCAGTGGCACCCTTTGTCCCATGAAAAAATCAGCATCGAAACCTAAATCAGATTAGATGACCAATGGGATGACGCTGACATGTACACATCCAAATCCAATAGCATCACCCTCCTCCAACTTCCACTTGCCCATCGTCTTTCAGAGGCTTGACGACACCTTCAGCTCTTCTCCACTGCAAGCCATGGCCCCCTTCGTCGTTCAGCAGTCCCCATTCGCCTGCCAGACAGCTCTGAAGCAGCCAAGTGAGCTCGTTTGCAAGGTCGGGAGCTTCAGGGGCGGCTGCATCTCCATGAGATGAACCGGGAAGAGCGCTCCTCTCAGCATCTGGTAATTCCCCGGCTACTGCTGTGCTATTATAAGACCACATTGTCTAGTCAAATTGAAGCGAATAAGGTTCGAAACTGCCAAATTAAAGTTTAGAAACTACTGAAGTTGGCCAAATGATGTCTGGCCACTGCTGTGCTATTAGGATCCACCTCTGTCACGGATCGGGTTTCCATTCGGTTTAGAAACTGAATGGAGATCATGGTATGCACTAGGGTTTTTCATAATGCGATTCTGAGCTTCTGAGACATCGACAACTGTGGTCGATCCGTCGCAGGTTTTGTAATCATCCTCTCCTTAAATGCACAGCAAAGCATCAGACACGCCCAAGTTCCAAGTAAACCTATGTGCTTGGTTCAATGCCATATTTCTTATCATCGTTTTAGAACAGCAACATTTGACACCCCTATGAAAAGTGACGGCAATTCGATTTTAGTCCAGCTATCTCTACTTATTTTCTTAGATCAGATGCTGGTGTTAAAATTCATTCTTAGTAGCTGATGATTAAGGACAGAATACAAATTATAGCCTTCTTTATCTTCTTATAATTGAAGCCCTAATAATTACCATTCTTTCTCTATCTTCTTATAATTGGAACCCTAATGATTACCACTCTTGCTTGCCCGCAACTTGTAACCCTAATTTATTTAATGTCCACGGTAGAGTCCTAGAATGGAAATGGACGGGTTAGTCGGGATGCCCAAGTACCAGGAAGAACATTTGCCCCAGGATAGAGCAGAGGATGATGACAGTGTACCGTGTTGGAACACAGTTGATCGTATCTTTTACTGTTCAAAGCAAGAATTGGCATGGACTATTTAAGTTGTTCGAGTTCCGCTCTTGCCAAGGTCAAATTCATAGACTCCATTGGGGGGCAAAAGTTCATAAAAAAGTAATAATATGACGAATTATGGAAGGCCAAATAGAATAATTTAATAAAAAATTGGATAAAATAAAGTGAAATGCATATAATATATTAAGACTTTTTCCGACTTCACGGGTAGGCGGCATCCGTGGCTCTTGCATCATAGTACATTTAGGCCTCCCCAAAAATGTGTCTTGATTGTTCGTGCGTAAGTAGCCAAAACATAGAAGATAACACATAGATGATGAAAGAGATGAAGCATAATAAATCAACGAGCATGATTTAGTTAAGGTGGTTCGGCTCGGTATCTCTTATTTTTCAACATGATTTAGTTTTGTATCTTGTCGGAGCAACGATTTCTCACCCATGACTACATTAACCAATCAATCATAATACATCTTATTAACTATATTTCATTCATTTCCAATTCATAGACATCATATCTACTTACTCATTAGTTCAAATCCATATGCCTCATATTCACATAATATCACGATAACTATATCAATATAATACTTATATATCATATTTAATATATAGTTCTATTTTATAATGGAATAAAATATTCACAGTCCCCGAATAACTCCATCGGATTAGTGCTCGAGATGTCTAGATCCCATCTCCTCTGCTCCTGATCATTAGAATCATACACAGAAGTCAAGTTTATACCACCAATCATACCTCGAATGCTCTGTCTATTCAATCATTTGAATTTACTCGCAATGGCATATTATAGACCTCAACTAACTTGTAATACAACTAATACTTCAAAATATCCAATTATGATAGATTCTCCAAAGTTCGTATACCCAGTTAAATAAATGATTTGGATTCTAGGCTATTAACTTTTAGTAGAACTACTCAAGTCAATTACAACATCACTTACCTTCATTCAGTAATAAATAGTATAGAAGTACTACCTTGTTATCTACCTGAATGAATATAAGAAAATGTAATTACTGAAGGATATGGACAATTTCTAAAGTCTTTCTTGAACCAAACCTTAACCTCATGAATATGATCAGGCCCTTAGGAGATCGAGTATAGACTCAATTTCGAAAGAATTCAAAATTGAAGAATGTATTATCCACCCACAATAATTAATTTGTTAAAATTCATATCCAAAACCAAACCGAAAGAAATCTCATTAATTCTTGAAAAATCTTTACTTTTTAAACACTAAACCAATAGCCAAAGAGCATCTACTTGTTCAAATACACCTGTCAACACAAACAAAACTATTTATTAATCATCATTTAAGAATCAAAATCTAACCAATTACTAATGAGAAAATATTATCAACAAAACATATATTAAAGTTAAATTTCATGGAATCTAACTTTCGGTTAATTTCCCATTGTCAGCAACTTAGTTATAATCTTAATATCTTCAGCTAAGCAATTCAAGGGCTCAAACAAGTCACAAAATGGAAAGACAAAAAGAATCATGTGAAGAAACTTGAGAAATTAAATATAAATACCTACGTAGACTTATAAGCATATTAGAGGCAAATTAGCACCACCCATCAAAGCCCATTTTTCGTTAACTTCAAGGTTAAGTACTACATGGCTCGGCAGCGCTATTCTCTCCCTCCAATAATCTCCATGCCAAAACTTTATATCATGAGACCCAGACCAACATATTCCCAGTTATAAAGCATAGTATGATAAAAGTCAATCGTATTTCTTAAATTCAGCTAATAATTCGAACTCCTCCATTCGACTTATACTTCTCATATCAACTTAATCAAATGGGAAAGTAAGAGTTACATACCTTTATTATCTGCCAAGTGAGACTGTTCCCTCTCAACTCTCACTCACTCCTCGTCTCTCCATTCTTTCCCGACCCACTTTCCTCTCTTTCTGTCTCTGTTCTGCTCTGTATTTCTTGGAGAAATGGCTGAATGTGTTTCTTTCTTTTAAATAAAAAAGGGAAGAGATATATGCATGGGGTTTTAGCTTGTGAAAGAGATAAGCATATGAGGCGGGCGATTGATTGATTGAAGTTAATGGGATTAACTTAATTATTGTGGATTATGAGCTAAATTAATGGGTTTAAACCCAAATAAAATTGATGGGCTCACAGTTTATGCTCAGTCGCTTGTCCAAAAGGAGAAGAGAGGGTGCGAAGGCCATGGTGGGCTCCGTCCTGTTTCTCGATTTTCTTCATGAAGGCCGCAAAGCGCAGCAGACAGTCGAGAGTCGTCTCCCTCAAGCTGGAGCCATGATGCAAGACATCATCTGTGTTACACGAATTTACCTACTCTTATACCCCATGTCTTCCTCTTTTGCTAGTGCACAAGACGAAAGAAAATTAGGCTTACAGGGCCTTTGAGATCAGCACAAGGTTTTGCTGCTGTTTCCCATGCACGGGACTGGATATTGGATGCACCGTGGATGAGTAACATCTAATCAGAATCGATTTAAGTCGGGATATGTGAAACCACAGTGATTCCAGCTCCATACTCGATCAATTCTGATACCATGTACGAGAACTAAATATTGCATAGTTTGATGCATCCGTACAATCAAATGCACACCATCCAAACAATCTCAAATCCCAATCTAGGCACCGTATCACCACGAAAACTTGTCAAAGCCTCACGTCTGTATATAGATGGATATTTTGACTGTCTTCGGCTTCAACTGCTGATCAGCTCGTGGACGATCATTGTAGCCATTTTCACATATATGGATCGGTGACAATGGCTACTACATGATTGATCTGGCTTCGATACATATAAGGATGCCGGTTTTTACATGGAAAAAGCAATGAAAGAACACGGAAGGAAAAGGAGAAAAAGCTGATAAAACAAAATTTCACAAACCGTGGCCAAGGCGCGTGTGAAGAAACAAAGTATCCAGGGTCTTTCTCGTAGACTTTGTGTTTACAGGAGTAAGAGTGTCGACTTTCATGCCGTATTAAATTTCAATTCAACCTACAAGAGTCTCGAGCTTATATTCACCAAAAAGTATAAGTTATTAGGTGGTGATATCAAATTTTATTATAAACCAATTATTATTCTTTTATTTAGTCGACGTGGGATCTTAACACTGCCACGTTTTTGTGGGTCTGGAGTCCGGCAATCGTGGTACTCGTAGTTCCTTCACCGCTCCTTACGGTGAAAGTTCTCTGAAGTTTTTGTGTCATGACTTAACAATGAGTATCACCGAACCACGGATGCTCGGTGTATGAATAAAGTTTCAATATCTTAATTATTTGATGTGGGATTATTTCTCAACGGATTCCACGCATCCTCGTTTAAGTCGACTCGATTGAAGATAGGAATAGTACCGACTACGAATGCGGATCGTATATTTACGAGGCCGTCTTGCAAGAATCGGTTCATCGAAAGATCTAACCATACTGTGGCCTTGGATCGGCATAAGGTGATAAGGGTATCGGTTTTTTAAGGGAAAAAAAAAAAACATGAACAAAGGAAAGGTTGAGACGATGGAAATTTCTCTACCGTAGCCAGGGCGTGTTTGAAGAAAGCAAGATGCTTTACGTCTGCCATTGAAGACTTTTTGCTCTGTAATATTTCTCTCCATCTCTCATGAAAACCCGCGTAAGCTTCCGGCCTCCTTCAAATTGCCACCTTCACATTGCCAATCGAAAAATAGAGTCGATACTTTATTTACTTAAAACGTGGTGGTTCGGAATGAATCTAAAAGTTGCATCGATCTGCCGATCGATATCGAGTCGAAAGCTCCCACGCGAGTCGATAACCGATGCTCGGGCACGTGTTGTGGTCGGTCGTGGATTTATTTGAAGTTTATGTGCGGTGGCTTGGGATTCATGGACCGGGAGGAATATTGAATTTCGAGTAATACAACGTATGATTAACCAATCGGGCTTGTCCTGAAAGGAAAACATGATCGATAAGCTCCAATTCGTGGACATTACATGTCCGAAATAGAATCCGTCTTTGCAGCCTGTAAAAAGGTGAATGCCGTGAAGTTCGAGACAAGATCCCCCGGCCTTCACTGGCTTTTCGGGTTAATTCCTCTGTAAGTTCCCTGCAAGGACCCCAAAGCGCGTTTTCGTAAGCAAGCTTCTATTTCTCTTCCCTTACCTACAGTTACCCTGCCTCTATAAATAAGTGAGTGAATCTAGACGCCTCAGCTCAGAAATTCTCACAGCACTTAACTTTTTTTACCTTTAACCGTTCAGTGGTTTAGCTATCAGCCACCCGCAAATGGAATCCATTTCCGTTTTCAAGGGAATTAGGATCTGCCCTTTCTCCTCTGGTTAGTGTTAAAGAAACATAGCTCTCTGGGTTGCTGTCGAAAAGCGTCCTACATTCGACCTGGAAAGTAATCGAGTTCGCTTGATCAGTGAAAAGTAAGCAGGATGTGTCTGATCAGCAGCTCCGCCAGTAGCTCTGCTGTAGTCTCGAAACCATGGAGGCCAGTTTTGTGCCGGTTTGTAGGTTTCCTCCTCACCATCTCGAAAAACCGAAGAGGTGCCTCAGTCTTGCTGGTTTCTTCGACTGGTGACGATGTTGCGTTGCTGAAAAGTGCATCTCCGGCCGCCGCTGAGTCTGCTGAGTCTCATGAACACTCCATTGAGATTCCCCAGGATGACGAGGCAGGCTGTCTCATTCGCTCGCCGGTTGCAATTTGCCGAACAAAATCTCAGAAGATTACCCATTCCCGTTCCATCTCTGCTGTCCTTGGACTTGGAGTCGGAGCTCATGATGAAGGTGACCTCAACAGTCCATTGCTTGTTCGGCGGTGGTCGTTGTCTTTTCCAGCTTCTAAAGCTCGTCCGCAAAAAACACCAGCCAAAGAGCAAGCAACCATTGAGGTTCCAGCAGATCATGTCCAGGAGGAGGAGAGTGAGATCCGTGATGATGCAGCTGTTGATGATGTTCGAGACACGCAGGTTTCTAACCTGACTGCTCCACCAACTCCGGTTCGTCCGGAGGGCTATCTGTCCTTCCTTTGGAAGGCATGCAACGACGTTATCATCGTGCTTTTCGGCACCGCTGCAGTACTATCGTTCCTTACCGGTACTCTCTCTGGTTCTCAAATTCATAATCTGATGTACAAGTTTTTGAGTTGGTCCTACTGTCGACCTGCTCAACTTTCTTTGCTTCCTCAAACAGGCTTCATGGCGCAAGGACTCAAAAATGGGTGGCATGACGGGGCCGCAATTGTGGTGGCGATTTTCCTTCTCGTGGCTGTTTCTTCAGCTGCCAACTATTACCAAGCGAAAAAGCTCCAGAAGAAGCGGTTGGCAAGGATCATGGTGAAAGTAACGAGAAGCGGAAATGACCAGGAGGTGGAGATTTCTGAAGTCGAGGAGGGCGATGTGGTGAAATTGGAGGAAGGCAGCATCATCCCTGCAGATGGCCGGTTCATAGAAGGCAACAACCTGGTCTTGGACGAGATTCTAAACCCGGAAATCAATCAAGATCACAACACGTTTCTCCTCTTTGGATCTCGGGTGACTTCCGGAACCGGAACTATGCAAGTCACTTCCACTGCCGATAGAAATGCTATGCTAGTCAAGGAGCTGAGCAGACTCGACCCAGCGAGGGGGTCTCTTCTTGAAGATCGCGTGAACAAGCCTCACCACCACATGGAAATCCTAGCTCTCCTTCTCCCGCTTTTTGTCCTGTTCCAGGCTCTAGTGCGGCTTTCATATCATGAATTTGGCGTCACTGGAGAAAAACCTGACCTGAAGGGGGAAGTCTCGGTGAAGCAAGTGGTGCATTTGTTGACGAAGATCATGCTGTTCCCTAGAGGGATGGTCCCTGTTTTAGTCTCCTCTCTCAGTTTGATGGTGATCGGCTTGCAGCACGGAGTTCCTCTTGTGATCAGTCTGACTCTTGCCTACTGGTACCCAGCAGTCTTGTCTGCTAAGATTCAGAATTTATGGGCTTGTACCACAATGGGAATCGTCTCAGTCCTTTATATCAACACCACCTGCGGATTGATCTGCGATCGAATGGAAGTGGCTAGGGCTTGGATTTGCGAGAGGGAGATGCGATGTGATGAGAAATGTCCTGAAACACCGGAGTCGGTCCTGGAGTCTCTGCACCAGGCAATCGAAGTCTCAGCTCGTGTGCCGGAAATTTCAGCCAGTCTAAGGAACAGTGTGCTCCGCGGTTGGACAGACTCAAAGTGGGACTTAACCAATAAGTTTAGGAACAAGAAGTATGCCATTCTTGATTTTAAGGAGCCGAGTTCGGACAGGAAAGGGCGGGGTACATTGATGAGGAAAGAAGGATCTGCAGATGAAGGTAGCACCCTTTATTTGCACTGGAAAGGAGCTGCTTCACCGGTACTAGAGATGTGCTCCCACTACATCAATCAGGCAGGGATTAGGTGTTCACTGGAAGAACGAAAAGGAATGTTTAAGAGCGTAATAAAGGATATGAAAGAGAAAGGCCTTGTACCCATAGCCTTGGCTACTCGTGAGATGGATGTGGAGGAAATCACTGAGACCGGACTGAATTTGCTCGCAATAGTGGGCCTAAAACTTGAAATCTCTAATGCGACCAAGTCAGCGATGAGAGATCTGAGAAGAATGGGAATACGCATTGTGCTGGTGTCTGAGGATGAGTCGTCAACCTTAAGACTCATGGCTCGTGAGCTCGAAGTTGGAGAAGGCCTGGAGTTGAGAGAGGAGCTGGCTGTGAAGGATATAACAGTGATGGAAGGTCTTAAGCCTGATGAAAACCAAAGGCTCATGAGGGGTCTAAAGATGGGCATGGGCTACGTGATCGCTTTCTGCGGGGGTTCAACAAGCGATGTTCCCGCCATGAAAGAAGCCGATAACGCCATCACGGAACATGATAAGAGCACTGGAATGGCGAAGGAGGCTGCGGACATTGTGCTGAATGATGGGATGGCTTCCCTCCCCAAGATCGTGGAGCTGGGGAGGTGCGTCTACAGGAACATTCAGGTATTCACCCGTGTTCAGCTCTCAACCTGGATTTCCTTGTTTGCCCTCGCCTTGATCGTGGCCATCTGTTCGGGAGATTCCTTGATGACGCCACTCCAGCAGATCTGGGTAGGTGCTGTTATGTCCTTCTTGGGAGCTCTGATGATGAGGATGGAGTTGGGACTTCCAACTGACTGGAAACTCGGTCATAGGACTGAGGCCCTTATAGAGAAAGCCGAGTGGATCCATATCACGGGACAAGTCTTGTGCCAGTTGTTCGTGTTTCTTGTGTTCCAGTTCAGGGGACGGGACATTCTCGGTGTGGGAAGAGGTGTACACGGTGCCATGATGTTCGCCAGTTTCACCCTATGCCAGGTACCTGTTGGGAATCGAATTGACCTTAACCATCCATCTCCATCTGCATCCTTTCAAATGTTTGAAAATTGGGTTGGATTTGAGTTCATCCTTTTGCTTACAAGGTTTTGGTTCATCGTACCAGGTACTAAATCAGGTCAAGGCCACCAAGACTGGAGCCATGAAAAATCTTGCAGAGATCCTTCGCCGCCACTACTGGTTCCCCGTGACCACAGTAGCCATTGTGGCCGCGCAGGTTGGGATGGTTCAGTTCGGGCAGAGTTTGGCTGATTGCCTTCCACTGAGCGGGTTCCAGTGGATGCTGAGCTGTGGTATCGCCGTTCTCCCACTGGTTCTGCACTGGTCCGGTTCCAGGATCGGAGTGTTCTTGCTCTCCGCAATGTCTTCCGAGCGCCTTCCCATGTTATCCAGACAGGTGTTCTGGATACTTGTCACCCCCTTTTCTGTGATCCTCGTCGTCACGGCCTCACAAATCTTTCAACCCGCCGGTGTTCGAACATTCCGTTAGTCAGTAGCAATGCCAAGACCTCCTTTGAGCCGGAGCACGCAACCCATCCGTCTTCATTTGGCGAATGACCGACTTAGTTTGTCGGAATCCTATGACTAGGTTTTTCTGGGGCAGCTTTACCTTGGTTTTCTCTCATCTCCGTACATAAATCTGGGCCCATCTGGGAAGTGCTGATTCCTTCTGCTCTGTTTTCGACATGGAAGTTACTGTAGTTTGGTGTCGGCGGTAAATCAAACAGCAATGATGTGAAATAACTCATCCGTTTTTTTTGCAAGTTGCCTTATCTTCTTTTCCTTTTCATGAATCCAAAAATCTAGCTAACCATAAAGTCCATATGGGAGACCGATTGACCAGTTAATTCATATCAGTGGTGGCTCAGAGTTCAAACCCCACCAAGCCCAGCCCACCGTCAAGATCTTCCAGTGTCCACGTGGCGCAACCGGCGCCCTTTGTCCCATGAAAAAATCAGCACCGAAATCTAAAACAGATCAAATGACCAACGGGATGACGCTGACGCTAACACAACCTAATCCAATCCAGTAGCATCACCCTCCACCGACTTCTACTTGCCCATCGTCTTTCAGAGGCTTGACGACACCTTCAGCTCTTCTCCACTGCAAGCCATGGCCACCTTCGTCGTTCAGCAGTCCGCATTCGCCTGCCAGACCGCCCTGAAGCAGCCGACTGAGCTCGTCCGCAAGGTCGGGAGCTTCGGGGGCGGCTGCATCTCCATGAGATGAACCGTGAAGAGCGCTTCTCTGAGCATCTGGTAATTCCCCGGCTACTGTTGTGCTGTTATAAGACCACATTGTCTAGTCAAATTGAAGCGAATGAGGTTAGAAACTGCCAAATTGAAGTTTAGAAACTACTGAAGCTGGCCAAATGATGTCCGACCACTGCTGTGCTGTTAGTATCCCCCTCCGTCGCGGATCTGGTTTCCATTCCGTTCAGAAACTGAATGGAGATCATAGTATGCACTAGGGTTTTTCATGATGCAATTCTCAGCTTCTGAGACAGCGAAAGCTGTGGCCAATCTGTCGCAAGTTTTGTAATCATCCTCTCCTTAAATGCACAGCAAAGCATCAGACACGACCAGGTTCCAAGTAAACCTATGTGCTCGGTTCAATGCCATATTTCTTATCATCGTTTTAGAACAACAACATTTGACACTCCTATGAAAAGTGACGGCGATTCGATTTTAGTCCAGCTATCTCTACTAATATTCTTAGATCAGATGCTGGTGTTAAAATTCATTCTTAGTAGCTGATGATTAAGGACAGAATACAAAGTAGAGCCTTCTCTATCTTCTTATAATTGAAGCCCTAATAATTACCATTCTTTCTCTATCTTCTTATAATTGAAACCCTCATACTTACCATTCTTGCTTGCCTGCAACTTGTAACCCTAATTTGTTTAATGTCCACAGTAGAGTCCTAGAATGGAAATGGACGGGTTAGTCGAGATGCCCAGGTACCAGGAAGAACATTGCTCCGGGATAGAGCAGAGGATGAAGACAGTGTACCGTGTTGTAACACAGTTGATCATATCTTATATTTTTCAAAGCAAGAATTGACATGGACTATCTGAATTGTTCGAGTTTCGCTCTTGCCAAGGTCAGATTCATAAACTTCATTTGGGGGGCAAAAGTTCATAAAAAAAAAAAGGTAATAAGATGATGAATTCCGGGAGGCCAAATGAGATAATTCAACAAAAAATTGGATAAAATCAAGTGAAATGCGTATAATATATTGAGACTTTTTCCGAGTTCACAGGTACGCTACATCCCTGGCTCTTGCATCATAGTACATTTAGGCCTCCCCAGAAGTGTGTCTTGACTGTTCATGCATAATTCAGCAGCCAAAATAGAATATAAAAAACATAAATTTAGAAGATAACACACAAATGATGAAAGAGATGAAGCATAATAAATCAACGAGCTTGATTTAGTTAAGATGGTTTGGCTAGGTATCGCTTATTTTTTAGTATGATTTAATTTCAGTACTGTCAGTGAAGAAACATCATTACCTCTCCTTCCAAACAAAATATAATATGTGCATGCCAAAGTAGTTTCTTTAGGGTTTTCTCGATGGTCTTTTCTCTGAGGTGGTTAGTAGTCCCTGCTAACTCGGAGTTCCAATTCAAAACAGGACGTGCTAACCCCATCTTTTGCAAAATTCTTCCCCATATAGACTTGCTAAATGAGCACGAGAAGAAAATATGCTCTCTACTTTCATCCTTAGTGTAGCACAACTAGCAATTGAGTCGACATTTACGTTCCATTTACTTCTTGATACGGTCAAGCATGGCCAATCTGTTATTTATACAACAAGCCAACTAATGGAGCAATACTGGGGAATGCTAGGGGAGAACCACACCAGCTTGCTCCAAAAGACTTCAGCACTTAGCTGCCTTATTGCATCCTAGGCATTTCTAACCTTAAAGACCCCCCATTACTGCTGGGGAGCCACCAAAGCATATCTCGTTTATCTGGGCACAGCAGGGTATTTAAGATCAGCTTTTGGATGATTTGTCTGTGTTCATCTCATTAACTATGGACCATCCAGCAGTGGCTGAAGGCTACACAAGTAATTACCCTCCAAATATGGGGAGTCTTTAACCTGATTAAAATCTGAATTAGTAAAGAGAGTCAGAGGAAGTTTACGAAAATCTTCACAAGTAATTACCCTCCAAACACAACAAAATAGACACGCATCATTTACTTCTCCGAACCCTGAAATGCCTTAGCGGACGAGCCGTCACAGTTTCATTGCCAAATCACATATATATTCTCCACCACGCGACTCCAAATGCTACGCTCCTAAGCCTCATTTGGACTCTCTCCTTCACCTTCTTCCCCACCCAACTAGAAAGTGCTTTCGACCTCACCAAGCTCAGCCACCCTCTAAAACCTATAGCCCTAATTCGATTTGGAGCTTTGCTTCTTGGACTCTGGCTCCACGGCAGCTGATTCTCTTCTCCCCTTTACATCACCCCGAGTCGAGAATCCAGGGTAAGCTCGTGTATACGGGTTTAAGAGACGTCCTCTTTGCGAATTGTGTTACCAGCACGTACCGGGCTATAACCAATATGCCCCAAACCGAAGGCAACTGCTTCTTTTCTATATATACACGTTTTATGGGCAGCTGCGCTCCTTATTGAGAGACAGGTTAGAACATAAAAGTTTTCATTAATCGGCTCTCTCTTACGTTGTTTGATCAATGGGGAAGCAGTCCACTGCGGCCAGCTCCTCGATCGCTCTGCTGCAAGAACGGTTCAGAGAGCTGCAGAGAGAGAAGGAGAGGAGAGAGCTCATGCAGCAGTCCTCCGAGTCGGCCAGACCGGCTGTTGGTGTCATCCCCGCAATCCATCCCTGGCCCGCTCCGGGCTCAGAGGCACCCATGAGCGCGGTCCGACGGGATTGGTCTCTCTCGCTTGGGCTCATCAGCTCGAGGAATCCCACCAACGGGCCCAAAGCCGGGGGCGCGACGGGCACGGAGCCCCGCGTGAGCTTGCGGGCCAGAAGCTGCGGCAGTGCAGCCGTGTTGGCGAGAGGTTTCGAGAACCATTCCGATGTCGATACTTCTCTTCATCTTTAGTACATACGTATGTGTATTCACCGTTCTAATGAGGAAGTCCGTAGTTCCTGCTGGTCTTTTAAGAGCCGGAAGATTCACAGCTGATGGATGTTTGTATACTGCAATATATACACGAACAGCGGAAAATGCCATATCGAAAGTTCTTTGACTTTTATGATCACATCGTCATCGCTCTCTAATTAGAGTCTTCTTATCCATTTCAGGCCTGAGAGCCTTAATTATGATGCGGGTTTCATTAATCTAGATTTAAATCGAGTACACCCACTAAGAGTTAAAAGTTTAGTGTCAGTCATGCTATAATCAACTTGTTACACATAATTAAATCATTAATCTCTCTACACGTCAACGATAATTTAAATAATACAAGAAATATCTTATTAGTCTTTATTACGTTATTAAGAGAATAATATGAAAAATGAAAGAAAAAGATAATAAAAAGATCGAAAAAGTATTTTGCTGTCCTTTATGGGCATTAATCTACAAAGACCAGGAAAAATAGAATTCACGTTTAATTTATGTAAAAGATAATTTTACCTAAAAAAAATACGAACTATTAAAGAATTTTTTAATATACCACCAACTATTTTTTTACCCAGAAAATCATGAACTATTTAAAAATTTTCTAATTTACTACGAACTATTTTTTAGTCCAGAAAATCATGAACTAAGCTTCGTTTTCCTAATCTATCACCACGCCATTAATCTTCATTGTTAATTGTTGACGTGCACAGCTGATTTTACCGATTGTACGAACGAAGTCTGACGTGGCACATTCATCATCGTGATAAAATAGAGAATTTGAGAATAATTTACACATCTGTTCGCACATTCATTCTCGTGATTAAATATATAATTTAACAATAGTTCGTATTTTTATGTCCAGATGGACGCCACTTGTGATACTATATCATATTCAATTTATACAATCTGTAAAATTAATTGTCCCATTAGTAATTAACAGAAAAAATTAATGATAGAGTAGATTAGAGAAAATAAGTATAGTTCGTGATTTGCTGGGTCAAAAAAATAATTTATGGTAAATTAGAAAATTTTTGAATAGTTCGTAATTTTTTAAATAAAAAATAATTTGTGATAAATTAGAGAATTCTTAAATAATTCGTATTTTTTTGGGCAAATCACTCTTATTTTTAATATTTTTGGTTAACTATTTTACTGTCGCCACGTGTCACGAACGGATTCGAAGAGTTGAGGGGGCGAAATTTCATGGTCCACGTTTGATAAATCCCGTCTCCAGAACCTTCTCCTCCGCTGGAGTCTCTCTTGAACCCTTCTAAAACCCTACTACTGAGCCTAATCTCCTCCATTTCTCTGACTTGCAGAGCTCACCCAGCCCTCTCCTATTGGTTGCTCCCGTCTTCGTCGCCGGATTCCCATCCCCAAGCTCCCGAATATGCACAGGCTCTCGAGGCGATCCGTCTCCTCTGTCCTGAGCCTCCGCGGCTCGGGTCTCCGCAGCTCCGCCGCTCCAATTGGCAGCTCAGTCCCCGCCGCAGACTCGGTACTTATCTCAAAATCCTTCGTGTGGCTTTAATCAGAGGGAATTATGCACAAGTTGGAGACGGCATTTCGTGTTGTTTGATTAAAAAAATTCATTTGGTATCCCGTATGGCTATGTACTTATTTGGGCCTGGCTAGTTACTCGAAAGTTTCTCTCTTGGACTGTGAGAAGGTTTCATATAGCGATGCCAACGTTCGGTTGTACTCCGCCTTGACCGGTCGGAGGCTTGGTGTTATCAGAAGTTCTCAGTCTTTAGCCGATGGAGATGGTTTGGCTTTTGGGAGAAGATATGAATCGACTGCAGCAGCATCTGATGCATCTTCTTCACCTCCACCTGAGAAATACGAGTATCAAGCAGAGGTTTGCTTATAGAAGGAAATCCTTTTTAATGACCATGTATATGAATGCGGATGCTTTTTCTAATTTTTGTTTTTGGGCAATTGCAGGTCAGTCGTCTCATGGATCTCATTGTAAACAGCTTATACAGTAATAAGGAAGTGTTTCTTCGGGAGCTTATAAGGTGAGTTCTTATATTGTAATATGGCATGCTTAGATTTCCCTCTTACTCCCTGTGATAAACCAGTTTGAGACTGCCGGTGGGATCTTCAGGTATGAAACTTTTAATGGATTGTTGGGCTAGAATATGCCTGCCATGTCCATAGATATTATTGTTGCTCTAGCTTCTGTTTAACGGTGCTTTTGATTTTGGCTTCTCCAGCAATGCAAGTGATGCCTTGGATAAACTAAGATTTCTCAGTGTCACCAATCCTGAGATTCTGAGAGGTGCTGAGGTGGATCTTGATATTCGCATTCAAACAGATAAAGATAATGGGATAGTGACAATCACGTATGCCGTGAATTTCTCAATATTCCAAATCATTAATTCAATAAAATTTCCCTTTCTCTGCCATGTTAATGACTTTTCATGAGTGCTGCAGTGACAGTGGCATCGGCATGACTCGACAAGAACTGGTGGATTGTCTTGGAACTATCGCCCAGAGTGGAACGGCAAAGTTTTTGAAGGCTGTGAAGGTCCTTCATTTTGTTGTTAAATGGGTTATCTTTTGTTTCCTTTTCAATCCACAAGAGCTGATGTTGTTATTGTCTTCAGGATAGCAAGGATTCTGGCTCTGACAGCAATTTAATTGGTCAATTTGGTGTTGGGTTTTATTCAGCCTTCCTAGTTGCCGATCGGGTGTGTAGTTGAACTCAGCCCTTAACCCGTGCATTTCTTTGATGATGGAGTTTGGTGCTATTATCTCAACAGGCTAACATAATTCTTACCATGTCAGGTGGTTGTCTCAACGAAGAGCCCTAAATCAGATAAACAATATGTTTGGGAAGGGGAGGCCAATTCTAGCTCCTACTCCATTCGAGAGGAAACTGACCCAGAGAAACTCATTCCAAGGGGAACTCGCCTTACCTTGTATCTCAAGGTTAGCGCTGCAAAATTTCCCTTTGCTTGTGTTTTGTGGTCGTTGACTCGTTGGTATCTGGGGAATATAGTTTTTGATATAATTTCATCCTCTTAGTTGAACTTTTAAGATAATGATATTATTTCTGTTTTTTAGAATGCTGACAAAGGTTTTGCACATCCGGAGCGCATTCAGAAGCTTGTGAAGAATTATTCACAGTTTGTTTCTTTCCCCATATATACTTGGCAAGAGAAGGGATTTACAAAAGAGGTATCACTGTGCAAGCATTTCTATTTTGCTTAGGAGATTTCCATGTAGCTCACTTTTACAGTTCATTTCTTTGTCGTCTTTGGTGTATTTTGTATTTTCCATTCAATAGTAGCTTAAGTTTCATATTCTACCATTCCTCCTTAGAGTTTGACACGCTTTGCTCCACTTTCAATTAGGTTGAGGTTGATGAGGATTCCACAGAAGCAAAGAAGGATGGGGAGGATGAGAAAGCTGAGGTATCATGCATGTGATCTAAATTCTACTTGATTGGTTTACTGTGTTGCAGTGCTATTACTTTGGAATGCCATTTAACTTGCTGCTTCCGGATGAATTAACAGAAAAAGAAGAAAACAAAGAAAGTAGTTGAAAAATACTGGGACTGGGAGCTTACCAATGAGACTCAGCCGATATGGGTAAATAAAGTTCATTGTGGTCTTATTCCATGAATTTTTCGTCTCTATAAATGAATGCAAACCTAATGCCTCTTCTTCTATATCTGCAGCTTCGCAACCCTAAGGAAGTTTCTACTGAAGAGTACAATGAATTTTACAGGAAAACTTTTAACGAGTACCTAGATCCTTTAGCATCATCGCACTTTACTACTGAGGTAATATTTTATGTTTTTGTATCTTATTGCACTTGCTGTTTCTTGAGACTGATATCGAAATGTATTTAATTGGCGCACATCATGATCACTAGGTGACCTAGGTCCTTAGATGTGATCACTACGTGAAATCACTTTTGCGAGTAGAATATGGAGTCTTTATATAGGATCTCTAGATGATCTGATAGTAAAGCCCCAATAACTGTTAATTTCCAAAACGGATAAACCTCGATCAATTTCCAGCAACTGAGAAACAGTCTTTTAGTCTTTCCACGTTCAGTTAAATTGTCAGTTTGTTCTAAATTTCTGATTGAAATCTTTCTGTCTCCATGTTCAGCTCAAGTTGTTGGTATCCAATTGGTTAGTACATTACAACTTATGAAATATCCTGTTAATTTGGTTGCTGCAGGGTGAGGTTGAGTTCAGATCAATTTTATATGTTCCAGCTGTCACTCCCATGGGAAAGGATGATATGATCAATCCAAAGACGAAAAATATAAGGCTCTATGTGAAGAGAGTATTCATTTCAGATGACTTCGATGGTGAACTGGTAAGCACAATGCATTTAATTCACTAAACAGAACCGACTAAAATTTGCATCTGCTCATGTTCTACTTTTTTGGGGTATTTGAACAGTTTCCTCGATATTTGAGCTTCATCAAAGGCGTCGTGGATTCAAATGACCTTCCCCTTAATGTCTCACGAGAAATTCTTCAGGAAAGTCGAATTGTACGTATTGTTAGCCTCATCTTCTGAATGAAAAAGCAAATGTCTTTTTGTGGTGGATCATCCGGGTTACATTACTCTTGGTGTTTTGCCTTTTTTTTAGGTACGTATTATGAGGAAGCGCTTGGTACGGAAGGCCTTTGACATGATCCTGGGAATATCATTGAGTGAAAACAGAGAGGTATGAGATTATGTCATTATTTCCTTTCCTTGCCAACTCATGCTTAACTGATCATTACTGATCCATTGGAGTTTCCTTCTTTTTTTTTTGGTAATTGTATTATTATATCATTAGTTAAGTGGAGGTTTAGAATTATTCCTGCATTTCACATATAAACTTTGTATCTTGATTTAGGATTATGAGAAGTTTTGGGATAATTATGGCAAGCACTTGAAACTGGGCTGCATTGAAGATCGTGAAAACCACAAGCGCATTGCTCCTCTACTACGCTTTTTCTCTTCGCAAAGTGAGGAAGAAATGATTAGCTTGGATGAGTATGTAGAGAATATGAAGAGTGAGCAGAAGGATATTTATTACATTGCTGCTGACAGCGTGACCAGTGCTAAGAACACCCCTTTCCTGGAGAAACTTCTTGAGAAGGATCTTGAAGTATGAACCTTTTACATTACCTTCAGCTAAAACTCATCATGCCATTTCTACTTGCAATCTGTTCATGAGCGTTGTCTGTGTATAATATAGGTGCTATTCCTTGTTGATCCCATTGATGAGGTTGCCATTCAGAACCTGAAGTCATACAAAGAGAAGAACTTCGTTGATATTAGCAAGGAAGACCTGGATTTAGGTTGGTTGAGACTGTCAAAGCTTATTACACTAAATAATTTATACACCTATAAAACTGAGGTTCTTTGTCACCCTTAAAGAGTGGGCAAAATTGGGACAGCAGAAAATTATCCCATTGTAATTTTTTAATCTGCAGGTGATAAGGATGAGGAAAAAGAGAAAGTGATGAAGCATGAGTTTGGCCAAACCTGTGATTGGATAAAGAAAAGGTTGGGAGAGAAGGTTGCTAGTGTCCAAATATCAAACAGACTGAGCTCGTCTCCCTGTGTTCTTGTATCTGGTCGGTTTGGTTGGTCTGCCAACATGGAGAGGTAAGTCCATCCTTGCTTTTCCTTGGTGAAAAATCAGAAATTACTTTAGCAGTTCAACTGGAAGATTCTTGGTTTGACTGGTGTGAATCCATTAGTTCAAAGTGGACCAAATTACGTCCGTTGATTGGGGATGCATTTATCCTAATAATCTCTGTGGTACTGATGATAGTGGATGGATCCTCCAAGATCTGGTTGCTAAGAACTTTTGCTTCAACTATGCTCCCGAATGCATGTCATCTGTCAATTAACTTTGAATGTCTTGTAGGTTAATGAAGTCACAGGCAATGGGGGATCCTTCCAGCCTTGAATTCATGAGGAGCAGGAGAGTGTTTGAGATCAACCCTGATCACCCGATTATTAGGAACTTGAGTGTGAGTCTTGATATTTTGACAATATATTGCTATCCGGTTTCAATTCCACTGAACCTGTTAAGTCACTAATTTCCTGGTACTCTTGTGTTGCAGGTTGCATGCAGGAATAGTCCAGATGATGAGGAAGCCCTCAGAGCAATCGATCTCTTGTATGATGCAGCTTTAGTGTCAAGCGGTTTCACTGTAAGTTGCTTTCCTTCTCGTCTTCCTTACGGTGCCTGTTATGTCAAGAGTGCGACTTCTTTGAAGTAGCCCTTTAACTGTCGTGGTCTCTCATTAATTGCTTTGTATCATGGATTTCGTTTCCCCAACCATGCATTACTTGGTTCTGCGGTATCTGAGTCGTGTCTGGTTACTCAAATTTGACCCATTCATGCAGCCCGAGAACCCAGCACAGCTTGGAGGGAAGATATACGAGATGATGGGCCTTGCTCTCTCAGGAAAGTGGTCGTCACCAACAGGATTTCAGCCTTCAGTAGCAGCGCAGTCGGTGGCACCATTAGAAGCTGAGGTAGTCGAGCCGGTGCAGCACCCTCATGCCCCATTGGAAGCAGAGATAATTGAGCCAGTTGAATCTAGCGGGCAGAAATGAGGCCCTTTATCTTCTCTCCTCTCACAATATTTCTCTTGGGAAAAACGGTGTCAGTTACGAACATTCGTGTTCTGACCTTGGTCGAGATCTGAAGCACCAGTCTAGGAATTTTGTTTGCTGTGCAGCTTCCCTAGTGCTGCGTGTATTCATTATAATGATCTTCTCTCATTTCTGCTGGAATCTCTCCTCTGTGATGGGACTGATGCTTTAAGACAGCTTGTTTGGACAATTTTCTATTCGATGGCCACAAATGGAAATGGAATATCGTGTCATTTGCAACTGAAGATGGGATTGCCGCACACGACAATGTTTCTTGGCAAGTCCAACTGTGTGAAACACGATGCTGCCAAACCATCCATGTATGTTTGATTGACAATCCATGTCCTTGTTTATATGAACATGTCATCACCCAGGTGGAAAATTTCTTGGGACGACTAAGCAAACATCTGAATTAAAAACATGAATTGGTGCTAAGTGTTGAGATGTTTTGAGTTCTGTTAATAGATAAATTTCGTGACCCAATTTGACCCGCGGTAGAGAAAAATGGGAAAGGTATAGAAAGAGATCTGTTTGCCACCGGGGACTTGTTTGTTGATAGTTGACCGGTCTGACCTTCGCGGACAATGGTGAGAACAGACGAACACGACAGGTCAGCACGCGGAGAACAGGTCCGTACAGCAGGGTGCACAGCCGGTCAACCCCACGACTTACCGGCTCAGCCGGTTGTTCAACGTTGAAAAAACTGGGGAAGAACATCGAAACACCGCCGTCATCTATCGTTTCATCTCAGTTCCCACCACTGCTTCGTCTCCGATCGGCCGCTCGGGGTGAGCCCCTCCATCGCTCCGTTAGTCTTCTGTCGTCCCTTCTCCTGATTTATCTTTCTGCTGCTTTTTGTTCTTCCCGACCTGGGTCTGTTGTTTTGTGCCTCTGTTTCAGCCGAATTTCCTCGATCCGCGAATATAGGTGACCGTTGCTGAAATCTCGTTTACCGTACTTGATTTCTTCAAGACTCACGCTTTTGCTTGCCGAGGAACTGTAGAAATCGGGGCTGCCCTTGCGTGTTTCTTATGTCTCGTGAAATGAAAGTCTTTTCTCTAATTGCCCAGAAGGAGAATCATGTCCTATTGTTAGTTCATTCGGGTTAAATTTGACTGCTGGTGCAGTTGATTTGTTGAAGATCTGATCTTTCTTTGGCTAATCACTGCTTTCCCTGGTCGTTTCACGGCAGGATAATTTGTTTCGGATGCCTTTGGTTTACGATCTTCTCCCGTTGTAGCTCTAGGGTTTTTGTTTCTACTCCTAATTCGTCACCCTTCCTGTCACCTATGGTCTGTTGCTTGTTAACCTCCTCGGATATGTGGTGTTTCCTTGTCCGTCATGTTTTTGTTGACTGTAGGTTTTCCATCCCTTCTAAAAACCTTGAATTTGCATCCCTGAATTATTCTTCAGGATTTGATCTTTGTGAGCCCCCGAGAAATTGACTAATCTATGACAAGGACAGCTCGGGAATGCATTTTATTTGATTCATCTCAATTGGGAAACGGTATTTGGTGCTCTGGAATTGCCATTAATTTCTTCTAATATGAAAACCTTGGCTTGCTTCACTGCCGCAGTCTCTTTGCTTTCATCGTATACGGGAAGTGCTTCATGGAATATTTGATGGGCACATCATCTGGTTCCTGAAATTTACCTAACGGGTGCTGTCTGTCCTGGTTTTCATGTCAGGTTTGGCTTGAATATTTGATGGGAACATCATCAGGTTCGAACATCCACCATCAATCGTCCTCGATGCTACCTCCGCGCCAGCAATCCCGACCTGGGGGGCTTCAGACATCTGTTTCCCATGTTTCATCAGATGTCCTGTTATCACCGGACATGCAGGATCCCCGAGCTAATCCTGATCATATTCGTGATTCTCCCACTGAGAGTGCCAGCTCAAGGGAAACTTGGCCGACTGCTGATGCTCTCACAGGGAAGAAGATAGAAAATGGGAAGTTAGACAATGATGCCTTCGAGCAGTCAGTTGTGCGCCGCGTCTCAATTGCAGATAAGATATCACTCCGGGACATAGCGAAAGAAAGAGTTGATCTTGTATGTGAGAAGATGCATCGCCTCCCCAATGACTACCTTGATGAGCTGAAAAACATGCTTCGAGTCATCCTTGAAGGGCATGGCGGATCTCAACAGAGGGAGGAGATCCTGAACTTGCAGAAGCTTGTTCAAAGTCGGCCTGATCTGACAGCTAAAACTTTAACTGGAGCTCACCGGGTGCAGCTCGAGATCCTCGTTGCAATTAACACGGGAATTCAGGCCTTTCTGCACCCGAATATCAGCCTATCTCAGACTTCCTTGATAGAGGTGTTTGTGTACAAGCGTTGCCGAAACATTGCATGCCAGAATCAGCTCCCGGCAGATGACTGTACCTGTGATATTTGCACAAATAGGAGCGGTTTCTGCAACCTGTGCATGTGTGTTATTTGCAACAAGTTTGATTTTGAGGTGAACACATGCCGCTGGATTGGCTGTGATCTATGCTCTCACTGGACCCACACCGACTGCGCGATTCGTGATGGGCAGATCTGTACCGGGCCTTCTGTTAAGATCGGGGCGGGCCCAACTGATATGCTTTTCAGGTGCCGAGCTTGCAACAGAACTTCAGAGCTGTTGGGCTGGGTGAAGGATGTATTCCAGCACTGTGCACCAGCATGGAACCGTGAAGCTCTTATGAGGGAACTTGATTTCGTGAGTAGAATCTTCCGCAGAAGCGAGGACCCAAGAGGAAGACAGCTGTTCTGGAAGTGTGATGAACTTATTGAGAAAATGACGGGTGGCCTTGCTGAATCAACAGCTTGCAGAGCAATACTAATGTTTTTTCAAGGTATGTATTCTCTTGTCGAACTCTCTTCAGATAATTAGGATAGGCTTATCTGGTTCTACAAAACTGTCTCTGAATGGACAAAAAGAAAAAGGACGTTTGAAAAGGCATTCTAAACATGCAAGAAAACAGAGAAATGTTAAAGGATGATGATGGCGATGATATTAAACTTTTTGTGCCCTATTGATTCAGAGCTTGAGGGAGATTCTCCAGGGAACCTGGAAAATGGGGAAGGTGGGCGACTCGTAGCCCCGCAAGAGGCGTGCAACAGGATCACTGAGGTTGTTCAGGAAGCAATAAGAAAAATGGAAATGGTGGCGGATGAGAAGATGAGATTGTTCAAGAAGGCAAGGATGGCCCTAGATGCCTGTGACCGCGAACTCGAGGACAAGGCCCGGGAAGTCAATGAGCTGAATTTGGACCGGCAGAAGAAGAAGATGCAAGTCGAGGAGCTCGAGAAGATTGTGAGGCTTAAGCAGGCTGAGGCGGACATGTTCCAGCTCAAGGCCAACGAGGCTAAACGGGAGGCTGAGAGACTGCAGAGGATCGCCCTTGCCAAATCCGAGAAATCTGAGGAAGAGTATGCCAGCAGGTATCTGAAACTAAGGCTCAGCGAGGCTGAGGCTGAGAAGCAGTACTTGTTCGAGAAGATCAAGCTCCAGGAGAGCTCGAGGGCGGCCCAGAGCAGTGGTGGTGGGCCCGACTCCTCGCAGTTGATGTACTCGAAGATGCAGGACATCCTGCAGAGCATGTACAGCGGTTCCTCGAAAGATGGAAAACAGATCTAGCAAGCACCTGAATCGTTGTACCGTATTCCAGTCGGAAGAGACGGCCACTAATAATGGCTGATATTGTGTTGTGGGTATTTCATTCAATTCTGCTTTCTACTTCTATGTAACTTATGTGACCTCCAGAGGTTGTCTAGCATGTGATCTAATCTCAATCTAGTAAGCTGCATGGATTGGAAGATGAAGACCTTAAGTTAACTTCTTTTGTTAAAAGTGCAAAATGTATCTGCAGGTGGAGGTAAAGAGAGAAGGCTGAAGCCGAGCTCGTACTCAGTTCGTAATACATGTATGTCATCTTTGTGTTCTACACAGTTCAGATCCAATCGGCTCGGGGAAACATGCTCGAGGTACATATCTTTTTGTCCTCTCACGCGTACGGTAAGGCTACTGTATATGTCAAGGGTCCTACAGCATACTCATTGAAGGAAAACGATCAATCACGGGAAGAAACTTGTTTGGTATGTATGTGGGGGTGATAACATAGACTGAGACATCAATACATGACAATGGACCAGGTGGAATCATTGTTGCTAAGAGCATTACTAAGATGAACAGTCATTTGGGCTCGTTTAATCAATCTGCCTTCCAACTCGCTATCTGATTATTTGCCTGTCATAATACACGAGCAGTGTTGAGCGAATTTCACGATAAAGAACCGAACTCTAAATCCGAATTAAGATCACAGCGTTCCTCAAATCTCCCTCCATTGGTCTCTATGGGATGGAAACTGAAACTCATGCCCAGCCACCAGAGCTGGATCATCGGTCGGCTATTCTTTCAGAGTTGCCGGTAAACCGGGCTCGAGGGGATCGGGATTTCGAACTTGAATGGATGGATCATCATCAGGAAAAGGGGAAGGCATGTCATCCGATAAAACCCTAAAGTGTTTTGTTGCTGTGCATTCTAGTTTGCACAGCCTCTCCATTATTATAAACATGGAGAAAATTAAAGACGGAGATTTTCGACATGTAAGAAGTCAAAAACGATATGCTCAACAAAAAGAAATGGCCCCGAAATCTTCTGTCTATTTATTATTTATTATTTATTATTTATTATTTATTATTTATTATTTATTATTCCATTAAAGTGGGTGCTGTTTTTAGTGTTTTATGACACCTTTTTAATTATAATATTTAAAAAAATTATACAGTCAATATTTTGTATGTTTTAGTGTGTCAAGGAATCTTTTTTTTTTTTTTTCATTTTTCCATCAACAGCACCAAGCAATCACATGCCATCAATGTCTTAAGCCCTAAGGTGCTTTTTGTTTTCCTTTGCATGTAAGCACATATTTAAAATAAAAAAAATATTGTATATCTATTATTATATGTGATGACCAAACACTTTTCACCTTACGCTTACTTTTGAGTTCCGATCTTATCCATATGCATAAAAGTAGATAGTCGTTGATAATATTTATATGAATAATATGATAAGGGTATGACAGTAAATTTAGCATGCACATAGATCCATTCTCCACTTGTTTCTCTCCCACTACTCACTCCACTCTCCTAGCATTTTTCCTTTTTTTTTTTACATTTATTCTGAATTTTCAGTTCTTTTACTTTCTAATTCGCCAGTCATGCACACACTCAATTTGGGTACCCAATTTTATTTATTGTAAGTCTCTTTTTTAATTATATAATCTGTACAATGTAAATAAATCAAAATTACTCAGAGAATTAATTGTAATAACTTTATTAAATTATGTACAAGTCCATACTTTTAATCTATTCACTAGATTAACACATCATGTATGTAACACGGTTCACTATCTAGTATGTGCATGCGTGTGTGTATATTTACATATATACATATATATATATCTAATTGCTATGCATTCTTAAAAATGGTGGCTTCTTCTGTAAATATTGGCTACCTCACATTCATATATCTTTTTTCATTAAATAAAGTCTCGGGTTCGAACATTTTAAATGAAGAAAATAAATGAACGTGAGAGTCTTGCTCCCTTAACGGGTTACTCGACTCCAATTTGGATTAACCGTGGTCTGCTAGACTTCTAGATAACAGATAATGCTCATTAAACCAAAAAAATTGGAGTGATCCTGAATGAATACGAGACGGTTCAAATTATGCGGTGCCTCTTCCATTTCAGCAAAATATATAGCATAAAAAGCTGATCGCAAAATAATTGAATCTGTCGAGGAATGGATTTTGATCCCGACCTGATATTAAGAGTTCTCGGTCTGATTCATGTCGATTCGACTCGACATATCTCATTTATTCACTTCTAAACTCGAAATCTCCTCCGTAACAGCATAAAAAAATTCAATTTATTTTCCAAATTAGTGCAATGCACGCCACTGTTCAAATCGAACCCTAGGTACGTAGCGCGATCTCTCTAGCTCTCTATTGATCGTATTCGGAGGCTGAGGGAGTGGCAAATTGCAATGGCAAATAACAAGTTGGCAATATGATCTTCGGGGCACGATCAATGTTTGTCGGGCTTGCGGGCTTACGTCAGTGAAGGACTACCGGATATCGAATCCGAGTTTACGTCACCGTGGTCAAGTGCTCACATATATTGTATTATTGATAATGGGCCTATAATAGTTCTGAGCCCGTTTCCACCAAAAAATCTAAGCTATCATGTGGTGGTACCCAGTTCTCTTATAAACTCATTATTGTTCTCTTATTTAGTCGATGTGGGATCTAAACAATCAACACCCCGTGTTCGTCTTGTCTCTGGTCACCCGATAACAGTCGTGCCACGGGAGAACATCGACCAGAGAGTTCCTTAAAACGCGCCTGTGAGTAACAATGTACATTAATAGTAAAATCGATGACAACCGTACGTAGGCGAGCTACATGATTTATACACGTAAGTGCCCTTTATTTGTAGGTGGAGCTAGGCATTTTATTTCACACGTTGGAGGGGCAAAAAAATAACTTCATAAATTGAAACTGTAACTTTGCATCCTCGGATCCATAAATTAAATTATCGTATCAGATTTTTTTTATATGTATTGTCGAATTTTATAATTTATTCGATTTTATTAAAATTTAGTCTTTTTTTATTATTTTTAGTATTTCGACACGTGATGGTTTGTACCATGGGCATGCGAAAAACCTAGTTTAAGGATTATATCCCATAACCGTTATACTGTATTTGACATAGAAAAATTAAATAAACGAACATGACATGTCGACTTTCAAGTTTTGTCTTCCATAATTTCCGCCTAATTCAAAGTCCGAACCGGTTTCGATCCGATTTGCACCACGTTCATTGAGTGCGGACGGAGAAGTCAAAGACAATAATGCATCCACGGGTGGGGCCCCCGTCGGAATCATGCCATCCTCCGATCCTCGCCTTCTGCATCGTTGATGGTGGCCGGTGTGGAATAAATATTTAATATATAATATACACTAAATTTTGTCGGGTAAATTTTCCTCAAACATTAAATATGTGTAAAATTTTTATAATTTTTAAGGATTAATTTTATATATATTAAAATTCGAGTCAGCAGACATCAAACACCGCCATGATTCATCCCACTGCACTTTCTAGGATTTGTTTTCTTCCGAGAAAAAGAAAAAGGAACGAAAAATCATTATTAAAAAATAAAAAATGGACTTTGTGATTATTAGATTTTTCACTTGAACTTATAAGAATTTTCACTATACCGACCCCGAGTTAGGCCTCTTTTTCCAGTATTGGATTATAATCCCACGAGTTCCACCATCGTGTTCAACAACTAACTACTAGTCGGATATCTTTTTTCTGGTCTTGAATTTATGAGTGTAGAGCTCTACATTAGAATCTGGCGTGGTGTGAGTTCAATATCGACTCGCTCTGATACTATATTAGATTTTCGACCCAGGCTTACAAGAGTCTCGAACATGTTTTCGCCTTAAAACCTAAATTAATTAGTGGTGGCATCAAATTTCCTTATAAACCAAGGTATCTTTTCCAATTTAGTCGATGTGGGATCATAACTCAACACATGCTCTCACGTGACAACATATTCACACTTGATACGTACCATTAAACATTGGCCCTTAATAAATAACCCTAAGCCTAGCATCTTTCTTCAGGTCTTGGGTAAGGGAGAACAAACTACCACGAGACGGGTCTTCTTCCTCGAGCTAACAACTGACCTCGAGCCGGACATTATTCTTCCAACCTCGAGTTATAATCACACGAGTTCCACACTCAGGTTCAACAAATAACCACAAGTCGGATATTTTTCTTGCAGTCTTTGGCTTATGGGCACAAAGCTCCACATTCGGGTCTGGCTTAGTGCGAGTTTAGGATCGACTCGCTTTGATACCATATTTAAATTTTTCACCTAGGCCTACAAGAGTCTCAAGTCTATTTTCACCTTAAAGTCTAAGCTGATAGGTGGTAATATCCAATTCTCGTATAAATCTAAAATTCTTTTCTAATCTAGTCAATGTGAGACTTAAATTTCAACAGTAATTCTAACATCGTCGTATGAGAGATTCTTAAACGAGCTCATCTCACCATATACTGTTAAATAAAAGCACATAAACTCTGTAGGATTTACAAGATATTTGCATTTTGTGTATACAATTCACATTTGCTTCACCTCCATACAGGAATAATGTGTCATTATCATATGAGACCGGGGGCTCGATAGTAATTTTACTCCGAAGTAAACGACAGGGAAGCCATCCATGCATATGAATGACTTCGGAGCTAATGCGGGTAAAAGTATGGGGGGGCTATCGCACCCTACGGTCAGCTCCACGGTTGTCGTTGTCTCTCTGATAACTCTGTGCGTTTGTTTGTGTGGGTTTGATTGTCCCTTCGTCCTTCCCGCTGGTATGACCGATTGGACAAGATGGGCCCCGCGGCACACGTGCGAGTTTGCTGCTGTGCGGTCTTTTACAATTTTGAAACGTGCGTCGCAACAGACATTAAACTATTATACTTAAAATTTTTTTATAATATATCTGATAATATTTTTATACATAAAAATAAATTTTAAGATTATTTATAAATGATCATATTAATTAAAAAATTGTTATAATATTTTTTTATAATTTTGAGGCAAATGTTTTTAGCATACAAATTAATAAAAAAAAAAGAAGAAGATGTAATATACATACAACGTGATTTGTCAGAGGAAACAGGCTGTCCTGGGCCCGCCGTATTCTGGCCCGTCTCCACGTGTCCTCCTCGCCGTCGTAAAACTCCGGAGCTTCGATTTCTGACTTTTGGCTGGTAACATGTAATTAAGAAAACGAAATATATATCTCTCGCTTTTTATTTTTGTTTAATAAAAATGAGTGAAAAAAATCACCAAACTGACGTTAAAAATCAAATTTAAGATCTTTTAATCTCAAATTAATAGGAATGTTGATCATATCGAGATTTTATGGGGAATAATTTCAATCGAGATATTCATTATTATATATTAAAGATAAAAAGGAAAGAATAATTCCCTTTTTGTGTTGATGACAGAAGTGCTTGGAATGATTATTAAACCCACTACCGATGTGCTCTAACCTAAAAAGAAAAAATTCCGATCATCCTATCTCCCAATGACGTGGTAAAAAAATTAATTAAATAACACTGATTAGTAATGATTAACGAGGCTGCTCTGATAATTGATACCAATCTGCTTATTTATCACAGTCTGATCATTCTAAGGTAAATGGATTGGGCACACTAAACTTGCTAACTTTTTGCTTGAGGGGATTTTAGGTTAAAGAAAACTTAAAATATCATATTTTACAATAATAAACAATTAATAAAATTTCTAATATTTGAAATAATTTTGATAATTGTTCGCATCACCAAATATTTATTTACTCATTTGATATAATTTTGTTGATAATTTCTAGCGCCAATATTACGAGATAGAATCATCAAAAAATCCAAGGAACTCGACACTTTTAAAATCCCTTCACCATGAAGTTCCAATTTCTCCCCTTTTTCTCCTGGCCGCCAAACATGATGTTCCACTTGACCTTCTGATCCAACCACTGCGAGTGCAAGTGCATTCCATTGAGTAAGATAAGAATCAACTGTCGCGTTCTCTGGTCGCATGATTCAAGCAGTTGATCAGATTATGTTCGTCGTAGTCAACCGTCACACGGGCAAAAACATAAACTGTCAATATCGTGTGACTCGGTCGTGGTCAATTTACATTAGACTATCGGTGTCATCGATTGCTCACAGTTGAAAGCATGATCATCCCTCCTGTATGGAATCGAAACATGCTTTTTTTTTTTTTAGTCTGCAACCTAAAAATGATTTTCTCGAGTGTATACTGCAAAAAAAAAAAAGGTCTCGAGCAAACTTTAGTTGTTGTAATTCGATGATCCTACGTCGTATGTTTTGTAATATTTGAAACGTACGACAAATCTCTTTTCAATTAAACACAGCGAGGGACTAAATCAAAGAAAAATCAATTCAATGTCGGTCGATCATATGTCGAGTTTGCCCCCAAGAAGCCCCGATAAACATGGTACTAATTACAGTATTATTTAAAACGAAGATTTACGGTTTGAATCCAAGCAGAGTACGTACTTGGAAATCTTGCCAAACCCTAGCCACTAGGCAACCTGCAAAACAATCGTCAAACATAATCTAACAAAAGGAAAATGTCCCGCCAGCTCACAGAAGCTTCTACTCCCTGATATAATATGTCATTTACGCATACGATGTTCGTGCTGGTTTTATCACCAGTAATCTATCTTAAAAAATTCCATGTAATATTTCGATTTTTCCATTCTCCGATACCCGATATTTAGAGATGAGATAAGGACACCATATGTCCTATATGTTTGTCGATCCTTGCAAGTGAGTCCTAAATATTTTCAAGTGTCGAATCAAGTCTTACATGTTGTTTGCGTTACCACGTCAGTTTTAAGTAATAGTAGAGGACGAAAAGGGTTCGATATCGTAACGCGGAGAATATATAGGACTTGATTTAACACTTTAAAATATTTAGGACTCACTTGCGAGAATCGACCAATACATAGAACTCCCGATATCATTATCTCATTTAGAAATCATCATCTACTTCGGGTTTTAGTAAGAGCAAAGCTGTTATAATCATGAATTTTTTCTATCCCGAAAATTCCAATAAAAAATTTTACTTAAATAGAAGATATATTAAGATATTTCAATCCGGGTATATATTTATCGGTGTTCATTTCTCCTCTCTTTTGCTTCTTTTTTCCTCTTCAAATCACTCTGATTCTTCCTTACCGTAACTTCAAACCGAAAAGTATACAATATTTGACTCTGGTGGATGAGGGACATATCCGACATACATTATCATTGATTTTTTTATTCACACATATATTCCAAATCACGTTGCAGGAGATGAATCATACTGCTACATCTGGCTGGCTTCATGCACTTTCCTGATCAATTGGCGGCTCTTCGTAGAAGATAAATAAATCAATGGAAAAAAAAGGTGAATTTAGTGCTGTCATTACTCTTAATTTCAGCTAATTGAGTATGAATTTCCTTACTTTTCCTATTTCTTTCGATGTCCATAAACGTCCCTTCTAACAGGGAAATAAATTGATCTCAGCTCGAAGTCGGAGTGCGAAGTGAACTGCATCAACTCAACCTTTGGTTTTTCTGCAGCCTTTCCTTCGGTCTCTCTCTGTCTCTCTCTCTCTCACAGCCTTATAAAGTTCTGGTATGGCATCTCATCCCCTGAAGCGCATTGTCTCTTGCTTTCTCATTGGATACGGCCCACAAATGGGTCACCTGCAGCTCATGTTTTCCTTCAATAAATAATCAATGAGATATTTGAAAGGGTTACACATGTTCGGCGAGGGGAAAAAAAAAATTAAAATCAACACCTGGATCGATATTTCTTTCACTAGCAGTTTCTAAGGTTGCTGCAGTTGAGAGTGACAGTCACTCTGAACAAGGACCCGTTGAATTCAAAGGTTAAAATCCATTCTCTCAATGCTGTGTTTTCTTTTCTTCTTGCTGCTGAGAAGAAACAAGAGATTCTCCTCCACCTCAACTGCTGGGTGGAGTGGAGCAGTCTCTTTGAACTCTCATGGAATTGGTAAGGAAGAGTTGAAATGCTTTATCATCCTCTCACTCTTGTTAGCGTAAGCAGAGGAGGCTCAGGGAAGGACAAAGGAGGATAATATGAATATTTGTGTAAAAATATGATATTTCTCTTTTTCTTTTCAATTCCGGGGGTAATTTTGTGTTTTGTTTTGCTTCCTTTAACTTTCCCTCACTAGATGATAAAGTTGTGATGCTATCAAACTACCTTTTGAGAGGGGGAGAGGGAGGCAGTGAGAGAGAGCTCATTGTTAACTGAGTCTTGATCATTCACCCAGAGTTGGATTTCCAGTAAAAACCGAAGTTGGGTCTATCTTCAAAGTTCTCTTGGAAAGGAGCAAGGTCCTTTGGGAAAGTTGTGAACTTGATGACGCTTCCTTTTGGCTATACGGGGAGCTGCAGCAGATATACAGAGAGCAAGACTAAACATCGATTAGGATAAAAGGTCAAAAGCTTTCCTTACCTTATTAACGGCTCCTTCGCTGGCTGCCCAAATCGTTAGCTAGCTTCCAGTAAAGATCCGTTATTTAGCATGATTAACTCCTCACTTTTATTCTATTTCAGAAGGAGAAGCAAGGTTCTTGAATGGGCTTTCCAGCTTCTCAGAGCATGTAATGAGGAATTCGAGAGAGATCCATGAAATATTCATCAGGGAAGAGATCCAAATGGGTGGTCCTCTTTGTTTCCTTGGTGAAAGATAAAATTGGGACCAACTGCTGTCAGTGTCCAGCTCATGAACAATTCCTCATTGTTGGGTTTCTAAGAAAGTAGATTTCTGTGGAGCTTGTGAATTGGGATTCTTGAGAACTGCGACAAGTGTTGCAGAGCTTCCTCTGCTTTTAACGAGCTTGTTTCCTTTGTGTGGTCTTCTTCTGATGCTTCCCTCGAGAATTCGTTGGCGGGCTATGGTTACAATGCCTCCAAATTGCAAATTCTCTGGGTCAAATGGGAAATTGCCCCCAGACTTGAAGTTCAGTAAAAAAGCTAAGGAGCCCTCCAGTGTTCATAGCCACATCTGGAGACGGAGGAGAAAGCTCTTCCATCTCTGGCTTGTTCTCATTGTCGTGATTGGAATCATCTGGTTATTGGTGGGTTATAGTGCCAACCCGGTGATCGGAGATGTGAAGTCCTCAGATATTTGTGAGGAAGTCCTGATGGAGTATCTCAATGTCAGCAAGAACCAACTCAATGGTTTTCCTTCTCCAGTTGGTGAATGGAATCAGGTTCCAGCATATCTTTTCCATTATTTCTGTGCAACTGTTCTTGAAGGAGTTTTGCTTATGTTCTTCTGTTGTTTCTGTTGGTATCTTGGTCTTTTGAAAGTTCTTGCTTTTGAGTACTCAGATGTTATGATTCAATCTATTTGCTCTTCTCCCCTGTGATGGAATAAAGAGGTCGCAAAGTTGAAGCTGTAGCAACGTGCTCTCTCACTTTTTTCTCAGAAAATCTCTCCTTGCTTTCTTTTCAAAAGAAGAGAGAGAAAGTGGTATTCAGGTTGAATCCATGGTTTATTTATTGGCTAATGCCCAAAGTAAGCATCGGTTTGAGTGATTATATATATATTTTCCTCGTTTGGATTCTAGTTTGTTAGCAATATATTGCTAAATAATGGTTAAGGCATCTATTATTTGCCGTGCAATGAATTCAATTAATTAAATGTTATCTCAGATTGGATTCCTAATTATTCATTTTGCTCTGGTTTGATCTTCATTAAGGTAACATGCACTCGAGACAATATCTTACTTATTTTCCTGTGTCTTGAAGGTTCATTGCCCCAAGAAAGATGGTTTTCTAAAGTGGCATGTATGTGCTACGGAGGATACTGAACCAGGAGAGCGATGTCCCATTCCGTATGAAGGTTTTGTTCACAAGTATGGCCTATCGATGCTAGAGAATAGAATGCAGTCACTAGCTATACAATGTAAATCTTTCAGTATTGGAAAGGTATGCAAGCTGGTCTTCAGCTAGTCTGTTCCTTTAGTCTTGAAAGTCTCAAGATACCAGGACTCTGTTTGGTCCTTCTAAGTCAAAGGGAGGTCAAACTTTGAGCAACTCTTTGGTGGAAGCATCAGGAGGGGTTTGTGGTGTAGTGTGACAATTGATGAGCAAAGCACATTAGAACTGTGTGGAATCTGTGGAGACAGCAGTTTCTAGAATCTATACCTGCTTATTAGTCAGAAATCTCGCATATTTAAATTACAAGAACGACCTGCTCCAGCACGAATATTTCTTTTATTGTCTGCATGATGATTAATCTCTCCAATGGTCTAAATCGATGTGAATCCTCCGTGTTGAATCAAAGAGTTCTGCTTGCACATGTGTTAGATAAGCTTCATTCTTTGATATGCACATTGTGGGCATCATCTGGTAGGTGTTAAGGCATGGCCAGCCGTTATCAAGGTAGTAAGTCTTGGATGATCCCTACGACGATGTGTTTCCAGATAAATGCATAAAACTATTAGTTTGCCCCAAAAAAAATTGAAGGAAATGGAAATCAAAGTGTATCT
Source organism: Lagerstroemia speciosa (assembly GCA_037672795.1). Taxonomy (NCBI): domain Eukaryota; kingdom Viridiplantae; phylum Streptophyta; class Magnoliopsida; order Myrtales; family Lythraceae; genus Lagerstroemia; species Lagerstroemia speciosa. Next base: position 7,316,897 of record CM075294.1, on the reverse strand, counting down.
TTGCATTAAGTAAAGATAGAACTGGCTATGCATCTATATTTCTCCAGTTGGTTTGATCATGAAAGTTCGTCTCCGGATATAATGTTTATTTGTTTCCTTGATATCCAGGGTCTTCTAGGAGCAGTGGGGGAAGGAAATCATAAACATCATGGGACAACATTGTCCTTATGTTTAGCGAAAATATGCTGGTGGGCGATTATACTAGCAATCTTAAGTTGCAAAATTCCTGCTCTCTGTTTGAAAAGCAGAAGTAACCGAATGCAGCAGGCAGTTCACTTGGAGGCAACAACTCAGCCTCAGAGGAGGTTTTTGCTGCAGCAGATGCAGCCACAGCAAGCCTCTAGTCCTGCAAAAGGTGCCGCGAAGTGGCAGAAGAAGCTTCTGAAATTGTTTATCCTATTTGGGATAATGATGTCAATTTGGTTATTTTGGCACTTGAATGAGAAGATAAGCTCTAGAAGGGAAGAAACGCTGGCTAGTATGTGCGAGGAGCGTGCTCGAATGTTGCAAGATCAGTTCAATGTGAGCATGAACCATGTTCATGCCTTGGCTATTCTGGTCTCGACCTTTCACCATGGTAAAGAGCCATCAGCTATTGATCAGGTAAATTAATTTTCCAATTTGCTCTCGTGATTTCTTTGAAGTGTTTTTAGTAAGATATAAAGCAGATTACCTTAGCATGGGTCAATCAAAATTGCGAATTGCTATAAGTCCAATATTCACCATCTAGAGATCCACATCACTCGTCGTGGTTGATCCGATCCACAGGAATCTTTCAGATGGAGTCAGTCGAGGTTCTCCTCAGAATTTTCATCCAACACAAATGCCTAGACAAAAGGGAAATTGATCAAATCAAACTGATCTTCAAATGTAAGAATATATAGTAATTACTTTTCATGGGGCTAATGATTATTAGTTAAGATTTGACATAGTTATAATGTCATCAAAAATAAACATTTGGATGTCTCCTACAAGTTTTTAAATAGTGAAGTGAATAATAGATGGGAGAAAGATATCAGTTTTTTTCTTTCCTTTGTGAGACTACATATTTAACAGTCATCTTAGTTCTCATGTCAAATTCTCCTGTTTGGTACAAAAATATTGGAGTCATATCCTTGCTGACATAATGTAGAGACTCTAGGGCTAATGTTGAAGTGGCCAGATCTTTGGGAGGGATCTATTTCAGAAAATTGAAGAAAAAGGATGATTATAATGTCTAGGAAATTTCTTCTTGATTCTCAGAATTGTTTTCTGTAGCTGAACGCCTGCTTATTTTTCTCTCTTATTCCGGCAGAAAACTTTCAGCGAATATACAGAGAGAACAGCATTCGAGAGGCCGGTTACAAGCGCCGTTGCCTATTCTCTGAAAGTTCTTCATTCAGAGAGGGAGCAATTTGAGAGGAAGCATGGGTGGACTATTAAGAAACATGGGTGGGCTACAAAGGAAATGGATTCAGAGGATCAGGCAGTTGTACAAGATTGTAATACCGGGAACTTAGATCCTGTCCCGGTACAAGATGAATATGCACCAGTAATATTCTCCCAGGAAACTGTCTCGTATATAATATCTATTGACATGATGTCTGGAAAGGTGGGTAACCTCGAAAATTGTTGCACTTTCACAACTTTCTTTATGGCATTGATATTGGTTGTTAATGACTACAACCTGGGGAACCTTTTAGAAAGTTCCTTTTGATAAAAGGAGGAATTGGTAGGAGATCATCTTCTATCGATCTTTATCAAACATGATAAAATTTAAACTATTAGTCCATTGCATTTGCTTAAGAGGATATCTTTATACACTTCTCTGATCTGAGAGTCTTATGTATGTAGGAAGATCGTGAAAATATATTGCGGGCTAGGGCATCGGGGAAGGGAGTGCTGACATCACCCTTTAAGCTATTGAAAACAAATAATCTGGGATTTATTCTGACATTCGCTGTCTATGATAGAGATCTTCCTCCCGATGCTACACCCGAGCAACGGGCAGATGCTACTGTTGGGTAAGTGAAGTCTCAATTGTAGACTACTCCCTCCTTTTTAAATTGATTTACAACAACTGACCTAGTTCACGCTTTGGTTCTCAAATTCTCAAAATAGGTATCTTGGTGCTTCATATGATTTTCCGTCTCTTGTTGAGAAGCTTCTGCAGCAGCTTGCAAGTAAACAGACAATAGTTGTAAATGTTTATGATGCAACCAACAAGTCTGCTCCCATAAAAATGTACGGGGATGATGACATACTTGAAACTGGCCTATTGCACATTAGTAATGTTGATTTCGGTGATCCACTTCGGAAATATGAGATGCACTGCAGGTAGGATTTTTTCACCGCAACAAGCATGGATATCATCTTTAATGTGAGGTTTCACATCACATCATTGTAAAAACTTTTCATATTTGTTCTCATGAACAGGTTCAAGCTAAAGCCTCCTTTGCCGTGGACTGCTATAAATGCATCAGTCGGATTCCTTGTCATCACCTTGCTTGTGGGACATATCTTTCAAGCAGCTATAAATCGAATTGCCAAGGTGGAGGAGGATTACCGGGAGATGAGGGAGCTAAAGAGTCGTGCTGAGGCTGCTGATGTGGCAAAATCACAGGTTTTTATCGTCAACATGCAACTTTCTAGCTACTCATTGAAATGGCTGGATAGTGATGAATCTGCTATCTGACTGCTATTATGCTTTCCATGGTTGATTTTTGTAGTTTCTTGCGACTGTTTCCCATGAGATCAGGACTCCCATGAATGGCGTCTTGGGTGAGTAGACTCCTGCACCTGAATATAAGAGTTTGGTGGCTTCCAAGAAACTCTGTTGAGTTTTTTGTTTTCTATTTCAGTCATCTTAGACAAAAAAACACTATAAAATAGGGGAATTTTAACAGCGATTTGCAGCATATTAATGCTGTAAGACACACCTTCTTTCATATTATTATTATAAGTATTTTCATTTAGTACAAGGCAAAATTGGGAATCCTCCACTTTTGATGGCACATTACCATTTTAGTTATTCGTCCTGTCCTAGGAATGCTGCAAATGCTGATGGACACAGATCTAGATGCAAACCAACAGGACTATGCCCAAACTGCTCATGATAGTGGGAAAGATCTGATATCTTTGATCAATGAGGTTCTCGATCAAGCCAAGATCGAATCTGGTCGGCTTGAACTAGAACACGTGCCTTTTGACCTTCGTGAGGTTCTCGATAATGTGCTATCACTCTTTTCAGGAAGATCCAGTGAGAAGCAAATTGAGGTACCGAGTCAGTCATTTTCTCTCTTCTTTCACTCGAATTTCTTTTCTTGTTAATCTGATATCTGACATGACGTTGAATTTGGGCACTTGAGTTGGCTGTGTACGTTTCTGATAAAGTGCCTGAAGTTGTTATTGGTGACCCTGGTCGTTTCCGGCAGATAATAACCAATCTTGTTGGAAATTCAATTAAGGTGAGCTACACTTGATGCTTACTGTAATTGCTTCCTTTTTCTGTTCCGAATCTTTCTTTGTTTTGTCCTGAAATTTTTTTCCCTTTTTCTCCTGACAAAAGTTTAAAATAGTCAGAGGAAATGGGAAGTAATTGTTCTCATGACCTCTAATATTTACTGCATAATGTGTTAAGACGTTTATTCTCTTCTTTTCTGTTTCTAAGAAGGACTTTCACATTTATTAATTTCTTGAATTGTAGTTCACGAGTCAAGGCCATATTTTTGTCTCGGTTCATCTGACAGAAGAAGTTCAAAGTCATCCCAGAGGTAGAGATGAAGTACTGAGGCACAGGGTCAACTCAGTCGAAAGCATCTCCCAAAGAAGTCATGACACACTAAGCGGGTTTCCCGTGGTCGACAGATGGAAAAGTTGGGAGAAGTTCAAAAAACTTAACAGCAGCAACCACTATCATAGAAATGAGGAAAATGGACCTGTTGAAGTACTCGTAACCGTTGAGGACACTGGAATTGGTATTCCCTTAGATGCACAGGGCCAGATTTTCACACCTTTCATGCAAGCAGATAGCTCCACCTCGAGAACGTATGGTGGGACCGGGATTGGGCTAAGCATTAGCAAGTGCTTGGTGGACCTAATGCATGGGGAGATTGGGTTTATAAGCGAACCAAACTGTGGCAGTACCTTTTCGTTCACTGTTCCTTTCATGAAGTGCAGGGCAAATTGTCTCGATGTGAGGTTGCATGACTGCGATTCACTTGTTTCAGAGTTCCGGGGACTGAGGGCTCTTCTCATAGATAACAGAATTATCCGGGCTGAGGTGACACGATATCATCTGTGTAGATTGGGAATATATGCGGACATAGTCCAGAGTTTTAACTCAGCCTCCACCTACCTATCTCAGTATGGGCAGAAAAGGTATACTAGATATTGATACAAAAGTAAATTTGAAATTTGACTACAATTACTCTCCATTCAATGTCAGGAATGATGGGGAAATTTTTTGAGGTTTTCGTATTTCTTATCTTTAGAATCCAAGAAAACACGTGAAAAATGTTCCGAGTTGTACTTAGCAAAGCTAGTTGGATCATAGAACTTACTTTTGTTTGGGTTAGGGTAGTAAAATAGGTTTATTTAAACATTAAAGGGCAATCTTGGCACCTCTCTCTCCCTATTTCTGTTAGTTTCAAGAAGACAAAAGTGGAAATTGAGAACTCTCACTTCTATATCTGTACATCACTAACAAAGAGCCTTCTAATATTGCTTTGTTTCAAATTGTTTTTTCTTTCTCAATAATTTCTTAAATTCCTTTTTACAGCAAGCCATCAGGATATGCTATGGTCTTTGTCCACAAAGATGTTTGGGATGCCAATAGTGCTGCAGAAATCAATCTTTTACTCGGAGGGTCTTTGAAGAAGAGCAGCAGGGAAGTCTCGGTTGACCCACCAAAGTTTTTTCTCCTTGCTACCTCTGTTGATCCTAGCAAACGAATCAGGCTCAAATCAGATGGTCTTGTCGATAATGTGCTGATGATGCCTCTTCGACTGAGTGTGTTGGTTGCATTCTTCCAGGATGTCCTTGGAAACGGCAAGAAGAAACTAGGATCTAGGAAAAAATCATCAGCCCTCGGATGTTTGCTGAAAGAGAAGAGAATCTTGGTGGTGGATGATAACGTTGTCAATCGAAGAGTAGCTGAAGGAGCTTTGAAGAAATATGGTGCGATTGTTACTTGTGTAGATAGTGGAAAGGTTGCCATAGAAATGCTCCGACCACCTCACAGCTTTGATGCTTGCTTCATGGACATCCAAATGCCAGGAATGGACGGGTACTATATTTGTCCAATCTTTTGGTTCGTCTGGGTTTTCATTGGAAAGTTAAAGTTTGGGTGTATGTATAGTTTTGCAGGTTCTGCGATTACATCCAAAAATGTGGTTGGGGTCCTATGCTGCGTCAGGTTTTCAGAAAATTAAAAGAAAAAACCTTCTCTCATTGTCTTCATCAGGCATAGTAATTTTCTAGTGTAAGGCAACAACATACTGGAACCTTGTTCCACTTATTTTTCAAGAATAAGAAAACTGAAAACTTGGGGAGGTTTCCTGATTCTGTAAATGAACAGGTCACAGGAACTTCATTAGGGTTTCTATAAAGGAAAAATTATATCAGTTGAAAAAGCGATCCCTTTCCACAGCATTAATCACGAGGAACAACTCTTTTGGTTACTGCCATGATCATCACGGCACCACCGAAGATTGGACACTGTATTGTACTCCATTTAAAAGGTCTTGTTTTCCTTTTAGAGGAAGATAGAATTTGGCTCCAACCTTTTTGCTTGCAATTGGCTGATCTTGTTAACAGTTTGTGAAAAGAAAGTGCCTCTAGTAACTTCGTTGTTATCATCTCTTTTCTTCCGCTCAAGGTTCTGAAGCTTAATAATCTCAAACAATATGCAGGTTTGAGGCAACGCAAATAATCCGCAGTATTGAGAGAGATGTCAATGAAAAGATTTTGTCGGGCGAGGCATCGGCTGAGATGTTTGGGAATGTGGGTTGCTGGAGGACTCCAATATTAGCAATGACTGCTGATGTAATACAAGCGAGCAATGAACAGTGCATCAAATGTGGCATGGACGACTATGTTTCCAAGCCACTTGAAGAAGAGCAGCTTTACTCAGCGATTGCCCGGTTTTTTGAGTCGAGCTGAAAGAAACAGTAAAGCTATCTCAGTTTGGACCAACTGCAATTACAGCTGGCTCGAGGAGCTCAACAGCTATCGAGTAGAAGAGCCTCATCCCTGAAATAGTCGTCCGACAAGTCCTGCCGAGGAACTTAGTCGACTCTCAACACACAGGTAAACTGAGACGTTTCATATCATTCTTATTCCAAGTATGCCATACATCTTCTGTTGTTGAGGGATTCTTCTCAGAACCAATCTTGATCCCACAAATATCCCAGGGGCCCATTGATCTTATTAGGCCTAGGCTCTCAAGCAGAACCTGCTTGTATGTCCAAATGGCACTGAATAATGCCCGGTTTCTTGGAGAGTTGAATATCTTGCACAAGATGTCTCACATTAATTATTTTGTGACAGAAATGAGTGAGGGTCCTAAGAGAAAAGAGCTTCCATAAGCTTCTGTTATTATCATGTTTCCTTCAGTGGCTTAGTGACAATCATCTGTGGTCAGGAAAGCTCGGGCTATTTTGGATCATGGTTCTTGAGTTCCAGCCAATGGTGGTAGTACAGAAGTGTCTGGCCCTTCCTGGTATCTTTCCTTTTTCTTGTTTCAGTGGATCTCTATACACTGGCATCTTGAACTCTCATGTATCGTTGACTGAGCGCATCCTTCGTGAGTGTAGGCATGGTAGATGCATCTGCATCAAGCTTGTTGGTGGAATCCACCGGTCTGCAGTAAAGCCCGACGTTGGGTTGCTTTGCCCTAGTCTAATGTTGGTTTTTGGTGTTTTTTCCTTAGAATTCGATTATCATTGTCGACCCGGGTTGAATATTTATGTAAAGAACAGTAGGAATTCATGTCTGTCGATTCGAGAATAGCAGTAAGGAATGTAATTTTTGTAATTAGGGATATGATGTATTATTGACTGCCCAACTTTTCACTGTATATAACAACATCAAGCTCAGTGCCACAGCGTATCCAATCGTGACTATGAACCTCTGTTCAATTACAGAAAATCAGAAGTGTAATTTTCTTGACCCAGTTAGAAGAAGAAACATATGCAGCTGTTCGGAACCGAGCAAAGCTGGTTACCTGGTAAGCTTTTGTGGGCAACCGTTCTGTACAACAGAACGGACCGTACTGAGACAGCTGTTGTGGTACAGCTTCCATGTTCTTACATTGTCATCCTTCCACAGATCTTTTCATGACCGAGAAATGAAAAGAGTTGTTAAGTCAATTCGACCAACCAATATTAGTGCTAGAGTGTCTTGTTTTGCCTTTGGATCACTGAGGAAGAAGCAATCAGTCCTCTTTGAGAGACATAAGACATTGTTCCATGAAAGGGAACTCTATAGAATTTCCCACATAAGATGTTCCATCCATGGAAGGAAACGTCTGAATAGATACCAAATTTCAACTATGTGGCAAAAATGAAAAGCATAGTTAAGTTTGAGGCTGCCCGTGGAAAGAATGAAAAACGAAATCCTCCTCCAATTGGGGTGAAAGTAGAAAAGAAGTAGCCCCGCGGTTAACTTATTTATTTATTGATTTTCTTTTCCTTATCAATTATCGTTCTTATTTTCGGGCAAAAGGTAAACTCCAGTAAGACTTAAAGAGCGCCGCCGGCGCCGGCGCGCCACCGTCGTAAGTGACCGGAGCCCTGACAGTGTGAACCAGCAAAATTGCGGAGATTTTACTGGCATTTCTGTGTCTAAATATAAGCATGAACGGCGACGAGGTGGTATCTCCAGGAAAGTGTCGAATCAGGAGTTAGGGTTTTCATTTGCAAGCGTGCATCAGTTTGAATTGAAGCAATATGGGACGCTCTCGCACAACGTCGCGTGCCAGTGACGATGATCCCAGTCAGAGGTTGAATTCTGCACTCATTTTGTCCTATTTCAAGCTTAATTCGTATCCCAACTTGAACTCTGTTCTGAATGTCCATCTCATCAGCATCTGTATTTTGTCTAGGTCGCAAAATTTATTGTAATCACCATTTTCCAACTACTGTATGTATAAAATTCGCTCTCTTTTTGGCAAAATGCGTAAAACTGTATAGATGTAATGTTGTTGGAAGAGTTTAAGTTTTTCAAGTAATTCAATTTTTCATTTTTTTTCCTTGAAGCTACATTGAAATCTCTATTCTCTTTTGCATCAGAGCCAAGAGAAAAAAGATCACTTCTGGTACAGAGAATTCAGAGGCCAAGTCTGCAGGTACCACTTTAAAAAGTTTGAGCGGGTAATGGGAATTATGAATTTCGTAGAATCATACTTACTTTCTCTAATTTTCTTTTTTGCGGCAGTCACTGCCTGTCCTATATTGATGTTCCATGACTGCTGATGTTATTAAGGATCTATGAAACAAAACAGCAGTGCTCTTTTTATATTTATTTGCTTCTGAGCAATGTATATGTATTCAGATAGTTGCTTCTTTGCCTTTTTTTCCTCCTAGATTCATTCATGTGTTAATGAAGTTGCTGTTTGATTGTAGGTGCTGGTCAAGATATAGATGAAGGAACGGTGGGATTATGCCATTGCAACTATTGCAACAAGGATATATCAGGAAAGATTCGCATAAAATGCGCAACATGTCCAAATTTTGATCTTTGCATAGAGTGTTTCTCTGTTGGAGTAGAGATTACACCACACAAAAGCAATCATCCCTACAGGGTCATGGTTAGTTACAAAATCATCATCGTGTGTTGGGAATTGCTTCCACACAATTATGTTATTCTTGTTTTCCTTTACCAATAGCTATCCGGCATTATCTTACCAGATAAGGATTGCATAATCCTGTTTCTGTATGTATTTCTGTGAGTCAGTAAATCTTCCAGCATGTGTTATATAGAAATGAGATAGGAAGGGCATAGCTGAAGTAAAACAGAAATGACAATGAAACATATCTTCCATAATCCAGCTGGAATATGCAAATATACAATCTTGGATTTCGGTCAATGTTGCATTCCGTGTAATATTTGTGCATAGCTTTGTTCAAACCAGCTTCCTGGCTATAATTATCAGTTGTATCAACTCTAAAACTTGTAATACATGGAGTCTAAAACATTATTTTAGTCATTCTGGATCCACAATTAGATGTTTTGTCAACAGGACAATTTATCCTTCCCACTAATGTGTCCAGATTGGAGTGTAGATGAAGAAATGCTACTTTTAGAGGTAACTGTGATTCTTCTATTGTTTTCCCCTTGTTCATATTATTGGCCAGTTGCACTAATTTTTTGGGATTGTATGTATGAAGGCCATTGAGATGTACGGATTTGGTAACTGGGCGGAAGTTGCTGATTATGTTGGATCCAAAAGCAAGTCACAATGCATTGACCATTATAATACCGTTTACATGAACTCCCCATGTTTTCCTCTCCCAGTGAGTATTTATACCGCAGCTCCATGCTTATTTAAGTTGACAATTATATTTATTTTTATGAAGTTACTGAATTGTTGTATCTAACTTATTCAGGACTTGACTCATGTCATGGGTAAAAACAGAGAGGAGCTCATTGCTATGGCCAAGGACCTTACTGGAGTAAAGAAAGGTTATTTCGTTGACTTGCTTTTGTGGTAGATTCTTTTAGAAAATTTGTGCATTCTTCTCGCAAGTTACATCGGTTATACAATGACAGATTCTTCCCAAGCAATCTCTGATGCTTAATGCATGTCTCAATATGAAATAATGCTGATATGTTAGGTATTGCTTTTACAGAAATTTCATCCTTGGAGGGGCTTCCACCTAAAGAAGAGCCTACTATAGCAAAAAGAGTCAAGTATGTGATTGCATTATTATGTTTCCTAGTAAGCTCTTTTGCACTTTGTTTACTTTTTCCTTCTTTTTCCCTTTCCCAGATCTGTCGAATCGGGAAATGAAGTTCAGCTTCAGCGGCTTTCTTCTGCTTCAACTGTTGGTATGAATATCTGCAATACACTGGTGGATTTTTTTATGCTATTTGTTTTCAATCTATCAATGAACATTTGTTATGTGATAGTCAAAGAGTAATCTTTTATTTGGATTCTTGTTGCAATAATGTGGCCTTAAATGCAGGTAAAATGACATCCCACATTTCACAGGTCAAGAAAGAAGTCAAAGAGGAAGGTACGCTTTACTTCTTGCATACAGGATATTTTTGGTCCTATCAAGTGGCTCCTTTTATCCTATGCTTGTGCGTTTGAATCTACTACTGTAAATGGATGAATCTCCTCAACCTGGACATGCATTATTTCCTAATAGACCTGCTGAAGTATGTGATAGATGTAGGAATATGCTTCATGGGGAGATCACTTATCTCTCCGTGTTGCCGTTTTCCATTGAGATGTAAAATAGACACCAGTAAAATGTTTCTGGTGGGTGTTAATTGTAAAGGGAAGTATGTGAGTGGAGGTGCTCTAGCTTTTTCCTACTCGAACTGAATTTTGTTGTTTGTTGACAAAGCTCTTGAGCAGTTGACTTATATACATGTCTGTTTAATCATTTTCTTCTTTTGTGGGCAGAATCTCAGGTAGGCAGAAGTATTGGGGAGAAAAAACCTAGGGTCACGGGAGATGAAGGTCCCTCTATGTCAGATTTGGGTGGTTACAATTTCAAGAGGCAGGAATTTGAAATTGAATATGACAATGATGCGGAGCAGTTGTTAGCTGACATGGAATTCAGGGAGAGCGATACAGCTGCTGAGCGTGAATTGAAGCTACAAGTACTGCGTATTTACTCAAAAAAGTAATGAGCAATTTCTTGAACCCTGACATTAGACATATATTCAGAACCTTAGGAATGGATATTTGGTCACATGTTTTGAATAGCCAGATTGCCACCGTTCCCTTCTTTATAGGTGTTTACCATTGAGAATTTATTTTTATGCCTTTTTCTCAGCAGCTTACTATTCTCTCACACATCCAAAACCAACAACAACCAACCCCCACCCCCACACACAGCAAAGAGTTTCATTCCTTTGCATTGATTTAGCTAATTGATTTTTTATTTAACCTCATTTAGCTTATATGCGTGTCACTTTTGGCAGGCTTGATGAGAGGAAACGTAGGAAAGATTTCATCCTGGAGAGAAATTTACTCTACCCTGACCCTCTCGAGAAGAATCTCTCTCCTGAAGAGAGGGAAATATACAAGCGCTTGAAAGTGTTTATGCGTTTCCACTCAAAAGAAAATCATGACAAGTTGCTGAAGAGTGTTATTGAGGAGCACCAAATTGTCAGAAGAATACAGGAACTCCAGGTCTGAAGTATGCCTTTTCTTTATTTATGTTTTATTGATTTTCTGGGTCCTTGCAGCTGTTAAAGTTCTATGCAGTGGTGAATCTTTATCTGAGGGTAGGTAATATGTTTAACAGATGCTCAAACAGATTGCTCCAAGGTCCGATTAAAGTTTTATTATATTTGGGAGTTATATAGTTACAGTCAGCTTGCTAAACAGACAATTTAGATACTCAACAACTGAGTGTAGTGCGTTCTTTATTGCTCAATCCATGCATAAGATGTCTTGGTATTCTAATTGAGTTTCATCTTTTGGCACACTGAGTGTTGATTCGGGACTATTTTGTCAATTGGTTTCTTTTCTATTTGGCATGAGTACCCATGGGAATCAAAGGCCACTATTGCCTTGGTCTATCCTCCTTCATTACATGGAGTTAGTTATGTTCAAGCTTAGAAATTAAGTAATGATGCCTTTTCAGCAAGTTACTCTTCTGCCACGCACCTTTTTGCAGGATGTTTTTTAGGGAAACCCTTTAACTTGCTATAAATTGGTATGCAGGAAGCTCGAGATGCAGGTTGCAGAACAGCTGCTGAGGCAAGTAAGTTTATTGAACATAAAAGAGAGAAGGAAGCTGAAGAAAGTTCACCGAGGATGGAGAGTGCCCAGGCTAGTCCAAGCGGAAAAGTCTTTCCAAGGCCAAATCTGAAAAGTGATATTGATGGGAGCCTCAGGGAACTTGATGATTGGGACATCAGTGATTTTCCTGGAGTGGAGCTACTGTCTGAAACTGTAAGTGCTTGCTCAAAGTGTTTTTGGGATTTGATTTGAAAATATGTTCGACGTCGCAAATAGAAGCCTGTTCGAGGCAACTCTTTTCTCATTTACGTTGAACAAGTGGAGCTACGTAGGAACGCACTTAGAGGATTAATCACTAAAACTTTACTGGAGAAACACAAGCAAACGCTAAAGATCAGGTTAAGGCTCGCAAGTTTGGTCCAAAGAGTGGGTGGAGGAAACAATTGGAGATTGAAAAATTAATGTTACCTCTTTGCCTTCAATTGCATTTAACAAACCACCAAACAACTAGTTCTTTCAATCTGTGGATTCTCTCAGTCGATATGAAGTTACCTTATTTCTATCATGGTTCTCTTTTTTGCATGGCTGACCCTATTACTCGCTCTTGCTTTCGTCATTCCGATTACGCAGGAGAAGCACCTTTGTGGAGAGATCAGAATATTACCAACGCACTATCTCAAAATGTTGCATGTGATGTCAATGGAGGTTATGCAGGGAAGGCTTTCCCGGAAATCCGATGCGCACAGCCTGTTCAAAGTGGACCCAAGCAAGGTGGATCGGGTTTACGACATGCTGGTAACCAAGGGTATTGCTCAAGCATGACGGGTAACAACAATACTACCATATGCTTTGTGGAGTAATGCTCTCCCCCCATAGAAATCGGATAAGTGAAAACTGGCTTCCTAGGGCTATTTGAATAATGCTCAGCTCAAGCCCGATTTCTTCGGGTTGAGCGGTGAAAAGATAGCAATTCATCGTAATGACCGATGATCAGGTGTATCTGACTGTTTAGGTTAATTTTATTATGAGTTGCCAGTGGCATTTAAGTCTCTGTGCAGCACTTTCAGTATAGAAAGAGAGAAGACATTTAGCAGGACGATGAGAAGACAAGAAAGCCCAAGCCATGACATGGATTGGTCAAAATGGGGCAAGCAAACAGGTAAAAGAACACGAGCATCGAACTTGTAAGAAAAAAGAGTTACGATCGAGCACCCTTTACTGAGTAGTTACTGCATAGAAATCTCATCCCTTGTTCATCTGTCTAATTAGAATCTAACCTCGGGCCTCTCGCACCTTCCGAGGTCGATGAAGGTAATGTTATACCAAGCCCCATTTATGTATGTAGATATGTGTGTATGTATTTCAGAATGAACGGTAGCTGAACGGGTCTCTCAAACCACATGGGTTTTTGTAATCAACTATTTAATTTCGAACGATTCCTTCCTTAATATTGTATTCAATTTCCTTTCTTAGCCAGGTCAGAGGAGCCCTGTATCAGCAAATGAACATTTTGCTATCCCACAAGAACAAAAGGCCATGCCAGAAAAAAAGACAGAGACTGATTCACGGGGTCAGAGGTTCGTGGCCGAGATGGGAACAAATCTAACGCGGTTTTGGAAGGTCTATGGTCCGCACAAAGATCAAACTAACAAATCCAAAATTAGATCCATCGAGCACATATCAATTTCGATTAATTTTGTAGTTAATTGAATTTAACACATTTTTAAAATATTTAAATTTCTAAGAAATCATATCAAATTGAAGAAATATTTAAAATACAAGGGAAGATAATATATTTTCAAACAATAGCTTTTTTTTGGAAAAAAAAAGATAGAACCTAAACGTGTAATTAGTATTTCTCGTACACGATTTTGTGAAACTCCGTCGACATGGCAAGACGGGCAGCGTCGTCGTCTTCAGAGTCCCGTCCCCCTGATCTCCGCCATGGATGCCTTTTCGAAGGTCTGGTCAATCTGCAGAACAAAGTACTGTGCAGAGAATTCCCCATGGCAATTACTTGAGGACGGGGTCACCTGTGTTCTTAGGTAACGTCGGCCACTTAATCAGCTTGGTAATGTTGATATGATGTTGCGAACCAATATAATTTAGCTTTTTTTAGAATTTTTTAAATAAAATCTAAAAATAAAAAATAACTTGGTTTGATTGGCTCATAGGTAATATCACGTGGTACTGCGGTTGTACACAAGACTTTCTCCCATTACTGACAGTGATTAGAAGCGGACAAACGTAACACTCATTTGATCAATTGAAGCACACAATGCCACTGACCTACTCGATCGCCTGCTGCTACAGACAGAAATCGAGTTACCCGGGAAGACGACATTGCAATTTGCATGACATGGTCAAGAGCTCCATTGAATCTGTCTTAACCTTAGCCAGAATCTAGGAAAAACATACAGAGCTAGGGTTTAGGCATGTTTCCTTGTACCCGGCTACAGCTGTTGTGCTACTAAATCGGATCCTTTCAAGTTTACACGCATTTGTTTAAATTCGGGACTCATGAATTTTTTTCCGATCAAAGAGAAGATATCCGGACAAGAATAGGTACAATATAGATTCATTTGTTAATATACGTTTCTTTGTGGTGATTAATATACGAATATGCAGCATATAATTGCAAGAAATCAGAGATTTTAAGTCGGGATTTAAAGCGATAGCATCGTTCTCGATATGAAATTTAATATCAAATTTTCATCATAAAATTATCGACACTGCAGTCCTCTCTTCCTCCACACCTTCTTGGATTCGTAATGGGGAGAAAAATTAAGAAGAGATTGATTTGACACAGGTTAGTGTGAACACCAAGACGGCCATCGGGAAAAGCGACAAAAGTTAGAGGCGGCTACCTGCTCCGTTAAGTTAGTTAAATAAATGACTAGGGTTCTTGTATATAATCGACTGCTAAATACGTGCTCGTGATTTCTTTCAGTAGGACGGCCGTGGCCTGGCCTCCCCCATGTCACCCATCTTCAATTTTTTGTTTCCATGTACGTAGAAATGTCCCCTCCCCAAGTAAGATAAAACTTTTCCAATCGTAAATTTTTCTCTATTTATAATATTTGAACGTAAAATTTTAGTTAAATGAGAAAGATAACGAGCAATCTCAATTGATATGAATAATCTTATCATTCTTGATAATCAAATTTGTAATATTCTTAATATGGTGGATCCTATATTGTGTATGGAAAGTTTAATGAATTTTTAAGTTCGAACAAGATTGGTCTATTAAGGAATAAAATTTTATAAATTGTAATTTTTTTTATTTACAATGCTCCGTGACAAGTACTCGCTTTAACAAGAAAAGGCATATATCGATCATATCACCGCGAAATGGTCAAAGGATCGGATTACGGATTACTGATAATTACAGTAAGTTATATCGATGTAATGATAGTGACATTGCAGTAGACTTATTAAATGTGCAGAAAAAGTATCAGATGACAGACAAAGTCAACTATCCATTATTAGTTTCTGTCGGGTATCAGAGTCTTCGCTTTTCCAGTTTAACGATCACAGTCCGTATGAATGGCATCGACTTTTTCATTTTTTTACCTCATTCCATCTTGGATTTACTTTTTCTTTTCCGGGAATGTATTGGAGAAAGACACGACTAATTATTCCTTCATCATTTTAGACCGCGATCGCATTCCGACTTAAAACAGTGGTACCATGACAGACTTGTCGTCGGACTGAAAAGCTGGTCATGGCCGACGGGAGACGGGAGGCAAGGTGGTGGGGGGCGGGGGACCGGCCCGGGGCCAGGGCCTTGAATGAAGCCAGGCCACATCAGTTGACCAGACCTAGGGTTCTACTGTCACTGCCAAGTGTCCATACACAACAATTAAGATAAGATTCACGAACCGATACCATTATTAATCTGAAATCAAAAGATTACATATTTTTCACGTACCAACACTGCTACCAGTTTAAAATCAAAAGATTATGTATTTTTAATATGCATTAATAGAACTTTCTGTATATTTTTATTTCATTCGCTTTATATTTCTCTTCTTTTTTTTTTTAAGTTATGAATTAGGTATCCTCTCTATAAAGGAAATGTATACATCACTGATAAACAATAGTGATATATATATATTTATACATATAGATTGGGGTGAATTTGACTCGGTCGAACCAAAAGATAAACTTGATTTATTGGCCACTAAGTGCCTTGTTCCCTGGATTGATTAATCCCCGACAACTTCCTCTCTAAACTCAGTTTGATTTGAATAATCATTATTTTTATCGAGCATGTCTGTATTTTTTGACAACTCGCCAACCAACTTAATCTTAATTATTTGGTTAGGTATACCACGATATATATACCTGCAATATCTTAAATCTCCCATTGTACAAAGAAGAACTCGATCGTAGGGAGGAAAAACGTGGGTTAGAAGGAACTGACAACTAGCAGTATCGCAGTACAAAGTCCTCATTCTCGTGAAAATATATGTCAACGTTTTGTACGTATGAGAATATTATGTCATGAGTATGATCGACTAATTGTAATACGTGCCACACTTTAAGCGTACATAATGTAGGTCAAAGTTCAAGGAAGCCACTACGGAGGAATTTACCTTCCGGGTTCTCGCGACCATGACGTAGCCTGCG
This sequence comes from Lagerstroemia speciosa, assembly GCA_037672795.1. Taxonomy (NCBI): domain Eukaryota; kingdom Viridiplantae; phylum Streptophyta; class Magnoliopsida; order Myrtales; family Lythraceae; genus Lagerstroemia; species Lagerstroemia speciosa. The sequence goes on along the minus strand of CM075294.1, from coordinate 7,300,363 downwards.
AGCTATCGTGGCGGCCGATCCTGTGCATGGTGGAGCAAATCCGATAAGGCATTCAGGACGGTGCAGATGAGGATTACATCTAGTCAAGGATCAGACATCTACGGACCATCGACTTCGTTACCGGCTCATCGATGACAACCGAATATAAGATTTCTTCATTTGAAGTTAAGTAAAATTTCACCAATCCCTGGCTAGTAGCTTCAACCTTCTCCTGTCTTAGGAAATGTCTTTGACTTTGTCTCTATCTATAGCACGTACGATAGACCATCACCCGGCACAATTTCCCAACACGTTGTCCTTTTTGGAAATATGATTTACTTTATTTTTTTTTACCATACAGTATTTTTAAATTAGTTAAAATACATTTTAAAATTAATTTATGATCAAATTAAAATATTTTAAAAAATTTTCATCGACTCTCTTAATGTGAGAATTATTCTAAAATCATTTATTTAAAAATCTAATAAAAAAATTATTAGACCAATCCCAGCCGGCTTAGTTTATCTTACTTACGGACTCGAGTAACCTTTTGACTGCTTTCTTGTCCAATGATTTTTCCTTTTTATTATTGCCGTCCCGCGGCTATAACTAAGTCAATATAGCCCGGTAAGAACCTACTTGTAGTGTTCGACCCAAGATGTAAATTCTATTAGTTATTTATTTTTTTATTCATGAAATTTAAATTTAAAAATTAATCGAGAAGGAATACAATAGCGCTATAGTTAATTTCTCCATGAACGAATTTCTCCAGCCACCACATAATTCGAATAATAATATAGGTACTCTTGCTGATTCCGTTTCCGTCTCTTTGTTTATCTCAAAAGGTTCAGGTAAGAGCAAACTGTTTCACTCTGAACTTCGATTTATTCGAACGAATCTGATCCCCGAGATGGATCTGCGAACTTAGAACAAGTCAACTTGATGAACGCGCTAAGAAACAAATATCGAAAACTCGAGCGGCTGGGGAGAGGCAGGTCTAGCTAGCGCCATCCATCGTTCGATTGCTCCTTATTCTGTAAGCTTTTTTCAAGATATAATTGATCAACCACCGGTGTAAAATATTGCTGGGAAAAGTCAACATTCATGCTGATTGCCAGGAAGATGCATACGTATATGGTATAATTAATTTGAATACACCTACCTTTGAATATATATATACACGCACATTTCATATATATACATACATACATGTGCCCGACTAATAATCAAGTTTGGAGCTGTACAAATTCGTTAATTATAAATATTTATTCACTCACAAGATTTTAATCTAAGATTTTATTTAAAAGAAATGAAAAGCATTGAATTGCTCCATGAATTTTTATTGGCCATGGAAGGCTCCTATATCCGTTGTTTCCTCAGAGTCCGCGTCTAAAGAAACGTGCGACCATCACGTTTGACTTTGTATTCACCAACCAATTATAACCCTTTCGCGCCCACGTCCTGCCCCATTGCTTACAAGCTTGTGTGTGTGTGTGTGTTTGTCTGTCTGTCTATTTAAACCTCTCCTTCTTGCTTCGTCCAATTCGCCCTTTGCAACTGTTGCCTATACTCTTACAAAAAAAAAAAAAATCTTCCTATACTCATTCGACCTGATACTGGCGGAACAATAATCTAGCCCAGCCATCCCGAGCACGAGCCGCTCGTAGAGGTACATACTTATACGCATGCATCGAACCCTCGGTTCTACCTTTATTGCTTGTTCGCTCCTTATAATATAAACACGATCGAGCCGGTCCACCAAGTGTTGACAAAGGTGCGAGTCCAGAGAATAGCCGGACATGCACTCCTGTCCTGCGATCATTTTGACGAGTGTCTAATAAATTTTTCATGACATATTTATTGTACGTTTGTGATCTTTAAGTTACCGCATAGTATTGATCTGATCATTTGAGGTTTGCTATAACTTATAATAATGTGCAGGGAGATCGATCCGAGACAAGAAAATCAAGAAATTAAGAGTTGTGCATCGCGCGGATGGAGAGATTGAGCATCCTCAACGGCGGCACGATGAAGGTGAAGAGATCGCCGCTGGAGCTAGTGACCCCGGAGTCGGAGACTCCCAGTGGCTTCTACTTCCTGTCGAGCCTGGACCAGGCCATCCCGTTCCCAGTTCAGACCATCTACACCTTCAAGACCAGCAGCGAGACCGTGGTCGACGTCCTCAAGCAGGCACTGGCCAAGGTCCTGGTCCACTACTACCCGCTTGCCGGTGCCATGACTCTTGACCCAGAGGGCCGGTTCATCGTGGAGCTCACCAGGAAGGGTGTGATCTTCGTCGAGGCTGTCGCTGACTGCAGCATTGACTCGATCGGCGACATCCGGGTGCCCAACGATGACACTACCAGGAAGCTGATCTATATCGATCCCACTGCAAAGAGTTTCTTGGAACTTCCTTTGCTTGCAGCGCAGGTTAGATTTCAAAGGTTTCCATGTCATGCATAATACATATACTTTAATAAGTGAAATGAATGGTAAAAACAGTGGCTACCTAGGCATCTCATGATGGAGTGCTCGGACTTTCTCGTTCAACCGTGAGCAAACTGAACAGCCGGTGCCCGGAGTCTAACACCACCATAGTTATTATAGTAGAGTTCAAGAAATCGGTATTCAGGCTAATAGAGCACACTTTTATTGAATATATTTGATAGATAAATAGAAGATATTTGTACTATGAATCTTAAACTTATCAAATCGCATAAAATTAAATTTTAAACTGTTAGATCACTATCTCCAACAATATCTTATGCATAATATATATGCATGCGTTGGCTAAATTTGATTTTTTTTTTCCTTCCTCCTTTTTGATGTCTGTAAAACTAATATGTCGATCCCACTGTGTTTGAGAGTTATATACGTCAAATGATCGATCAATAGTGGTAACTAACAAAGGATCACATCGCAGATTAATTTATCAAGTGAAACGATCGTGACTGTTGACCTAATCGATTGTACATGCAGAGAACATAGATAAGATGCCCGGTCCAATGTCTGTGAAAAAAATAAATTCCTATCAGTTAATTAAGAGCATTTCCTGGTTGCGTGTTCCAATTTTGATTTCCCCTAATCAGCCCTTTTGTGCATTAGTAATCTATTACGTCGGATTATTAATTAATTTTAAAACTACTCTAATTAATATGAACTTAAATAAATAATGTCTTGAATTTAGATTCCCGTTCATAAATAAAAATCTAAATTTGGCATAGTTTTATCCTATCTTATCACATAGATATATGTATTCATTTTGATTACTAATTGGATTTTGCATTGTTACATGAGACAGGTTCGATGATACTTTATCTAATTATTCATTATTTTTACTGTATTAGGTGACCAAGTTCAAGTGCGGAGGATTCAGTTTAGGTATAGCAATCAGTCACCCGATGGTGGACGGCGTTTCGGGGATGAACTTCGTTAACTCGTGGGCCGAGATGGCCCGAGGCCTGGCCGCACCGTCAGTCATCCCCTTCCACGACCGTACGCTGCTCAAAACTAGGGTTCCGCCGGTGCCCAAGTACCCGTACGACGACTTTGTTCAGATTGCAGACGTGTCGGACATGGAGTCACTGTACCAGAAGGAGAAGAACATCAGCAGGATGTTCACCTTCGACGCCGGAAAGCTCGCTGCCATCAAGAAGATGGCCATGGCCGACGGGAGGTTGCAGGCCTGCAGCACCTTCTCCGCCCTGGCCGCCCTCGTCTGGCAGGCTCGGAGCAAGGCACTCAACATGAAGCCTGCCCAGCTCACTAAGTTGAGGATTCTCGTCGACCTCAGGTATACGCTCATACGTTTATAAGAAAAATTAATACGAGAGACAGCCTACTTAATTAGCCTAATTGTGTTAGCTAATCTCTTTGAATACGTCATTCAACATTTCTTTATTATAAATTGGACCGACAGACGAACTTAGTTATTTTATTTGGTTAAGTACAGAGCCAAAGATTATCTTGCCTGTCACACACACACTTATATATATATGGCAAACACATATTTTAATGAGTCTTACGTAAACGCATTAATTATTTTATGTGTAGGTCAAAGTTCAAGGAACCCCTCCCGAAGAATTACTTCGGCAACGTGGTGACCACCACGTGCTGCCTCGCCACGGCCGGGGAGCTGGCGGAGCAGCCAATCTCTTACACGGTGGAGCACATCCGGAAGGCGTGTGACCTGGTGGACGAGGACTACGTCTGGTCGAGGATCGACTACATCGACATCTACCGACCGCCGCTGGCGTCGGTGGCAACGCTGGTGATCAGCTCGTGGACCCGCCTGGCTTACGGAAGCAGCAACTTCGGGTGGGGTGACCCGACCCAGTTCGGCTGCGGGGACTTGGCGAGGGAGCTGTGCGTGTTCCAGAACGAGGGCGAGAAGGGCATCGCCGTGATGATGGCTCTCCCCGTCTCCTGCATGAGCACGTTCGGGAAGTTGATCGATCAAGTTTAATAGCTCAACTGATACGGAGATTCACGCTGAAAGAGAGAGGGGAAGTGGATTACTCGTCGACTGTGGTGTTTGATTTCATTTTCTTTTTATTTTGAAATGATGTCTAACGTTGTAATTTTATTTTATTGAAAATATGGGGAAATCTTATCTTATGTGTGCCATATTCAACTTGAGAAGCAATGGGACAGCCATGGTCAGTCCCTTGTGTATGCCGTGGGAATGATCCGATTTCAATTTTATGTAACAACTAAAGACCCGAATTGCTACATTATTGATTGGAATTAAAATTCAAAAATATTTAGTCACCGAATGGACCGAATCATGCAACGTGAGTGGTCATATATCTTTGTCCGTGGATAATGAGGTGATATTTTAGGTATGAGATAGTTATTCAATAATTGAAATGTTGAATTTGCCCAGATATTTATTCCCTTATTGAATTTCCCTGTGAATTTATTCAGTTTTTTGCGATTAGAATTTTCTGTTGGGCTCGAGTCTCTTTCATTTGTTGGCTGGTCATTCACAATAAACTATGGAATAAGGAGATTATATCTCATTGGAAGCCATTACCTCACCTTTTATGTGAGTTTTGTGGGATAGATATCGAGACAATAGACCATATGTTTTTCTCTTACTCTTTAACTAGTCAAGTGTGGCGGCTGATTTTGGCAAAAATCAAGGTCCCAATGAATACGGAAGACTGGCGCTCGAAGCTTGAATGGGCACAAAGCCATAAGATTGGAAGATCCTTTCATTCCACTATCCACAAGCTTACTTTTACACATTACATTTATGTAGTATGAAAAGAAAGGAGCTCACGAGTTTTCCAGCAAAAATTTAGGATGCTACTAATATCAAAGCTTTAATATTGTACTTACTCAAATTGCGTATAGCTTCAAACCAAAGTTAGGTAGCAAACTAGCCTGGCATCCTGAGTATGGGGCTTTAAAGTTGCAAATCTTGTAATCAACAGTTTTTAGCCACTTTGATTAACGAAAGACCTTCAATTACCCAAAAAAAAAAAAAACGGATTTCCCGTTGGAGTGAGTTTTGAATTAATTTTTGATTGCACAACTCACCACCTCTCAACTTGCGGGGATAGCTCAGTTGGGAGAGCGTCAGACTGAAGATCTGAAGGTCGCGTGTTCGATCCACGCTCACCGCATTTTTACTTGTGTTTTGGGCATTCCCCGTCTGTTCTTCTGGGCTTCGACCTGTGGATTGTCTGCGTCGGCCCATGCATCCTCAGGCCCGGCCCAACTTAGCAAACAGGCCCATTCCCCTTCCTTCTAGACGGGTTTGTGAAATGATCTCCAATCCAAAATCAGTGCACTGGCTACAAGCTGTAACGACCAAGTCCGATGCTTGATGTTGGCTCTCCAATGTTCGTACTCCGAAGTATGCAGGATCCAATCCCGAAATATAGTAAAAATGTCAAGTATACCAGGAGCTTTTTTTTTTTTTTTTTTTTAAATAACCAAGTTATCTGGGAACCTTTCGAGTCCAACTAGCGGGGTTGCAACACCTCCTCTTTAGAGCATACGCAATAGCTCATAAAAAATGTGTGTCGGATAAATTAAACGAACTTGATGGGATCAAGAATTATAAAGATCCCACCTTCAAGAAAACACTCTTGACATTGCGCCTATTGGGGATCAAACTTGGGAGGTAGGCCCTCCAATGTTCTATCGACTATATAATCGAGTTATCTGGGAACCTTTCGAGCCCAACTAGCAGGGTTGCGACACTTTCTCTTCAGAGCACACGCAATAACTCGCAAATAACGTGTGTCGGGTAAATTAAACGAACTTGACGGATCAAGAATTATAAAAATCCCGCTCTCGAGAAAACACTCTTAACATTACGTCAATTGGAGATTAAACTTGGGAGGTAGACTCTCCAATGTCCTATCGACTGTATAACCGAGTTATCCGGAAACCTTTCGAGCCCAACTAGCTGTAATTATAACTTAAAATTTATAACTATTTAGATTAGTAAATAAGTTGATCAATAGTTGCAGAATAAATACAAAAGGAATCTATACTATATATTAAAGCTGGTGCACTTCAAGCATATGTTGACAAGTGTCCAGACGTTCATTTTCTACATATATATTCGTTTTTGAAACGTCAAACGTGCTTGAACGCTTGGCTTAGTGGCTCTCCTTTTTCGCTTCCATACCGGAGTTCCAGGTTCGAGCTTCTACTAGCGCAAGAATTAAAAATAAGTGGGCTCCGCTCTTCTTTTGCTTTTCATTCATTTGTGGTCTAACCGACTCATGTCATTCTTCAAACAGAAAAAATCATCTTCCAGAAGCACAATTTATTCTTTATAAAAATCATTCAACTGAGCAATGAAAATGAACTAAAACTTTCAGTTACTGGTGAGAGTCTATGCAAAACATCACGGCCGCAAAGTTTTGCTGGTGAGCTCAAAACGAAGGAAAAGTGGCAAACCGAATGGATATTTAGATAACGATAAATATCAGTTAAATTATAGTTAGCATGATTCACATGTAAGTAGATAACATGAAAATAGAAAATTCAATTTACTGTCGCTTATGAATGTTTAGATAAAGAATCTCACTTTTCTGTTATAATATAATAATTAGTCCGTCTTACCTAGAAAAGAGTCATTCCTCACGCATTAGATCCAAGATCTTTTTCACAAATCGCCCATCATATTTCTCAGAACATCAGCACTCCTTATGACCCATCTCCAGTATTTGAATAAATTCCTCATTATTTATTTTCTCATTATTTTTCATGGAGTTGAATAAATCTTACTTTTTCATGCCCATGTCCTAAAGTATCTTTTTCTCATGCTATCACCATATAACTTTTTTACATGATGATACTAATAAATTATATTTTCATGTTTATAATCTTTTATAAAATCTTAAAAATAAAAATAATCTTAATAATTAATATCATCATATCAGTATATTCACGTGATTATATATTATTTAATAAAATACTTTCTCCATGTCTTCCCGGGCGAGACTCCGCCATTTTCTGAATTTCACGTATTAGAACGTATGCGGTATTTCCTTGACTAGATTATTAGTAAATGCAATAGGTGTTTCCGTACTCCATTAGCCAAAAAAAGAAAAGAACAAAGAAAAAACTTTTTCATCAACACTTACTGACAATTTTTTATTTTGGTGAAATGTCACAATTAGAAAAAAAAAATGTCGCTTTTAATAAGCTCATTTTCAATTACTATTTAGGTGGAATTTCACTTACGACTAATTAATCAGATTTTATTTAATAAGGAGGTGTAAATGAAAAAATGACAATAAAATTAAATAATTCCTTTAACGATTGTGTAACCTAAAAAATCCTAAACCTATTTAAAACCGGTCCCTATCTTGCACGGTAGGGCGAGTACAGCATTTCATCATACTCGCATGGCAGTGCATGCTCACATTTTAGGGGAAGCCACACGTTTCCTGGAGGGCCATGTGATTTGTGCTTCATGCAGAGAGCCAGTTACTCCTACAAAGGCCCAAAACCTCCACCATGCGTCTCCTCTCTCCTCCACGTACTCCCCATGCACGGTCATGAGCCACCCTTTAAATCCCCTCCTTGAAAGTGCACCAAACCGGATGGAACTTTTCGTTGCTCATTGTATCCTCAGCAAATGAAGTTTTCTCTGGTTTCTCACCAGAGTCGGAGCTGTTTGCATGTTTCTTAGTCATCGATCGGTGAAGTGCATGACTTAGTTTCGACATTCTTATGACCAAATGGATCTCTCCCTTGTCTTGGTCCCTTCTTGAGCATCAACTTTTTGATTCTGGCTCCTCTGGCTCTTCTCTACGCATGCATTGCTTGTAGTAACAGTCGATCTTCACGGTGAGACGATCAGCGGAAGACTTCCCCGATTTTCTTAAAAGAGTAGTAGCTATTGTGTTCCCAAGCAGAAGCACGAATGTGCAGGACTCGCTCAACCGCAAGAAACTCTCTTCCCAATGCTTTTACACAGTCCGAGCTTCCTCCAACTTAAAGGTGTTGCTATTGAACGACTCTACGTATTTGTAGCACAAAAGAAGAGAAAGAAGAAATGGTGGAAGTTTGATGTGAAGATGGTTCGAGTCTCCCACCCAAATGCATGGGTGCAAATAGAAATTAATTAGGAAAATATGGATAATGTATCTTGTGCCTTTGAGTGTTACAGCACACGCAATTTTGCTTATTTTATAAGATTATTTAATTTGTCAAAGATGACACTTCATTATATTAAATTAATTATTTATATCAAATAATAGGACGCATTACATAAATTTTTTACATGAATGTAGAATTTTATAGATAGTCACATTGTACTTAATTTTTCGGTTTACATTTTATTATTATATACTTTTTAACAATTAGATATAATACTCTTTTCTAATAAATTATATAATTTATTAATTTTATAAAATGTCATATAAATTTATGTAGTTTTTAGCGAGACTTGTAGAAAATCTCGCTACGAGGTGCGAGCTGTTCACTAGTAATATTTAAAAAGAGAAAATCCTTCCAGACTAATTCGTCCAAGCAGAAGCTCCGAGCAGCGAGAACCGGAGCACGAGCAGACAGGGGATAGAGAGTCAAATCCCTTTCTTTGTCTGTAATACCGCTTTATCCTGCGCACCCCTCGCCACTTTTCCTGCGCTACTCCTCGCCGGCCGCTGAGCTCAGAGATCTCCCACTTCACTGTCGCTGACAGTCCCCCTTTCCCTTCCCTTCCCCCTTCCTGTGAAGCTTCACATCTATGCAACCTGCTCGTATAAGTTCTAGTTCCTGAGTACCAGGTTCGTCATTTGGATACTTGGTAGTTGCGCTGCTCAATTCTTGCTTAATTGACCGCCGATTGACTTGCATGTCCGCTATTCGGTGTCCGATTTTGTTCCTGATTTGTTGTTACGGAAAGCTGCGATTGAAAGGTTTGGTGCAGTATTTGGGTTGAAAATGTCGAGCATCTGCTGCTTCTCTGCTTCTCGTTATGTTAAGACGTGCAGCTGTGTGTCTGATCTGCTAATGAATGATCGAACTGGATTGATTGTTCTGTAATTGTTGAGAAGCGGGAACAGTAGTTTTGACCGGTGTAAGATTTCCATTTGACTGGTTCTGTGAGCCAAAAATGTGTTTCCTTGATGCCAGGGGACTCCGTCTGTAGAAATGCAAGCGTATAGTTTTTGTCAGATCGGAATTATTACAATGGAATTGCTGGTAGAAACTGTAAACAGTGTTTACACATTGAATTGGTTTAGCGCATGGTGCGCTATATGATGTTCATGGTTTCCAGCACCTTTCCTCAGTATCTGGGATGCGGATCAAGCTCCTGTAGGTTGTATGTTTTGCGAATATAGCTTAATTTTCTTATGTTAATCTCATCCTCAACCAACTTCTGCATATCTGGAATGTTGTGTCACTTGCATTTTCCTCAAACTTCAGTGTAGTGTTCTCTGTCCTATTTAGCATTTCCTTTTGTATTAGTATTTCCATCTCTTTGCTTTGTTTGGAATTTTGTCAGTGTCACTTTGATACTGAATTTTTCTCAACTGAAAAAGAGCAACTTGAGTCAAGGAATCATGAGCTGCTTCAGCTGCTGTGATGCTGATGATGATAAAGCTCCAGATGGCACAGGTGCATACATGGTAAAGAATTCAGCAGGTAATTTGGCAATCATGACTTTTTCTGTCTCACAGTCATATGACCATGCTCAACTGAAATATTGCAGGTACTTCTACATGCATTTGTCATCATTATGTTTTTGAAAGGAGTTCAAATGCATTGAACGATATTTGGAGTCACTTGAACTCTCCTATCTTGCTCTGCAACTTTCTCACTGCATTTGCATTAGATTATTTGATTCTTGGATGAAATGGCAATCCCATGAAAGACCGATACAAAAGCATTTCAAGTCTGTTTATCGAAGGAAGCAACTATGGGAGGCTCTTTCGGAACAGAATACGCTGTTCCCGAATAATCTGTTTTCGACGCTAACTTGAAATGGAATGAATAAGATTGGACATAGCACTGTATGGATATATAATAGACTGAGTTGAACATCATGCAGGAAATGATGGTGGCTTTCATGCTTCTGATTCTGCACCAAGAGGTGCACAAACTGTTAAGGTTCGGCCTATTGAGGTCCCTGTTATACCAGTAGACGAACTTAAGGAAATCACAGAAAACTTTGGGACAGATGCTTTGATTGGAGAGGGATCATATGGAAGAGTGTATTATGGGGTTCTGAAAAGTGGGCAGCATGCAGCAATTAAGAAACTGGATGCAAGCAAACAACCTGATGATGAATTTTTAGCTCAGGTGCGGAGAACACAAGCTTGTCAATCGATTGCTGTTTTCATTTCAGTTGATCTTGGTAAGGAGATTTGCATTGCAGGTATCTATGGTATCACGGCTAAAACATGAAAACTTTGTCGAATTGCTCGGTTATTGTGTTGATGGAGCTTCCCGTGTTCTAGCTTACCAGTTTGCATCCAATGGATCTCTTCATGACATACTTCATGGTAAGCTGCAAATCCTTTTCGTTTTTCTTTTTAATCCATATTCTTCAACTAAAAAATTGTTTGAAATCTCCGAGGTTATTAGAGATGCCACTTTATTGTGAAAAAAAAGGCAACATTGCAAATGCGTAGATAGAAATTGGACTTGGCTGCATGAAACATAAAATCAAAGAATGGTCCAGATCAGAGAAGTTGAACTAATGTTGTATGATCTCTAATCCAAATGCAGGTAGAAAAGGTGTTAAAGGAGCACAGCCAGGTCCTGTTCTCTCTTGGCAACAGCGAGTAAAAATTGCTGCTGGGGCTGCAAAAGGGCTTGAGTATCTACATGAGAAGGCAGATCCACGTGTCATCCACCGTGACATCAAGTCGAGCAATGTGTTAATATTCGATGATGATGTTGCAAAGATTGCCGACTTTGACTTGTCAAATCAAGCACCTGATATGGCAGCACGGCTGCACTCAACTCGTGTCCTTGGAACCTTTGGCTACCACGCCCCTGAGTATGACGTTCTTTCAAATTCTTCTACATGGTCCTTTATGTGGTGCCAACACTTTTATTGTGCACATTTTAGCAGTATCGAATTAGTTTTGCTTTCTATAAGTTTAATAGCAGCGACCATTTTTTTTTTTTTTTGGTTCAGATGCATCATTGGGCTAGTTAACTTGAGTAGAGCTATTTTCTATATGATCCGTATTGAGTGAATCATGGAAGAGAATTTAACATTTTCATTTGTCCCTTCTATTTTTTTTTTTTTTTTTTTCTGATCAAGTTTATCACATCTATTCTAAGTTCCCTTTTCATGTATGACAGATATGCTATGACTGGCCAGTTGAATGCAAAGAGTGATGTGTACAGCTTTGGTGTCGTCCTGCTGGAGCTTTTGACCGGGCGAAAACCTGTAGATCATACATTACCTCGTGGGCAGCAGAGTCTTGTCACCTGGGTAACTCTTGAACTATATCCTACTTAACCATTAAGCACTAGGCCATATTAGATTATGCATGGTTGTTGCTGCGGTTGAGATGATTTGTGAATTGGAACTTAGGCTACACCTAAATTAAGTGAAGACAAGGTCAAGCAATGTGTCGATGCAAGACTCGGAGGAGACTACCCACCAAAGGCAGTAGCGAAGGTAATTTACCTGAGCTGCATCTTCTCTTAGTGAATCTCGCAGCCTGTTTACGTGAGCTTCCTCTATTGATCCTCGCACTTTCTTTGAAACTATGGAACAATAGTGTGAATCTCAACTCGTTGCAATCTGTGATTGCTTAAAAGCCAAATGTTGTACTGGACTTCCTTGATCACAAGACATTTGCCGATGTGAAAGGCAAATCAACTGACACATGAAATTCTCTTTCTCGGCTGCAGTTTGCTGCAGTGGCTGCGCTGTGTGTGCAATACGAAGCGGATTTTCGGCCAAACATGAGCATCGTAGTGAAGGCCCTCCAGCCCCTCTTGAATGCCAGGGCTGGGCCAGCTGGAGAAACCGCGAGCTCCTGATTCTGTCTCCGTCTCTGCTGTAATGTGTGAATTATCTGAAGCCTATAAAAGAAAATGTAACGGAGGGACTACTGTAGATTCACTTACAACTACTGATAGGTATTTGATTCTATTTGTTTACATCGACTGAGGAAATTCTGTCTTGGAGCTTTCTTTCATCCCAAGATTTTCTTCACTGCCACTTTTCTTCTATAGCGTATTCCTTAAAATTCCCAGGATTTTCTTTCTATATTCCCAGTACTTTCAACATTATTCTGGCAAATTTGATTAAGATCCCTGTTCTTTTCTTTCCACTAACCCGATGTCTGATGTAGTTCGGTTCTCGACCCATCAACATGAATGAGGAAGTGTAAAGCAAATATGATTCTTCTCCACAATGAAATGGGTCGCAACTGTGAGACTCATTAAATGGCATTGCAACAGTTACTCATCTTCGACATGAGAAGGCACTAAGGATTTGAAACTACAGGCTCCTCGGTAAAGTCGTGGAGCAACAAATATTTACAGAGGATATGGTAGCTACAGTCGGTCTTCTCACATATGCTATTCTGTCCCGTCGTCATCGAGAAAATTGAGATCTTCACCATCTACATCGTAGTCATCCTCGTCATCGGTTGTTAGTGCCCCAACCGCTTGACTATCCTCCAAATGTTCAAGATCGTTACTCAAAGTAACCATTTCTGTACATCTCTTCTCTTCACTCTCCTCATCATTGTCTTCATCTCCACAGAAACGCTCCACCTCATTGCAAGGAAACTCCTGATACAGGATAAAAATTCCTGACTTACTTGCTCGATAATTTGCAGTTAATGGCAGAAACTGGCTCGGCAGATGGAAGATGCTTAAAGGAGGAACAATTCAGTATTTTACCTCATCATCTTGCTCCAATTGTCTGTCCGTTCCGTCGATCCAATCATGCAGAACGTTTTCTGAAAGAGCACTTTCAAAGGAAAGTAGATCATCGGTGTTTCCGCGGTGCAGAGGCTCTCTTAGACGCAAATTGTAGTGAACATAGGTCAGATCATCCCATCTCTTCCGGGAGAGACTGTTATGCCTTCTGCTGTGAAGTTGGTCGTAGATGCTCCACGAGTGCTCGCACCCAATAGATGAGCAAGTTTGGCTCAGTACACGAACAGCGATCCGTTGGAGATCGAGGCAGCTTATCCCGTGCTGTTGCCACCATGACGCTGTTTGTAATGTATAGCAAACAGCTCAAAGTTGTAAAAACATTATCAATAAATCTAAGAGAGAAAATTCAACCCAAAAAAGCTGCTGCTGCTGCTGTCTCACCTGGATCGAGTTCTGTTCTTGTACTCACAGCCAAATCAGTTCCGAAATCAGCTTTCGCAGAAACAAATTCTGGAATCTGATAGACAAGATATAATACTGTCAGCAAGGGGGAAAGAAACAGAAAGGAGCTCCATTGCTAATGGAGAGTACTAAAGCATGTTTACTCAAATAAACACTTCAAGGATGATCAAAAGCAAGCTTGGAAGGTCTGACATAAAAAATACCAAGCAATGAAATTGAGGTATATAGAATGTAGATTCCAAGAAGCACATCATAACCTGCATTGATGCAGTGATTCTTCTGGCACTATCTGACTCAAGCCGAACGATACATTCATTTAGACCACGAACCACCTCAGGATGCTGAAAGCACATGGAATTCATAAGACACTAGATGGGATAAAATGATGAGAAAAACTAGTTGCATCAATTGTATATTCACTTGGCCGTACCGTTATAAAATCCTGACGGTACCGGTATGATGGATTAAGAAAGTAAGCAGCTACATAAAGAGGATGGTGGGACAAGGAGCTCCAGTGACTGTCTATCACACTCCAGAAAGGTCCATATTTTTGCACTTCATCACCATTAATGGCTTTAATGGCAAGCTTAGCTCTATACATCTCGTTATATACACACCCAAGGCTTTTATCGCTATCTATCCTCTCAAGAACTTGCACTAATGGTTCCAGAGATTTTTTCACACACTGCATCTTCTTCCAAAATGCAGAATTCATGACTATCTTCTCCACTTGTTTGCCACCTTCAGTTTGGGAAAATCGCGAAGAGAGCCATTTAATTGACTGAAACATCCTCTTAAGACAAATTCTCCGGTCAAGCAAACTCTGAATAGTGTAAAAGCTGGTTGAAATCTTAGTGTTACCAGGCACGAGAAGTTCCCTCCCTCCTGTAAATTCTTTCTTCATAAAATTCAAAACCCACGCAGAATTATATACAAACTTGGTAATTTTTCTAGCCTTTTCAAAGCATTCCCCTACCCATTTTATCTTCAAAAAATCTTCCAGCATCTGATCAATGGAGTTCACAGCACAAGGAGTCCAGAAAAGATTTTTCCTCTTCTCTTCGAGCATCTTTCCTGCAGCCTTAAAACTGGCTGTGTCCCTGGTCACTACCTGCAACATCCTGTAACGTGTAAGCTTCTACCGGGCAATACATTTGAAAAAATACAGCACAAAGTGAAATACCTGGACTACATTTTCCTCGCCCACGTCACCCACTACCCTGTCCAATAGTAGGAAAAGGCTTCCATAATCTTCAATTATGTCAGTTGCATCAACAGAGGAAATAAAATATATACCACGCGGACAAGATACCAGAAGGTTAATTATAATCCTTCCTTGGACATCCTTCCAACTATCTGCCAAGATAGAACAGCCAGCGCTTGTCCACGATGCCTTCAACTCTTCCAGATACTTCCTAGAGGATGTAATCTCATCCTGAAGAAATAGGCCAGATATCAATTGGCTTGATGGACCCTTCAGACCCGGCCCATACTGACTGACTAACTCTAGCATCCGGTGGAAGTATGGGGAATTTGCAGCAGTGGAAGGGATTCCAGCATGATAGAAAAATTTGGATATAGAAGATAAGACGTCCTTGCGACTTCTTTTATCAGATACCATCTTTTGTTTTCCTTGCCTATAATGAGATGACGTCTGGCTTTTGAGTGAATTTAGAAAAACTGAATCCAATCTTGACCTTTTAAGCGGTGGGTCAGGACTAAAGCAACTGGCCCCAGGAAGCCTCGATCCACTCATATTTCTGATATTACCATCATGAGCTTTCTCATCAGAGGCAACAACCTCTTTAAAAGAACCTTCTGAAAGTCCTTCATCCTGCTCTTCATGCTCATCCTCATTTTCTGACTGCATATAAAATGCAGAAATCTCCTTAGTGTCAGGCTTTCTAGGTCTTCTTCCTGAACGGTGCCATTTCATATTCTCCTTAATTTTGAGATAAACATCCTCTGGTGCCTTTTCACAATAAGCAACTTCTCCCGGGATCCTAGCCAAATGTTGTTTAAATCGATTAATTCCACCACTGATTATCTTATCACAGTAGTTGCACTTGACCCTTTTCTTCTTATCATCTTGAGCAACACAATGTTCCCAACCTGGGTCCACATATCCCAATGATCGAAGAGGAGCAAACCTTATAACAAAATTTTTGTCACCTGTTACTTTCTTTCGCTTGTGCTTATAAGATGCAGTTCCTTCTTCAGAATCCTCGTATTGACATGGCACAAAACCAAAAGATGCCTGCTCATATTCAGATTGCCTTTGTTTTCGCGCAGAACGGCATCCTTCAAGGTTTCTCCTCATGCTAAGACACACTTCCTCAGAAGCCCTTTCACAATGAGTGACTTCCCCGGATATTCTGGCCAAGTGCTGCTTCAACCTAAATATTCCTCCACTGACTACTTTTCCACAATAATTACACTTGACCTTCTTTTTCTTTTCATCTTGAGCAACACCATGCTCCCACCCAGGGTCGATACATCCAGTTGATCGTGCTGGGGGCATCTCCTCAACCAATGGAGAGGTACCAATGCCCAGAAATCTTATTTTCTAACGGGAACAAGCCAAAGAAAATATGTAAGAAAACATATCAAAAGTTGAAAGTCAATTCTCTTCACACAAGCACATAGATCAGGGTTGCAAGATTAGCCCCAAGCATGAATCAACTAAAATCTCTGTCAAATTCCATTTTATCAACCAGCAAAATGAACTGGAGTCGTTCTTACATATGCATGGTTTAGTATAGCATCACCCTTACACTGTATTCATCTCCTTGATGTGCTGAAAACCCCTTGCTGAGGTAGAAACTATGAAGCATGCCATCAAAAGTTCCTTTCTTGTCCTCTTCATGGCATAGAGCTTATGCCTTCGGAGAGCCTGAAGTAACAAAGGACAGCTTCATGTAGGATTGGGAAAGGCAGATACTTACCACAGGGAAGAAACAGCCCAAGAAAAGCCGGAGCTTTTCCGCACAAACCATAATAGCAACAACTTCATCTAATCTCACGCAATCACAGCTGCAAGCAATTCTACTATATTGGGCTGGTCGAATAGTTGACTGCTGCCGAGATAACTTTGAAGTTCAAACGGACCTGGTAGAGCATGTTGCGGGCAACAAGGATGCGCCTCACTTGGTCTCTCCATGGCTGCAACTACGTCGACTAAGCAGCGGCACAAGATAGCTTTCAACTTCGGGTCGATTGTCGCGCCCTGCTGCTCTGAGCTAGCAACGGAGAGCTACAGGCAGAGTCGAGAACGCCGTGAGTTTTCCGAATCTGCAGCGACAGCTCAGAGGCAATACTAAACAAAGCTGATTATACGTCGGAGATGCGGGGAGAAGGAACGGTGACGGAAGGAGGCGATCGGATGAGACGTCGAGGGTTTGCTCGGCCGGCTGTGGTGAAATTTGACGGGCTGAAGCGGCACCGTTTCACGTCGACAATCGATCGTCGCAGGAGAGGTCAGGGGAGTGCTGGACAGTGAGGCAGAACGGTGTCGTTTCAAGCACCTTTCGCTCGGAGCAGAGCTCTGTGCGTCCCACGCCCGGTTACGACCTCCCTCCTACAACTGACGCCTTGGTGGGCCCGGCTCCGATGTCATATTCGGACCAAGCTTCTGATCTCCGAGCCTGGTTTTACTGCTTAGAAAAGGCCCTGAATGGGCCTGAATCGGCCCATTTCTGACCAGTTCATGGCCCAACCAAAGAATTCATTAGTCAACTTTCTTCAGTGGTTTGCTTCGTTGGTGGCCTCCGCAAAGCTGATTAACTAAGGTTGGAACGAGTTGAGAAAGAGTACTTAATATAATTGGTACTGCTCTCGCCTTGTGACCTAGAGGTCCCGGGTCTGATTTTCCTTGTGGGACTTCTCGTGTCTCTTTTATACCCCTTTATCCCTGAATTGATTTTCACAATTTATAATATTCAAATTTAAGATTTTATTTAAAAGTAATGGTTTTCCACTTTGATGGAAGTAGAATCTTTCAGCTCAGCTGATGGAGTAGGTACCATCATCCATTTCCAAGCAAAGGCAGAGGCTGTCTCCGCCAGTTGGGGAACGTGGATGACAAAAGCTCACGATTTTGCTTTGTAAGGAACAATGTCAACCAACTGTCTTACTCACTTGTATCCGTGAGTATCCGTGATTAGAATGACATGGTAGATTGAATTCATTGGATTTTTTAATAGAATGTGCGAAGGAAGGTGGCAGAGATATCCAAGAGATTTGCATATCACAGTAGGGTCCAACGTTGTTCGGATTGAAGGGGATGGCTGATTGTATTCCCTAAAAAAGCTGCACATAACCAAAATGAATTGGTTGAGATTATAGGACACATCTTCTCCTTAAGTAAGTAAGGTATCGGTTTCGAATATTGTGAATAAAGAGAATTCACAGAATTTTACCTTATAGCCTTAAATTGAATTAGTCAATACCCGTTAAATTTCTAGATACCATTATTTCAAATGGAAAAGCTGCAAAGTAATAAAGAGACATTCATAAGCTCTCGTCCTCCTTCTTCCTCCTCTAATAGAGCATAAAGGTGAGAGTGGGTTAGCTGTAGCTTCGCTCACTTGTAGACAGCTGGTCCAACCAGAAAGAATTGGTGTTCTAGCAAAAAGAAGAAGAAAAATTCTTCTTTTGAATCTTCTATGGGGTCCCCTCGATTCAATTTTTCCTCCGAGCACGAAAGTCCTTGACAGTGACCCAGATGGGGATCAATTGCTTACAGGGATAAGAAAAGGAGAGGAAAATAAAAGGCAGGCAAATGCCTAAATCTTGCCCACAAAAGTCCTTTTCTTTTGCTTCCGAGAAGGAACCCAAGATGATGTGGAAGAAGTTGCTGATTGGCTGCAGATGAAAACGTGTGGGTTATTTTCCATTATTGGGTTAATCAACTCTTGACTGTGAATTGTGGATAATAATTATAATTAATGTAGGGTCGAGGTTGATGGTGATGGTGATGATGATGCTGCTGCATTCTTCTGATCTAGCACCATATGGAATCCAATGCTAGAATTGGAAACTGCTTAGATTATAGGTCTTGTTGGAAATTCTTATACAAGTGCTTGATTTTGTCTGTTTCTGATTATATTAGTCTAGTGCCCTGGAAGGAACAACCCTCGTAAGCTTTTAAGCTTTAACCCATGGTCTTAGGAATCTGCAGCAGAGAGACAGTGGTGCCAGTTTGTCTTGTGTTTTCTATGTCCCTATTTGATAAGGATGTAGTGTGATCCCACAACTTCTGGTCTGGTAAATCAGTCTCTGCTCGTGTCATGATCGTGCTTATAGAGACCAAAAGATCAGGAGCTTTTTTTTGTTGTTGTCATGGGAGATCTTAAGAGCCTGGTCTGTGGCTGGAGCTGGGAGGAGAACAAGCGGTTCGAGGCGGCCTTGGCTGTGGTCAACGAGCGGGACCCCAACCGATGGGAGGCAGTTGCGGCCATCGTCGGAGGGGAGAAGAGTGCCGAGGAAGTTAGCAGGCACTACATGGTCCTGACGGAGGATCTGCAGTTCATAGAGGGCGGCTTCATGGACAATGAGCTTGACTTGGAAGATGATCATAATCAGAAGTCAATTCTTCAAGTGGACTGCCCCCAATCTCTTTATTGGACTGATGAAGATCACAAGTATGTAACTTCTAACCCTTCTTTCTTCATGATCAACCTCTTCTGCATCGTATTACGTTTAGCTTGTATCCATTTTGCTGTAGCGGCTTGTCTTTGCTGCTACCGTTCCAAGTCGTGATTTTCTCCGAAAAAATTTAGCCAGAGTCAGGAGCATGTATATGCACTGAATTCTACTTCTGATAATCAGCAGAAGGAATAGAACTCCTATTGATGTACCTCATGATTTCATTCTCATCTAGACATCAACAATGGATCAGTCTATGAACGAATTCAGCGTTAGGCTTTCGTTCGCTGCAGAAGTGAACTTCATTGATTTGCTCTTGCCAGTAACTGATGTCTGTTATTGCAGTTTGCTCGCTCGACCTGGCATAAATTGAACGGCACTTCAGACAAGTATCTGCAGACTTTTCTTCGTAGAGTGCAGGAGCAATTGAAGTAGAGCAGGATCAAAGAAAATCGCTTCAGAACGCATGCTCTTCTGTTAGTTTCCTTCTAACAGGGAACTCTAAGATGCTAGTGGAAACGATCCATTCTGAATTGTTGTGCACTGGCATTGTTTCCTTGGACTGAACATAACCGAGGTATGTACGGGTCTTCATATTCATGATCATGCCATGTTGAGGGAAACACTTCGTAACTTGTATACAGGCAAGAAATAATTTATATGCCATAATTTTACGTCATGTTTGACATACAAAGAAGTGAAAAAAAAGATTACAATTGGATCATTTGAAAGACTGCATTATCACATTGATTGTCCCCGAACCTCAAGTTACTGTCCCTTCTGGACCAGCACGGACTGTTTCCCGAAAAAGGTTCAGTACAATGACAGCTTTGAGAGATGGAGAATATTGTTATAACTCGAAATATCAACAAATTTCAAGATTGAACTGCGCCTTTTGATCAACTTTTGGCCATGTAAAACCTGACTTGTTTGTTTGGGGATCTTTCAGTTTGATGGAATCCTCACCTATGACATGACAACCATTTCTCGCTGGGGTAAAGTCCATTTTCCTGCAACTGCATGATGGTGACAAGAAAGCAATGTCAGACCCACCCTAAAGGAAAACATAAAACACCGGAGAGACAGTAAAAGTTTAACCAAGTTCGACTTTTTTTTTCCGAAAGATTTTAATTCGAGTTTTGTAAATAAATAAAATTTATAATTTGGAGATTTTTACGCTCAATAGATCCACATAGGCCACTCTTAGATTAGTGGGGACTAATGAGCGTGTGGTACATTAAAAACTAAACTCAGACAATACCTATGCCTTGGCTTTTCCTGTCAGTGTCCCATTGCAGCATCCCTGTTTCTGTTATACACAGGAAACTAAGAAGAACAACAGCAACAACAAAATGGAAACAGGAAATGCACCGAGAAAACTTTTGAAAGACAGATGGAAAGAGAACAAAGAAGAGCTCAAAACCAGGGAAGAGGCAGTGCATGGGAGGACCCCACAACAGCTTCTCCTTTTTCTTCTTCTTCTACAGATAGATACATGTCTGTCTTGTCGGTATTCATGTCTCTGTTGTGGATCCATCCATGCTCCGCCTGTTCCCAGTCTCTGTTCCAATCTCTTCCGTTCTCCTCCCCTGGAATTGCATGCACCATCGAATCGAACCTCAACCATGGAACTGCACCGTTCTCTACGAGCAACCATTCCACGGTCATCGCGAGGCCTGTTCTCACGTACCGTTTTCAACACAGGGAGCACTGGGATCAGAATGAATCTGTCAGACACTCTCAGATATATTTAGAAGGGCATTGAGTCGTGCGGACTGACTTTATTACCGTATAGGGTATACGACAGTCTATAGTACAGACTCTGTACTATCAGATTTGATCTGTGGACTGAGGGTTTGACCGTGTACTGCAAGGTGTCCCACGACCTTACCACTGATTGTCGAACGTACTGTCGCCCCTATGAAGAGTTGTACTAACAGTACTGCTTGGTCCTTTTTCGTTACAAAAGAAACTATTCATCATCATTTCAAGGTTGCTTGATATGAAGGGCTGTACTGCTAACTGTACTGATGTTGAAGATTCTATGTCTAGTCAGCCGATCATTTAGGGTCTTGTTTCCCTTACTGCTGTTCCTTCTCATCCATGTAACAGATAAAAGTCATTGTGGTTTTCTTGCCCCACTCTTGTATTATTTAGTTTTCTTTTTCTGAGTTTCGGCTCTATATCCGGGAAAAAAAAATCAGTGCGGTGGCAAAAGAGAGTACTGCATTTAATATTTTTGTCATTGCAACAGACGGGGAAAGACGACGGACACCAAAAAGAAGTGCCAGTCAGAAATGAGATTGGGGAAAGATCAGTCTGTTATCCCTGGAATAACTTTTATCCGTTGAGCGACGGCCCTTCCACTCGACACCTTCGGATCACTAAGACCGACTTTGGAAAATGATCAGCCCGAGACGGACTCAAGAATCAGTTGAAAATATGTCGGAATGATCTTGCTGATCTCCGATGTAAAGTGGTAATGGAAACTGATGGATTGAGCATGAGATTAGCCTGTGATATCCAGTGTAAAGCGGTAATCTAATCGAGTTTCGGGTAATTCCACCAGTGTCTTCGAATATTGCTATTCCTCATCGTTGCCAGAACTTGAAGAAAAAGGAAGTGGCCCCTGAAATGTCTGTACAGATGAATAACAACAATTGCAAGCCAAGATATCTTCTAAATCAGCAGAAGGTAGGGAAAGGAAGGGGGAGATCCAACTTTTAGACCTTCAATTTTCTGTTGCATTCACTTTGATCTTAAGTGGGAAATATTTGAACAAATTTAGTCCCTTTCTATCATCCAAACCTGCCCTCATGAATACCAATCTGAAGATATATGAAAGCCCAAATACAGTTATATTGGGCTATCCTTACTCATTGGGCCCGACAAATTAAAAGAATAGCGAGGAAATTGAATGGGCTTTATGGCCATGGACCCACCAAAAGGAAGATTATGTTTTAGGGTTATATTGCAGCACGAAAGGGTAAAAATTCATGCAATACAGCAGCCGCATATTCAGCAGTGAATTGGAGCAGTTTTTTCGAATATTCCACAGGTGATTCGGGATCTGGACGGAAGAAGACGTTATCTGTTTTCCGTGAAATTTCAGAGGGTGATTCCTGGTGGAACAAGCTTCGTTTTGACAGGTTTCTTGCTCCGAGATTCGCTCGTTTGGCTGCCCGTCGACATATCTCATATTAAACCTTTTTGGTGAGATCGTTCCTGTTATCCATCCTTTTACTTCAGGTGAAGAATTTGTGTTATCCAAGGGTGTAGTCCTTGATGATTATTGGTGTTATATCCTCCGATAAGATCGGTTGATTTTCTCTTCACTTTATTTTGTGGTTGCCTATTAATTCACGTATTCGGGAAAAGAATGTGATTTCTGGGATATTCGATTCGCTTTTTCCCAACAAGTTATTGTATATTCTTCAAACATCACATCTCAGGATCAGGAGAACAGCAAAAGAAGATCATGATCTCGTCGATTAAATGTTGATTGACCAACAATGATAGGATACTGGAAAAGAGATAACAGAAAAATCGAAACTATGAATAAACGAGGACAAAACGGACTATCATATCAGATATATAGGAGTCACAACTTATAAGATTACCTGATCCAACTCGACAGGCAAGTTATTGTTAACTCAGCACCTAACTATTAAAGAAGTCATCCAATCTAAGTCTTGACTTCAAAGCCAAGGACTTGCAGAGAAGTTCTTCAAGATAACTATAAGCTAAACAAAGGCACATCCACCTCCCTTCTCTGCATACTCATATTACCTGATCAGCTATATATATATATATATATATATATATATGTATGTATGTATGGTACATTGCCACCTCCCTCCACCACAGTGATCCATACACACTTCATTTTACTTGTTATGGCTCTCTCTGTGATAAGATCGCCGGGCGTCCTGATAAAGCCGTCGGAGAAGACTCCCTCCGTCACATTGGACTTATCAGCCATCGACCAGATCCCTGTCCTTAGGTGCAATGCTCGGACCATCCATGTCTTCAGGCATGGTCCTGGAGCTGCCCGTGCGATTCAGGCAGCATTGTCCAAGGCGCTCGTTCCTTACTACCCTCTTGCGGGCCGGCTGAAAGAGCCAGTGCCCGATCAGCTCCAGGTCGAGTGCTGCTCAAGGGGGGTGAGGTTTGTTGAGGCTGCTGCAGATTGCACCCTTGGAGATGTGGATTACTTTCAAGGCATCGATTCCATCCCCTATGACAAGCTTCTTCCCGAGAAGTATGAGGACCCCGATGACGGCAGAGAACCCCTTGTTCAGATGCAGGTAGGGGGCTAACTCAGGGTCTATGCGCCAGTCGTTATGAGCTATGTTTTATAACTCGATTCATTTGTATGATTATCGATATCTTATTTCTTCAGGTGACCCAATTTGCGTGCGGTGGCATTGTGATGGGTCTGATATTCTGCCACAGCATATGTGATGGTCTGGGAGCTGCACAATTCCTGAATGCTGTGGGAGAATTTGCGAGGGGCCTCAAAACCCCCTCGATCGAACCGATTTGGCACCGAAACTTCTTCGCATCTCACAATGGAGTCATTGACAATTCTCCAACATCCCCATCAGTCCTACCAGGACCACCTCCCATGCCCAACTACCAACTCAACCATGCCAACTTCGACATTCCCCTAGACCAGATTGCGCAGCTGAAGTTCAGGTTCTGTCAACTTACAGGCCGAAACTGCTCGACCTTCGAGGCAGTAGCAGCCAGCTTCTGGGTATCCCGCACCCAGGCGGTGAGATTTGACCCGCCCACGGAGGTCTGCCTCGTATTCTTTGCAAACTGCAGGGAAGTCGTGGATCCGCCAATGCCTAGAGGGTTCTATGGGAACTGCTTCTTCCCTGTGACTGTTGAGGCCTCCAGCGATTGGATTGAGAGGGCCTCTTTTGCTGATGTGGTGAAGCTGATACAGGAAGCCAAGTCCAAGCTGGCAGACGAGTTTGCCAAGTACACGGCAGGAGAGTGCCAGGTCGACCCGTTTGCCCCGCCCTTGGCCTACACAACCCTGTTCATATCGGAGTGGGGACGACTGGGGTTCAACCAGGTGGACTATGGCTGGGGCCCGCCTGACCATGTTGTCCCGATACAAGGCTCGAGCATTATCCCTGTCGGGATTGTAGGGATGCTGCCTCGGCCTCAGAAAGGGATTCGGCTAATGACGTGGTGTGTGGAGGAAAACCACAGGCAAGGGCTGCTCGATCAGTTTGGCACAGTGTTATCGACTTCATGATCTCTAAAATCCAAAACGAACCCATTTATTGGAGAAAATTGCTTCAAGTGGTTGTGCAGTGTCTTGCATCTATTGTGAATTGGTTGTTTGAGCTGCAATAAGAGACTACGAAGAGCATTGCCCTCAGGTATCAAGTGTTATTGGTGGAGTTATTTCTCCCTAAATAAATATTATCAATACATCAGCAAGTCTAATAACCTTAAAATATATCAAAAGGTTTGCCCCTTGAGTTCCATTGACTACGATCGATGAATTATATGATAACCCCATGACAATTGCCTCGCCCCAGTTTTCCCCTGTATGGATAACTCATGGAAACAAGAAACCATTAGCATCTACGAGCAGTGCAGCAATGGTATCAGATGATACTAGGAGAAGTCAAGATTGACATGTTTGCTGCACGTGCTTCAAGCTTTGGTAGTTTGAAAGAGAATTACGAAAAGAAGTTTGTTCTTCAGGAGAAATCTCAAATACGATCACATTAGTGAAACATGAAATGAGTGAGGACTCAATTCCTAGCGAAATCTTTACACTTCTATCATCCAAGAAATCTCAAGCAGGCTGTAATTCCATTTTCTCCATTCGTAAGTACACTCACAAACACCAGTTAATCTTCATCACTTTCATCACTGTACGATACTAGACCTGTCAGAGTAGAAGCAAGGGACTCCTCGGCACCATTTGTAGCAGCCGATGGAGATTTCTCTTTATCAACAGTGGAAGACATCTCTGTTTCTGGAGCACTGCAGGAACTTTGAGTATCAAGCTTTGCTTTCTTCTGGGGCCTGACTTTTATGATCATATTCAGTGGGTGAGATGGCGGGTTCTTCTTTGCAGCTGGTTTCTGCTCCTGCCCAGTTGAGTGAAAATTGCATCCAAAATGAAATAAATAGTCGAAAAGAAGACGAACTTCTAATTCAATCAAATGATTCATGTTCCTGTTTCACCCGCTTATGGAGAAATAGCATGAATTCTTTGTGTTTTGAACTTGCCGAAGTTTCACTTGATAAGTCAGAGGTCTGCTCATCGAAGATACTGGAAAAGGTATCTATATGGACAATTTCATGACGAAACGCACATGAGATGTGCTTTAAGGCCTTAAAATTAGCTAGGAGCAAAGTCTGACATAGAGCAAAATTCATGGAATTTGTAAGTGAAACTCACCACAGGATGTGTAGGTTTTGCTTCTTCCAACTCGTGTATAATGTTAGACCTTGCTGCCACTGCTGCCTGAAGAGGGAACTTACTGACCAATATGTAATGACAGTATAACAACCCTGACCAGTAAAAAGCCACTAGACACACAGTGACCCTTCAGTCTAAGACACAAATCTCACCAAGGAATTTTAGCAGATTTTTAATCAAAAATCTGAATTTATTTGAAAATAAAAAGATAAGATTAAGCCATCTGCGCTTAACTTGACAGAAACCAACAACAACAATAGCACAACAAAATCTTCTTTGAAGGTGAATTTTAAAGTACAAATGGAATTGAAACAACCTTTTCATGGTCATAATAAAAGATATTACCTGGAAAATCTGGAGCTCCTGAGCCTCCTGATCTCTCAATTGCTTTTCATAATCCCTCCTGGACTAGATTTAACAATACAGCAAAATGCAATTCAGACCAACCTCGTCAGCAAATGAAGGCCCGGAGAATGGAAAGCATGAAACATAAACATGTAAGGATATACAAGCATGCAGTCTCCAGCAACTACTTTTATCTTCAACAGGTTGAATCATGTAATTATTACATGAAGAACTGTCAAGTCAAATACCAAATTCATCCTTCCAAAAAGTCCACCATGAATAAATTCATTCATTAGTGCTCTATGAGTGATAAAAGGTAAATCTATTAAATTCTACCACACACTGTCCTTACAAAAATTATCCTGTTTCTTTCATCTGATTTTAGGACTTCCCCTTCCTATTTGCTGACCCAGTTCCACGAATATCAATCAACTTATCTGACTTCAATTTCACATGTGAACGCCATGTGTAGACAAGAAAATGGTGAACCTAGTTAAATCAATTACCATTTAATTCATCTCCCTATATTCAATGTGAAACAAAACCAACTGGAAGTAACTGAGATGAAATCTAAGCAGGTCTCTCCTAATGATAGCAATATTATCCCCGGCAATCTATATTTTCTGATGCAAGAATTTCCCAATAAACTGAGATTCCAAGTTGTGCATTCTCCTCCGCATTATGCATCATCAGTCCATCCCTTTACACTTCACTGAAGCAATCATAACCTTTTGCAACTCAAAATCACTGTTTGACACAATATAATCAATCAAGCTTCAGTTGAACGAGAGCTACTCTTCTTTTTTCCTCTTCAAAGAAAAGATACCAAGGTTGAGCTATAAAGATCATTGAATATGCAACAGAATCAGAATCATACCATCTCTAGTTTGTCGAGAAATTCTGTCTCATCTTCATCTAGAGCTTTTGGAGGTCCTGAAAAAGCAAATCATTGGCACTTGAGCTCCCAAACAAGTTTCAACCAGCAGCACAGTTCCTAGATCACGGCTCTTCTCTCCGGTGCATAGCCACACTGCTCATATACTAAGAGCTACTTACTGTGTTTGAATCGTTCATTGAATTCTGCATCCTTCTTGTCTTTATTCTCCTTCAAAATCTATACAATAGAAAACTAACTATTATTTACTTTGGATAACATCATCTACTAGAGAAATATCACATGCTTCAAGCCTCCAACATAGATTCAAAACAGAAAAGACAAGCTCCAAAAGATCCTTTTTAGAATAAAAGCTAGAGTTTGCGAGCAATTATTACTCAATCCCCTGTGGAAACACAAAAACAACAACTAATATGTTCCAAAATCTCAAATTTAAGCAGCAAGTCCCTGTCTTCATCCTAAGCATACTATGCAAAGACCATTCAGTGTCTGAAAATATCATAGCTGCCTACGAAATGAGCGGCAACGTAGAGAACCTCGTAGAGGGGTCTGTCTCTTTGAGCAGTGCCATCCTCGATTCTCTCACCCCTTGTTTTCTTAGCTTCTGCTAACTGCGACACCAATTTAAGAAACAGACTTAGAATCAACAAACAGAGAAGAAGCAGCACAAAACTTGAGCTGAAAGGAGAGAAATTTGGAGCCAGATGTTGCGCTCAAACCTGTTCCTCCGAGACGAAATTCATCAGCTTGATCGACCTGGCATTCTGTTCCTCTGCCATGTCTGCAGTCCCGACTTGTCTGAGAACCCAATTGCTGAACTTCACAAGACAACTGTGAAAAACCGCTTGGATATAGCGACCCTGGAGCCTTCAAGGCGGTGGGCACTGTCTCCGGATAACAGGAGCAAGCTCGTCGAAGAAAATCCCCCAGCTGAAATTTTTTGGAGAAAATGGATTAGAAGCATTTTTAGCCCACGAAGAGGCTCTTTATGGGCTAAATGATCTTGGGCTGTCCAGGACCTTACCTGGGCTCACCAGTAATCGTGTGTGTAGCCGAGAGACACGCGCCGATGTCTGCGAGTGAAGGGCACGGCAGTTTTTCTCCGGGATTTCCCTCCCCTCTGGCCTCAGCCTCATCTTATCCGAACGACTCAGCCCCTCGGTGTGAGCTGGTCCACCATTCCCTTACACAAGTTCTTGAGACTTCATGGACATAGAAAATCTTCAGTAGAGCTTTCTTCCAGACAATAAAATGGCGACCTCGCTCTGCGACTCGCGTCTGTTGAAAAACTGCTCCTCGGTCTCACCCTTCTACAGCAAGAACCTCGTCTCCCACCACAAGACCCATGTGGGTTCCTCGTTCCTCGGCCGGAACTTCCGGCAAAGTCTCAACCTTGAAACCAGAACGTCCAATTCAGGCAGCAATAGGAGGCGGCAAGTTCGGGCAATGGCTTCTCTGGGAGGCCTGCTCGGTGGGATCTTCAAAGGGAACGATACAGGGGAGTCCGCCCGGCAGCAGTACGCGGGAACAGTGAACATTATCAATGGGATGGAAGCGGAAATGGCTTCTCTGTCTGACTCGGAGTTAAGGGACAGAACTCAATTATTGAAGCAGCGCGCCCAGCAGGGCGAATCCTTGGATTCTCTTTTGCCTGTCTGTACCTTCATGCTTCTCCTATCTAATTTATACCGTCTGCTTCAATCTTCTTGTCGGAGACTGTTTTTGGATGGTTCTTAGAAGGCGCCTTATTTGTCTTCCATAGCTTTTCAGTTGACTGGCAAAATTGATATAATCGTAAATTTGAAGCTTGTTTAAGAAATACTGCAAAAGAGTTATTTTATTAATTTTTTTCTGGGTCATGGCTGTAATCGTAAGTGGATCGTAGTGAGCAGTTTGAAAACTTGTCATCATTATAGTATCGCCTGAGGCAAGTATGAAGCCGTAACTGTTGCAGGAAGCATTTGCTGTGGTAAGAGAGGCTTCCAAAAGAGTTCTTGGCCTTCGTCCCTTTGATGTCCAATTAATAGGTAACTACTTATTGATGTCAGATATTGTTCCACCCCCCTCCTTGCATCATTGTATGCATTATGGAAAGTCTGCATTCATCATTCTAAGGAGTTCCCACACATCTAAATATTTGAATGAATAGGTGGCATGGTTCTTCATAAGGGTGAGATAGCTGAAATGAGGACTGGAGAAGGAAAGACCCTTGTCGCAATATTGCCGGCATATCTTAATGCTTTAAGTGGGAAAGGGGTTCATGTTGTCACTGTGAATGATTATCTTGCTCGGAGGGATTGTGAGTGGGTTGGACAAGTTCCACGTTTTCTTGGACTGAAGGTTGGCCTAATCCAGCGTATGTCAGACTCTTTTCATACATTTTGACCACTTTTCCCCCTTCAAATATTGGTGATCATAACTCAGTTCTAGTATCAGGAGTTATTTACTTTTGAAGCTTATGTCCTTGTATTATAATTCTATATCTTTAGCTTACAGTATTTTTATTGTCAATTTGGTTGTAGGTTTGCTTCAACTTGCCGGCCTTAGTCTAGAATTCACCATGACTATTGATGTTCCCATCTGTTATATAGTAGATCTTCTAGGAAGCTCCTGTTGCATTATTCTAATTGGTCTTTTATATTGGCAGAGAATATGACAAGTGAACAAAGACGGGAAAATTACTTGTGTGACATCACATATGTCACCAACAGTGAGCTTGGGTTTGATTACTTGAGAGATAATCTTGCCACGGAAAGTAATTCTTGCATTTGTTTTGCTCTTTATCTTGCAAACATTGTTTCATCGGTTTAAGAGCACACTGTTGTATATTTTAGAGAGAATTGACAGCAATTTATGATGAAACAGAGTGTTGAGGAGCTTGTTTTAAGGGGTTTCAATTACTGTGTTATTGATGAGGTCGATTCTATCCTTATCGATGAAGCAAGAACCCCACTCATTATATCAGGCCCAGCTGAGAAACCGAGTGATCATTATTATAAAGCTGCAAAGATAGCGGCAGCATTTGAACAGGATATACACTACACTGTAAGAACCATCATCTCGAAACAATTTTTTTAAGCAACTGAATGCTTGCTTCCCATTTTCAAATGAATATTTTAGATTGTTCTTTCAGGTTGATGAGAAGCAAAAAACAGTTCTACTCACAGAACAGGGCTATGAGGATGCAGAGGAAATTCTAGATGTAAAAGATTTGTATGATCCGAGGGAACAGTGGGCCCTATATATTTTGAATGCAATAAAAGCCAAAGAACTTTTTCTAAGAGATGTTAATTATATCATCCGCGGGAAGGAGGTTCTCATAGTTGACGAATTCACAGGTCGGGTTATGCAGGTAGTATTTCAATCTCATTCCCTTTTATTAGTGTCAAAAGTTCATGGGAAAATTAAGGTGCCAAGTTTTTTTTTTTTTCAAATAAGAATCATGTAGCTGATCATACATATCTAAATTTCTTTTTCTATGTCAGGGGAGGCGATGGAGTGATGGACTTCACCAAGCAGTTGAAGCAAAAGAAGGTTTGCCTATTCAGAATGAAACTGTTACTCTGGCTTCAATTAGTTACCAGAACTTCTTTCTGCAGGTTTGAACCATTGCACTTCTTCAATTTGTACAAAATTTACCACGAATCATTTCTTCTTTGTGGCTCACGTTCTTTATGCAACTTGACAGTTCCCAAAGCTTTGTGGAATGACGGGCACAGCATCAACTGAGAGTGCAGAATTCGAGAGCATATACAAGCTCAAAGTCACAATTGTGCCAACAAACAAGCCTATGATAAGAAAGGTTGGTCTCAAAACTATATATGCAGACTGTTAAATGAGAATCAAATTTCTCATTAATTATTTGTCTCATCTTCAGGATGAATCTGATGTGGTTTTTAGAGCAACAACGGGTAAATGGAGAGCTGTTGTGGTAGAAATTTCTCGAATGCATAAGACAGGTTGTCCAGTTCTTGTTGGTACTACAAGTGTTGAGCTGAGCGACTCTTTGTCCCAACAGTTGCGAGAAGTTGGAATACCTCATGAGGTAGAACTTTGTCAGTTAAGGAAGTTTTAGGAAGTTTTTGATTCTATAAACATTATAATTCTTGTTTTTCATAGTCCTCAGATTGAAACCTGTGGAAAACTACAATAACATGTGTTGCTTTGCACTTGACTAGATGGTTTATGTGCATATAGGCCTTGCTAGTTTAAAACATGGTGGAACACATTTCCGCATTATTATTCTTGCTTCTGGGGAAGAGAATGTACAGGAATTTCTCTCGTATGAAAGCACCAGTTTGGCTCATGGATTTACTGCAGACTATGACACATAAAACTAAACTTATTTGGAGGATTATTTTTCCCTTTATTAAGAAACTTGTTAAGAAATTCCGCAAGCTACGGCTGGAATGTAAGCCCTCACAACAGAGGCACAACTTTTTAAATCACTGCATCAATTTCTGTAATTTAGATGCTAAAGCATCTTTCTCATAACTTGTAACAAGTAATTTTTTTAAGTTTTTTCCTTGAATTTCAGCTCTTTCTGTAATATCTTCAATATGCAACAGAAGTTTAAAGTTGTCTCCATTATAAATTTATTGTTGTTGCCAATGAAGGTTCTGAATGCAAAACCCGAGAATGTGGAGAGAGAGGCAGAAATTGTAGCACAAAGTGGCCGTCTTGGGGCAGTTACAATCGCCACAAACATGGCCGGTCGCGGAACTGACATAATCCTTGGTGGTAATGCTGAATTTATGGCAAGGCTGAAGCTCCGGGAAATGCTAATGCCCAGGTATCATCTTAGTCCCCTCTTGTTCTTCTACTCATTAGTTTCCTTGTTAGAGGATTTCGTATGTGAAAATTTCCTTCTGGCAGCGCTCTTCCATAGTTCTCCATTTTTCCCTGTTGACTCTTTCTATTTTCTGTTGGCATCTTTATTTTGCAAAAGCATGCTTCTTGTTGAATCTGAAAAGCCGCTAATTGTTGCAGGGTTGTTAAGCCTGTCGAAGGAGTTTTTGTCTCTGTGAAGAAGCAATCTCCGAAGAAGACATGGAAGGTCTGGTTTTGGTTTACTTTTGATGCTGGTATTAATTTGCGATTGTTTCTTGGAGGTATGTTTAAGATGAACATAATGTTCTTCGACAGGTGAACGACAGTTTATTCCCTTGCCCTCTCTCTGATGAAAATACCAAATTAGCCGAGGAAGCTGTTCAAGCTGCAGTAAAAAGTTGGGGTCAGAGATCCCTAACTGAGCTTGAAGCGGAAGAACGTTTATCATATTCCTGTGAAAAGGTAAATATCTACCAGCACAAATTAGCAAACTGTCAAAAAAGGTTGATAATGGCCTTATCAGACTGATGTACTATAGGGTCCTGTCCAAGATGAAGTTATAGCTAAGCTTCGTAACGCATTTCTCAAGATCACTGAAGAATACAAGGTCTATACCAATGAAGAGAGGAAGAAGGTAAAGGGAGCTCCATATGTGCTTCGTCTTTTGGCCTCTTCGCACTTCTTATCTGCTGAATTACATCCATCCTTTTATTTCTTTCATTTTACTCCCTTGCAGGTTGTGGAAGCAGGAGGACTTCACGTGGTTGGAACAGAGCGGCATGAATCTCGCAGAATTGACAATCAGGTTATTGCCCATATTCCTTACTAAAATAAATTTCAAATTTTGAAATAAGCTAAATTTGTTTGCAAGGAATTAGTTGGTCTCTCTTACAGCTACGTGGTCGAAGTGGGCGACAAGGGGATCCTGGTAGTTCCCGCTTTTTCCTCAGTCTTGAAGACAACATCTTCCGAATCTTTGGAGGAGATAGAATACAGGTTTGAATTCTCAAGGCAGTAAATTTAGAATTCATGCTGCTTTAATTGAAGAATGCCCATTGAAGTATTCACCGCATTGCATCTTCAAGGGTTTGATGACAGCATTTAGAGTTGAAGACCTACCCATTGAATCAAAGATGCTGACAAAAGCCCTCTATGAAGCCCAACGGAAAGTGGAGAATTACTTCTTCGATATCCGGAAACAGTTGTTTGAGTATGATGAGGTTCTGAACAGCCAGAGAGACCGCGTTTATGCAGAGAGAAGGCGGGCACTTCAGTCAGATGATCTCCAATCACTTATTGTTGAATATGCTGAACTTACCATGGATGATATATTGGAGGTGAGTCATTCCAGTTCTTTGTGCTACAATACATCTACCATTGATGATCTTCCAAGCCGAAAATGAATTGGTTCTCTGATTATCATCATCCTGAACAGGCAAATATTGGCCCTGATGCTCCAGTCGAAAGCTGGGATCTGGAAAAGCTCATAGCTAAACTTCAACAGTAAGATGTCTTCTTTTTCTCTCCTGTTAAATTCATTGTCATTCCTATTCATGAAAAGTCCATAGATTTTCATCTTTACGGGAAGATATTTCACTTGCATTGGACTCAAATGTTTGTTCCCGGTGTTAATTGCTGTTAGAATTTTGTCCTCCCTTTTGTTCTGTTTCCTACAAATTTTGAATCCTTTATCATTTCATTGAATGCTCGATCCTTCCTCAAAGTAAACTGCCGTGATTCAGGTATTGTTACCTTTTGAATGATGTAACCCCTGACGTGCTGAGAAGCAAGTCATCAAGTTATGAAGAATTGCAGGACTACCTGCGATTACGGGGTCGTGAAGCATATTTTCAGAAAAGGGTTAGAACTTTATGTTTCTTCAATAGTATGAATTTGACACCTATGACTCCTAACCATCAAATCTCCAGTTTAACTTCTGAAAATGTGGTTGGCAATCTCTCACTTGGAAAATAGGAACTTGTTGAGGAACAAGCACCAGGCTTGATGGCAGAAGCCGAGAAATTCTTAATCTTGAGCAACATTGATCGCTTGTGGAAAGAACACTTGCAGGCTCTTAAGTTTGTACAGCAGGCTGTAGGCTTACGAGGGTATGCTCAGCGAGACCCGCTAATCGAGTATAAACTAGAAGGTTACAATCTTTTTCTTGATATGATGGCACAGATCAGAAGAAATGTTATCTACTCCATATATCAGGTTCATCTCTAAAACCAGCCAATTGAGTATTCATCAGTCATCTCTCCTTTACTTTCTAACTTTGTCAAGTTTCTCATGTATCAGTTTAAGCCAGTACTGGTAAAGAAGGATCAAGATCCGAAGGAGAATGGGAAACCTGGGAAGAATGTCACCAATGGCAGGAGCAGTAGCAACCCCGATTCAGTAGGGGCAGTCAACTCATCTTCATCTGCTGCAAGTCCTCAAGCCAGCGCATAGGCTACAGATAAAAAGGCAAATCCTTTTGCAGACATGTGGATGAACAGAATAACACTGGAACTGAGTCTTAGATTTGTAAACTATGAGACTCACGTTGAGATATACATTGTAAAGCAACGGCAATAAATTGAGAATGCAAAATTGTTGATTTGTATCATTCCAAGACCAAAGGTTTCCATTACATATTCTGTGTCTGTACAGATGATGAATGCTGTTTAGGCTCTCCGAGGATCTCTCTTAGCTCCAAGCGATCTTTTTCTTGATCAAACTCGCTGCTGAATAAAAATTTTTTGAAAATATCATTTACAGCATTTCCTTTAGCCTGCAGAATTGCATCAGCCAACTGTCAGTTAATCTAATTTGACAAGCAGATCAACAAACTGTGAGGATGCTCTTTGTAAATCACCTTAATTCCAATAGCCATTGCAGTCTTAAGTTTAACAATCTCCCCCAATCTCAAAGAGCCCTGTTTCTTATCCTTCACGAAGATAAGGGGTACCTTCCTCGATGTAGCTAAGCTAGGCAGGTGTCTGATTAGCCATCTTGGGTTGCAATCAGAAGCCACAAGAATAGCCTGCAAGACAGAGATAACCCTTCGTCTAAGAAACACGGCAGTTACAGGCCAGAAGCAAGGAGAACATCGACGAGCTTTCTACAAATTATGACAGTGCAAGCATCCAGAAAGCATCCTACTTAACAGATAATATCAGACTCCCAACCCAACATGATTTGTAATACAGAAACAAATGGTTATCAGCAAGTGCATATACTCTTCATGAACCGTAACTGGAAATGTTTTATCACACCCAAAAAGCAACGCTCACGTCAAGAATAATACAAATGCGAAAATATTGTCATCCTTCACTCTCTTCTGAGAACTCAAAATACAAAAGCAAGAATTCACTATATCAGTAAATGCCAATATTAATCCTCAACTTGAGAGAGCACAAACCTAACAAAGACTGCAAATTTTAACCGAGGGTACAGAAAGGAAGGCAACGGACCTGAAGCTGAGGTGCTTTATTATTGCTAGACATAGCACCAGCCTCCTGAGGGAAGCTACTTTTCTCACCGGACGGTGGCATTCTTTCAAGCAACCGTGTGACTTCATTGACCCCAATTGCAAATTGTTGCTACAAAATTAGAAGTACCATCTAACGACTGCGTCACATCAAACTGACTATTAAGAACTCTGATAAGTAGTAACTACCTTCAACCATATTTTCTCAGGAAGAACATTCCCATCTAAGGCTCTTGCCGCCTCAATCTTCCTGCAAAATAAGATAACTCATCGTTCAGATAGAAGACGGAACAGTGTCCGACAAAGAAGAACACCCACAATTTGCGACGCCCAAAAGATTCGAACTTTACCCTCGAATCGACTCCAGCAACTGACCCAGACGTTCTCCTTCGTAGCAGCTGCAAATCCAGGAATCGAAACCCCAAATTAAGATAAGCCCAGGCCAGTGATTGAGATATATAAGCCAATCCTTTTGGTAAACTTTCAAAGCCACCTACTCTTGTTCTTGGGGAGCGACAACGGGGTTGGAGGGACCGGGAGCAGTCTTCGAAGCTCTGCCTTTTCGGCTCCGCATGTTCTTCGAGTTCCAGACACAGCGAATTCCACCACAGTGCCAGAGGAACGCTGCACGCTTTTACTCGGCATTGCAGTGTTTTCTGAAGGCGGCAACAACTTCGAGGCCTGGGCTTGCTATTTCTCAGGGCCCAAGGCCTGGCCCGTATTAGCTCCCTACAGCTATCCTTCAGTTTTGCTTATATTGAACGTGTTGGGCACGCAACCAAATTTGAATTTAAATTTTATAAATGAACGAATTCAAAATTAAAAGAACAATAACATTGATCCAATGGTTCATGGACACGTACGGAGATGCTGAAGCACTAGCATTCCTCTCGGTTTTCCCCTCTTTCTTCCTTTTGCTTTGGGTTAGAATTAGAAGAGGCAACCTTAGCAGAACCTTTTTTTTTTTTTTTGCATAATATGATATATAGAAATTCATCAAACCTAACTCATCAAGATTCAAATCAGATTCAGTTTGTTAAAGTATAAACTTGTCTAAATCCTGGATTTTTTTCCATTTATAATACATGTATCCATTCAATTCATTATTGTAATCAAACGTGGGTTGGTTAATATAAATCAACACCTCTTTTAAATAAGTAAAGTCTCAGGTTCGAGTTTTATTAATGGAGAAAATCCACAATTAAGAAACTGTGTTTCACTAAGGATTCGACCAGAATCGAGCATGAATTAGTCGAATTAGAAATACTAGATAATGCAAACAAAAATCATGTTACTGTTATGGATTTTTTTTCAGGAGTTTGTTTATTCAGGATAAAAAAGATGGTCTATATGTGTTTGATAATGATGGACAATTAGCTGTATATATGTACACAGTCATTATCTTAGGTGGTTTCGGGATAATCCCAGGAAGACAAGAACCTCGTTTAATGCAATTAGGTCTTCCACGCATGGTTAATCGGTTGAAGAAAGGAGCACTCTTGTAATACAGATCCAAATACCAGGCTATACACGTGCTTATACTCCACTCTGTAATAAAGGAAGTCGTGGAACCTCCATATGTGTACGTGTATGTGTGTGCGTGTGTATATATATCTCCCCTTTGCCCTAGACAATTATTTTTGTACAACGTGCTATCTTTTAGGTAAAACCCTCTTCTGTTCTACAACACTTAACCCTCCCACCACGATTACCAATACTCCACTTTGCAAAGGGCTTGACAATATTGAGCTAGCTGGCACATGAAGTTATTTATTTACCTCCGGTGTGAAAATAAGAATCTGCGCATGCGTGGATTTCATCTTGAATTTCTGCGACTAAAGGACCGTGCTTGCCAGCAAGTAGACTGTACCGACCAGTTGATGAAGGATTCAACTTCTCGATGGTGGAATTGGAGTAGCCAATCTAATATATAGACGGATCTAATCAGATGAAGCTAGCTGTGGACGTGCGCAAGTTCCCCCATGTCAAGAAAAAGAACCCTGAAATATATTTTGGTATGAAACCCTAGGAGTGCTCAGGGGAAATTTTTTATTCATGAGTTGGTGGTGGAGAAAGTGGTGCAGGATTGAGGAAGTTGCGGGGACCCGGGTACCGCGGCAGTTATCCCGGCAATGGAGGAATTCTCATTCCTGTTGTC
The DNA here is from genome assembly GCA_037672795.1 of Lagerstroemia speciosa. Classification (NCBI taxonomy): domain Eukaryota; kingdom Viridiplantae; phylum Streptophyta; class Magnoliopsida; order Myrtales; family Lythraceae; genus Lagerstroemia; species Lagerstroemia speciosa. The sequence continues at coordinate 7,262,787 of CM075294.1, read as the reverse complement.
ACTGCCATTACTCCCATCTGCACTGCCACGAGGCGCTCCGATCACCGTTGATATGGCTGCAGCCAAGGCAGCAGTGAAGTTCGGGTTGGAAGCAATGGCGGCCGTGACTGTCTCGACCAGGGAAGCCTGTCGCTGCCCTGCTGATAGTGCCGGAAGCTTCGAGTGGAGGCTACTGCTGTCGTCGTACATGGTCTGCCTTAACCCTAACCCTAGGAGCTGGGAATGCCCATGCAAGGGAAAGGGGAACGTGGGAGCGGAGGGTGGCAGTGGACGTGGAAATGTTTGCATGGCACCACTGGGAGTCTGGGTCAAGTCTAGGGTTATAGTGGGGAATGGTGCAGAGGCTGAGAGACTGGCCATGGTAGAGGCATAGGGAATGGTCGATGGGAATAACATGGCGGAGTTGTAGTTAGCTGGGCCTTCTCTGCAGGTGGTCGATCCCGATAAGAGCATGGCTGCGGCTGCCGAGGTGGTGTTGGCCATAGCCACCGCCGCCGGTGGGAGTGGATGGTTGTGGTTCCCTTCGTAGGTTGTTATCAGAATACTCCTCTCCTCCGCACATCTCTGCACCTGTAGAACATAACGACAGAGACGCGTAAGAAAATTCGGTGTAAATTATTGCAAATAGTTCTTGGAATTTGATTGACTTATGTGGATAGAATGGCACGAGGATCGGCCAGATTACCTGCTTGCGGACCGGACATCCAACGGCCATCGTACACCGGTAGTAGGCCCGAGGACAAGGATTGCCCTTTGCCATCTTTTGACCATATTTTCTCCATTGGCATCCATCACTTATCTGAACACAGAAGCCCAAATGGAGTCTATGTAAGCCTTTTCCCAGTTGTCAAAGCATATCAATGAAGAAAATAACCTAATCTTTCACCAACTCGCCCCGAGACTACTTGTCCTAGTCGGGCAGTTGAGCAAAAAAAAAATATATGTTCCAATTGACATTGATAAAAAGATTCTAATAATAAATCTTTCTTTGTAACTCTAAATCCTGATGGAAAAATAGATCAAAATTTACCAGTGGGGCCTCGGATCTTGCTCGGACCGACACCCTGGCCTTCCGGAATGGCGGCTCTGACTGGTCATCTTTCGCTTGCTCCGGCTGCAATGGTGGGCTTCCAGGGGAACCCCGGGTCTTAGACATTTGATCAATATTATCATCATCCTCATCATCATCACCACGACATGCTCGGTGGTGTTTCCTTGGAGTCATCAGATTGTCGCTGTCCTTTGACAAAGCCTCCATGTTTGGTGTTGGAGAAATAGAGTCTTCTCGGGTCGTATTCTCATCGGACTCTATCGGATCATTCATATCAAGTGGCCGTGGTTCCATTAAATGCTGAGCGGACTTTATTGGACCTGACTTGCTCTTGATCTCCTGCAGAGACGTAAACTGCAATGTTGACATATGGATTTTACTTGTAATGCAAAGAGTTTAAATTCCGCTGTGGTTATGGAAAGTCAATTATGGAGTATAGTTAGTAAATAGGCTGAGAACGTTTGATGATCCCACTAGAACAGCTGATTACAGTGGAGACTAGACCTTAATCGACCGGTGACAAAAATGACGAAACAAGATACGTAGAAAATTTCTTTAAATAGAGCAGCAGAAGTGCAAGCTAATGACAACCAAACCTTGCTTTTGCGATTTGAGGGAAATGGAGGGAATCCCAGGACATGTGCTTGAGAGTCAATCAAACACGGGGTTACAGAACATGAAATTACATTTTATATGAAATAATTAAGGTAGATCGGTATTTTTCTTTCAATGAAAATCTCATGTCCGAGTATTATATATGAGAAAATTTTATTATTTCAACAATTTTATCTTTTAATAAAATGAATAAAATTAAATCTAAATTAGTTAATCCAATAAATTTTTAGATACTATTTAATAAAAAGATTACACATTCATCAAGAGGGACTCTGAAAAATGAGATACGGGATCGGGGGAAGCACAATTCCCCATTTAAGTGAGGCACGTTGTCTCATTAATTTATTAATAGACAACATCGATCTTCTAAAAAATTAAATCCAATTTATTGATCAACCCAAAATTTGCAGTTCCCAGCTCAATTTCTAAGAAACCTAGCTAGTTAATGTGTGCGTGGAGTGATGATCTATCTTGTATCGATATTGATCTTTTGAGACCGACTCCAGCCGACCGAAAATCACCTGATCTCGGAGATGAGCTTGATGTGCTTGCTTTTGCATGGCCACAAGAAGCTGAGACTGAAGATTGGTGTAATTCCTGGAGATATGTTCCAGCATGCACCTTAGCTTCTGGTTCTCTTCGTGCAATCTCTGCAACTCCGCCTCGAGCAATCTCAACTGGAAGAAGAGATCAAATCGTTCACAGAGACGGCATACTTAAACATTATTATGTATTTATCATATATATATAATAGGTAATGATAAGCATTCAATTTAAATCACCTCGACATCGGGTCTATCCTTGCTTTCCATCCTATTCGTTCCAGAATTCAGAGAAAGTAAGTTCGATACGCTCTGCAATCATCAAGGTCGTATCGGTTATCAAAACGATGTATTAATTCTCGCACTCTTCAACCTGACAACTGCAGGAATCATGTCAAAGATGGCGTAGAAACTAAAAGACGCAACACGACCGGAGCTGTATATGACCTACACCGGGATCTTTGAGGGACGTGGATCTTCCGTTGCCGGTCTCAATCTCTCGGCTGTCATCGTTGAAGTTGTTCCTGCAAGAGCTGGTGGAGAAGAAATCCATTTCCCTGATCGGAGGCCTGGACGAGTCAATAGAATTCCCTGGCTGGCAGCCGGTGATGACCTGGGTTTGCCGGAGGAAGTCGCCGGAGTGCATGAGTGTCAGGTCGTGGAGTCTTGTTTTATCCATGACTAGAGAGATAGAGAGAGAGAGGGGAACTTGGAATAGGATGAAGATAATTAGTTGAAAAGGGAGGAGAGGGAGAGTTGTTGAGGAACCTTTTCAGCTAAGTATTTCCATTCTGCTAAGTCGCTTTGTAGGGGTTCCAAAGGGAAAGTAACGGCCGCTGGTCCCAAGAAGTTATTTTATATATGGCAAAATTGATAATTATAAGATTAAAAAGGTTTTTATTTAATAAATTAATTTGTATAAGAGATTTAAAAGAAATTTGTAATACATTCAACGACAATAATAAGCTTGTCATATGTAATATGTGATATATCCATTACACTTCAACGGCCTCCAACTGTTAAGTCGAACCTAGATTATATGTGAAGCGGATGAAATCCGATGAAAGTTAAAGGAATATTAAAGAGGTAGATTCTGTATATAAAATAAGGTAAAAAGAAATAAAATTGACGAAATTTATATAATGCATATATGTTTTCTAAGTTTAATCGGTATGTTCGCCTCATATTTTTAAATTGAAAAAATTATATGATTTAGTTACTGGAATCGTTAAATATGTGAAAAATTAATTATAAAACATTAAGTTTTTTAATTCGAATATTGATTTAGAGCCAATAAATTAGGCTGCTAAATGATCCATTAACTAGTGCGCGGAAGCATATCCTAGATGGATCCCTGACGTCAGGATTGATGCAGCGCAAACGAGGATGGAAGTGGTTCCCTTGTGGAGAGAGACGTGAATGTTGGGTCGGGCGCCGTTAAAGATAACGGGCGGGTGCTGAATCGGACGGCGGGATTCAGCTGGCGATGAAGTCCACGTGGAGTTGGTTGAGGGAGACTTCGGAGGTCAACGAGTTGACGGCACGGCTCGCTGTGACGGTGGTTTACTTGAGAGTAGCTGGGCCTGGAGGTGGAGAAAGTCTCGTGGATACGGATGTACAATATTAAGTAATGATGTGTTATCACGAATTAATTAGATTATATTATTTATTAGGATTATTTTTTCTTCTAGAGATTTTTTTAGATTTTATTTAAAAAATTCTTAAAAATAATTAAATTTTATTAACTTATAATATTTTATCAACATTATCATATAATATATCCTTTATAACAGGCCGCTAGAGATGGAGGAGGAGGAGGAATCGGGAATGGGACCGCGGAATATAATAGATGAGGAAAGAGTATTACCTAATCCCACTGACTTTTCTTCCCACCCTTCCCCCCACGTCAACTTTTGGATCTGTCCACGTCAACGGCTTAAGAATCAGCCGAACCCCGCAACGGCACGGCTATGCCAGCCATCTTCACCCCGTTCCTTCCTCCCGTTGTGCCTCCTGGCTGGCGCCGATGTTTTCAGGGGGTTAAAAAGGGTTAAAATGGATAAATTAATATGAATTAGTTGAATTAATTCGAGACTTATAATATTTTAGTCGGTTGATCAAATTTAAATTTAAATTAGTCATAATTTTTGAATATCAAACAGTATATAGAAAAAGGAACGGTAGGTTTATCTTCCTTTGACATGTTGATTTCGTGACCCTCGTCTATGACTTATAGCCAGTGTTGAAAATCATGCCATGCAATGGTAAAATTCAAAGTTCTCGTTTTTGTTTTGACATAAGTTGATTGGAAATTCGGAGTACATCGTATTGATATTTTATTTTTTAATTCTGAATAGATCGATTATAGAGGTTTATTTTTCTTGATAATGATTATAGAGTTTTGTTTAAATGTATGATTTAGTTGAAATCTAAATAACTCTCAATATAAAAAAAATATACGTATTGTTTCGATTTGGTAGCACTGCAGTGCACAGTTGCCTTATTTTGTTTCTTCACTTAAAGCTTGAACTTTATATTCGGTTCATCTTGATGGGCATTGATCAAGTTTCGTCTCAATAAAAGGCTGACTGGGATTATTAACAAGAAAGAGTTCGAGTTGCTCGGAGGAGAGAGTCTTCTTCGTAACAAGCATATCACGTCACATACAAGACTTTCTCTGTTGGAAGGGCCAGCTGGTCGGTGGCTCGCCCAAGCTGGTCAGGGTTGTGTGCTCCGTCTTGATGACAAGCAGGTCAGGTTTACCGGTCACTGCTACGCAAGCATCCATCATGTGACATACGCGTTACCATGTTTCGGTTTTACTGAATCAGTCCAAACGAGACTAATAATGAAATGGCTGTATTTTAGCCGGTCGAGACAATGAGCCACTGGAACGAGGTAGGAAAATGTACAGGCATTAAAAAAAAACTTAAATTGATTGTAAGAGAGATTTTGTCAATAATGACGATCGCGCGATGACCGGATGGTAAATTAATATATGAGCTGGCTAGGGTTTCATTTTTCTGATGGGAATCCCCTCTTAAATAATTAGCTTCTGCACGTTCAGAAGATCTTCCTTGCAGATACTAATCAAGCCCCAGCTGATCGAACCGCAACCTGGGCCGTGCAACAAACCTTGGATTATTAATTTCCCGAGACAAAATAGTATTGATCATGGATCAAATTCCAATCCATTTGTCAAACTGACGTTCGCGTTCTCACCAGATCATTATCAGAAGTCGTCACCAACTTATACTTTCGCCGGTGAAAATTTGGCTAGTTCTATCATATGCATATCGATCCCATAGCTTTATTACAGTTCGATGAAGGATTAGTCGTGGCACTCTGGTCGTCTCTCTAAATGCAGAAGCAGAAAAATGAATTTGATGAGCACGGACAGTTAACTTTCCAAAATCTCTTTTTTTTTTCCTTGGACTTTGTTATTTTAAATTCTCCCTTGCATTTTTTAGATAATTAAAAAGGAAAGAAAATATATTTTTCGGGATGCAATCCGACCCTAATTAATTCAACTTTGAACTGAACTAACTTACAAATAAATAAAATTTTCGGCGAATTTTCGGCGAATTTTTTTCTATTCACAAGGTTTGTATTAGAAAAGTTGCTTATTAAAGAGAAAATAAATTAAATCATTTTAATTAATTCATATTTGTAAAGAAAATCACTCTAAAAATTAATTCATATGGAGAATTTTGATGGATGTGAAATGAAATTTAAGAACATGTGCTGGACGTGTATCATCATGCATCTAACAGTAACCACCATTTTTCATTTCCTTAAAGCAGAAGAAGAAGAAAAACATCTCAGTTAATTAATTGGTCAAAGATGTGGAAAATTTTTGTCAATATTGGAGAATATACTGATATGATATATCGTCTTTCAATATGCAACCCCCGGTATTTCCGGTTCGTTTCGAGACAAAGTATTGAATGGGAAACCAAAAATAGAACAGCTGGAAGGTCACTCTCTTACTCAAATAAAATAGAAGCATTGAGAATGATCCGTGGCCGTCTCTACTTCATCTATACCATATATTATAGAGAAATAATGTCACATGGTATTTTCACGTGTACATCAAAGTCAATGAGGATTTCGTTTCTTCTTTGTATTTATGTTACAGCATTAATATAAATCAAATTCTTCCCTGCAGAATTTCTAGACACGTGTAGATTAGTTCTCTACTTACCTTCTGAATTTTAATAAATCTCACCGATTCAGACTTGAACATGAACTAGTAACCTATTCACTTCCAATTCATGAGAAACATACAGATGTGTGGAAGCTGAAGAACTGCAAGGTTATTCCGTTACATTTTAATAATTGAGTATTGTGTATTCAAAGTAGAGAAATGCTACTTGCCTGATATCTTTTTAAAACGGAATAGGGAAATGAGATTTGATTTATCGAGAATACTTTTTTATCCGCACAATTGGTATTCAGAAGCGTATGAGCTTATAACTAATTCAGTTCGAACCGGGTCGGTCCAGTAAGTTTAAGTTCTCACTAATATACTAACATGAGGTTGGCCTAGTAGTTATATCATTAGACCCTCAAATGAATTATCACAAGATTGATCCCCAATTTGATGGGATGGTCGACAGGAATTTTTTCAGGGATCCCGGCCCCACCGTAGATTAGTCTCGATGTGCATTTCGACTGGTTCAGGGATATTGCGTGGTGCGAACAAAAAAAAAATTCTCTCCAATATGAGTTGTCCTTTCCCACTTACAAATACTTTGCGACTTGTTTAAGGGAATCAAATGTCAAGCTATTTGAATTAATTCGGTATTGAGTTGGGATTAATACGTAGCTTGTTTGATTCTTGATAATGGATTAGGAGGACGCTTTATTCTTGCTGCTGAGGGCAACTCATGCATGATATTTCTCTGCCGTGGTAGCCGTGGATTGACCCAAATGTTGTCGTATGCAGAAAGGCGATTGAATATCGGACACACTACCAACGATCTTGTCGCTTACGTAAAATTAGGGGGTAAAAAGAAAATTAATTAGGGAAAAGAAACTTCACCATATATTATTGATCATCCGTTGCATATAGCAACCATATTGTCACACACACATATATATATATATATATATATATATTCTATATACGTGTACAAGCCGTAGAATAGTGTTTAATTAGTACAAATAAGAGATTGGATCAATATGGTTGGTTGAGTTGGTATATGGTTAATTCATTTTCGACTTTTATAAATGAAACAAATTCACGTTAGAAAAATTTTACTTCTTGATGAACTGACTCGACTCGAATTTGAATTAATTAGGGTTTATCAAACTTATCAATATTAGATAACCTTACGTAAAAAAATTGAGAGTGAGGCACATTTTTTTTTTATCGAACTGGACTTGACGTTAGTGGACAAATAATGTCTTCTTTTTTTCAAAGATGCATTATATATATTTGGCAATTAGTTTAAGAAAAACATGAGGCAAAACGTTTCCCTCACTTTAACAAAAATGCAAAACTATTTGGCATTAGAAGGAGTGACAGATCATGATATAGAGAAATTAGAGATCAATAATATATGACTATGTTGCACTTAATTATCAAAGAAAAATAGTAATTGTAGCTTAGCCTTTTTTTATCACGAATGAGGCCTAATAGGCCGGGATAGAGAAAGCTCCTCTATCGTTCAAACTTGGCATTCGATCAATCATGTTCAGAGCGGCATGGGAAGAAAATAACCTTCAAGATAGCGTGGAATCGAGATGGAAACTACTCCATGTCAAAAAGCACCATTTTCAAAATCGGGAAATGTTCTGTGGGGCAACCTTTGACGCTTGTGGTCCGAACATGATAGGGTAGGGACCGAGAAATTCGCAGTCCAATCGATGAACATACTTCCATCCATATGCCAAGTCCGTGCATGAATTCTAATGAATTGAAACAAATCTCTCTGTTTTATCACTATACAGAGGTCATTGTATCCTGCTGCTGTACAACGGTGACCGTCCGATCATGACTGGATGTGTGCTCAATAGTTACATCATATATCTATTTTCATATGTTACATAAACCGATTACGGTGGAAACGCTCCCATGCAAACCCTAATTTTTCTCTCTCTTCTTCCCACAAAACTCATGGTGGAACCGCCTAATTAATCTAATCAATAAAACCCTAAATAGAAATCTAGGGCTTCCCATAAACATACACGCAGCCCCAAGCTAATTTCACTTTGGGGTCCCTCTATGGTAAATAATGTGGGAACTTTCTGTTGAACGATGGGAAAACGGACTCGATGGTTTTGTACATAAAATCGTAGAATCATCCTTTTGCTTTTGGATCCAAGAGTATGTCAATAGGCCTGCTCTAATTTTATATACATAAGCCCTAAATATGCACATCTTAATAAAGAACCCTAAAAATTGTTTCACTGATTAATTCGTTTTCTTTTCAATTCTTTCCGCCGTGTATTTCCAGAAAAATCACTTTCAACGTGCAGCTAGCTTGCACAGAACCTTCACGAACCCGTCGGAGTTTCTTGTAGTTCATCAATCTAATTTGGAATTAGTAGCTGTAGACAACTTAGTTTGTAATTATCCATACCTACCGGAAGACATTGTCAAGTGTTGTCTCTAGATAATGAAATAAGTTTAACCTTTCTGCTACTTTGGCCCAAAAAAAAAAAAAAACCTTCCTACTACTAACTATCATGGGACACAGAGAGGATATACAAGTAGAAAAGACTAATCCAACATTTAATTCAAGTATTATTAGATTACAGAAAATATTAAGATCATGAAAAAGATTTGAACCGGTGCAAAAGTTCCTGCGCTTATGGATTGGAATGTGAAATTGCAGCTTGTTTAAAAAATGTGAAGTCAATTATAAAATTTGGTAAGTATGGATAAAATGATCATGAAATTGATGTAATCTTAGAATGTCGTGTGTGTTGGATGCAAAAACTTGCAATATTTCAACCCATCTAGGGCAGTAAACTTTGAGAAAGAGGAAAAAGATATTAAATGATCATATTTCACAGCGACATAGTGAAGAAAAATTAAATAAATTATTTTGATTAGTAATAATTAAGATAATTATTCTGGTGATTAGAACTAATGTACTCATTTGTCACAATTCGGTTGGTGTTTCCTCACGTCACTTGGTGAGATAGAATCATGTAAGAATTTCTCAAGAAAGATGGCTCGGTACAGTTGGTATTACTTTGGACCTGAGACTAGGAGGTCCTGAACTCCCTCCATCCCTTAATTTCATTTTTGTTCTATCATCTTCTATACATATATATCTCATTTATACACCGAAAAAATATAGTGAATTTTAAGTAGAAATAAATACACTCCAAGTAATTATTCTTTGGAGCCGTGTTGATTTCAGTGAGAACATCTTGTAATCTTTTATTATCTTATTATTTTCCTTTCAAAATCCGTGTGCGTCTTGTCCAATTAATAAATTAGCAATTTTTGCTTGAATATGGGAGAAAATTAACAAAATTTAGCTTTAAAGAAAGTAGGGACTCTTGCACTATTCCTCGTTTGAAAGTAGTGAATATATCGAAAACAGCTTGCCTGACAGTCGATTAGGCTTTGGAGGTTTAAGAAAACAGGCCGCTGTTATTAGAGACGAAGAGCACCTCAGCAATTGGAAAAATGGATCACATGGACATGGAAATTGCCGCGTACTTGCAAGTTCGAGGGGACCGACCGGTCAGTCACATTTAGTATAGATCGTTATCATCCCGACACGACACTTTTGTTCTTGCACTTGTTAGTTATCTGCTGTGATATATATCTCGTCTTACCTTACATAGTGTGAAGGGGGATTTCTAATCTTCAAGCTCAAGGTCCCCATCAAATTGATTAAAGTTGTAGTCGTATTTTCTAAGCCTTCTGGAGAAAGAATCAAACTTGGGATTGATGATTACAAATTGAGAATGGTATTACTGCATTAATACTAGGCGGGTGATAGTGGATGATATCAAAATCCGATTCCACACCTAATCTTTCCCGAACCTCTTTCATCACATTTTCATCTTGCCCGGTTTTGGCTTGCTAATAAGCTAGCTAGCAGTATCTCACAAGATGCAAGCATTCACGGGAAAGACTAGCTCGAATGATCTCATGGAGAGTTACATGGTACATCATCTTATTACACCTTGGCCACGGCTCTCGGTCGGTGGTCGGGATGAACGACTTATTGCTTGGGAGATTCCAAGTTACCTCACCCTTATCGATCAGGGGGGTTGGTGGAGGAAAAGGAAATGTGGGTTTGCTTTTCCCGAGGGTTATGAATGATATGGACGGCCATGTTCGTTAAAGATCCAAATCACACGTTAAAAGATAAAATAAAACTGGAAGGTATAAAACATTTAGAATAAACAGGGCCTGATTTACTATAAGTCTACTGAGAATTTAATTCAATTTTAGATTAGACATATGAATTATTACTGATATTTAGAAATCCAACGGTCTCTAGCTAATCAAGTTCGGATCACGTGAGCCTACTAGGAGGTAAAGCTCTCCCAATGCGAATTTTTCCTATTCACAAAACTCGAATCCGAGATTGTACTTTACCATCTCAACCAATCCATCTCAGTGAAACCTCGCGGTCTTCAATGAGAGGAAAAATAACAGCCGCTGGACACATTTGAACCGGCACGTCACTCCATTTGGAATTGACTTGATCAGAAATTTCCATTTATTCCCTCCCCGAAAGAGTCCTCTCCTGATGCCGATGGGCCTGCATTATTTCCACGGGAAGGTCCACTTTTTTTTGGAACAGATCGGCCAACTTGTTGACAGCATTGCTGCTACTACTGATTGCTTCGTAGCATACACACACACACACATATATATATATTGATGGTGTTCGGCACTGTAGCAACCGAGTAATCCATTAGACAGTGTATTATACGGCTCGGGGCCTTCATTAAATCCCAGATACCTGCCCCATGGGAAGTCAATCATTGGACCAGGCTTACTGCATGCCGTCACCTTACCAGCAGACGGGTCCGTCCCTTGGAGGCTCTTCGTGGAATAATTTGTTTCCGTGGAACTTAAGATAATTTTTAATATGGGACTTTACGGGCCTTACCAAAGGTTGAATTACAGATACAATGTTTCTGTCCATACAGAACGAACTTATGGATGGGAAGAAACTAATGGGCTTTGGAGAATTGGAAGTGTGAAAGACATATTCTCGGCTGCTTTGTTCACGAACATTTAATGAATTTGCAATTGTACGTATCTGTAAAACGAACATGATAGGCAGGACATGGGTTTCCATGCTTTGGTGTGTAGAGGGAGAGAGTTCGAAAAAATAACCTAATAATACTCGAAAGGTCAAGTAAATTTGACTAATTTAAATTCGAGTTAGGCTGGTTCACTAAAGAAATGAAACTTCTAGGGTACAGAGAACACAGGAAGGAGATTTAGTACAACTTCATCATTCTTGACTTGCTATATATGTTCAATTTTTATTAAGATTTTCCCTACACCTTTTATTTCACCTCATCTTTGCACTACTACTTAAAAAGTCCATGGATTTCGTTTGCAATGGATTTGTAGACCACATGCACAGCCACCCGTGGTTGAAATTCTTGGTTTCTGGTTGGACGTATAGCTCAGAAACCAAACTTGGATCCGCATGCATAGGCCAATATAAATAGATCAGCTCGACTGGGCTGTGTCGTATGTATGTACATACATATATGTGTATATATGTGTTAATGCATATATGGATGTTAGATGGCATTATATACATACGCTGAATTAAATTGTGGCAAAGAGACACCGGGACAGATTTAGAAACTTGGTTCGGAGAGGCGAAATTTTATAGGATGCTAACATGACAAATCTAGGGGGGCGAAATTTTATATGATACCAATATAACGAATTTAGGTGGATGAAATATGATAATTCAATGAAAAATTAGATAAAATCAAGTGATATTTGTATAATATATTAAAGACCTCACCGGCTTCGAGGGGCGATCGCTCCGCGTACCTAAGGCTGAATCTATCCCTGAAGAGACAGCAGCGGTAACCAATGGTGCGTCGTGTCCTCCTCATGCATGACGACACATTATATACATTCCAGTATTTGCTCTGCGTGTGTGTGTATATAAGTATGTTCCTCATTCTCATAAGTAGAAAAAGTCGCAGCCGAAAATTATTTCAGGTTAGTGTGTGAGTGTATGTGTGTGTACATATATATATAAATATAAATGAAATTGAATATAATGGAATTTTACTCTCAATTAAATAATAAGAAAGCCTAAGTAATTATTAAATAGAGATTTCGCTTTTCTCCTTTTTTTCTCTGTGCCCTTCATCGATCCTTCTATTTTCACGAAGATATCCTCTCTAATAAAAACAAGTTAGTATATGCTTATATATGTATTACGTGCATTTTAGATCATTTTTTTAATGTACACATCACAGGATCGATCACTATCAAGCATTAAATGGTTCGATAGGACTATCGACTCATCATTTAATCTGTACAACCATCCACAATCAATAGGTTCTTCTTTTTCCCCTTTCACGGATACATGTATACACGCACAGGTGTTCATTTATTTGGCGATCACAAGACCAGCCTGAGGCAAGTTGGGGGTCGGGTCCCACGGACTATCTAATCTAACGAGGATGCCGTTGTCCTGGGCCCTTCTCTGGTCCTGGTCCGGAAGTTGGATGTGTCAAGTAATAGGTGTTACAAATAAACAATTGTTTAAACGTGATAGAGATTAAGAGTTCGATCCTTATTATGAAAATTATGTATTTATTTTATTTATTTTTAATTTTTATTATTGTATTAGGCTTATATCTTTTTTTTTTTTTTTTTTTTTTGGTCGCCAGCCACGGTATCCAAGCAGGCCCCACCAGCGGTGAGATGGCATCTTTCAGCCAACCATACTTGACTAATCCGTTGGTCGCCCCGGGTCGCACGCCTGGCAATGGCGGGTGAGGCTCCCAAGAGGGGTGTCTGCGTACGTGAGGTCTCGAACCCGAGACCTCCTTAAGCGGCACCGAGCTGCTTACCACTCGGCCCAACCCCTCTTGGTGTATTAGGCTTATATCGCCCTTATGGCAGAGAAAATAAAAAGAGATCTAATGGCGCCGACGCTGCCACGTCATCTTTTTTACTGCTCCCCGAGGGTATCCGAGGAAAAAGTACGTCTCGATGGGGGACAAGGTGGGGAGCAGGGGCACGTGAATCACACGGGATCACGTGAAGTGCACGCTTTTGAGGACGATGATTTGCTGCTGTAGGGCCCACGGGAAGGCCTGTGGGGGTGCCCCACCCCAACTTGACAAGCCGGAGGAAGGATCCAGCATCTCCACGTGCATACTAGAGGTATCCACGAGTATCTGAACGCACGTACCGGAATCGAAAACTATTTCAACCAACTCCTTATTTAGTACAGTGACAATGCAAATGGAGATAACAACGATGATTATATAATATGACCAAGAGGGGTTGGGCCGAGTGGTAAGCAGCTCGGTGCCGCTTAAGGAGGTCTCGGGTTCGAGACCTCACGTACGCAGACACCCCTCTTGGGAGCCTCTCCCGCCATTGCCAGGCGTGCGACCCGGGGCGACCAACGGATTAGTCAAGTATGGTTGGCTGAAAGATGCCATCTCACCGCTGGTGGGGCCTGCTTGGATACCGTGGCTGGCGACCAAAAAAGATGATTATATAATATGTCGAGGATAAAAATAATTAAGGAAATAAATTATTAATTAGATTTTTTAAATATTGAGAATAATATTGATGGTAAAATTAGATTATGAATAAAAATAATGGTTATATGAAATATTATGGATGGAAATAATAATTTACTCTAATTTTTATTAGTGCATCAACTAAAATATTTAATTTTGAATTAAATTATCGAATAAATTATCTTTTATCATCCGGATAAATAGGCAACCTGTCATTGAATATATGGAGGCAAATGCTAGCGATGATCACTTATATCAATCTTGCATCTATAATTGGCAGGCATAAATAGAACTAATGGAACAGAATTAACCCGAATGCAAATGGGTTCTCGAGGTCCATATAATTGATTTCATTTTAATATATATATTTCGCACGAAACAAAATTAAAAGTAAATAAAAATAAAATAGTAGGTGGAACACTATTGGAGATAATATTTTAAAAATTAAATTTTTTTGTTGCGAAAATTAGGGAGTGAAGTGGAGAATTTTATACCGGTACGACGAAATTATTTTATTGTTGATATCTTAGTTATACAGTGACAGGGGAAAGTGAGGGAGAATCCAAGCCGTTGAGATGAAAACGACGATAATGATATAGTTCAAGCATATAAAATTATTATTTTATCCTTAGACCGAAAGAATATGTAAAATTATAATATCTAAATAATGTATAGTGCAGATCTAGAAAATAATATCGAAATTCCTGCGTTTTCATGTAATGGTAGAAATATAGCTGTATTCCTCTGGGTCAAGAGAAAAGGGGATGATAACTTGATTATTGTACGTATTTGTATACTTAAAAATACGTAAAAGACCCGGTATCCATGAAAACCCAACAAAACATGATGATACCATAGAAGGATAAGTCGAGCAAACCCTCCGGCCGCCTTAGGGAAATGAAATCGTATGAAAACTTTCGGTGGCAATTTCGAGTGATCAGTAGAGCACCGAGCCACTCGTCCCCATTTCGATAGGGAGAGATGATGGTCCCAGCAGTTGCAGGGTACAGGTTGGTGGCCATCTCCATAGTAATTAGGCTTTCAAGACGTCCCAGTGAATTGCACAGTCTGCGGGTCCACAGACCAACAATTGCACCTAACACCTTCAATTCCTCTGTGGGCTTCAATAATTTCCCTTAAACTTCTACCTCTCTCGTCTCCTCTCGTTCTCTGTGTTCCTGAGTGTTCTTCACATACACTTTCTTCTTTGCAAACCCTCATCAGTCAAGCTAACTGATTCGTATTCTTCATTGGATCGATATTCCATTGATTGCAGTGATTGTATTCTGCTGTTCCAGATCGGTGGAGAAGAAGGGTTTGCAGCAGAGAGCAGGATCCTACATTGATCGCATCGTCGGTGTGAAACCCTCCCAAGATCTTGGTTTACAGACTTTGGTCTTAAGCTGCCCTAATGCGGAAAGCGATTTACGACTTGTTTACCATTCCAAGGAGGCCACCGGATCCGGTGTACGTATTCATTTTCTTAAATTTTCAAGTGATTCATAGCGATACAGTTTAAACTAATATGGTATGTTATCTGGAAGCATACATATTGCTGGATCTAGCATATATATGATATGAGACCTCAAGGCTCATCGGACCAGACCGAACCGAACTTGGTGACAAGTTCCTCTTTGATCCCTTGTGGTTGTGGTATTGTTCCCAACTTGTTAATATTGTGTTCGTTTATTTTATCGGCTTCAAATACAGGAGCAGCCATGATTTTGAGGAGCTGGTGTGGGAAAATGGAACCCTTCTCATGCGAGGTCGGGGTAATCGGAACAATGACAATGACCTCGTGATCTCTTCCTCCGCGTACAGTCGCTTCTCTGACAATGATCTAGCGGGATGCGAAGGGGAGGGTGATGTTCGTGAAGAGGAGGCTGCGAGGTTAGGAGCCCATAATCGTGTGTTCGTGTTCGCTGCAGCGGACACGAGTAAACCTAATGCCAGGGTTCCTCGGCCATGCCAAACTCCGGCTCCTTCGAGCTTTCTACAACCCGGGGTCGACTGGAAACACAATCCCCCTTCTAAGAACGGTTTCTCCAAGCCAAGCTCAAGATCTCCCGGCGGCGAGATGAACAAAGTTAACTTCTCCCACTTCCTAGGACTCAATTATCCTCTAGTCAGTGCCAGTAAGGATCCAGGAAGTGGAGCCGGTCGTACTAGAATTAGTCCTATGAAAGTCGAGATGGATAAGCTCGAGGAGAAGCCAATGGATTCTCGGAAGTACTCAGCCCGGTTAGCGGCAGAGACCGAGACTGACGCTGAGTCTTTAAAGGCAGTGTCTTCGAGGTTCAGGGCCGGCGGGGAAGATTTTCTAGTCCCAGATGAGCATTCTCAAGCTGTCGGCAGTAACTTCATTGAAGATCATGCGAGTCAAGACACATCATTTGATGATGATCATCAAGTACCCAGCCCAGACTCGAGCACAGAAGCTTCGAGTTCTCCTCTGCCAAGATTGAAGCGAGCGAGGTTCGATGAATCAGAATCCTCATATCTGGAAGAAGTAAGCAAGCCCTTGTCAACTAAACTCCTCCTTCAACAGTAAAAAGTAATCTTTGTCGATTGCATCTGAAATGCAGAGTGCCTGCGTTCTCCTTCATTGATATTTAATCGTCTGGTTGTAACATTGGATTTCGATTGCAACTGACAGGACGAAAATGAAGAAATGGAGGATCTTAAAAGAACATTAAATCATGCCAAGGGGGGCACTGCTACGAAAAGAAACTGTCCGGGATTTCATGATCTAGCGGAAAAGGTGAGTGAAAAAGAAAAATTTTGCCCTAACTTCTCATCGAAAATTTGGGAATCTCTCTAAGGGTTTGTGTTTTGGTTCCGTATGTGAAGTTATGATCTGATAATATAGCCCTGATTGTGTGGATATTTGCAAACAGGAGCGAAGAGATCAGATTGACAAGAGAATTCGAGCATTACAAGAGCTTCTTCCGAATTGTGATAAGGTCAAGATCTCATTACTCGATACGGGGTCGAACATTGGAAGTGATGTTATACAATCTGGTTTCCCTTATTGGTTTTCTGATATAGTTTCTTTGGAATGAAGGTGGACAAAGCTTCAGTACTTGATGAGGCGATTCAATACATGAAAACTCTTCAGCTTCAGCTCCAGGTAGATCAGTTTTCTCAAATGATCAAAACTCTGACCTTTCATTTCATTTTCTCCAAATTATTCGTATTTCTACGGTTGCTCAGATAGGTAATCTCTTTGGTAAAATTGATAAAGCAGACGATGTTGACCGGAAACCGCCTGTTCGGGTCCCCTATGGCTATGTTTCCCGGCGGAATCCACCAAATGCTGATGCCGTACTTGAACCCACTCTCACCGTTGAGCACTGGAATGGGAATGAGAATGGAACCGTGTTTCCCCCAAGGCCCCGCCCATCAGTTCCCGCTCCATGGACACAACTCGGCCGTTTTGGCGGGAGGATTCCAGCCGTTAGGGTGCAATCCGTTCGCTCCGGTCCAAGAAGGTCGTCATCCTGCACTGAGACCACTCATCAATGGTGTTGATTTCTCGGGGGCGGCTGCCACAATGATTGAACAGTTGGGTTCGGCACCTCCTTCAGGCTCGAATGAGTGGAACCAGGGCAGGTGTTTCTCAGAAGTCGGACAGAAATTAGAATTGTAGATCGTAGATTTTCTAAAAACGTGTTCCAGACAAGCTTCCTTTCGGATTATTAATTGATTGGAAGATAAAATTCAGACAGAAAGAATGATTCTACTCTGAATCAATACACGATTACAAACAATGCAATGAGCTGCACGAGACATGCATCAACGACACGGTCGACGAAGTGATAGGCAGGTCCAGCTTCGAGCACAAGGAGCCCCGTGCTCGAATATCGTTGAAGGTTTAGATTCGTCAATTTTACTTTTGCACCTGCTCAATCTACATGGCTTAGATTCCCTAAAGCGTTGCTTAAAGGCGCAGCAGATTGGGATGCACTGTGGTCTTGAATAGGACTCTCGATTCCTTGTTCCATTTTCCACTTGAGGATTATTGTTTTCGATTTCCAGCTCCAACTTTAAAAACACATCTTCTAGATTCTCATCCTCAAAGCCAGTAGGGGATGCCAACTCGCCCATCACCTGAGCGAAGTTATTACTTCTGCTAATGCTGATCAATTACATCAAGTTGCTGCAATCATAATCTCAACTGATTGTGCTAGAAACAACATCTGAAGAAAGGGAAATTTTAAATCCCGTAAAACAAGAGTACCATCTTCAGGTGGAATCTGCATGGAATCGAATGACTAAACCAAAAAAGAGAATGATGGGACTAGATTGGATTCTTCAATGAAAAACAACCAATACATCTATAAGTTCCTTCTTCCTAGTACAGAGAACGTGCTTTCCCCACATCCCGACAGATAGCTCAAGGTAGCAGATGCTTCATCTCGTCCACCACATACCTTCTCAAAACCGTTTGATTGCCAAGACGCCCAGAGAGGTCCAGTTGCTTTCAGATAAATGCTCGATTACTTCTAAGTCTCTATCCTGCGGAGAGAACATGAATAACTCATTCAAACTTGCAAGACTACTCTTAAGGAACATGGTAGACGCCAAAATTTCGTAGAAAATTAAGGAGGAACACATTGAGCAAAGCAATGGGTACGAGATTACTCTCCTCGTGGATGTCTGTACTGTTCTGGTGTAACATCAAAAGCTTTACTTTTTTCAACATCTGGAAAAGCCTCCTACTAGTTGGGTCCACAAGACCATTCACCCGAATAATTTTACCTTCATTGTACAACTGGAAATGAAAAGTACAGCACTATCCATCCACCCAGCTTCAAAGATCAAAACAACTTTCCTCCCGACACAAATGTCTAGTGAATCCAAACGAACATAAAAGGGGAAAAAAACGCTTGAGATTGTAAAAACATCACGCGTGCAGGAAGCTTGCAAGTACATGATCATAAAGATTAAAAGACTCGACCTTTTATTTATTAAACCACTCATTCACCAGCCATCAAGTTTAACTCCGACCCACATAAGAATTGGCAACGAAAACAATTCCACCCTCTAGATGAAAATAAATAGCTCAAAGAAAGAACAAAATGATGAACACTAGAAAGTTGAATTAGGAATTGATCATAGTGGCGTGCTATTCTTAGGATTCAATATTTCAATCCTTCAATAAATGATATCGGGGCTCCCTTTCAGATCTCCGCCTCGTTACATCCGGCCGTCAACACCATTTCAGTCCGTTGCTTGCTGATTTGCAGGGACGGGAGAAACAGGGAATACGAAGAAGAGGAAGCAGAGAGAGAGAGAGAGACATGCAGAGTGAGACTAGGCAACATTCGCATCACATTCATTCCTTGATGTTTGCATGTGTTTCTTACACAATAGCTGGTCGCACAATTGTCACTCAATTCCAGTGATTCAATTCGAGCAGCGGCTGATTTAGAATTCAAACCCTAATTCGCGCTCACCCCAGATATTTGGGGCAAAGCAAATTATCGCGCCACAGATCATAGGGGGAAATCAAGCCTATGGGCCTGATTAGTTATCGTTAAGCCCAATTCATACTCTCGGGCCCAGTGTATTGGGCTTGGGCCCTTCTGGCCGTCCAAATGACAATTATATTTTCTTCTGATATGCATTAAAAAGGCAAACTCAAACCCCCTCTTCTTTTCTTTTCTTTTCTTTTCTTTCACACTTAATATTCAAAAATTTAATGAGTTTTTCAATGATAAACAAGACTCGTATGCCTTATACGGTGCCTGTCGAACTCAAAGCTTATTCCCTGTGAACCAGGAAAAAATCTTAGATGCCCTACCTCACGATAACGTAATGATGAATAACCGGTTAAATTATTTTGATTAGCAGTAACTAAGGCAATTAATTGGGCGATTAATACTAATTTACTCGTTCTTCACATTTTAATATGTGATTCCTCGCATCACGTGGTGGGGTAGAATCAGTTAAAAACTTCTCGTGAATGAGAGTCTTGTAGGACTAACTAAGACCACTTCCTCGAAACTTAGTCAGTTTTAACTGATAAAGGCTACGGGGAAAGCTCTTCATTTATGAGTTTTTTTTTTTTTAATTTCACAAAATTCGAACAAGAAACGTTGTACATCAAGGGAAGAAAGCTGGACAATTAAAGTTAATAAATACATACATAGTTATATATATTTATGGCATTCTGAGTCAGCATAAACTGCCCATATGGTAAGTATTTTAAAAGAAATTAAATATGGAATTGAAACGGATAAGTATTGATTTCTGTAGCTGCAAAATAGCCGTTGTAGCGGTGATGGTAAACGTGGGCCACGGTACGTACGATTGTGGACATGCTGTGATATTATCTTATGTTCGATATCGATCCGTTCGGTCGGCAAATAAAATTATGTGCGGAGTCTTCCGCATGAATTTTGCACGTACCGTTAAATACGGGATGATCTATGCAAGATATCTGTTGTTATCGACACGTGCAAGGCACCCAAGATCGGTCCTCATATCAGACCCGACGGTTACACACGATCGATCTTGTGATCAACAAAAGAAAAATTAAACGTGGAGTTTACTCCACCTGAATTTCCATGAACCGTTAAAAACCGTGAATTTCCACGAACTAGTAAATACGCGATCTATGCAAGATATGCCTTGTTATCGTCGTGTGCAAGACATGCATCCCCCAAAACTAAGGATGGGTCATTGTATCAAGCTCGATGGTTACGTGACAATTGAAAATTATACTTGTAGTCTACTCCACGTGAATTTCCACGAAACCGTTAAATACCCGATCTGTGCAAGACACGTCTTGTTATCGACAAGTGTAAGACATCCCAAAAACAAAAGATTAGTCATTGTTTCAGATTTGAGGATTACACGCACTCATCATATCCCGACCGTAGCCACTGGTCTGGCTACGGTCATCCAAGAGAAGGTAACACTATTTTGTACAACAGAATGTAAACCCTATGGAAGTCAATTAAATTTCTTGCCAGCATGGATCCCTAGGAACTACTACATCTCTAGCATGGTTTATTACAGCCCAGCAAAATCTTCTTCTTTCAGCAGCTCCTCCAACTCCTCCGACCTGAAATACTCCCTACTACCGAGCCCGAGCCCCGCTGTAGCATTCCTCCTCAGACGCCTTGGTGCCGGTGGACAAACGAGGATCTCCGGTATCCGATACTGTTCCCCTCTCGGAGTGTGACACTCCTCTAACTCCGCGTCCCGGCCATTAACGGAATTGTCGATGCCACCACAGATATCCATAGGAGTAAGAGGGTTTGGTGGCACGAATAAGCCATGTGGCGGAGGTGGAGCTCCGGTGCCGACCGGGTTGATGGCCTTGAACTCTTGTACTGGAGAATCCTCCTGCTCCAGGGCAATGCCTTTGACATGGGTGCACAGGCCTTCGAGCCCAGGTTTAGGGAACGCGACCGGCGAAGCGGGAACCTCTTTCTCAGCTGCAAGACTGGCCGGCGGAATAGACATCTGATTCGGGGAATGACAGGTTTATGGTTTGAGTGGCGAGAAAAGAGAATTAAGCTCAGGGCTTGAAGACGGTGAAGGGGGAGATAGAGAGGGGGAATGATGAGTGAATGAAACTGAAGAACAAGGGAAGGGAAATGGAAGTCTTTGATTGGGAGACAAGGAGTCAAAAACTTTGACTGTCCATTGGAAGATTTGAAGACAAAACACTGACCGGGTCAATGGCGGTGGCTGGATTTCCCGATTGGCTCCTGGGCCGCCGGAGGCCCACACCCCCTGCTTGGAAAACTCTAGAGCGCAGCAAAAATTCATTATCTTCTTCCTTCTTTTTTTTTTTTTCACTTACATATAAAGGAAATATATAAACTAAAAAGATAAAAGAAATATGAAAATAAAAGGGCACAGGAAGTTTTATCAGTAAAAATTAAACTCGGGATCTCTTGGTCATAGTTCATGTAAGAATTCATTTTCACCTTTCCTCTTTATTTTAAATTTTATTTTATTAAAGAATATAAAAGGTACGTATTTAGTAACGTATTAAATTAAATTATAAATGGAGGACGGAATTTAAAATAAACTGAGCAATAGGAGAAATATATATGGTAAAAATTATTATAAAAATTAGAATTTGGAAATTAAAATAATTAACTATTGAGAAGGTGGAAAAATTAAAAATGAACTTCTCCATTTCAAGAATGTATATATGAGAAATTGGAAAGGAAATTTTTCTAGAAAAAAATCATGAATATTGGAAAAGAGAATTTTTCCTAGAGAGAATATTCCATTTCTAGATAAGCACATTTTTTGCAATTAGCCACTTTTAAGTAGTTTTTTATTAAAAAATTTTAAAAAAATAAACAGACTTTAAATAGTTTTGCCAGGAAATTTCCCGAATTCAGTTTAATGTAAATAGAATTGTGTCAGCGATATATTGATTATGTGGGGAAATTTATATGTAATTATGGTTAAGTAATTAATGGGTAGAAATAGGGAAACAATTAAGTAATTTATTTATTAAATCCACGTCAAATTTTGTTAGAATGAGCTGTAAATGACTTATCCAGAACACCCGTAGCTCAACCGTCCAAATTTAATTTAGGAAAATTAGGAATTTGACCGATTTTCCGGCAAAAGGGGGCAGATTTAATTAATTGAACTGTGAATTTTCTATAATTGGTCTGAAATTATCTATTATCAAAGGACAAAAATACGTAAATAATGCGAAAATGGAGGACATTGAACTTTATAAGTATTTTCTAATTCTGCACTGACCAGAAATTATTAAATAATTCTATTTCATCGTGTGACGTGAAAAAATACTAATTAGAATGTGATAAACGAGGAAATTAATTTTAATCACCAGTGCAGGTCAGTTTTCATGAAAGTAATTTCATTTATTTTTTTCTTATCACATTATCACGAGATAAGACTATCTAAGTTTAGTAATATGTGTCGTGTTTAAATGAGTTCGTGTCAAAGGTATCTCAACTCATATACGACCCATTTAATAAACGGATCGGAAACTTCAAATACGAACACAACTACTCATTTAAAACCAAGTTGACACGACACGACACGATACGACACGACGCGTTTGACCTGTATAGCTAAATATGTATGATATAATTACAATTATAACTTAATATATTTAATTGGGTTAATGGATTTGATACATAGATATATAATTAAACGGGTTTAATCTTGTCATGTCGGATTACGCAGGTTCAACCCGTTTATGTAAACTGGTTATATGGGTCAACCCGTTCAGATGTGAAACCCCTCTAGGATTAACCCGAGCTCGCCTAATTTCGTGTCGTATCATATCGTGTCAAAAATTATCGGCCTCCACTAGAGGCTCTCCTAAGATTGGGTGGACGAAAAGTGAGAGAGTGACTGTGAGGTTGCAAAAGCGACCGAGGTTTGTTGTCTCCTCAAGAAAGTGATAATAGACAACCTTAACATCCACATATCATCCTTGAACTGCGAAATTCGTTGGAAGAGAAAAATGCCGGGTTCCCGATATCAAAACTCTTGAATTATGAATTTTATTTATTTAAATTCAAAAAATATTGAATTATTTTAATCAATAAATTAAATGTTTTTATCCTGTTTTGCGGAACAACCAAGGAATTTGAAGCCCCATGAATAGTATCACGAGAGGTTTTCGTGCAATCACAAAACCCACCAGGAAATCTCGAATTCTTTCGAATAATCTACAGCTGGGAACAAGCTTTGCTCTAGTGAAAGATCAGACAGAGCAATATGACCGATGAAACTGTTTCAATCAGACCTATATGCAAATATATGTGGAGAGCCACGCCACTCGCCTGAGATTTTTTTTTTTTTCAGTTCTTCTTCCCTCCTCAAAAGTCTGCATTTTTTTTTTTTGGCTAATCATGTCCAAACAGTGCAGTTAGTATCTGAACATCCAAAACACGTGAAAGTGATACCATAATCTTGCACGGCTTTTTCTTCTCCTCCGCCTGTTCCCTGTTCTACCTGAGCCCACTTAGAACTAGAAGTACTAGGTATGATGACGGTGTCTGGTTTTATCTGACTGTAGAGATGGGGCTGATGTTGGGTCTGTTGCTCCGAAGTTCCAGCAGCCATATTCAAAAGCTGATTCTGGAGATCCTCCGGTGGCAGTGCCCACGTATCGAACATAGAGTTGTTGAAGAAACCGGAGCTCCCATTATTGCCCCTGTCCAACCAGCTCCCGGTGATCGGGATCAGTGGCTTCATCAGAGGATCTGTAGATGGAAGATAATTGATAGGGAAGAAGGAGCTGGATGATAATGGAGGAATCACGGTGGATGACGCTTCACTGCTTGATTGGTGTGACCCGAAGAAGAGACTCGGGGTGGGACCAAACCCCCCGGTCTGAAGCATCGGATAATTCCTGGAGAACTCGGAACTGTCTGGAATGTGTGCGTCCAACATGAGCAGGTTGTCCTCGTTGAAACTATTTGAAGTCCTCAGCATCGAGCAGCTCTCTACATCGAGGATGCTTGTGAGGAGACCGAGCTCGTTTTTCAAGCTCGATCCCAAGGCGATGCCGCCGGGTACGTCTTGGCTGATCTTGGCAGACTTGTCGGCCTCGTCATAGACATTTTCAGCCTCCGAGAGGGGCTTGTGAGTGACCGGGTCCATTCCTTGCTGCTTCAGCTTCTTCTTGAGAGATGAGTTCCACAGGTTCTTAATCTCGTTGTCTGTCCTCCCAGGAAGCTGCGCCGCGATCTGAGACCACCTGGAGAAGTTCGAGTCGGGCACCACAACCACAAGGAACGCCCTCCGTCAAAGACCCGATCTCCGATCAATGAGACTATCTGGATTTGGATATATAGGATGGATTAAAATTCACCTGTTCCCAAGAACTGCGTGGAGTTCGATGATGAGGTTCTCCTCCTCCGGCGAGAACGCTCCCCGCTTCAAATCGGGCCTCAGATAGTTGATCCACCTTAACCTGCAGCTCTTCCCGCACCTCTGCAGGCCTGCAAAACGAACACAAGATTGATTAAGGGGTCGATCTCGTCCGAGGCATCGGAACAGTCGATTGTGAGAAATGTGGCGAACCGGCTTGCTCGGGGACAGAGCTCCAGCAGCCATGCCCGTACAATGTGATGTGGCGGAGGAGCTTCTTGTCTTCTTCAGGGGACCAAAGGCCTTTCCTCAGTTTCTGATTGTAGCAGCAGGAGTGCCTACCCATGGCATCCAGATGGGGTGACAGCTTCCCTTTCAGGGAAGTCTGTTAATGAGATGTTTCTAAATTCGGTAAGTCCGTTTCCTTCTATTCCCCTTTCAGTTCAGCTCCCAAGAATGTCGGCCGCCGGCAGCAGAGAAAATTGAGGAGGCGGCTCTGCGCGGGGTCTTTCTTGGGAGAGCTGAGTGTAAGGACTGCTGCTTCTGAAAGAATGCCAGGGAGAGGGGATAAGAAGGAGCGAGTTTCGAATTTTCTTCTAAGACATTCGTAAACTTAAGGGTTTACGCGTAATTTTCCGTCTTTTGGGAATTAATTTCATCGTAGGAGCACGCATGTACATCCCAGACAAGAGAAACAAGTGTTCATTTCGATCTTTCTCGAAATGGGATTGCTTTGTCCTCCTGAATGTCTTCATTGCTTCTGTTTATAATGGCAAAGTTACTCGGGGGAGAAGGGGTTAAAATATCCAACGTTAAAGTGGGAATGTGTGGTCGGGGGGTTTGACAAATTTGTCAACTCGCGGGACCATGTCCAATAATATTCCATGCACATATAGAGAAAGAGAGCTGCATCTCAACGGCACCGATGCTTGCATCTCAAGTTATAATCATATTGCTAGAAATATCAGAAACGGTAATTTGGTCCAATGACATCGCTTCAAACTGATATCAAGGAGAAAGTCTGGTATATCACATCAACACAGCTTAATAGTGCCACCAACTATTAGGAATTAATTCGGTAGATTGGTAAGAGAGAATTTAGACTGCATAGTATAAATTCAAATTGTAAATAAAAATTATGAAAAATCTTAAAATCTTTTTTAAAAAAAACTCATATTATAGAGCGATCAAAAGCCTAATTTTCTAAATTTGCTGACAAATCCTATCCGATCCTTATAAAAACTCGTATTTTGATCAGTAACCCTTTTGAGTTGCATTGGATTTCCTCAGTAAATCCAATTTTGACCTAATTAACAGATAAAACTCGACGCACAAAATAATGCTGACTAATTGCTAAGGCAACCGCGAATTTTATCACGATATCGTGAAAAAGGAACAGATTTCACCAACTGTCGGAGTAACTTTTTCAGTAACTTTCGAGTTCAATTGCCACAGGTAGGTAGGGGGACACTGTGCAGGCGTCATTAATAACTTTCGTCAATTAGAACACAACGGCGGGAAGCACTGATTTTGTGGCAACACATGCAAATCAACGACTTTTCAAAAAGTTCCATCATTAGGTGGAAACGAACAAGGCGCATCTTATGTTTTATTACAATAAACAGAGATATTAAAAAAAATAATTCAGCATCTCGTCTCCTCGGATAGAATTTCGAACTTGAATCCTATGAATTCCCTCAATCCACGGTTTTAGATCGGATCTAGGGTCGTTAGGAGTACTGGGAATCTGAATGCGGGACAGTGGATGTCGAAAAAAATACATATATTATATGGATATAATGATAAATTCTTAGGTGATCCTAACTCGCTACGTGACACGAGGAAACACCAATCAAAACGTGACAAATTAGTGTCGGTCACTCGAGTAATTGCCATAATTAACACTAATTAAAATAATTTGATTGGTTCTTCCTCACGACATTGTCAGTGTGAGGTAGATATTTTCGAATATGATATTTTATTTTATTTTCAATCTTTATGTATCATTAGCTGATATAATTACGAATCTTTTTCACCCTCTGGGATGAGTAGCACTTGATGATGGATCATTGCCTCAATTCCATCACGTTTTCCATTGACGCAAAAAGTAATTAGAAAAATCGTTTTCCCACTCTCCCTTTCGGGTTTCCTTTTTTGTTTTTTTTTTTTTGGAACTGTAATAATGGTTTCTTCCATTGTAAGGGAGATTCTTCTGTTCACTGAGAATCAGGAACCCGGAAATATACCTATGCAAACTATGAGACCCGATTGGAAAAGCTCTTGAATTTAGGTCGATCGCGTCATCGTCCGGAACCACTTTCGCAACATCTCCATGCGATTTATTTGTTTATTTATTTAAAAATAAAAAAGAAATTAATATAAATTTATTGATATGATTCGGTGTCAATTATCAAGGATCTGAAATTTGAATTTAATAAAATTCGTAACTGCAAAAACTCCAAGTATTAGT
Organism: Lagerstroemia speciosa; assembly: GCA_037672795.1. Classification (NCBI taxonomy): domain Eukaryota; kingdom Viridiplantae; phylum Streptophyta; class Magnoliopsida; order Myrtales; family Lythraceae; genus Lagerstroemia; species Lagerstroemia speciosa. The sequence goes on along the minus strand of CM075294.1, from coordinate 7,235,552 downwards.
TTATTGAATTTTTAAAAGTAAAAAAAAAAAAAAAGGTGCAATAAAAACAATACAATTCTTTTCGAGCATTCCGTCAAATTTGGGAACAGCCTGCCATTAGTGAGACATCTGTTATTTTGCTCCATGAAAAGGACTAGGACTCTCTCCCACGACATTACAGTACCTCAGTTATATCATGAAATGAAATCGAAGTACAATCCACAGCCGAAACTCCGATCTCACGTGCTCGAGAGTTTTCATCTCGACTCGGAGAAAATTGCTAGTTTTATCATAGCCGGAAAAAACCCGTCTCGTTATAAGATAAACTCATGAATTATTCGAGCAAGATGAGACACTTGAAGCGTTTCAAAGGCCAATGGAAGGACAAATTTTACGGATAACTTCTTAAAAAAAATTATACATCGTACTATTCCTCTTTTAAGTAATCCCGAATTTTGAATTTCTCATTCCACATTATTCGAACTTGGAAATATTGTACTTGTCATCTATGCGGGACTCATAGCAAATAAATGGCACGTGCGTTTTTATTAATAAAATACTAAAGTTAATGATATCATTCAGACAGTAATTGTCGGCATACCCTCGTTTAATTAATTATAGAGTAAATCATCAAAATGATTCTTAAAATTTTGACGAGCCATCAATTTGGTCCCCCAAAGTTTACAACCCATCAATTTGTCATCACTATTCACTTTCGTCTATCAATTTGGTCCAGACGTTAAACTGTTGTGACGGAAATCCACGTGGCATCTAGTTGGCAGCTGACATGTACTACTAGAGTGAAATTTTATTCTGAAAATATTTAAAGATACAAAAAAAAAAAGAAATGACACTGTTTAGAGCATTTTGGTGCATCTTTCTCTAACGATACCATTTTGGAGGGTTGGGAGTACATGTGTTAGCAGCATTACATCTCAATAGCAGGAAGAAGAGGTTGAAAGAATCCAAAAGGTAACTAAATGGTGCCGTTAGAATATGAAAAATGACATCAAAATACTCTAAACGATGTATTTTCCTTTTTTGGTATTTTTCAATATTTTCAGAATAAAATTTAATTTCGTTAGTACATGTCAGCTGCCAACTGGATGCCACGTGAGATTTCCATCACAGCAGTTTGACGTCTGGACCAAACTGATGGACGGAAGTAAATAGTGAGGACCAAATTGATGGGTTGTAAATTTTGGGGACCAAATTGATGGCTCGTCAAAACTTTAAGGACCATTTTGATGGTTTACTCTTCATTACACTCGTTACTTAATCAGACACTGATTTTCTTTATCGATGTATCCAAAAATTTCACGAGACTTGGCTAATTTACGTTCGAACTAAACCAGTTCGCTGAGAGGTAAAATTATTTTTATCATTAATTCTCGTCCCTTATAAGACTCAATTTGAAATCTTATTTAATAAAAATAAACGATTAACCGTGTAGAAGCTTCTCAAACTATGTTTGAGATTTATATAAGTGAGTATATCTCGCTAATTAATAATTACAGTAGCTCGAAGCTTATATACTCTTCATAGCTTGAGCTAGAAGAACTGATCGTGAGCAGATACGTAGTTTTTTCCCAGCGAATAAGTTTTCCGAAGGCTGCTATATACGGTGGATCGACCGCAAAAAAATTCTCCGATAAAGAACACGGCTATTTCAAAATCTTTTTTTCGAAAAGTGGTTTTCCGAACATGTTACCTTAAACTTAGTGCGCGTTTCTTTTTATCGAAATACTAAGTATGAAAATGACATCTGACATAATGTTCTCGCGAGCGAAAGGCATGGCCTCGAGGCTTGGAGTTTCAAATGAATCATGCCGAAGTATAAAGAGAAGATCATCCCTAACGATGCTTTAATGATTTCGAATGCCAAAGACAGCCCAATAATGCGACTACTTTCACCTTTTTAAAAAAAAAAGCACGAAATTTCCAATGATTAATGTACGGTCGGGGCCACTGTTCAGGGAGATTCTCCCCATTTTTCTTTTAACTTTGTATAACCGACCTGATATTTAAAAGTCTATCTGATCTCGTCTTAGTCGGAAAACTCAATTGAAAAGTAAAATTTCAGCGAAAAAGAAAGACTATCTGGAAAATAAAAGTTATCTCAATTTTATATTTTTATTCGTAAAATTCAAATTCCAAAAACTCGTTAAAAATGATGAACAGGAAGCTGCTGTGCAATTACCATGGAAAAGAGGCGGAAGGGCCCCAGTCAGTCCTCAGATTTCTTGCTGCCACGTGCTTCGGGTGTGGAGCCGCCATCTAGAACAAAGATAATATAGTCAATATTCACTTTGGTCCCCCAATTTATACTCGATCAGCACTTTAGTCCCTAAACTTTTTTTTACCAACAATTAAGTTCAAATATCTATGTTTTTGCCAATAAATTAGTTCGACCATTAGTTTGTCATTCGATGTGTCACTTACGAGGTTAGATTTATACTTTTTTATTAGCAAAATATTAAAACGACATCATTTTACTGAATAAAAAAATGTTATTACTGTTTTATCCTTAACTATTGATCATATTTCTAACGAATTACCATTGGTTTAAAAACAAAACTCGTTGAAAACATATCAATAGTTAAGGATAAAACAGTTATTACATTTTTCTATTCAGCAAAACGATATTGTTTTAGTGTTTTGCTAATAAAAAAGTATAAATCTAACCCGTAAGTGATACATCGAACGGTAAACTAATGGTCGAACTGATTTGTTGGCAAAAATATGGATGTTTAAGCCTAATTGTTGGCAAAAAAAGTTTAGGAACTAAAGCGCTGGTCAAGTACAAATTTAGGGACTAAAGTGAATATTTACTCAAGATAATATTTTCCTCATTTCCTGACATTGTTTTGAATATAGGTTTTTTTTATATTAGATACTGAAATGAATTTATGAAATTTGATCATTTATTTATAAATTATTATAATTTAATTCATTTAAAGTTCGTAAATTATGATGGTAAGGGAAGTATTCTCAGTTATTATTAGTATTATGTCGATTTTACTTTTTTATTCTTACAATTTTAAATTATTTATTCAAAAAATATGACAAATCTTTACAACTAAAATTGTAGATGTTGAGTGAGATATGAGAATCTGAAGAGTTAATGAAAGATCTTTATTGTTGGGATCGTAGATATTTGGTGAGATGAGAAAGAATAAAATTATTGTTTTGCCCTTAATATGTGAATCAGATATATGTCATAAGTTTTAACATGTAAATTTGACTGAGGGCAAACATGGAAATTTTTTTTAAAAAAAAGACATTAAACTTACCGCGAGTTTGCATATAATAGTATAGATACAAATAATATAAGTTTGTAATTCTTCACCAAAAAGACAAGGATACTTTCCAGGGGATAAGGTCGATATCGCTCTTATTCTGAAATCAAAAGATTTAGATTCGACACTCGTTAAAATTTCTCGAATTCTGTATTCCTCTATTTTATTTCAATTACTGAATTGAATTGAAAGTTCATATTTTAGATAGCCTTTACATTACATAAATTAATAAAGCAAATTGGTTTGAGATGAAAGGAGATCTCTTTATGCTAAAATAGTGTATCGGATTTGAGTCTTGTGAATAAAGGGAATCCACCCCACGAGAGATTTACCCTCTATCGGACTCACCTGGCTCGAACTGGATTGATCAGTCAGGGTCAGTTGAACTAATCGATATTAGCGGTACAGATTGAAAAATCAATGGATGTGCTAAGATTATAAAATATATATACACACACATTCAACAAGAACCAAATGCTGACCTAACACTATCTCAATTCTTACGATGATGACGATAAGATCGGTGAAGATGATCCTTCTCAATCCCTAACATGTGAGAAATAAAAAAACAAATGAAACAATCCAAATTGTCGGGTCGGTTTCGCGCATCATCTTGCATATGAAAAAGCCCACCACGGAGATGTGCAACGAAGATTGTTGTGGAGATTCTAATCGATTAAGTTGTTTGAAATATCAAAAAGCGACATCATCATGATCAAAGACGATGTCCTTAAACAAAGGAATCTGTGCAACACTCTCATTACCATAAACACAAGAAATATCTCTCTCTCTATCTCAAGAGGACCACAACCAAAATTGACAATAGAAAGGTCACCAACACATGAATATCCCGGTATCTAAAAACCTGGTAAATTCTAATCGATTCGGATTCAAGTTAAATCAATATGATAAGTGACAAAACCCTCTTAGTAACGGGGTTTCTTGATTTGTAAGATCAAGTTTAAGACTTTGTGTGAAGGAACAAAAATATGTGAAATCGTCTTAAGCGAGTCATGTTAGTATTGGTATCAGACATCTTCTTCAATTCTTATGTGCCAAACTGGCCTGAGGAATTCAATTAGGTGTCAATTTCGGGAGGACACCAAATTAATGTATCGCCACACTAGTTAGGTAGGAAAGGGCGCATGGCCGGCCGACCACGACGTCCATTAACGGCAGCATTAGCACATGCAAATGTCCTCATAAAACATCGGCTTGGCTAAATAATCCCTCCGTGGCACGGTCCACATCTTCTCCTCCATGTCTAATGTCTAGCACAACACAGAATGGTCTTAAGTTCGATTCTCTCGGTGTGAGAGGTTGTCTAGATAATTGTCATGTATTCGTTGGATTTGCTGTAAATGGATATGTTTCTAATGTTCTTGGAGCTTATATATCCACCAAGCAATAGTACTAAATACCCTTGTAGAATTTGGCTAAATTACTTAGAGCAGTGTCAACTTGTGAAAACTTAAAAATGGAATCTGGTACAGTCGTATCGCTCTTGGCCTGAGATTTCTCGTATCCTTTTATTATCATCATTCTTGATATTTTCTTCTATACTCAGGAGCTTAAACTCCAGAGTAATTGACGGAAAGTGAACTTTCATCATGCAGTACCAGTACAACATTGACCTCTTCTAATTGGAAGGTAATGGAGGGTGTCCAACATAGACGGCAATTGAAACTGCTGATGCTCCTCGAGTTGAATCCTATCACCCAATGATGATTTTCCGAAGCTTCATATGTCTAGAAGATGACACGGGATCGATCATCAGCAGGAATTTTTGGGTTTCTATCCATCCGACAATGATCTTTTTTTATTGAAAGGAAAGCTTTATGTTCAGCAACACATCGGCTTTGCTAAATAAGCCCTTTGTGGAACGGTCCACATCTTGTACTTCATGTCTAGTGTTTAACGCGACAAACATAGAACGGTCTTAAGTTCGACTCTCGGTGCGAGAGGCTATCTAAATAATTCTCATGTATTCGCTGGATTCGCCATAAATGGATATGTCTCTACATGTTCTTGGAGCCAGTATTATCCTCCAAGCACTAGGACTAATACACTTGCAAAATTTTGCTAAATTAATCAGAGCAACTTGAAAATAGAGATTGCTGCAATGGTGTTACCCTCGAACTGTAGCCAAAAGATTTTAAGTTTAATTATTTATAATAAGATTTCTCGTATTTTTTTATTATCATCTTTCTGCTATTGTCTTCTAAATCCTGAGTTTTCTTAAAAAGAAAAACAGAAAGATTCATTTCAAGTTGAATTTTCATAAACTCCAAGCAACCACACACCGTTGCCCCCACCTTCTTTCTTGCTTTACTGAAAATGACAGTGAACTTTCATCATGCATTGCATTACATCATTTGACCTCTTTCTAATTAATTGGAAGGTTATCAAGGGTGTCTAACATAGATGGCGATTGCAACTGCTGATGCTCCTCGAGTCGAATCCTGTCACCCAATGGTTTTCCGATGCTTCATACGTCTAGAAGATGGCATAGGATCGATCAACAGGACTTTTTCGGGTTTATATCCATCCGACAATGATCTCTTTTATCGAAAGGGAGAAGGTAATTAGTGTCCAGCGTGAGAGAGGACAATGCCCCGGAACTGCCTGCTGGTGTGTCTGGATGCTGGGCTTCTGATCACACAGCCGAGTCCGAGAGAGAGGAGAATAATGTACACAGAAATTGTATGCATGCATGCATGAACCCAAAGGAAACGCAGCGGAGCTGGAACCAATAACGTTCAACTAAACGTGCAGACAATGCATCGGGTCGGTACAAGAAAAGCGGGTCGAGTGGGCATGACCCGGCCCATTAAAAACCGTACGTCTATGCCCCATTGGGCTTCCAATTCAATATTTAATTGGGCCTCTGGTGGGCCGGGGAGTAAAGTTTAACGTCCAGTGCGCTGAACCCAAAATTGTCAAGAGCCACGCGTCACCACCCCGGTGAACAATGGGACCACGTCCGCCGTCCTTTGCCCTTTCTATTTGCCGTTCAAAGAGTAGAGAATAGCTGGCTCTGGTCTGGACGTCGACCGGTCAATGGGTGAGGCGGTCGGTGATCCGCCCAAGAATGTTCCAATCTGTCGGTTTCTGGAGATAAGAAGAGGGTTGGCTGAAAAATTATTAAGAAACTAATGTGATAATCAAGCATCTTTTGTTTTCTTAATCTCATCTCAAGTTCATATTGAGAAAGCGTTGAGCGCACATTAAATTAGACTAAAAATGTTATTATATATAATTACCGTTCATAATGAATTATTGAAGTGATATAGTTGGAGCTTTAAATCTCAGGGACACATGGCTAAGTTCGGAATCATCTTTTTTTTTTTTCTCTTGCGGAAGTGATCAACCCAACAAATGCCCCCGATAATAGGAGAGAGTAATGGATACATCATGTAGAATTAAGTTATTTTTAATAAAATATAAAAGAAAAAAATAAATCTAAAAAAAAATTTTGGGTGTGCTAAAAAAATTTTAAAAATAACTTGATTTGATTTGTCGATAAGACTGCATCACTACTACATAGGAGAAAGTTTTACATTTAATGGATACACTATGTAGCAGTGCTAATATGATGTCACGATCCAATCAAATCTAACTATTTTTGGAGTTATTTTTTATTTTAAATTTTATTAATATAAAAATAATTAAGTTTTATTAGCTATGATACTATGTTAAAACTGTCACATAGTGCGCACGTTACTCACGAGAGGGAGAAAGTATTGCATATAAGGTATATTATATAATAATACTGATATAATGTAACAAATTAATTAAATTATGTTATTTTTAGGTTTATTTTTTCTTTTTTTAGTTTTATTAAAAAATTATAAAAATAATTAAATTTTATTAATTGATAGTATCACATCATATTATCTCATAGAATATATATATATATATATATATATATATTTTTTTTTGTCGCCAGCCACGGTATCCAAGCAGGCCCCACCAGCGGTGAGATGGCATCTTTCAGCCAACCATACTTGACTAATCCGTTGGTCGCCCCGGGTCGCACGCCTGGCAATGGCGGGTGAGGCTCCCAAGAGGGGTGTCTGCGTACGTAAGGTCTCGAACCCGAGACCTCCTTAAGCGGCACCGAGCTGCTTACCACTCGGCCCAACCCCTCTTGGTGAATATATATATATATATAACTATCAACTCTCCAAAAATGGTGTAGTATCTAACGGTTCGTGACTCTGTTTTTTCACCTTATCATAACGCAACAGTCTCTCTCTCTCTCTCCCCCACTCCCCTCTCAATCGTTTCTCTCTCTATCAATGCAGCTTTCTGGTTCACTGACTCGCTTCTTCTTGTCTCTCAGTTGGGTCGATTTAAAGATCGGTTTTTGCTATGGAAGAATCTGTGAAGACCATGGCTTCAGATGAATCCGACGATGGGTATGACCCTCACCATGCTTATGCCCACCATAACCAGGCCGCCCAGGGCCATCCCCCCTCGAGGCTCTCTATCTGCAGCAGCAGCTTCACCTGTAGCAACGATGAGGACGGCGACTGCAACGACGTTTTCCACGGGGACATGGAGGCGTACGTGTCAAAGCTGTCGACGGAGAGCTTCGACGCGGACGAGGAGCTCTCCGATGACGAGAAGACGGTCCCGACTTCGGATTCCGACAGGGAGAGGGACTGTTTCTCCCTCCCCGAGACTCCTCCCAGGAGGCGAAGCAGAGGCCTTCGCCCGGGCAAGAAGGACTGCGTGAGCGAGAACGAGGCTGGGGCCCAGAGAGAAGCTGCGAAGCCGAGGAAGAGTGCACGGCGGAGGACGGCAAGGGTGAGCAGGGCCGGGAGGAGGGATGATAACTACTGGAATGGAATGAACGGGGAGGAGGTGAAGGCTTACAGGGATCTGGGGTTCGAGCTGGGGCAGTTGAGGATCCTCGAGGTCCCTTCGGTGTTGTCCGTCTCCGGGTCGAAGTCGAACCTCGACACGAACAGTAGCGGCGGGAGTTCCCCGATCGCCAATTGGCGCATCTCAAGCCCTGGTCGGCGCTCTCTCTCTCTCTCTCTCTCGCTCTCTCTCTCTAACTGGGTCTGTTCTTACAATGTCAAAATCTAATCTTGAAAACTAAAACAAGAAGACCTTCTACTACTAGTGTAGTCCTAGTTCACAAGCTTTCCAAATGGAGAATTGCTTTACTGATGCAATGGTTTATGCTGCAGGGGACGATCCGAGGGATGTGAAGGCGAGGCTGAAGGTATGGGCTCAAGCGGTAGCGCTCATATCTCAGACCGCGCATCACAGCAACTGACTCGGGAATCAATCTTCGATTACTCATTGATCACAGAGTCTGGAAAATTGTTTCCATCAGCCGTTCCATTACCTTTACTATGTTCAGATTGACTTGGGGTTTGATATCATTTCTCGATATTACCATGTTTGCAATCAGAGGAGAATCCTCAACGAGCAACCAACGACTCCTGCGTCTCAGACTGGCAATGTGCGACACTAGGAATTTGTGGACAGACCATTCTTAGACAAGCTCAAGGAGACTTTGACTGCGCCGGGCATATGCTCCCTGGAGTCTGCTTCGTCTATTGAACATAACTATAAATGATCGTGCCTGATGGACTGGCATGGGTCAGCGGAAAGCTGCAGCAGAAGTACGAGTTCCGATTGCGAATCTAATTCTGTCAACCTTGAAGGAAAATCTTATCTGTGATGAACAGAAGGCACATCACTCCTGCCAAAAACATCTTTACATGTTGGCAAGTTATTTCACATGAATTGTTCCCCGCTCATAAGAACAAAAGGGGAAAGAAGCTCCAAAATGACTCAACAAAGACTATATAGTCATTCCCTTTACCGACACTGATGGTAAGTAAAATTGGCTGATTCTAATCCTAAATGCTCATCAGGGGATGAATTTGCAACCTGAACTTATTGCTAATATAGAATCAATCTGGTGAATGTTGATAAATAAAGTTTCTCAAAAACTCGAGCCACTGGACAAAATCTCACTGCGAACTTCACCGCCAAATTGATACTGCTCATACACACCGAGCAAGAGTTCTCTGCATGGAACGACTGCCCCAAGCTTGATGCAAGCCAGGAAACAACCAGAGAGTTTCCGGTGAAGGCTGTAGGCCTCATCAGGTGGCGGAGTGAGTCTGTGTCTCAACATCGTGGCTCCAAGGTTCGATATGCTCTGCGTTATGTTTGTAGTGCGGAAGTCGAACCCACCGGGCTTCGAGAAGGGTAGACCCACCACGAAGCCTGCCTGGACATGAGCATCTAACATGATATCCGATTCCATCCCTGTTAGGAATCCAAGCCTCTTCGACAACTCAATCACGGCATCTCTATCTTTACTTGCACATGCTACAACCTAATCAAACATGAATCTGAAGTAAGTAACAACTCTCCAAAAGTGATTTTTACACCTGAAGCTTTGTCAGCTATATAAGAACGTGTAATAATATTCAGCTGCTGGTTCAGCATGCTAACATGAGGCATAGAGACTAAGAAAAATTACCATTTGTAAATAGTCATCTACAAAACCCCTCGGGTAATCACGAGCTGCTCCGAAATCAATGAGGTTGATCAATCTCGTGGTTTCTTCATATAAGAAATTGCTCCAGTTAGGATCCGTCTGCATCAGAATATGATGATATAAGCAAAGGCAAGATGACAAGAAGTCATATGATGGAACATGAATTTTCTTAGACGCCTAAGATAATTAAGATTGCTTGAAGCTTTCGAGGTCATATTAATAAAGGGTAAGAATCAACGGAACTCATTAAAATAGTATTAAAAAAAAAAACTATCAAGGTAGAACATTGTAGATTGCCTGCATGAAGCGGAAAACAAATAGCTCCATCAAAGTGAGTTCCAGCAACTTCTTCCCAACATAATTACGAGTCTCTTGGTCAAGTAATGCCACCTTATCAATTGGAATGCCTGGAACATGAAAAACTCGGTCATATCAAATCTAAAATAAACCTGGAACTTCCATGAACAATAGGGAAAATAAGAGTTTCTACTATTCCTAAAAGTGGGACCATGACTAAAAATAATCACAGATTCCATCAAATGTTAGCCCTCAAAGTAGGTTCTATAAGAGTGCCTTTCCCTATCCATTTTGAAACTTCATCATTCACAACTATCTTGGCCAACAGTTCAACATAATTTTTGCAAAATTTATATCTTTCATCCAACCGTTCATGAGAATATATGATAAAACAACTCTTGTTATTTATTCTTTGTTTCATCGCTACATACTTCAGCCTTCACAAGCTGAAAGTGACACTATGAGAGGTACAATGATGGTCAATTTCAAGTGCAATAATAATTTCTTGTAAGATAAAATAAAGTAGTTTCAGGCAGCTCAAAATAACAAAGCAAAAAACATCTACCTTTTTAAACGCAAGTACCTTTAACAATAAAAAGAAACCTGAATTTTGTTTGATTTGCAGGATTTAAGAAAAGAACAGGGTATAATTCATCTATAAGCTGCAACAGTTAGGAGACTTTTTTTGGTTTGCACCCGCAATATCTCTGGACCAACCGAAGCACACCTAGACTAATCTGCGATCGGGCCAGGATCGCTGGAAAAATTCCGTCGACCCTCCCAACCTGAGAATTAATCCTGGGATCACTCATTTGGGGGTCTAGTGAAGCAACCACTAGGCTAACCTCAGGTTAGTAACAATTAGGAGACTTTTGCTCCAAAATCTTTCACAAAATAATGAATGATTTTACAAAGTTTGCTGAACAGCATCAAGGAAGACACAAGAATATTATGCTTCATCAATAGAAACATATGATAATAACAGGTAAGGAATGGTACCGGCAACCAGCTCTGAAGTAAGGACTCTTTTGCTCGACAAGTTATCCAAAACAATAGGAACATAGAAACCTTCCTTGCCAGATATAAGCTCCCGAAATCGCTTCTGATTTGATGCTTCTAACTCATAGTCACACTCCCACGATAATTCTTCCTTCGCCACCTGCAGAAAACTCCAGATTAAAGACTTAACTAAACAACTGACGCTAGGACAACATGTAAATTGGACATCAGAGCAGAAAACGAAGAAAACAGATAGGACAACTGTTTGGTATTTTCGAGTTTCGACTGATGTAACTTCATGGATTCATGAAATAGCTGAAAGGTAAAATGATCATCTATGGTTACATGAATGTAGAAATTACCTTCATCGCTCTTTCAAGATAAAGGCCTTCTGGAATAAGATTTGTGTAATCTAAAAGAAGCTTCACATTTTCAATATCACTATCAATGCTATCTGCAACACCAGGGTACTGTATCTTCATTGCAACCTCCAAACCATCCCTTGTAACTGCTCGATGGACCTGAAATTGTTTTTTCAGACCACCTTGGTAAAGTTAATTAACAGATCACTAAAAAAAGATTTAAAGTTGTAAACTATCTTAGATTATCTTACTTTCGAGCTCCAACTTAACAGATGTGTATGCCATTTTAAACATTTATGGAAAAAAGGATGCTCTGTTTACTATCATCATAAACCAAAAGATTTGAAAATGTCGAGGAGAGTACAGAAAAAACTCAATCTTGCACATTGGGTACCATATGGTAGACAGTAAGATATAAATCAAGAAGGAAAAATCGTTCATAGATTTAGCAACTATTACTTAATTACAATCCGCTACCTGGCCAATACTTGCAGCTGCCATTGGTTCATAATCAAAGCTTGTCAGCTTTGACGACCAGTCAGGACCTAATTCAGCATCCAAAACCTGGTTAAGCTGATTTCTTGGCATGACATCTGCTCCTTGACGAACGATATCCAGAGCAGCCAAGATCTGCATCAATGTAAAGCGTTTCACACATTCCTAACTCTATTACAGTTGAATCCATATGGTACGAAGACTCAAATATCATTAATAGGAGTCGGCGCCAATCTGATTTTCGAGCTATTCTCACCCAATGGCAAGACTTTGATGATAGGAATGACACATGAAAGCGCACAGTGTAACAATTAGACATTCAAAGTTCAAACAAGTTGCGGCACTCAAAGTTTCCAAAGCATAGGGAAAGTTATATTACCGGAGCAGGCACAAGGGACTCATCCTGTATACTCAGCATTTGCCCTATTTTGAGTGCAGCCCCACGCATTCTACACAGTGCAAGAGCCAAACGTTCTGCATTTTTCTCACTCAAGAATGGAGAAAGTGCAGACTGTGAATCCTGTGCCTTGGGCGTACCATAGATGAGTCTCCGGGCAGATTCCTGAAGAGTTCCCCAGGCAAGGCCAGCTCCTAGACCAGCAAACCTGGGAAAAGTTTTCAAATTTCATCAACCAGTCAACTAATAACAGAAAAATTGTTATTGAGTTTGATGGCGAGAATAAGACTGACCCCAGCGCCCTAGTGAAAGGCGTGGAGGGGACTCTCCTCTCCCTGGGCTTCCGTCTCTTTACCGGCGGAAGTGGCAGAGCTGTTGCTCCACCACCGCCGGAGCCATCGCCTAGATTCACATTTTCCTCAGGAGGCAAGCTCTGCGATTCGAGTTCTATTGCTGAACTCTCTGCAATCAATTTCTCTTCAGAGCCAACACCTATTCCATCACTGGCCGCCGAGTTATGTGAATCAGAAACCACAGCTCCTACAATCTCCACTGTATTACGGGTACTATCAGGATTGATGGGAGAAGCCGGTTCCCCATTGAGACTAGGCCCGGGGTCATCCACAGCCGGACGATGATCGAAGTAAATGACGGACTCCTTTGGCCTAGGTTTAGTGGAGAGGTCGCGGACCTTGCCCTTGGTCAGGCCGGCGATGTCGGTGGCAGTAACGAGGGCGGCCTTGCCCGCCGATCTGGCGAATGCTTCGACGTCACCTTTCCTTGCGGTTTCGAGCAACTCCGAGCGCTTGGCAATCTCCTTGGCCACGAGCGAGAGTCCGCTCACGAGCCGGCTCAGGTCCTTCCACGAGGCCATTAGAATGACGGAGAGAGGCTAGGGAATGGAACTGGAGAACTTGTAATTAGCTCTTTTGATTGGAAGAAAAATGGCGGACGAGGGATCGGAACATCAAGTGGCCGAGGGAGGAAGAGATACGTGGGGTTCGTATCCGCCATGGAAGCCAGGAATTGCAGCTCGGCTCGCCATTTGGGAAGTGGCGGCGGCTCCTAACTTCTTGCCGTTAACGGCCACATAATCCCTGGAGCATTAACAATGAATGCACCGGGTGCACAAACCAGGAAAACAACGTACGTTCCCCACCCACCTACTTACTACTACTGTGCTCCGGGCGCATGCAGCATCTGTCTATGCTGTTAGAAACTTAGGCCATGTGGCCGGGTACCTCCGTTGTATTAAAAAAACAAAACGCTGGAAGGAAAATAAGGCCTTAACTCCGTTATTTTTGTTTGTCAGTCTCCAAGACGAAGAATTTCTGTGTGCATCCACTACCATAACTTGCACTTTTCCCGTATATTAACAAGAAGACTAGTAACTGAACTTTTCTGCAATTTTTGTTTTGTTTTTTTTTTTTGTTAGTGGAACATTTAACTATGTGATCAATTAACATTTGTAAACCGAAACAAGTGTGGAGGTTGATTGTTGCGGAAGTACTAAAATCAATGGGATCGGTTCATCCGTCGCAATAATCTTGCATTGTTTGATAACATGAGAGAAGAAGAAGGGCAAAGCCAAAGATAACCTTTAATCCGCAATAGCGAAAAGGAAAGCTCAGAACTTCACTGATGACTGTGCACGTCAAGGTATCTCTTGAAATACACCACTGCTCAGCAAAGAACAGTCTGTTGGGACTGGGAAAAACATAATTTGAGAAAGGAACCGTAAAGGTCCCAGATGGAAGAAAAGCTCGCACATGCTACAAAAAGAGAGTCTGTGCTATGGGGTGGTCAGAAATGGACGCATCAGCCTTCGAGGGGCAGCTCGCCGCAGTTAATGATTCTGCAAGGTGATCGAGGAACGTCTGATCGACTTGTCTCCTGAGATTCAAGTTTCTGAACGACATCCATTCCTTCGAGGACGTGTCCGAATACAACATGGCGATTGTCCAACCATGGAGTCTAAACAAGAAAAGAAAAATGATCAGAGAAAATGGAAGGGAGTGCATTATTTCGAAAAGAGGGAATAGCACTTTAGAAATCTGCCTGCCTGATGAGATTTAAGTTAAAACTAAACATTTTACAGCATTAAACTCCTCAAAATCTAATCATTTTAAGTTGAAAGTTCTTTGTTATCCTCAAAAGACGGAATGCAAAGTGATCCATTTGCAGGGCCAATATTACTGCTAGAAATAGGAAACATAAGCAAAAGCAAGAAGAGTATCACCTTAACAGTGCAAATGAAGAATTGGCTCCCGTTTGTATTAGGGCCTGCATTTGCCATGCTCAGTACTCCCGGTCCCACATGTTTCACTGCAAATGGGTACCAAGAATAATTAATAACTTGATATGCTTTTCTATGGGAAAAAAGACTTTGCTTTGTTGGAATGGGTTATATTTACAAGCGAAACTCTCATCCTCAAAACTTGAACCGTAGATGCTCTTCCCGCCAGTTCCCTGCAGCCCGGCAATCCGCCAAACATAAATCATGAAAGGGGGGAAGTTCGGGTCACGATAAAAAGATATTCAGATTCTTTTAGGAGGAGAACAATGGTCAGGAGGAAGATTACATTTCCTCTGGTGAAATCCCCTCCCTGGATCATGAAATCCTTGATGATGCGGTGGAACGAGCATCCTTTGTAACCATAGCCCTTCTCTCCTGCACGGAATGTTTTAGTTTTGAATGAACCTCAATGGATTCAGCAAGAAGGCAACTCCAGAGATACAGGTGAGAGCAAAAACAACAAGAAGAACTTGGTATTGTTGAAAATCTTACCTGTACATAAGGCCCGGAAGTTCTCTGCAGTTTTTGGCACAACATCTCCAAAGAGGCCCAAAACTATTCTACCTATTGGCTCACCCCCAGCTTCTACATCAAAGAAGCACTTACTTGTCACCTTTGCCTGCAACTCCAGGTCCTGCAGTAGCAAATCATGTAGAAAGAGCAATGGTATATCATTTGACTCTCATAAGTCTCATCGACAACAAAGCATGAAGAAGAAAATATTTCAACCATATAATGAATGATCAGGCAAATCATGACTGAATGCTGCTGTTACTACACAAAAGGGACAAGGAAAATGAAGGGTGGATGCATGAGATACTTACAGTTGCCATTGCATTGACCCTTGGCATTCTTTTACGTTGCACTGAAGGCACATGAAAATTCTGTCTAATCAACAGACTCGAGGCATAGTGAGACTTAGAAGTCCATGCTGTGGCAGGCCGCAGACTCGCGGAAGGAGAGATCAAATGTGCCTTAGTCCCATTTGAAACTTCTCGGGTGTAGCTACCCTGCAAAAGGCATAGAATGAGTCGGACTTCTACTATCCATGTCTGCGGAAGAAGGAGCGCTATACATGTTATCATCAACTCCTTCAAACTTTTGAAATGTACGGTCAGAAGTCAACAGAAAAGGGAGCATTTCTGTATTTTGTTGCTACAGACAGTTCACAGGCCCTCCCCGTACCAAGAAACTTTGGGTGGAATCATAAATTACAACATCTGAGAGAGGCTCTGAAAGCATTGATCAGCACAATAGCCAAATACTACCCCCGAGGACTTATGATTTCACAGATTAACTCTTCCTTCTTCTCCCTCGTTCCGTCGCTATTCATTCCCACCATTTCTTTATCAAAGAATAAATCAGTACTAACCACTAGCTACGTCTTTAAGCAAATATAGTAAGTTCATTCCACTGCCTCTTCTTCCTTCGTTTAGGTTTCAATTCCAGAGCTCAGCGTTGCAATCGAAGCTCAGTCTCGGAGACTGAGAGAGAACAAAGGGGAACGCAGCAGCCAGCAAAAGCAAGAGACAGGAGACGCAGGCTCGAGACTGACCTGGAGAGCGAGACGAGAGCTTGCCACCGAGACCGCAGACGCCATTGCCGAACGCGAAGCTTCTTCAGGTGGTGTTCCAGATAAGAGCGCGCAGGCACCGAGAATAGAGAGGGTGGATACGTTGAGCGATCAGCTGTGCACCCCGTTTTTCATTCTTCGGGTTTTGTCGGTGTATTTTAGAGAAATCGGGCGCCCTATGCTAACATGCGCGGGTGTGAGGCGCAGATGAGCTGGAGCCTTTGGAATCTCCGATTGGTCGGTCCAATGCGGTTTGCAATATTATCTGTTACATTACACTGTTTTTTTTTTTTTACCACGCAGTATCTCGAGCCAGCCAAAACACACATTCAAATTAATTTACGGTCCGGTCGGAATTCCTGAGAAAATTCTCGTCCACCTTCCAAACGTGGAGATCTAGTGAGGAAACCACTAGATCAACCTCAGGTTGCTCATTATATTGTAATATCACATTGTATTTGTGTTAGATTAAAAAATATATAATAAAAATGTTTTTTTATAATTAAGATCTTGTTGTAATAATATAAAGAAAAGGATTGTTAATTTTAGTATTATTCCATCAATAATTAAGACATTTGATTATCCTAAACCATGTCCGGCCAAAGTAGAATAGCACGAGGATATTTGGAAATTCTACCCAAAAATCAAAATGAAAGCTTGATGTGATTCCAAAGTGCCAAATATATTCTCAGCGAACTTCTCGATTTTCTCGAGGGCAAAATTACCAAAAAAAAAAGGAGTAAATAAACGAAGAAAGGTATGGGCACTGGGATTGCCTAGGGCCTCAAATTGCCACTTCCGGCCCACGTAGGACGGCTTCCAGCGGCCCAAATTTCCCTCTTGCCGGACTTTTGGCCCAATGGGCTTCTAAGTTCAAAAAGGCCCAGGAACCGCGGGACCAGACCCTTCGGTCAATTATGGATGCTTGAATTCCAAAATAGCCCCGAAACGGATCTCTTCCAGTGTCGTTCTATCAAGTCTTCCACATGGATGAGATCAAGATTTCGCCCCCAACTTGAAGCTAAACTATTGTTCAATTTTTTCAAGTGCAATACAATCTAATCGATTCAAGTTTGAGCCGAATCGATTCCAGATCATGAATCTTTTCCATGTACAAGACTCGAACTCGAGATCTTATTTAAAAATAAAATGTACCAAACCACTACAACCAACTAATAGTGCTTCCTTTCGTACAGTTATTTTTATCTTTCCTTTTTTTTTCTTTTTTTTTTCCATATTGACGATGAGAACTGTAACAAGCTTGTGTTTTTCACATGCAACCATCAATTCACGAGCGATCTTTCTGTGTCATCATCAGCATCTTGGGGTGTGGGTCTTTCCTTTGCCTTTTCCATGAAATTTTATTCAACTGACATTGACCGGACTGATGAGTGGCTCACAAGCTTGTTTCGGTAGCAACTTCTCCGTGATTGATGTACTTATATAGTTAAGGTCGATGTCGATTTCTCTCGATGCCTTGACACGACCGGTTGACTGGGGAAGTGTTCGAGGAAGGGGATCGGATCGTGGCAGTGACCGACCAGAGTTGTTAGATCATGTGGGAGACTTTCAAACACAACCCACTCACTCAACTGCGAAGATGATTGAGAACCCGACTATTTACCGACCTGATTAAGCATTTATCCACGAGACAAACTATTTCTACCCAGCATCTCTGTAATAATAATCTAGTTTAAATCTGAATTACCGGAAAAAAAAATCTGAAAATAAACCAAAACTTAATGGACTCGTGAAATATTGGGCGAAGTGGTGTATCAAATCAATGTCCAAAACCATTTTTAATTATATATATATATATATATGTATAAAACATGGGCAAGAAAGGAGAGGATTCCATGACAAAGCGTGCCAGTGTGAGGTGAAAGGTGTCGAGCAAACAATCAAAATGTCTTACGATTCCTTGGTGCAAGTGCATGCCATTACATCATCAGTCACCAGCACGAATACCCCCAAACTTTTTTTAAAAATTTTGAATTAAAATTTGGGTTCTTTTGTTGATTTGACAAGTGACACATGTACGAGCATCTCGAGTTTATGCGGCCGAGCAGCCTTTTTATTTACGGTATGATCTGTCCACTATCTATAGTTACATGAACTGGACACCTTTAAACTCAGTGCAGTGGACCCTTTTAATTATCTTCGAGCTTAGACTGTTTCCTCTCCGTTCTGTGGACATAGCTCGAGCCCATATGGATGATCATATGTAATCTTGAGTGGAACAGTTTACCTAGAACACAATCAACCAATCATGAGACAGGAAAGTCCAAAAATATATGTACCTAATAATAATAATTTGCTCTCCAAGTCAAAGGAATATTAGGCTTTCTTGTCCACAAATACATATATATATATATATGTGCGCGCGTGTATGTATGCATATATGGATATAGATTAGACCACCTGTAATTATCCACTAACAGATTTGATGCAGTTGATAGCATACTTAACCACAGGCCAAGAGATCATTGTCTAATTTTCGTCGATGGAATCTTCTTATATTCTTATATTCTTTTATTCTCTTGTCTTGGAAATGACCACGCGCATGTGCATGTGATCAACCCAACATCCACACGGCTCTCTAATCAACGGTACAGGTGCGGGCCAAACAAGTCTTCTATACAACGACACCATCACGCGACAGTACCTACGTGATAACATCAATAAATAAAATTAAGCTATTTTAAAAAATTTTATAAAATCTTAAAATAAAAAATATTAAGAATAACTAAATTTATTTGTCGATATCACCGCGTATCTACATCACATGATGACGCCATTGCATACAAGATTTTCTGGTCTGGCCCACTCGATTGCACATGATGAAGGATAGCCTTATTTAAATAAATAAATACTAATGGTATCAAAAATCATGATTATAACAGCAATTTAGGGGCCATAAACATAGTTAATCATGGCTATGAACACCCATAATTGCCCAAACCTATGACCTTTTGGCAAGTAATGATCAACTTAGCACAACAGCAAAGTGGATCTGTGAAAGTGGAGTTGCTTTATTTTCTTAAATATTTCCTAGGTTTATGTTTTCTTCTTTCCCTCTTTTTTTTTTAACTCATCCAATTTAATTTTTCGATCTGCACCACCTAATATTCAATCCGTTAGACTCCAATTAATTTAAGTTCCATCCCAACCGCTCGAATCTATTTTCAATTTCACATTAAATATATTTTTATCATATCTTATTCCGTCCCACTGTCTTATATATAATTATTTTTTTCGAAAAACAAGTGGTTTATTAAATTATGGGTGGCTTTGGAAGGATGTGCTGGGGGAGTCAGCTTGTACCTTTTAGGATTCGATATGCTTTATTTTTCTTAATTTATTTATTAGCGATTAGTGCAGAAATTCTGACAAGCCTAAACATCTGTATAGAAATAAATATTGAATTCAATCCATTATAAATAAGTACCGTTTAATAGAAATTGTCTTCTATAATAGTACGTGACAAGCTCATATTTCATTAAATTAATTTTAATTAATAATTATTTAGTTTACAGTAAATAAGTGATAAAATAAGTAATATTATATTTTTGTTTTTCTTGTCCTTTTTAATGTAGCGTTGAATTCCTGCCTTGGTGGGTTTGTTAGGTCAACAGCGTCAGAGAGTAGTTTGCTCGATCACAGGCGTCGCCATTGCACGGTGTTCATCTACACGTGTGTTTGATCTTTCCTTAAAAAAAAAAAAGTCCTCGAAATATTTTTACAAATCACATAATCAATTGTAATTTTAGTTCATAATTTTTTTTCCATTCAGTGCACCACTATTCAAAAATTCAATATTTCACAATCGATTCGAAATTTGATCCAAGTCGGATCATTCGGTGATTCAAACTCTTACAAATATAAATTTTCTCTGTCCACTCGATCGTAATCTGAGACCTTATTTAAAGATAAATATTGAACCGGTTCAATAAGTCGATATTGATATCACCCATGACTAAATATGTACACTACTCATATTAGTGTAAAGATAAACCAAGAATTTTCATTATAATTTCACATAATGAACCGATTATTGTATTTATATTTAATAAAGGTTCAAAAAATCATAACTGATAGTGCTCTACACAAGCACATTTATTAATTAGAATTTATTAAATTTTTCGATAGAAAAAAAAGTAATACTACATTAAGAATATGACCAAAAAATAATGATAGTCGTAAGTGCTCCTCACCACGTATATCCCTTTGTCTTTGTTTTAAAGAAAATGAAAAAGAGATTTGACTTGATTTTATTTCTATTTTATTGCCCATGATTGCGTTTTTTTTTTTTTGCTTTTTGTTTGCAATCATTAACTGGGGAGAAAATCACACTTGTCACTGATTCAAAAAATTAAGAAAATTTGAAATTGGTGGCAGGTTTAGGTATAAAGATGGTCTTTTATAAATGGAATTTCTTTCCTAGAATGCGTCGATGTTTCTACTGCAATAAGATAGTGTTTGTTTAACACTTTATATCACAGATTACACGTACGATTGCAAAGTTGAATGCAATCTAAGATTATATGGGTTAAAACTTTATATTCAAACCACGTACCGTTATCAGATTACATCAATTTTACAACAAACTTTACAACCATTTTACTTACACCACCAAACTTGACAATCAACTTTATATTATTTCAAACATCACAATTTCATATTCCAATCCATTTTCGAAAAGAATTTTGCCATTATTTATATTTTTCATATAATATCAACTTTCTCTGCAATCTCACAATACTCGAGCCAAACATCCCCTAACTATACAGATACAGTGATACATTTTTTAATAACAGTGAAGTCCCATAAACTCCATGGAATAATAGAAAATAAAGAGGCAAAAAGAGACGCATAACTCTCACAGTTATAATCGAATTTGAAATATTTTATTTATGAGTCAAAATTTTATATTACTGTTATTATCGGATACAGTCATAATCACCCACATGATCCTACCTCTAGTTACAAATGAGTTTGTTTTCCAGTTTTAAAATGACCTTAAAGTCTCTCTCAGGCCATACACAATAGATATAAGGAACGAAGGCAAGCTCGAGGATCATAGTTTCAAGCTTCCTCACTTTTCCAGTGTCGATAGGGACCTCGGGACCTCGTCTCAGTTTCTTTTGACGCAGTATTGGCACAAAACCAGTTGAACTTGTCCATCGACAACCTCGGTAATCGGATCATGTGATGGATATTTAAGAGGCTCTGGAAAATGTGATCTTGAAACCATATCCTCTCTGTAGAAGATCATTCCAAACTGCGGCGATGTACATGTTGACAACTAGAGCACGAGTTCCTCGCACGAATAAAAACAGGTTGAGACAAGTGATCGGTTATATAGATGTATTGTATCAGTTAACTCTTGTGCAATGAGCCAAAATTAATACGAATTACGCACGGATACTACACCGCAAAGCAGATTACTGATATCGGGAGAAGGGTCCACTCGACCTACCTTTCTAGTTCCACTGATGACAATGATGATGGATACTGCTTGTTTATTGACTCCAACAGCACCAAAAACCTTATCAATCATTTGCCATTAGGGGAAAAGCAAGGGGTAAACGGGGCAGTTCGGATGAGTGTGTGTGTGTGTTTTTTTTAATTGTTAGGACCCATTTGTTTGGGACGGTTTTTTTAAGTTAAAAAACTGTACTGTGAATCGTTTAGGGGTTATCAAAGCCAATCACCTCGGGTTCAATTTTTAATATAATAATAAATTAAATATAAAAATAATAAAATAAAATTCATTATAGTAAAGGAAAAATACGAATTATAAATATTTTAGTGTATTAATAAGATCAAAAATATAAATACAAATCAAGATGCAAGTTTAAAAACATCAACCATATTATTTTGTATTGTTAAAATCTAATAATAAGATGGATTATTACACGTAAAATAAACTTAATATAATTTTCGAGCTGGTCCGGGGTCGTTGGATTTTTCAGGTTGGGATCCAAATTTTTCGGTCCAATTTTTTCCATCTTAAAAACTGCCTTGGATCTGGGACCCATAAATCTCATTTTCTCAGTTCGAGTTGGGTTGAGTTATTCGGGTTTACGGTTTTTTATTTGCACAGTAATGTACGGCACCTGATTTGTTTCTTCCTTAGTTAATCTTCTGTCTTCATCAGCTCCCCTTCACCTTCCTCCTCTCTGCTTTTGGGCTTTAATCTATTAAAGAACTGTTTTTTAATGGTTACCCGACGAAACCACTTGAAGCCACCGAAAAAGAGACCCTCACGCGATGAACTCATCTTTGATTCTGCAATCAATCTGACCAAATCAACCAATTGCTTTGTTCTACTGTATGCAATGTCAGAGAACCGAACTTTTCATCTCTCTCTCTAACCAGCTTTCGCTGCAGAGCAAATAGCAATCACCATAACCAAAGCATTTTTGTTGCTCTTTAAGAAAATACATCTGCAAGATTCATTTTTCCTCCCTTTTGGGTTCTGTAGTTTTATTTCTCTAACAGGCACTGCGCCGTGCCTGCGCAGCGCTGCCTTTTGAGCATTTGTCGTTGTCTGAGCTCTGCAAAGATTCAATCTTTGTGGGTTCGAATAGTCAAAGCATGAGCTGGGTTCCTTATTTGGGCACACTGTCAGACTCCACAAGGAAATAACCTCCAAATGGGGCTTTCTTTGTGTCCTTTGTTTGCTTCTGATGTGTTCCGTTTCACTGTCCTCTGCTTCTCTTCTCCCGCCTCCTCCTTAGATCTGTTTCCAGGCTTGCTCGATTATATTCGCTGCTTTATTCATGACTAAAAGCGACAGCTCTCAAGGTCAGATTATCACCTATTGCCTCCTCATCCGCTTTATCAGCTCTCTCTCTCCCCTCCCCTTGCATGCGCTGCTTTTGCCCAGAAAATATCCATTTGCATAGTTGTACTGTGTTGGTATTAACCGAGGTGATTGGTGAAGAGGGGCTTTGTTCTTTCAATGAGCATGAGAATTTGATAATGCATAGTTACAGGGAGAGCGATCCTGTTTCTAAGGTGGTTTTGCTTGTTGGGCTATCAAGGTTTTACCTCAAGTTAAGCTCTTTTCTCCTGTACCTGCTGATGCTTCAGTGCCTTAGGAGCCCTCCTTACCAGGGGCGGTCCTCTTCTTTGTAGAGTGCTAACTATGGGCAACAGCACTTCGAGAGTTTTTGGATGCTTTTTCCCTAATGGGAAGGCTGGGGTTGATTTTGAGTTCTCGGAGCCTCTAGATGAGGGGTTGGGCCATTCATTCTGCTATGTCCGGCCAACTGTGTTTGATTCCCCGGTCATCACTCCCTCTAACTCCGAGAGGTTCACAGTTGATTCCAGCACTCTCGATTCCGAAACACTAAGTGGATCATTTAGGAATGAGAACATAGAGGATCCACCAAATTTGAGCAGACCGCCTAACAATAAGATTTTACTGGAGACCACATTTAAGACTATCTCGGGGGCCTCTGTTAGCGCCAATTTTTCCACTGCAAGGACTGGTAATGTGAATGCATTGTTCACCAGTGATTTCCAAGAGCCTGCTGCCTCATTTGAGAGCACGGCTTCGTTTGCTGCGATTCCTTTGCAACCCATACCTCGTGGCTCTGGCCCTCTGAATGGATTCATGTCGGGGCCCCTAGAGAGAGGCTTTGCTTCTGGCCCCTTGGATCGAGGAGATGGGTTTATGTCTGGCCCGATTGAGAGACAGGTGATGTCGGGTCCCCTCGACGCTGTAGATAAGTCCACCTTCTCTGCTCCACTCTCACAGGGTCACAAGAGAGCGAGGCTCCAGCGGCTCATGAGGAGCGTGAGTGGCCCTATGAGAAGCACAATATCACGGACATTCTCAAGGAATTCTATAAAGTCTCATTGGATGCAGAGATTTTTCTTGCAGAACCAGCTCACATGGAACTCGAAGGAACCCAGGCTTCGGCCAGAAGCCTCACACAATTGTCTTCAAGGAGGGCCCTCCGAGGGAGAGTATGCACGTGCAAGCAACCTGCAGTGGGCTCATGGCAGGGCAGGCGAAGATCGAGTGCATGTCGTTCTTTCTGAAGAACAAGGGTGGTTGTTTATCGCTATATATGATGGTTTCAGCGGTCCAGATGCGCCGGATTTTCTAATGGCTCATCTTTATAAAGCCATAGACAGAGAGCTGGAGGGATTGTTCTGGGACTATGAATGTGAATCCTCAGATGATAAATCAAAAGCTGTTTCGAATCTAGTGGCATCTTCATTTTTGGGAAAAGCTTGTAATTCAGAAACACTTATGGTCCAGTCATCTAACTGTGAAATTGTTGAGGAGAAAAGGGGAAATATGGGGACCAATTCTAATGAGGTCTCGGTGAGAAGTATGACTCGCCAAGGCAGGAAGAGTATGTGCCTGTACGAGCTCCTGCAGCTAGAGTTAAAGGATGGACAAGGATCAAAATTTCTGGCTGAATATTGTAGCCAAAGAAGAGGAGATTCATGGGATTCCCAGCAAAATTCAAGTACTATATTCTCAAAAGAAGGATTACAGAATGATATGTTAAGATCAAACTTGCTGAATTCCCAAGCTGATACTCCCATTTATCAGAGTGATGATCCTCCCACTACTTCAGGAGAATATGAGATTGAAGCCAAATTGAAAAACAGAAATTCACAGAGGGAGGTTCCCACCTCTGCCCAGTGGCAAATTACAAGAAAATCATTTATTGGTTCAAAGATTAGAAGAATATACAGGAGACAAAAGTCTCTTCGCAAGAAACAGTTTCCTTGGAGCTATGACTGGCACAGGGAAGGAGAGAACTGCACGGATGACAGGCCAATTGAGCGATCAGATCCTATCAGAAGATGCATATCTGGAACTGTGGATCACAATGCAATACTGAGGGCACTCAAACGGGCTCTCCAGAGCACTGAGGAAGCATACATGGAAATGGTGGAGAAATCCCTTGATAAAGTACCAGAACTGGCTCTAATGGGCTCCTGTGTTCTGGTGATGTTGATGAAGGATCAGGATGTGTATGTGATGAACCTTGGTGATAGTCGTGTAATTTTAGCCCAAGAGAGGACAATCCCCAATTCAAGCTTTGGGAAGGATGATCTTAGATATCGAAACAGGTCAAGAGAGTCTCTGGTACGAATGGAGCTTGATAGAATATCGGAGGAGTCACCTATGCATAGTCAGTGCAGTAACATTAACAAGATAAACAGGAACAAGGAGATCTCCATCTGCAAATTGAGGATGAGGGCAATTCAGCTCTCAACTGATCACTGCACGAGCATCGAAGAGGTGGATTTTCAGTTTCCAAAGCTTCAGTCCGCTTAATTTTGATAAAAGAAAATGTTTGATGTTTAACGTGCAAATAATCTTCGTGATGATAATCTGTACCCTTCTTTTCTTTTCTCTTTTGCTCCAGGAAGTTCTGAGGGTAAAATCAGAACATCCCGAAGATAATCAGGCAGTTATGAATGATCGGGTGAAGGGGCAGCTGAAAGTTACTAGAGCTTTTGGTGCTGGGTTCTTGAAGAAGGTCAGTACTTAGAGCCAAATTTTCAAAGCATTATTTCTTGGCTGCAGAAGTTTGTATCTTAGGAGAGAGAGAATCACTTAATTTGTCTTACTTCCAAGGGAACTGGTAAGGATCATGTTGGGCAAATCTACGATCCTGCTTCTGTTTATAGGTAGATCAATTGTTGAGAGGACTCCAAAGAAAACTCCTTGTGTACTCTGGTTCTGCTGATACCTATGAACATTGTAACTTGAAAAAGGCTCTTAATGTACCAAAAATCTTGCTGTAGCTCTATCAACAATTTCGAAGATTTGCTTTTTGGTCATCTTCAACTTAAAAATAAAGGAAAAGTTTTAACTGATATTATCAAAAACAGGTGCTTTCTTAGAATTCTGGTCTCCTATGGAAGGCGCACCAATTGTAATTTAATGATTACAAGTCACTTATCTGTCATATGATAAACTAAAAAGGCAATGGCTCTGGTTAAGATTCTGAATTGGTTCTGAGTTTCTATAGAGGCTAAGGTGCTCTTTTGATTTTGGAAAGCTTAATGTGACAATGAGGCTCTATAAGGGCGATTGTAGATTTGCGTGCTTCTTGTTGTTAGATGATGTACGACACTAGTGCCTCCCCCTCTGTGGGACTTACTCTAGAGGGGTATTGTCCAGTAATAGTGAAGATTCGTGGGCAAGTTAGCCTCATAAGCGAAGTTGTTGGGGCCAAAGGGTAAACTGTATTATCTTGAGTGACTGTCTAAAGGAATAGCTCAAGATTGGTACTCCATTATCTCGTGCCAATGGAGCATCCGTTATGACAACCGGAGGCATGAGTGAAAGGTTTACAAGCTCTGAGGATGGAACTGAATCATAAAAATAATGTGATCTCTAAGTTTAAAAAAAAAATGTGATCTCTAAACGTTGCTTTGTATTTCCTCTTGGTTAAGTAACCAATCTTTCTTTTTGAAATTTTGTGCAGCCAACATTTAATGAAGCTCTGTTGGAGATGTTTCGAATTGACTTCTTGGGAACTGCTCCGTATCTCAGCTGCATTCCCTCAGTGACGCACCATCGACTCTGCTCAAATGATCGTTTCTTGGTGCTATCATCCGACGGGCTTTACCAGTACTTTAGCAATGAAGAGGTGGTGGCCCATGTCACGTGGTTCATGGAAAATGTCCCTGAAGGCGATCCTGCTCAGTATCTTGTCGCAGAACTCCTTTTCCGTGCCGCTGAAAAGAATGGTCAGATATCTATGCTGTCCTTTATTTATTTATTTATTTATTTATTTATGCTGTCCTGCTCGGTATCTTATGAATCCTTGGACTGAATCCCTTAGTTTCTCTGCAAGATGTGTTAATGTTTTGATGATCTGGTTCACAATCGATTTATTTTCCATCCTTTAAACTCTTGTTATTTTAATTGTTTTAAAGAAACTCCTTTTATGGATCATATCATTCCATGGCGGGCATCTATCATGTTTGAAGGTACAACCAAAAAATTTTTGGTTCTGATGTGCTCTTTGGTTACTGCAGGTATGGACTTTCACGAGTTGCTTGATATTCCTCATGGGGACAGGCGTAAATATCACGATGATGTCTCGGTAATGGTGGTTTCGTTGGAAGGACGGATTTGGAGATCGTCTGGGTGATTTCATTTTTGCAATTTCCTTCCCACCCCCGACACAGCAACAATTTTCATATACATGGGCTGTTCTTTCTCCCTCAGATGCTAGAGCTGCATGCTCGAGATTTCTTGGTATAGGGGAAGACTTCACTCTCCAGCCCTTCATTTCCTCCTGTTCTCTACTGAGCATTCATTTACATTATTACCCGGAAGTTCAAATTAAGCATATGCTTCCACCTCAGGAGGAATCTGTTGGGTCACATTCTATCCATGCAAACATTTTCTAATTCGCTCCTTTGCTGGCATCTGCTCTTTTATGCGTACTAATGAAAAAAATTTGGAAACAAAATGTTAGATTTCCTCTTTGATTGATCAATCCAAAAGTTTAACTATCGGGTTAATAAGATATTGGGTCAAATTTGAACAACAAACATCTTGCTCACATGGAGAATCTACGTGAGCAGAGGTTAACATGCATGATTGCAAGATTAACAAACAGGAACAATGCACCAACCACAACAGTTAGACAAGCACTCCTTTATGTTGTTCACTCACACGGTCATTGCAATAACTATCAGGTGTTTGATGTAAACAAGAAGAGTTCAAAGAAATAAAAGACTTGTCTGCAGATGCTGCAGATTGAGCTGACGATGAGTCGGTTCCATGACTTCTTAGTCATGGTTCAATCATCACAATAAAAGGCACATTGTGTCATTTTATTCTCTATTTCCTCTCTTGAATGAGTGCAAAACAACCTCTGGGTTGCCGGTAAGGTCCACTCATGTTAATCCTAACCGTTAAAAATCATCATTGAGGAATGAAAGTTCCAACCTATCTGCAAAGTCAAAGCTGAAGCAATTTTCAGTTCAATTGAATCCAATGTCAATGCAGCAGCAGCAGCAGCAGCAGCAACAGAAGGAGAAGAAGAAGCACGGAAAACAGTTTGTGGAAGAGCTTGAAGAAGTGGTAGCAGCGGCAACAGAAGAATCACCGGAAAAGATATGTGGAAGAGCTTGAAGATGAGGTAGATGACAAGGCAAACGAGAACCATTCCGATGTTGAGGAAGAGAGAATGTACCGCATCAAGAACTGTCACTGGTCCCATAAAGTTAGTTTCTTGATATATCGGAGACCTCGAGATGATGGCAATCTTATCTGGGTGAGATCAGAGTGCTGGAGGATGTGGAAGTTTCTGCAGAAACAGAGGAAAAGGAAGGCGGGGATCGGTTCTTCTATCACTGTTCAAGTTCCCGTGCCATCTTAAAGTAAGTCACAAGATGTCCTATCGGGATTCTGCGATGATTTGGACTCCCCATCTTAGATGGCGTCTGGTATAGAAAACATAAACAAGAGTCCTAGTGATGTAGGAATGAGATTGGAGAAATAGAAAGGATTTCAAGAGTCATAATCAAATCTAAAAATTTCTACTTCAAGTAAAGGGTTTAGTGTAATTGCATTTAAGTGCGACGTTGTGATCACTAACTCGACAGACAAGAAAAAGCAAGTTAATAAAAGATGACTTGTTAATGTCAGGTAGAGATATCAATTCGGTTGCAGTGTTAGACCATACCTTCCTTGCTCTTGTTTCTCTTCTCCTCTCTCTCTCTAATCACCAGAAGACAAACACATTGCAACCACCTCATCTTCCTCCTAATCCGATCACAGAACATAAAGACATTACTCTGTTCCTCGCTGATCTGTCTCCTGCAATGCATAGTCATTATTAAGAGCTTTGAAAAACAGATCACTGCTTCCACCAAGTATATATGTATCGCTGCTGATTGATTGGGTGAAGGGGGATTATCGATGAAGAAGGTAAATCTGATCCTCAGGAAATGCAAGAGCTTGTCGAGGCAGCTCGGGAGATCGTCGTCTTACAGCAGTCTCAGATCCAAGTC
The DNA here is from genome assembly GCA_037672795.1 of Lagerstroemia speciosa. Lineage (NCBI taxonomy): Eukaryota > Viridiplantae > Streptophyta > Magnoliopsida > Myrtales > Lythraceae > Lagerstroemia > Lagerstroemia speciosa. The sequence continues at coordinate 7,206,306 of CM075294.1, read as the reverse complement.
CAGTAAAGATCATTATCTCCATCACCTGGATAGGCAACTGGCGGATCACCATAGTCATCAAGATGGCATCGATTCCCATGAGATCATATTCGTCGGGAGAACAAGGAAGCGTTATGTGATCAGCTCCAAGTACCTGAGCCACCCACTGATCAGTGCCCTGATTGAGAAGCCCGGTAGTAGTAATAAGCAAGAGAAGGCAGGAGATGGCAAGGACAGGGATGGGAACATCCTACTCGTAAAATGCGAGGTCGTCCTCTTCGACCATCTTTTGTGGATGCTTGACAACTCCGAAGATCTCAGCTCCGAGTCCCTTGAAGAACTTGCTGCACTCTATGCCTTTTGAGAATATCGACAGTGGCTGATGATGTATGTGCCAAGCAGCAAGTACAGGTAAGGTGGATGGAGGCTTGGATTAATCGATACATTTTATGCTCCAAGCTTTTACTTATAACTGCGAGGGCATGAAACTAATGCACTGCTGCAGTCTATGTAACCTTAAACAAATTCTTGTTGTGTCCATCAAATGTTCTATACTTAATTGCAAATAAGAGTGGTGGTTGAATGGAATACCATTTGCTCTTCCTAGAGAAGCGCTCTCAAGCATTCACCATCTTTCGAATTACAATGCTTCTTCCATGACAAGACGGGCCTCTTGCAGAAGAAGCGGAGAGGCAGCCTCTGTATACAAAACTGAGGTTGCTACACAAACCCAAAAGCAGAACTTGAAATACAAAGTCAAGAAAATAGTGAAGGAAGCTCGCATTAAATATACCGGTCGAGCCATCTATCACATCCATGCTGTCACATCAGAACTGGACGCTGCTCTTGAATGACTGCCTGAACTGTCAAGTAGATGGGGTGACATTGAGGGCTGTGACCATCCGGCCATTGCTGGCTTGGACCCGAAATGAGAGGCTCTGGCGGTTGAGGTAGCCAGGCTCAGCCAGTTTTCTCCTCAGTTTCTTGACATGGTCTCCCACTTGCTGGTCTTGGAGCCACTGATCCAAACATCTGACATTTCCCTGGCACCTCCTACCTTCGATATGAGGACAAGCTCGAAGTTGTCCAGCTGTTGATCATGAATCAGATGCCCCTACTTCTCTTACACCCGACCCCAAGTGGAAAGCACAGAAAACAATTTGCCTTGTTATGCAAGAAACCAAAATAAGAAGTGTTTCTTCCTTTTCTTTCCACATTCTCGAAAGAGAGAGATGGAAAACCAAGCTAGCTTTCTTGGTTTCCCCCATGATGATCAGCGGCCCAATACACAGTGAGAAACTGCTGGCTTTCTTCACAAACAAACTCTCCATTATCTCTCTGTCTCTCTCTGTCTCTCTCTCTCTGAGGTTGCTGAACCTTTTAATACTGTAAGGAGGTTGAAGCTAAGATCTATTTATAGTAAGCTTCGGACGTCAAAAGTCAAAATGCGTAGATAAATTACTCGAGGATGGGAGAGATAGAAGCACTCTCCTCCAAACCCAGTATCATTTTCATATAAGCTACGAGTTGAATCTTTTTGAGTTTAAGCTTACTATAAATCATTAAATATATATCATCTACCTTATGACTCATCTGACCAAATTGAATTGAACCAGTGCCAAAAATGAAAGTAGAAATGTTGTAATCAGATTTCAAAACTAACATGATTAGGATCTTCGGAGTTTAAGCAAGCACTCGAAACTATCAATGCGTCTTAATCACAGAGAAAAACCTTCCCGCATAAGGAAAGATTCTGTTGCGTATATGTAAGCAATATGGCCCATCCTGACTGTGTAGTGGATTTGATATGTTCAGCCCGATATTGGAACGCAGTTCTCTCGACCATGAACTTTGACTTCGTGGGACTATCATGATGCAGCTACGTCTCTGTCTAGCAAGTTCTATTTCATATGGGGCCTCTCGACAAGAGGAGTTAAGAATTAAGTAAATTATCAGAAGTCAGTCCACAGAATTTAGACAATGCAACCAAGAAACTGGTTGTGCTTCTACATGTTTTTTGGGTTAGAGTCCATAGTGAATCGAACATCTGCAAGGCAACATGGCAAGTTGTCCTTTTTAACTCATTTCCAGACATTGTTCAAACTCACAGCAACATTGGAAGCACGATATTAGTATAGAACAAAACTACTTCCACCTGTTCGTCCTTGTACGAACATGTATGACTGTGGATGCTAAGGAAGCAATGGAATGCACATAGATTTCTAATCAAAGATTTCTTAGGCAGTTTACTTACCATAGTAGCCCCCAATCACATCTGCAAACCTTCAGAGGGAAAAAGGATATTGCCTTGCTGTGACCATAAAGTATTCAGAGTAACGAAATAGACCCAAGTAGATATGGGAAGGATTATTTCATGATCATCCTCATCGATCCTAAAGAATAAAAATCATCCCGAACAGACTGTTACAATTATCCCTCAAGGCAAAACTGTTCTCAGCTCCTTCCTAGAAAAGGAAAACCAACCTTAGTATGAAGCCCATCCCGCCCCAGATGGAGACATAATCTTCCTTAAAACCCCAGAGACCGAGGCTGAACTTGAGCCCGTCTCAAACAGACCAAGCTGCTCCAGAAGCTTATCGACCAGCTCACCAACTACGAAAGAAATTCCTGAAGCCGCGAATCCCATCAGTAAATAGTAAAGTGCCACTTTTATGTAAGATTTCGAGAGCGCATAAGCTTTCCCAAGGGCGAGGAAGAGAATGCAAGCAAGAGAAGCAGCTGCCACAGCTGCAAGCTTGTAATCCCTATTGTCACTTTTTTGGAATGAGAATCCATAAGTGATGGGAGCCACCAAACCGAATACAAGGTATGATATGACAGCTACAGTTGCATGAAGAGTGAACTTTCCTCTCCTTCCAAGTTGCTGATAATACCGGTCTTCTTCCATGTCAGTTTGAGCCAACACCCCAGGGGAATGCTCGTTCTTCAGCTCCCTAAGCTGCAAAAAATGCAACGCACACCAGTTTACATAAAATTGTTAGTGCGTTAGGGTTGGGAGAAACTGCAGACGATTGGAGGTGGTGACATTCAAGAGCAGCCACAGTTGATGCCAGAGGAAGGAGAGAGGAGAGAGGAGAGAGAAACTGATGTTTTCTTCTAAAAAATGGGTCACTGTTGAGTTTTCATAAGTTTCGAAGTGAAAGAATGGGAACATCATTCCAGAACCAAATGCACTCCCTGAGCTATCCATTTCCTTTTTCTTGAGAAACAAAAGATATAGGAGAAGATACTGGTCACTTAAAAAGACTTGTTTTCTCAAATTTTGCCTTTGGAAAAAAGTGAAGATGAAAGGAACAGACACTTTCATGCAAAGAGAAAAGAAAAACAACAAAGCATTCTAAGATGGTGTTCTTTATTTGCCCATACTAGGATTGTCACCCACCAGTACTTAATGAACTTGCTCATGTAAATATCCAGAAATAAGGAGAAATGCAGGCCAATATATTAGGCCTCGACATGGAGAATTTACATACATTATGAACGAGAACGAAAAGCCCACCAATCAGATTTGCCAGTGCCAAAGCCAAAGTGTTCACTGCATCAAGAAAGACCAACCCAAAAAAATGATACGGTTCAACAAAATAAAATTTAAGATGATAAATTTTAGCGGGGAATGAAATCTGAAAACTTACATGTAGCTGCACCACCACCTGCTGCAGATGAAACAACACCTAGACTGGCTATTGATTCTACCAAACCACCATAAACGATGCTCTTTAAGATGTCTAAGTTGCGCGCTTCAGGTACTTCAGCAGTTCTTCTTTCATCAAGAAGTGGTTGAGTCTCAGCCTGCAGCAGGTTCTCCACTCCTGCCATAGTATTGCTGCTCGGTGTTGTTTGAGAAGCTGATGCTCTTTCAATTGTGACAATGACCCTGTCTCCTGCTCATATAGATCTCACTATAATCATAAATGTTCAGTCAAAATGATTTCAGTCATTTTTTCCATCTTTTGAAATTCCCAACATTTTTGGACGTACCAGTGCTCTTCTTTGCTGGTTCTTCAACCACACCATTCTTCACATCTTCAGGTGTCCTTGAAAAATTCAAACTATCTGCCACCAACTCAGATTCAGTGGTGGAAGACTGAGAGTCTGATGGTGATGATACTTCTATCACTGTGGAAAGATCATCCTTTACAGGCATATTTTTCTCGGCTTCCTTCATGGGTTTTTGGCCAATTGATATGACAGTTTGACCAGCAACTACAGTGAGTGCAGTCGAAGGAGCTATTACTTGTTCTGCTTTATGTTTAACCACAGCATCTTCAAGATTTAGACCACTTCCAGCAAGAGGCTCCCCTTGATCTGAAATAACTCGAGAATGAAGTTCAAGTTAGAAAACAAATTTGATTACTTTGGTTACACCAGCATTAACATACTAACACATGATAAATGAGTAAGTAAACCAACTTGCCAGTGTTGACTGACCAGTTGTAACAAGTAATGGCTCCTCCAGACTACTAGCCATATCTTGTGAAAAAGAATTTGCATTTTTAGCAGACCCCTCCCGATCTGACAGACCCAAAAATGAAGCTTGCATTAGAAAACAAGTCCCATTATATAGGCTATACCAATATTAACATGTGCTAAAAATTTCACCTACAATTGTTGAACTTATCAGTTATGATGCTTAGCAGCTCCTTGAGATTACTACCTGTATCTTGAGAGGAAGAGTCTATGCCACTTTCTTCAACTTTCATGGGTTCTAAGATTATACCATTTGCACTGGGCAATGGTTTGGATGATGAAACAGTACCTTCGGCTGATGAGACAGGACCACTCTGATTTGGCAAAGAACCACCCACCAAGATCACACCGTTTGCTGTATCCTGATAGGAAGAGTCTACAGTACTTTCTTCAACTTTCATGGGTTCCGAGGTTACACCGTTTGCACTGGGCAATGGTTTAGATGAAACAGTACCTTCAGCTGATGAGTCAGAGCCACTCGGATTTGGCAAAGAACTGTTAACTGCCATCAAATCAAATCTTTGCTCTGTCTTGTTCTCTAGTGTTCGATCATGCACACCAGAACCTGAATAGCAAATTAAATAGAACAGAATACAATCTAAAATAAAAACTAAAAGAATTAAGGAAAAGAGGAAAGGCATTAATCTTATAAATTTAAGATTCATGTGAAACCTTCCAGAACAGCTGGTTTCTTCTTCCAAGTGAGAAAAGAAAAGAACGAATTTTCCATGGCCACAACAGCAGGTACCTCCTGTGCCTCTGGCATGTTTGTAGTATCCCTTCTCTTTTTGAAAAATCGGAAAAGTTTAGAACCATCATCTGTCAAAAATTGGCAAGAAAGTTCAGCACATAGTCCATGCATTCGATCCCTTCAATTGTGTAATATTTTTGAATTTCCAGCACTCAATCAGTTCAATTGTGTAATATTTTTGGATTTTCTAATGAATGTATTTTCTCATCTGGACGATCAAAACAATTTTTAAGAGGTGTAAATACTTGCCCAAATAATCTAGTTTTCTCGGTAGAGTATAAATCCCTATATCATTGCAAAGCAAACATGAACACAGTTCGATATCTCATTGACCCCTGACTGAATACTTGCTAATGGATCTAAAAACTAATATTTCACCCATTTACTACCAAAAAGGACATATTCGAGGAGTACCTGCAGGAATGAAGAAAGTGAAGCACGACAAGCATCTGAAAACCTCAGGCTCTCTATCGTTTCTGTGATTTTCAGCAACACCTGCTGGGACATCAGTTACTGGAGCAACAGCTGGCACGTCTGGATTTTGATCCTCAGCTTCAGTGATGGACTCGGTAGCATTTCTCTCAGAAGCAGCTATCACTCCTCCCCCTCTAGCCCCAGGACGGAACCTTGTGATTTTCCGTCTCCTCCTCCTAAGGATAACCTTCCTAGTTATGCAAGAATGGCAGTTTGGGCAGAACAAATCATGTGTGTTTTGCTTCTCCAACACCTTCTCAACATCATATTCTGTCTCTTCACACTCAACTTCTTCTATTAAACTGATAGCAGTTTCCACTTGGTATGACTGTCTTGGAGATAATAACCTAACATCAGAGAAGTTCTCATGCTCATCATTTAGAGGGCTCAGAGCCTCCTGATATATCTCCGCTTTGAGGTCAGACGAGTCATCTACTGGGGCTTTCCAGGAAACAGATATTCCAACATCATGATCTCCTATTTCATGAAAATTCTTAATTCGATCTTCTTGGCCATTTGGTTTCTTAGTTGTCAGAACATACTCCTCATAAATCAGATCCGTCTTGGAAGCAATAAGTCCAACATCACCATTTTCTGCTTCTTGATGCTTGTGGGCTGATTCTGTAACTAAAACCATATCATAACAGACGTTAATAGTCATAAAACCATAAAGAAACACCACTACATGGTGATCGTGAGTTCTCAACGAATCATCCACCGCTGCAACTCATAGTCTCTCACCAAAAGCCATTTTCAGCGTAAAGAGTTTCAGAATCATGCGTCACTTGTAAGAGTTGAATGACCAATTACTTGAATAAACGAGTTGTAAAAACTTTCAACAAACGGAATGGCCAGTGCATGGTGTCATTTCTTGGAAAGAGAACAGTTCATTAAACTGGAAAGGATGTAATAACCGAGTAGCAAATTCTTATTAAAATAGGAAAACACTGATTCTTAGTGGTAAAATCATTGACTTAATTACAAAAAAATCTAAATGCCTTATTGTAAAGAGAATTTCCACCTACAAGACGAAGCTCCTGTATAATGTCTATCCTTAATCTCCATACAGACCTTGAGGAACAGTTTTCCAATCTGTACCACTAGTATCTAGAAACCCTTAACCCTAATTAACCTAGTTCAACCCAAGAAGGCCCACTAGGGTTAAAATTCTTTTCTCTAATCAAAACACTCAAATCCGAGACCTTAAGACACTCTACCACCTCAACCAATCCACTTTTGATTGAGGAACTGTTTGCAACTGGAAAACAACTTCTTCTAATTGTACCCAACAAAGCCGTCCACTACTCAGAGAGAAACCAAAACATGGGTCACTTGGGAAGAGATTAACTTTCCAGGTTGAACTTCTCTGAATTTTTCTGAACTTAAAGGACACCATAATGAATTCCATTAACCATGATTTAAAGTTTAAACTCACTCAATAGGTTCGCACACTATTGTTGCTGGTATCAGCTCAGGTAGTTTTAGCTCATTGTTCAGCTGTGCGGATAAGACACTGAGAAAGACGACATATTTCCAACCTAGTACTTAGCAGGTGATAAATCAAATGCTTCATGAAACTACAAATTACCATAGCAACACATATTTGTCAGATGCGCAGCTCAGGAAACCAAGAAAAACTGAGAAGCATTGCCAGAATTTGGTTCACCCGAATCGGGATCAGGGTTGGAACGTTAATTATAACCCTAATGCAAACAAAGGAAGCTTTCAAATCGCACACTTGAATGTTGAAGAACAAGAAAAGCTTCTTCCTTTCAATACCGCGACACAGTGGGAAGACAAGATCCCACCTTAACTCCATAGCTAATGGGCGCAGAAAAGAAGAGAGAGGAAATTTCCGACTCGGCAAATACGAAAGCAACGGGATGGATATATTGAATGTTTGGGGTCCTCAACTGAGTTGAGGGGTATTAAAGTCATTACATGAACAGCAAATTTCTCGCTAAAGGAGAAATGAACAGTGGAAGCAGAGGATCGGGATAGAGCTGTTTAGTTAGAGATGGAGCAAGACAGAGACTAGACGTTCCACGACCAAGAATGGAAATTCAAGATTGTCGCCTATAACAATGACCAACAACCAGGAAAAGGATTTTATTTTATTTTTTGAGTGATAAATCACTAGACAAAGTGCATAATGTTTTAAAAAGTTACCTTGTTCCTTCTCGAAGGAGTCGCTTTGCAGCAACTCCTCCTCCTCAACCTCACCAACCCCTTTTCCATGCCTTCCCTCTGCAACAACTCCATTCCCTGCTCCTGCAGCAACCTCAGGGTCTCCAACACCGGGACCGACATTGCTGACCAGGTGGTCGGCGTTGAACTCGAAATCTTTATCTGGGCCATGTTGCTCCCCTTGAACTCGGACCGGTTCCGCTCCTGGTTCTTGTTCCTCATTGGTAATGGTACTGAGATTGCTGCTAGCCGTGCTGATTCCTGCGAGGACAAGTTCCGCGGAATCTGTGGAAGCATCCAAGTTCTTGGTGTGCCGAGACCGTCTTCTCTGCAGGCCCCCGGCAATCTCCTCTTCCCCACCCTCTGCCTCTGCGTCTATAAGATAACCTACCTCTTCTCGCTCCCGCTCCATTGGAAAGAGAGAACAGATGAAAGAAAGGAGGGGAGAGACTACACAGCCCCACCAAAGTTGCTTCGTTCTAACGATACAGGAGACGATGATGTTATGTATTCTACGGACTCATTATTTTTATTGAGACCACATTGCTTCTCGCACTCGCGAGTTGGCTCAACGTTCATTATTAAAAATGTTTTTCCCTTATGAAACATGCTTTAGTTTTGGTTGGGATAGGACTCGAGTTTTCCCGTCCAGTATTCAAAAATTTAATTGATTCTAACTAATTCAGTTCAAACTAGATATGTCAAGCGAGGCAAACTTCTCCTCTTATAAATTTTTTCATTCACAAGACTCGAATTCAAAGTTTTTTTAAAGGTAATAAATGTTCTACCACTTCATCCAATTTACTATGGAGTTCAAGTAACGTGAGCAAAAAGAAATTCATGATGAACTGTGAATTTTACCCCTTCAAGTTCATGTATTGACTCTTTTCTCTGGTATGCACTGACTTTACACGGCTAAATATTTTTTAAGTACTGACACGTATAAAATTTGTATGATTTTTAATAAATTAATTTTATATTTATCAAAATATAAATGATTATTTATATAAAAAGTTACTGTATATTAAATACTGAATATTTACTCGCATACAAAATATGTACATCCAAATTCCATGCACGCCGTGATTGGAATAAATTATATATGTGAATGACTTGCAAATTTTTTGTTGTATAATAAATTATATATATTTATTAATAATAATAATTCAAAAATTAATAATGGAGAAAGGATGTTGAATATAAAAGTAATGGTCAAATGAAAATCACTATTTAAAGATTAATAATGATATTAATTAAAATTTTAAACAGAAATTAATTTACTTATGAGTAATAATCAATTAATTAAAAGAAAGATAAATGATTTTTTTTTTTCATTGTGTTGAATAGGCATGGTTACGAGTAATTTCCAGATAACAGTTGTATCCATTTACCTGTGAAAAATTTTCTAAAAATGGAAATATTAAAAAAGAAAACTATTTTCTAGTAAAATTATTTTTTTTTCCAATTCTTTTTTCATATATAGGACAAAAAGAAAACAAACCCTTTTTTTAGTTACTCACTTACCTATTGGCTAATAATTAATTCTCCAAACTTTTTTATTTGTGAATATTTTTACCACACACAATAATTTCTTACATTGCTCAAATCATTCAATTTTCCATTAAATCTATAGCTTTATTTTATATAATACAACAAAAAATTTTAAAACTTAATATTAGTAAATATATTTTTATCCTTTTTTTTTTAATTGAAGCAACTTTTCTCGGTGCATTCTGCAAAAAACATGAAAATTTTTCAAAACTGGAGGGGCTCTTTTGCAAAAAAAAAATAAACAAAATACACTGACAGCAACGTTGGAAGGGCTGCAGATAAGGACGCTGGATAGCTCTCTCCAGCGGCCTGGCCGGATACAATTAATTTGTAAATCTATATCTATTTTTAACCATTTATTCTATAACTTAAAATACTTATCAAACAAAATAATTTTATTTTATAATATATTTTTCATGTAAAACAACGAATTTACATGTAACCTAAGGTTTTTCCGTAATTCAAAATTACCAGAATCAAATGCCCCTTATTAACTGGGGTACATTCAACATTATCCGAACCAAACGCCTCCTTATTTACCGGGACTCTTCCCGACTTTAGTTATCATTTTTCTTTTTTTTTTCCCTTTAAAACCTATGAATATTTTATTGTCTTCGACTTTTCGGTATACGGACCCCACAGAAACTGAGACTAGTTTAAGTTGTGATATGGTAAATAATTCAAGAAATAAATAAATGCCGGATTCGATTGAAGAGGAAAAGAGTTCTGTGGCAGGATGGACAGCGAATTAAATTTAATGGGCGAGAGACCGATTGCGCAATATCAAAAATGCTTATCACTAGTACATTATGGTTAATATGCACGTGGTTAAAACTCAAAAGCCTTGTCATCGATTGGTGGGCGGTGGTGACTCCCGACTCGATGCAACATAACGGAAACAGAACCCGATATCGAGCATACACATTATGGGCCTAGTTTTAAGTGGGCCTGCACATCAAAAGCTCAATAATCTTCTGCCCCGCAGCGATGACGAAACCCAAGACAGTATATGGGCCAAGCCCAAGCGAAGATTTGGGCCCATCATTTGTTATGGGCTCTTAGGCCCATTAGGGCCCATGGTTGCAGTTAACTCGAAGGCACAGCAGCAGTTAAGACTTGGATCACTCCAGCAAATTAGCATATGTAAAACTGTGAAGAGATTCGATTCAGTAAAAATGTGATGCTCTAAAAGGTACCGGTATCTTTTTAATGGTAGGAAAGTGATGTTACATCTTCGTTGATTTCATCTCCGGATTCCTGAAATAGCACAGAACGAATCCTCGGTAAGGTGACTTGGTAAAACCGAATGGGCAACAGAGACTTGCACTAGAGATGAGTCGAACCTTTGAATGTGGTCTAGAATGAGAAGCCTTGGACCGGGCGGAATCTTGACATCTCTTAGGGCGCTGCAACATAATGTTCGAAGTTAGATGAGTAGGTGGAAAGATTCAGAGGACAAGACAGTTCACGAACTTGATGGGATTTTTATCAAACTTGCCTATCCGTGAGCAGAGGCAAGGTGCTATCTGTCAAAAGCCCTTTCTTGAAGTTCTTCTCGTAATTCTGAAGGCCAAGGGACGTCAACATGCTTCGAGTCCTGGCATAGTATATGTCTTCCACCGGTGGTTGGGAGAATTTTTGTCCCAGCTGCACAAGTGAAAGACAGTGTCTAATACTCATGAAAAGAAACATTTGTGAATTAGAAAATAAACGAATTCTCGGAGGATTCAAAAACAGTTTCTTAGATATGGCAGCAATCGACTTCAGCAAGCTGTCCCTGTTTCTGTTTCATTGTGCCAAAAAAAACAAGTTTGAATTTCCTTTCTCCTAACCCTTTCAAGAAAGGAAGACAGGATCTCGTGCTTTCATCTAAAAATCATATTGAATTCCCTGTCTCCTATCCCTTTCAGTTCATCTATAGTCTGTTTTCATGAACATAGAAATTGGAGAACCAAAACAGTTCCCACAACCCAATAGACCCTTCCCCAAGAGAATGGGAATAAGAGAAGCCAGAGTGTGATCCCGCACCTAAACACATGATGAATGATGCCAATTGCTCGTTATGTAAATGGTCGGGATTACAGTCCAAACAGATTTACGTGTGCTGTGCGGTTCCAACAAAGCAAAACATGTCCTCCAATCTTATTTAACCAGTCGAAATGCCAAAATCCTATAAGAAACTCACCTTAAACAATCCACCCTGAACGAGTGCGAACAAAAGACCCGAGGAGACTACATTTGTGGCTTGATTTGGGCCACCGAATCCACTCACCAATGAAAACATGGCTCCAGAACCAAAAGCTGCCACCATGCTGCAGCAACAAGGCAAGTATCATAAACTTAAGCCCCAAATCTTTAACATTCCTAAGCAAGGATGGAGCCTTGACCAGAAATGACAAAACCTTACAGCAGCAAATATGCAGTAATAATCTAATGGGTTACAGTTTTCTAAGCTAAGTAAAAGAGCAGCAGTCATTTTGAAAAAGCTAGGTGGGACGGGAGACTAAGAGAGAAGGTGGGAAAGGACGATCCACCTAGTCTGCACATCTTCCTTTCCTCTCAATCTTTTCATAACACAGGATATGCCAGCATTCACTCCAGTCATCACCGCGAAGTTCCGAGCTTGTATTAATGGTCCTCCTGATAAAGCCTGTTGCAATAGAGATCATTTCCCTCTCAACTTTTCCTTTGAATGGCAAATAAAAATCTTTCATCAATAAACAAACCAAGAGGCTGCAAGCATAGACAAATACAGAAAGCCCATCTCAAGAACAGGCTTTGGAGTCTGTCGGATCCAACAACGAAATAATTTCTCATGTTTTCACCCAATTAAATACATCTTCTTGACTTTCGACTGTTCTGTTCATTCCGGAAAACTATGGCAATACTCTAAGGAAAACAGAAGCTCCCGTTTAACTTTATTCCGGTATAAAACTGAGCACTTTTGCTTGCAAACCGTTTAATCCTTTCCAATTGATTGAAATATCAAATAATCGCTCAACCTCAATATGTATGCATTTATGCACGAAGACTTTGGTCGTGAACTGGCAATCCAACAAACATAATCACCTTCGCAGTAAATTAAAGTTGACCAATTACAAAAACACTCAGAGAAGTCAAGCTGTGTTAATCGATCCAATTCGATCCATTTTCCTACTTTAATCACAACACAGCAATCCTACGAGCGGTCAAACAGCTGAAAACGACAACTTTCTCAGAGCCAAACAATTATGAGATATGAAGATGTCAAATTTCGAAAGGGCTCTTTTTTTTTTTTTTTCATTGAACCAAATATCTAAACCTGAGCTTGCTTGAGAGAAGCCATGGCCTGAGGGTTGAGGTTGGCCTGCGGCGGAGGGGTGAGAGAGGACATATCGCTGGTAAGTGTGCCCATGATCGCGCCGATGGCGGCGCCCTGTGTTGCGCTGGTGGCGGTGACGATGGCTGCCTCCACCGGGAGGGACTGCTTTGAGAGCCAGTCCTTGAACCCACCCTCCAGCTCCTTGAAACGGGATTGAAGCTGCTCAATTGGGTTCTGCGGTGGCATCAGTTTCGATACCACCACAGCCCCCTCTCCTCCTTCCTGATGCTTCCTTTGCTTCATTTCCAGCTACAGTAGATGCTTCGGCAGCCAAAATCGCAGCTTTCACTTGACCTTCAGATCTCATACGGTGGTAAGCCAGACCGGGCGAGAAGACCTTTTGTTTGGGGCGGAGGGTGGATAGCCAACGAACAAAGCCACGAGAAAATTTTTTTTCCTTTTTAGTTCTCCATTTTTAGACTAAACATTCACATTATTTTATTGCACTTTGCTAATCTTAGAACGTGTCCAACGTGAAATACATGAAGATTGATCGATGAGATGCTGAGCCCCAGATCCCGATTTGGTGACCCAGTTGGGGTCATTACCTAGAAATACTTCCAGTGATAATCTTGACTTCGACAGCCAGTGGATGGAAAGTACAAGGGAGAATGAAATAACTACTTACATGGTAACTGGCAAGACAAAATCAAAGAAAGCATCGAGAGGACTTCACTGTAGAAATAGATAAATCCCCATATCATGTTACAGACGGCCTCTACAAAAACTATAGTACATGGAACCGAAAAATATATGTACAAGTTAAAGCAATGCTAGCTAGCTATCCATCATTATCCACTATACTCTGTTCTGCCTCGATCAACCTCTCGATATTTTCTTCCAACATGTAATCACAGATCTCTAAGAGCTGATCTGCAAGTGGAGGGATCCCGGGATTCCGATGGTCGTTGTACAGGTGGGCGTTACATGCGATCTGCCACACATCATGCCTAAATTCCTCTTTGTTCTTGTAATCCAACCTCCTGACTTTCTCCCTGATCGTGGAGAGATCCATCGGCCTCTTGATTATGTCTAGATAGTCGGGAGCCTCTTTCTTCGTGACGGGTTTGAGGAAGAGATACGATACCTCCTGCCTGCTCCTGAGGGTGTCGACGATGTACTCCAATATGTTTGCCAGACCAACCTGAGGAACGAACAAGTTCAGTCGACGATCGCCATTTAGCTTAAAATGAGAAGCCATTTTCGTTTCCCAGTCATTTCCACTTCTCCAAATCTAAAACTAAACACAGGCCGCAACCCAAAGTTCAATTACACAGAAGGCCAGAGCAGCAAATATGATATACTTGAGCCTTCTTGGAGTTTTGAAAATGTTAAGGTTAAATGACTTCACTCTGATCTAGTAAATTACAGTTCTGCTCGCCATGAGTGGGACCTTAAGCTGAGAAAACAATAGGAGATCAGGTAAGAGAATGTAAACCTCTCCGCCTCTCCGGCGCTTCGTTGGAGGGGGAAGTCTGAGGTGAATTTGGCCGCCTCGTTGAAAGGTTTCCTTCTTGCAGCTCGGTCTCTCTCAGGCATCCTCCGGTCATTTCTTCTGCTACCCCTGTAGTCCTCTACAAATTCCTCCCTCACTTGTGGCCTCTTCAACTTCTTCTTCTTTGCTTTCAAACGCTCTTCTTCCTCCCTTTCCCTTCTTATCGAGTCCTCATATCTCTCAATCTCCGCCAACCTCTCCTGCTCCTCTAACATCCTTGAGTCCTCCATGTAGAACCTCCTCATCCTCTCTTCTCTCACCATCTCAGCATGTCTCCTCGTTTCTTCCTCTTCCCACCATCTCTGGTCCTCCCGTGCTTTCCTCTTTGACAGAGAGTCACTGAAGTGCCCAGTTTCTTCACTCCTGTAGCTCGCAAAACCATCAAGCTCAACTATTTTCTTTGTCTTCCGGTAATCATAGTCCACACTACCTTCTTGACTCATCTGATCAAGGTCAACAGCCTCTTTTGTCTTTTTGAGTTTTATTTTTTTATGGGTCCGTTCCCTCTCTGTATCTGTAGGTGGCTTTATTACAATTGAGGGCTTATAAGGTTCCACTTGGCCCTGGTCTGCAGCCATGGGCGGCCGAAAAACAATTGATGTCTTGGGGGTCTCAGCCTGACCTCGATCAGGTGGTCGTATCACGATATTAGGCTTCTGAGATTCAACCTGCATCTCTCCTTGTTTGGATTTGCTAGAAATAACTATCTTGCTGACCTTGGAAGCGGGCTTGTTTTCGGCCACAGGCACAACCATTTGGTCCGAGCTTTGAGTGGGTTTGAGGGTGGTACTATCCAATATCTTGTCAACTGACCCACACTTGAGCTTCAGAGATTTCACCTTTGTGAGGGATTTCTCATTTTCTGTTGCTTCTACCTGAGCAGTTTTACCCCCACCTTTCTGTGTGATCTTTTTGGCTGAAGGCTTCTGTTGATGCTGACTAGAAGATGGATCAAGAGAAGTAGTCTTCACAGAAGCCTTATCGGGATCTCCGCGGTCAACTTGTGATTCAGGATCTTCTCCATACCTTGGGCAGTTCTTGTTTGTTCTCATGTGCCCAAGCTGTGAACACAAGAATAAAAAAAGGTTCATTTGGGTACTTGGAGCAGTTTGAGTTCCTTACTTCCATAAAACCAAGTCCATTCATCACAATGGATAGAAGAAGAAAAAGCCTGTTTACACGATAAACACTTTCATCTAATTAAAATAGTTTCTTTTTATGTTGATTCAGGAATTAGAGATACCAAACAACTAAGTTCCTTGGATTAATGTCAGATTAAGCCAAATACTGGAAGAGAGAGAAGTATGGTTTTCTGATAACGAACTTCTTGCTTATGAGTCAGTAAACAAGTCTAGCCAGTTCTTCGAAAAACTAGAGCTATCAGGGAAGTTTCTCTAAACTGTTACATTTTAATTGAGACATTACCATTCCACAGGCTCCGCAGATGAATTTCTCTCTGGCATTTTTCTTCTCCTTGAATATCTTGGATCATAAAGAAACACAGAGATCAGTGTCAGCACAAAAACCTCATAACTGGATATTGTATATTGGAAAATTACTTCTGAAAGAAATATCAAAACGGTGCAAAAGAATTTAAGACAGGGCATGCATCTAACAAGAATAGAATGTGAGCTCTGCGTCGGGCCACAGAGAGAAGGAAATATTTATTCTTCAGCTGTACTGTAACTCAAAGTAAACCCAAAGAGTTTTAATTGCAGGCTAGGTATTTTATGTACTAGCAGTGACATGGCAAGGTAAGTTGGTTGGACGTGTTTGGTGAAGCAGAGAAAATACCGATATGTTGGGACTTGTTGGACTTCTACATATATCATATTTGGATTGAAGGAATTATAGAGGATGGCTACTGTAACTCAAATGATCAACAACATTCTGAATAGACTGGATAAAGAAAAACGATTCTCTGTCCAGTATCAAGAATACACTGGCAGGCTCCATGTGTGCTTAATATCTAGAGTTGGGCGAATGAAATCAGTTTGGGGCTAGTTTTATCTTCGTCAATGGGTTGACCATTTTTGCTGTTTTGGGGGAGGGGGGTGGGTGAGCGGCTTTTGGGCCAGAGTGCACATCTGAGAACAAAGTGCACTACTGGGGGAGAGAGAGGGAACTAATTGAAGTTCGACTTACCTTCATACCATCACCCAATATCTTAACTTTCTTTGCTTTCACATTTGGTGAAAAATTATTCTTGACAACCAGAGCATCCACCTGCCAAACAAAAGCATTCACCCAGTTTCATGAAACTTACTTTTAACCTGACACTAATCATCCAACAGATAACAAAATAAACATCGAGAATTACACTTACATCCTTCTTGTCCCCAGAAATATTCTCCATCGAAATATAAGCCCCATCACGCTGGGAAGAGCTACTAATTTGTTTGACCATTTTCTTAGGTTTCTTGATACGCTCTAAATTCTCAGAACCAATGCCTAGCTGTGAGACCAGAGGCCCACCATCCTTCCGTGCTAGTCCCGCCTTCTTCTTTCTTGCCAACCCCGTCTTTTCATCTACAAAGCATACAGGTAAAATTGGTAAATGTTAGAAATTGTCTTGCTCGTATAAATTAAATGAACAAAAGAACCAAGGCACAAGAGGCTCATCATATGAAAGATGCGAGCTCATGATTCGATTCCCAATCAAGTTTCTGGTTCCATCATTTGAAACAAATTATCTAGAAGTACCAAAATTTGCTTCAAAGTTGTTGATATCTACTTTCATTAACTAAAGCAATAAAACTTTTTATAACACCATCAAATCAACACATATGCAAAAGATCCAACTGGATATATAGAAATGTAAATATCATTTGAAAATCATGAATGTCATTGTCAAGCTAGAACCACCCAGTCTAGTTTATAGGGGACCAACAGATAAACAAGTACTGACTGATTCAATGCATTAATTTGCACATCCATTATTCTGCATGAGGTCCATCCAGAGGTCTAGTTCATGAGCCTATTATTAGGCTCTTCTATAACAATGAATTTAACGAAATTGGCTGTCAAAATTACAGTACCGTCCATGAGCATCCTGCACAGTTCAGCTGCTTCAGCAGCCTCATCCTCGACCTTCTCCTCAACCTCAGTCTGCGATGGATATCTCCTCATCTTAAGTCCCTTCACACCATCGGATCGGTCATGCTTTGGTTCATTAATCGCTTCGTCCCCTTCACATTCCTCTGCATCAAGCAAGTTCTCAAGATCACCGGCGAAAGAGTCCAAATCACTGTTTGATTCAGAGTCGCTGGCACCCTCATCAATAGCTGTGAGAGACTGAACTTGTCGTTCCCAAATCTCTTGGCATTTTTCCCTTGTTTGCTGCTGAAGCTGCACAAATGACATTCTTTGCCCTCGTGCATATTTGCTGATGGTCGTCGGGTCAACCTTGACCCCAGAAGCTGCTTGTTCACTGGAAAGTTCACGTATCATTGCAATTCGGTGCCATCTTGTTTGTTTTGCAATTACTTCATCGGGAACATTGAACTTTAGTAAGACCTGTTAATTGGAAAGAAGCTGTGACGACAGAAGCATGAAAGAAAAATTATCCAAGAAATTAAAAAGTGAAAAAACAAAGAATGAAGAATGGAACCCAACCTAAGTTAAAATTACTCCCTGGAAAATAATGTTAAATTTCTTACTGCCCTAAACAAAATACTACATTCTGATCTTAAAAACTTAAAATGTCCAACTTCCATAAAAGATTAACTTTCAAGTATTTTGGGAAGTCCATTTAAATGGAACCAACATGTTTTCAACCCCACAATTCCTACACCATGCTCACTAGACAGAATGGAGAATTTCGAACAATAGGACCTTTATCTAGTGGGAATCAAAGAAATTGCAGCAATACCTCTCGCGCAGCTTCCATGCTCAGCCTGCGTAAATCAGCATCTGTGCCAGTCACTGTGGTGCCCTTAACAGCAGCTTTTTTCTTTGTCAATGCATTTGAAACTGGTGCCTTGGGAGCAGTACGAACATAGCTAAAGCCAAGGCCCCGACCTGAAGGATCACCGACACCGGAAATTTCTAAGCGCTCGAGGTTTTCTTTGACCTAAGAAGGGAAAAGGCAACTTCAACATAAAGTCATTGCTGGCGTAATATTATAAATATGAGCTGCATTTGTGCACAGTTTCTATCAGATCAAATGGATGAATCCAATCTGAGAATTAAAATCTTATGTAGTTTTCCATTTCTTTCAACTGGAACTATGATGAATAAGGAAAGAAAAAGGCTCTGTATTTGAACTAATAAGAGGCTCTAAAAGGCTGGTATTTCATGCACGATCCATCACTCACTCCTTTTTCCCATCATTTAGAAGAAAGAAACAATAACAGAAAAAATACTGAGAGTTCTTTCCAGTTTTCCAAAATCATACAGGCCAATCTTCTAGAAAGAAAAAGGAGTCACCTGGTTCGTGCATGCCACAAAATTGCTACTTAAATTCCATGGAGTAATCTGCAGTTCCCTTTCAATGTGTGATGCAGCAGCTAAAGCTATTGCCTCATTCGGAAGCTGACTCATTGCAGATGCAATGCCAGTGGGATTCATCAGTTTTGTGATTCCTAGATGCTTCAGTCTATAAAGACCTGCCTGCATACTTTCATAGGCACAAACCTATAGGGCGAAAGAGAATCAGCAGAGAGATAAACCATCAGAATAAACAAAAGGCACTGAACTATCTAAACAAACTTAACATGCTTTGAAATTGAAGAATATTCACAAAAATAATGGAATATTTCAAACCTTCATCGCATGAACTGTTCAAAGAATGAACTCTGTCAAATAATGCCTGAGGACACTTACTTTCTCCGGTGGTACATGCTTTCTCAATGCTTCCTCTGACGGGATGTTCACATTCGGCCTCAACTTCCAGATCCATTTTCCAGTGGGTCCCCTCTGTTGCATTTCATTCATTATGCATATAAGCGAACGAAAATTCTTTGACTGAGGCAAGGGATCATAAAGCCGCCAGGAAAAGAATAGAAAGTAAACTTAAAGGTAACTAACATTTCTCAAGAACAACTATGGCAAATGGATGAGTACCTTCAGATCTGCAAATGCGTTCTTTTTCAACCTATTTCTCTGCAAGGGTTCAGAGAGATGCGGGAAATGCAAAACTAACTCATCCGCAGGTATACATGGTGTCAAGTTGCGCTTTTTCAGGGCACGGAACTCACGGAACATATGGACCACAACCCTGTTGAGGAGATAATTCTGAAGTTCCTTACTCCCAGGAGACATAACTTCCATCAGAGGCTCCTGGAATTTTTGAAGGCAGAAAAGAAAGAAGAAATAAGGAGGAAATGATCACTGGGTTATCAAATCAAACTGCAGCAAAACAGATGCATCCAGAAGACTACACCCAAGACAAACCTGCTGCCCAACAGCATTAATCTTATCAATGCGTCTTATGGAAAGCTTTCCCTTTGCTGACCGAACCAAAAGATAATCTGTTGAAGACACCTTATGAGGAAACACTGGTGATCTGAACATGTTCGTTTCAAGTGATGATTGAGTGGAACCGGGTTTTATCTCTCCAAGAAAAGGGGATTTATCAGCAGGGTCGAGCACTAAAAGAGACCCTAAATTTCTGTTTTCATTGGACAATAAACTGCCAGTTTGACCACTTGGGGCTGTTTTCTGATAGTATGTGCAAAATCTTGCACCCATCCCAACATTGCTCAACAGCAAGGGTCTTTCCTCACAATACCTGCAATACCATATTACAGAAGGCTATAAATTGAATGCAACTGGATCAGCAACCATCAAGCATTATAAAGAAAAGAGGCCAGCAAAAATCTAGAGGTGCCAATCATCAAGCTGCACATTCTTGTACACGGTAAAGAACTAAGAAAGAACAGTCACTAAACAACGACTTCATAGTCACTTACTCCATCAGCAAGACATGACCGTCTTTCACAGAGAGCTCTGATTTCTTCTTAAATGCCCCAGGAGGACGCAATGATTTATTTTCGCTAGGAGTGTTCTGCGCCCTGGGTAACAAATGAATTTTTGTACGGACAACATGTAATAAAGAATTCGGTTGTACATTTTGGGACGAAAGAGACTTCTCATCCTCAAGTTCCCTTCCTTGATAGAAAATCTTCACCAGCTCAGGTGGCCTGAAATCTACAAGAAAAGGAACAGCATGAAGCTTCTGGAATATAAGGAGTAACATTAGATATCCAATAGGAAGCTAAACGATGATAACCTAGCTTCTTTGAAGCTTTTGCCTTGATTGAAGAGACTGTTTCCTCAGCATCGACATGAACTTTACTTCCTTTGCCTCCCAAACTCTTCACTATAATTTTCATAGAGCCTCGAGTTGGTAGCTTTCCTTGTTCCTTAAAAACTTCATTATCGTGGGGGTACCACAAAGCTTTAGGCCGATGAAAATTGGCTATATCTTTACTGCAGAGTACATAAGACACGAATCAGCAAGGACCGGGAAATATTAACACATCAAACATTATATGCAACAGTGAAAAAATAAAATAAAAGGCATTGTAAAAAGGTGATAAGCAATGGACATAGTTCTCACTTGCTCAACTTCATTTTCATCATCTCCAACTTCAGTGCAGGTGCAGAATGATATACTTCAACACCATAAGCAGTACGTTTCTCGGAGCTTGCATTCAACTGTTGAGAAGTTTTCCTGTTTGAATAGAAAATATCATTTGCAATATCAAATCTCGAATTTGTCTCATTTCCACGACCAAGTAGCTCAAGAGAATCACGGCCGTGAGATTCTGAAGAACGGGTTATGAGCATAGCCCCCGCATGATGCCAAAGCTCACTCTCATTCTTCTCATCGACGACCTCAAAGAGCATCTGCCTGTCTTCAAGATCAAGGATAAGCTTCTGTTTGGCAAACGGTAAATTTGGATCCCAAATTATGTCATCTAACCAAGATCCTTCCATCATTTGTCGATTTTGCAATGGAAGTTTACTCGATTGTGTTGTGCCATTGTTCTCCTCAATTTCATCTGGATGACCAAAATTTTCCACTTGTACACGGGATTCTAATCTCAAAAGTTGAGGATGGCTCAATGGACCAGGGAATACGAGAGTTGTCTCTTCCAGGTCAGTTTTTTCCTCCACGTCTTTGAATGTAGAAGAGCTCAAAATGGAAAAATTCTCTTCCATCTCATTCGTAACTTCCTTGCCTCTTGTATTAAGTCCAGGAATGTCACGAACCTCTGAAGAATCATCCATTGAATTCTCATCCCAGAGAATGCTGTTTTCCCAATCTTGCTGATCGAGAGGATTAAAGTTTGGACTCTGTGGCAACTTCCAAACTGTGGAAAGGTCAATTGTTAAGTCATCTTTCATCGGTGTTCCACTGAGAAAGCTGTCAGACAGTTGATCATTTACCCTCAGACCAAATTTTTCTGATACCATTTCATCGTACATAGTCTCCATGATATCAGCACGAACCTGATGCTCGTGTTTCATGGACGAAAACTCTTGGCCAGAACCTCTTAAGAAAGCTTCCTCATCCTCTTCGAAGAGATGAGGAGCATCGACGGGCTTTAATCTTTCTGTAAGAAGGTGAGAAATTAGTGGTTTGGCATAATAATACACATGATGATAATGAATAAGAACTCCTAGCCTGTACCTTTGTGAATCAAGTACATGTGATCCTTCCTGTGCCTCCTTTTTGAAGATTCCTGAATGCCGAAGATTTCGGAGAATCTTAAGATGACCATGCCATTTTCTATACACAGAACAGGCAGTGGGGCTGAACTGTTATAATCTGATGATTCCTTAGGAGCTTCTTTCATCTCCTGAGAAATGAGTGGCAGCTCAACACATAATTAATCTGAAAAAGATATCTAAAAGAGACCTGCACTACTGAGAGCAACAGAAAATTTATCTGAAACATGACTCCACTTAAAAAAGCTATAAATGGAGCAGCAGTTGTTCATCCCAGTATCATCAGATACTGACCTCATCATCTTTAAAATCAACATCAAAATTTTCCTCATCTGGCATGCCAACATGAAGCTCATGGTCAGAAGATTCTTCAAGTTCTGTGGCTGGGCCTGAAGGACGCACTTCTGAGGAAAGATAAATCATGGCTCAAACACCAAAATGAAAAGCTCACAAAAAGTTACATGTAAGTGGGAAAAAAAAAGTCCACTAAGGAAAACAAAGCCAAACAAGCTCTTTCCTGCAAGCACTAAGCACTAAGATAAATTTAGGAAACAGCTTCCGCTGCAAGCATATGGAGTAGAGTTATGAGAGCAAACTGATATGTGAAGTCCATACATTACGATGGAAACTGAATCACTAGTTCCATGATTGATATGTCAAAATTGAAAAGAAAATTTGAGCACCTAATGCATTGGAGCAGCATAGCTGAACAATTACCATCAACTAATCTATGAAAAGGAAATGAAAAACTGGCATCAGGAGAATGTGGAGTCAAAGGAAATAATCGATATCAAACCTGGTAAAACAGATTTACTTTCCAAACTTTTATCAACCATCTCCTCCTCCTTTTCAGGTTCCTCATCATCGTCATAGTTTTCATCATCAAAGACAGAATTCGAGCCGCTTAAGTTTGCAAAAGGGATCTCGGCAGAAAGATATTCCTTTTCTGGGAACAAATTTTCTTCCTCACTAGCAGCCTGAATCTCAGGCCCCTCATACTGCTCATCAATGTCTTCATAGTCAACAGCATCTTCAGCCTTCTCATCATAATCTGGAGGCAGACATTAGCCAAAACAAGAAGCATGACTAGACCTAAAACTGCATGTGTGGACGAATAGGAACAACATCAATTGGAACTGCTCTGTCAGCAACTGTCATTAACATCAATGAAAGAAAATTAATCACCTTGTTCAGCAGCATCAGGTTGGGTTCGAGGTGACTTTACAGATAACTGAAAAGTGAAAAATCAGTTCAAATATATACACATATCTAATAAAAAAGTAAACTATAAAAACATGAAGTACGTACATCTATATCTGTCAAAGATGGACCAAGCTTATCAGCCAATGCAGCCAGATGCTCTTTGGCTTCCTGCATATGGAAAATAACTGTTATTAATAACTGTTACAATATAGATTATTCGGAAAAATAACAATAAGCATCTAAAAAGCTGAGTTAGCATCCCAAACGAGAGTCAGAGGCAACCCCCATAATTTTATCAAAGTTCAATTCGTAGACTGCATTTAATATTCATATATAACTGCTAAAGCTGGACAACGAGTGGTGCCTTTAATGCATTCAATAAAGTCATACTAATAAAATCTCTAATTTAATTTTGGCTAGCCTTTATTCAAACTCAATCCTGTGATCCCGGTTCTTCATCATTCTCTGCCAGATTGAAATAGGGGAAGGAATATAAAGAGCCAATTCTTCATTTCAAACTTATGGAAAAATAGCAACAATGGGCTAAAAAGAGTATCACCTCATCAAGATAATCCGCATCAAGGTCCCCTGAATTGTCAACATTTCCAAACATAAAACCCAAAAATCTGTTGCCACTCCCAGCCTCTTCATATTCTTCCTCATCATCTATATGTCAAAACTAAGTGTCATCTCAACATTTTCTAATTCAGCAAGGCAGAATAAATTTAATTCAGCACATGCGCAATACAACTAACCAGCAAAAATTTTGTTTTTCTTTTTTTTTTTTGAATGATAAATTAAGAATGTTATTGATAAGCAACCAGAAGATGCTTAAAATTATATACAAAAATTGTGAGACTGACAAAAAGATTATGAACATGTCATTGTACAAAGAAAATGCTTATCAGCAACAATTTTGTTTTTCATATGAAATTAGCTAGCAATCCCGTCTGTAGAAACTAAAAGAATTGACTGATACGAGAATTGCAATACAATATTTCAACATGTTAAACTAGAGTAATAATTTCATTGACTCAATAACGTATTGCCTTACAGAGATGAGTGCTAGTAACCTATAGCATAACACACTACAATTCATTATAAAATCAATCTCAAACTGGATCATAGTTAAGGATGCTTTTATGCAATACATTTACTAGTGATTGTCTAAAAGAATGGTATAAGAGGACCAGCAGGCGACAGCCCAACAGTCAAATATCACTTTGCAGAAAAACTGCAAAAGCAAGGATAGATCTTATTCTTAAAGGCCAAAAGTGAGACAAACAAATGAATTTGTTTGGAAGGGCTTGTTTTCTCTTTCTTGCAATTACAGGTAGCACATATGCTTATATTTAATTAGCACATTCCTAATCTGTTTTAGGACCAAAAAGAGCTTGAAGGCCATGTATCTTCACATAGCAAAATTCCTAAAAACTTACACAAACCCACCAAACAGAATTCCCACGTGCTGCCAGAAACAAGATCATTGTTAACATTAAACAGCCAAAATAAGAAATAGAATCTGCCCAACAATTTTATCAGATTCCTCATTTTTATAATTAATTTCAGTGAATAACCTACCATCATCACGGGTTTCGTGAGAAGCTCCACCCGAGTCAGAACCCATGTATATGGAATAGGCCTACCCTGAGATCACTCCCTTGTATATGGGCTGCACCACCTTGGTGCCACCCCAGAATGAAAACTGTATGCAAGACCTACAGTGAAATCACGATAAGGAAACATTTATAAGCGCAGTAAACCATTAAAAAGATAAAGATTTCAGGAAATAACATCGAGATTGAAAGGGCTTCACAAATTCAGAATAATTTCAACGGTGTCAGAAACCCGTAGTAGAAATTCTACACTCCGTTGATAAGGAAAAGAAAGGAAATGAGACCGGAGGAATCACAGGAAAAAAAAAATAGATATGATTCTACGACTGCTTCTAGAGGAATTCTCAGCGGCAAAATTTTTATCTTTTTCACCAGATGTCCCCCGATTCCTGCACTACTTCATTACCCTCTATTCCAGTCTGCTTCTGTCAACAATTCTTCCAAGTGAAGATGACATTTCTCCTCCCAATTCCCTTCCTCAATAAAACAATCGTAAACGATAATTTGACCAAAAATTTTACGTGGCAAGATCATCCGACCAAGAAATAGTCGCCCATCAAGAATTGTAAGTAGAAGCCATTGGCGGAGCCAATTTATAGTAAAATAGCTTGCCCCAAAGAAAGAATTCCTTCGTGGCCACTGCTGATACAGTGCCGCAGATCGGCAAAACTGCAAAACCCTAAAAGGATAATAGTCACCTCTTCGCCTCAGCTGGCTAATAACATGGCGGGCTCCCGGGGCGGAACAAGTTGCGGCTGTACAGGGAGTTGCCCGGATAGGTGGAAGCAGCCGGGCTCAGGGTCCGAGGACCGACAATCTGCAGCAAAGACAGGAACTTGGAGAAAGATGACGGGAGAATTGGCGGTACCGGTTTGCAGGCTCGTTAAGGGGATATATATAGAGACATCCCACCCGGGTCGATTCCGTTAAAATCTTCTGGCAGTCCGTCCCGAATCCGGGTCGGTTCGCATGATAACGTCTACCGCCACGAAATTACAGAATTATTTATTCAAAACAAAAATCATATACGTCAATTTTATATTTTCAAATGCACAATATTCAAAATCAGTCTATTAAAAAATACAACTTATTATATTATAAATTATTCTATTTATAAAATTTGAACCAACAACTTACCAAATTAACTCACCCGAGGGCTCTCAATAACGACCGAAACTAGCTCGAACAAAAAGACTCATGAAATTTTTGTATATCAGTGATGTAAATTGAAAAAAGAAACCTTATCCATAGTTTTCATTTTATTGATTTGATGATTAAAAAAGAGAGTTCATGTACCATTTAAAAAAAATAGTGAATAAATATTATATTAAAATAATTTAAACATGATATAAATTCACATTCTTAATAACATAATTAAATAAAATTAAGATAATTAAATATTATATAATTTTAACAAGATAAAATAAACATTGTCCAATTTATTAACATAAAATCTTCCTTGATTAAAAGAAAATTAAAATTTTAAAAAATATAACTATACAGTATGACATTATAAACAGGGTAGGTTGGAAGAGAAGGTTCAGACCCGATCAAACCCGTGGATGAATCAGATGAGTACCCATCTCATTTTAGTAAGACTCGGATCACAACCCTTTTGAATTTGGTCGAGATCAAATTGCCATCCCTATTTGTCGTTGCCTGCTTAGACTAAAATCTTATTTGCAAGCCTTTTTTTTGGTTCAAATCCTGTTTTTCGATACACACTATCAAATGTTAACGAGACGGTTAAACATCTATCAATTCAGTTAAGTTGCCAGTCATTGATCGAGAAAGTCGCACTCCTGCTAGATAACAGCATGGTCCTACTCATTCTTATATCGTGCACAGGGATGAATTTAGAGGCGTCCAAAACGACCCCTTGAACTCGAAAAAATTCTTAAAATAAATATATATTACGCTTAATTTTATCTAATTTTTATTTAATCATACTTCACTCTGTAAATTCTTCGTACTACTCTTTCGTAGAGTTTTATCCCTTGAACGAATTTTTTGGATCCGTTGCTGGTCGTGCAACTGAGCTACAAAAGCTAGATCTATCAAACTCCACGTTGTGCTGAGTGTGTAAATTACATGAGAAGCTGTCGTTCCATTCTTAGAATGGTGGGATATGGTTTAGTCTGAAATAATTGTTCGGTGGTAAATATTTATTAAATTTATTAAAAAATACTCAGGAGTACGACAAAATTTTAAATATAATCTCTTACAAAAACAGCTAGTCGTTATTGATGTAACCGCTCACACTGCATCTGAATTAATTGCGCGATCAACTTCATTAAAAAAAAAAAAACAAAGAAGGATGGCAAATTCGACGAGCTCCCGATCACAAGTATTATTAGATTAAGCGGAACGTTTCAAAAAAAATTCTATACGTTATAAATCAGAATATAATATTTTTGTGCACGAAGAAAATACTAAATTAAAAATTTTGGTAAGTATAGATAAAAATTATGATAGATTTTGTTGCAGTTAAATAATTAATGTAAAAATATTACCAACTATGATATAAAATATTAAAATTGCAAAAAGTAGATAGTTACAATAAACCATATAATTACATTCATTTCCAATGTAATGTCACGTCACGATTTACTTTATATGGAAATGAACTGCTCCTCTAACCACATATGGAAATGAACATCGCCTCCTCACTGTACGCGGAATGTACGTGGATTTGGAGACCGCGGAGGCTGTTTTGTACAGTTCAAAGGAATTGTCAGTGGCGAAGTAAACTCTGTCTCTGTCTCTGTCTTCTCTCTCTCCCTGTCTCTGTGCTCTGCTCTTTGACTCGGCCGTTGTGGAGCTGCCATGGCAGCCTTTCCCATGAATTCGCTGCCGCTGGGGTTCCGGTTCCAGCCGACCGACGAGGAGCTGGTGAATTATTACCTCCGGTTGAAGATCAACGGGAATGATGACAAGGTCCGTGTCATCAGAGAAATCGACGTCTGCAGATGGGAGCCTTGGGACTTACCTG
The DNA here is from genome assembly GCA_037672795.1 of Lagerstroemia speciosa. Lineage (NCBI taxonomy): Eukaryota > Viridiplantae > Streptophyta > Magnoliopsida > Myrtales > Lythraceae > Lagerstroemia > Lagerstroemia speciosa. The sequence goes on along the minus strand of CM075294.1, from coordinate 7,178,532 downwards.
GTACGGATTCGCGTGTTCTCTATCCATCATAATTCGATGTTCTGGCAATTGTTGGCCACGACAGCTGCAGTTAATCTACTCCCGTCGCCTTTGTCTGTTGTAGATTTATCAGCTATAGAAACCACCGACCCGGAATGGTTCTTTTTCTGTCCGAGGGACAGGAAGTACCCTAACAGCCGTAGATTGAACCGGGCAACGAATGCCGGATACTGGAAAGCCACCGGCAAGGACCGGAAAATAAAGTCTGGGACCGACCTGATCGGGATGAAGAGGACGTTGGTTTTCTACGTGGGTCGGGCTCCGAAGGGGAAGCGGACCCACTGGGTTATGCACGAGTACCGTGCCACACTGGAGGAGCTGGATGGCACTCACCCCGGCCAGGTTGAGAATATGGCTCGCTGAACTTTCATACAAATACTGCACTCCGCTGATTCAATTTGAAGTTTAATTATTTGGTTGGTCCTCTTCGATGTGAACTTGAAGCTGGAGTTTTTATTCCTGAGCTTGCTTGTGGCGTGAAATGATTCTGAGAATCTTCTGGCCTTTGAATCTAAAAGCTCGAACAGGAATTCGGATAATCTAGGACATGGCTGATTCTTTCAAACTCGTCATATGCATTGTTGTGTACTGCAATTTTTCTAGACTGTGAACTATTAAGGACTTAAATTTGTAATTAGAGTAGTGCCCGAAGATGTGATTTTCTAGGTTCTGTCATCTTTTACAGGCAGCCTTTGTCCTCTGCCGGCTCTTCAGGAAGAACGACGAGACCCTCGAAAACTCAAACTGCGATGGTGCTGCTGAAGGAACCTCCTCTGCTGCTGCAGAAGCAAAATATTCCCACCAGGACACCGAGTTGGACCCGGTGACAGCTCTGAAGATCCCTCCTCCTTTGAAGGAGGACGAGCGTGTGTCCGATGAGGATGAGAGTAAGACCCATGAAGCAAGAAAGGGGCAGATCGCTCAGGATTCTCATGTTTTCCAGGCAACTCCCCAGGCTGAAGACCAGCACCTCTTGAACAAATCCACGCTGGACTCTCCTTTCCCTCTTCCACCAAGTCAAATGAGAACAGTGCAGCAATCACCTGCCTCGGACCCTGCAGCCAATAAGGAACTGAACGATGATGATGCTTACATAACAGGGTTGTTGGACTCTATCCTGAATAACAATGGCGACTTCTCTTGGGATTTTGACTTGCCAGACCCGGCCGATGGCAGTGATATTATCGGAGACTTCCCGTGCTTCTTGTCACTGGAAGAACCGATTGGGGAACAAGTAACTAGTTCACAAAACACTGCCCAAGAGGAGAAGTCTTTGTAATTAATTAACTATTGTCTCTAACCATGCTCTAAACCGACACTGCAGGTCGAGCGCAGATCAGAGGATCATGGGTGGTCTGATACGGTTGGGACACAGGGTGGAGATGTCATTCCAACTGGAATCCAGGTAAGGCCTTGGGCCTCGGCAGCTCCACCTCGACGGCTTGACACAAGTGCCCAGGGTACAGAAGTGATGAGTAGAGTGCAGTTACATTCGAAGCCTCAAGTTTTTTTCCAAGTCGAAGATTCAAGCTCTGAATCAGAAACTACAGAGGTAAGAAGATGCAGAAAAAAAGGCGCAACAGTTTCACACCAGTCTTTCACCATTAGGGATCTTTCATGGACCATGAATCAAACATCTGTTATTTGAATGTTGCCATGGTAGCCAGAAGCATCGGAAGAGACGGTGCTGCACCTGATCTCTGCCAGACCTGTTATAAGGAAGACTTCTGCTGCTGCAACTTCCGATTTTAAAGTAGACAGGGAGACCTTAGGTGGGTTAAGCAGCAACGTAATTCAGGATTCGGGATCAAGCGGCAAGGCTTCTTCATTTCAGAAGGTTCATCATGTGAAATGGGTGAGATCAAAGCTTACTCTCTTCGGAGTGTTCGTCGTTCTATCCTTCTTCATCACTTCGCTTGGCGTTCAGAAGTATCTCAAGTCGTAGTCGCGAATCCTCCGTGCAGGGAGCGCCTCTCCAGGCTTTTTTGGTTACTGTTATATTCATGATCTCAATATCAATTTTGTTAGGAGAAAGCGATATTCTAAGCTGGCTTTGCCCGGATGGATGTGGGAAGTTTATTGGCGTCCTCCGTTAATAAAAGCATGAAAATACACTTCAACCCAAAAATGAAATTGTAGATGAAAGGAAAAGAGGAAAATTCCAATCCAACGACAGATTCTGTGTGCATTTTGCAATTAGCTCACAAGATAAGAAGTTCGATTTTTCTTCAAATGCATAGTTCTCGGTGAAGCTACCCGTAACTCGTACATGCGCTTATCCGAATTCATGACTTTCGGAGAGAATGACTCCTTTAAAACGGAAATATCAAACGATAAAGTTGCAAATTTTGGCCTGAGAAAGGATCAGGGGCTCAAGTGTAATTCTCAAAAGATGAGGGGGTAAACGAAAACTTTAATCACTTTCCTCACTCTGGTGGGCGACAGCAGGACCATTCTTGCTCTGTTGTTTGTTGGTCGCTGTGGAATTCGACGCTCCTCCTCCTCCTCCTCCTCCTCCTCCTCATCAGGTAACTACCTAAGTTGTTCTCTGAGAATCTATGTCGAGCGATATTCAGGGCGATATCGACGTTCAAGCCTCGTAAATCTCCCTTGGTGATGATTTTTTTATTGACTGATTACATCTGTTCTCGATCGTTCCTGTTGGTCATACCATTTGCATGAACATCGTATTAGCTCTGACCTTCTGATATCAAGTTCAATACTTTATAGACCCTTTTTGGTCTTGATTATGGCATTTGTGTAGAATAGGTAACAGGAGAAGATGAAGGGCTGGCACTATACTGGAGAATCGTCGTCCTCCTCGTCGAATTTATCAGCTTTCGCTCCGCCCTTTACTGCTAGTCCCTTTGCGCCCAACCCCAGTTCAAACCCTTACAAGCCTTCACTCGGTTTACCATCGAATTCTTCCCCTGGCAGTTGGCTGGGCCCAAACCCTCATTTTCCAGCACCTGATTGGGCACCAAGCCTGACAGGCCAAGAATTTAGTTCAATGAATTACCCTCGTGAACATGAATACTCGACCAAAGCTGTTGCTCCTGCAGCTGCTGAGCCGTTTTCTTATGGGGAGTTGTCAGATGGTCTGAGCACTAATGTTGATGAAGTAACACCATATTATCCTCAATACTACTACTCCGGACTTGAGCCTGGTTATCCCTCGGAATTGACTAATCAACCCTGCTTTGACGGTCTATCTGATAGCAAGAATCAAATGATGTCCAGATTGGACTCTCTAGACCATGTGGGCAAAACTTGTGGTGATACGGCTAAGAGGGAGCTACATGAACTCGTGAAATGTGAAGGAGAACAGGAGAATGCTGTTCATTACTACAGTTGTATGAACCAAGGTAATTTATAAAATGTGTTTGCTCGCTGTAGCTTCCATTTATAAGATTCTTTACAGCCTTAAGGGACACAGGAGAAATAAATTGTTACGTTATGTCCATAAACTGATGTGTTAAGCTTCTTTTTCTTGGTGCAGGTGCTGGAGTTCATCCATCCATAGACTTTGGCATTCATGGGGAAGCTTCTAATGATGTCAATCTGTTGGGCAGGGGAAAGCATGCTGGTCCTGAACTTCAGCAAGCAGTAGATGGAAACCTTGCAAACAATCCCATGTTCACGAGTATGACTTCTCCGACAACATTGAACTTGAGATACTCGCCAGTGCTGTCGGCAGCACATCCTGAGGCACTATCTCTGGATCAGTTTTTGGATTTGAGAATGGATCAAATGCAGCACAGTAATACCGATCAGAAATGCACAAGGCTTTCTGGTCCAGATGACAGGAACTCTATTGATATTTTCCCTGCTCTTCCCACTAGGCCACCAGCTTCTGCCCCCGTTTTTGAAGTTCATTGTGGAAATCGTAGCAATGGCAGTGCTGCGGGTGAACACTTCAGTGGCAGTGCTCTTTGTAGTGTAAAGGAAACTCATGCTCCAGAAACTTCTGAAGGAAATATCCTCTTCAATGAAGCACAGAGTAGATTTGGTCAAGGAAGAAATTGTTGCAATTTTGGGAAATTAAAAGATGAACATCCGCGGAACGAGGAAGTTGTTCCTAATGATGCATTCATTCGTCCGATTAGGGGAAATCCCGTGCTTGAAGTCCCTTATATGAATGCTTATCGGTCTAATGTTAGTTCTTTTGAGGCTTTCAACAATTTTAGCCACACAGTAGACTCTCCATACTGGAAAGGAGTACCAATGGGACATTTCAGCTCTTCATTGGGACCTTCAGATATTGTCCCTGCAAAACATCTTTTGGAATTCAAGGAGTTTGATGGTTTGAATCCCCAGAGGCATCAAGTTTTCACTCAAAATGCTTCTGCTTTGAATGTGTCTACCCAAAGACATAATGAAGCCACTCTTCGAAGTGATGAGAATGAGTCTTCCAAAACAAATTTAATGTTCCATCAGGAGCCCTATTGGGTCTTTAATCCGTTGGGCGCAGGAGAGAGCTTTCATGGTGCAACAGAGGCTGATTCCCCCAATATAAGACAACAAAATGCTCGTATTAATGAGCTAACCAGTGATTGTAGCTCTGAACCTAAGCAGACCGAGCAAAATAGCTCTGAACATAGAGTGAACTCCAAGGAAAAGAAACTATCTGTGAATGAGGGATCGGATAAGGGGAGGAATGTCAGTGCTGATTCTAATAATGGCTTCTCTGATGTCTCATTCCAATGTGTGGAACATGTCTTGAGTTCTCCTCCTCCTGTAATGGAGGCTACTAACCACAGTAAATGTCACAGGGAAGAGTTGACTCCGAAAATAGATGTCTCAATGGTTGTTAGGATGATGCATGACTTGTCAAAATTGATTATGTCCTGCAGCTCCAATGGTACCTGTGACTTGAAGGATCAGGACTGTGAGTTTCTCAAAGATGCAACCAATAATCTGATTGTATTTTGCATCGAAAATAGGCATCTGGCAAATGAGAGGAATCCACAAGAGCCGAGGATCACCTTTATGCCTGAGGGAGTCTTTCTTGGAGAGTCTCCTGGAGTTCATGCGGTACCATCGGTTCCCAAATGATCATTTTTATATAACCTTTTTTAATTCCAAGCTTTAGTGTAGCTTTTCCATTGTATCACTTGAGTTGAGGAAAAGCACTGGTTTCTTTGAATTCTTGTTGGATGATGAGTGGGATTTCTCTAAATCTTTTGACTGTTTTGCTCTTTAAGTTATATATCTTGGCTCTTTTTGTTTCTTTTTACATAGTTCATGTGTCTATTTATGTTTTAAGCAGACTCTGGTGGAAGTGAAGAGGTCAGAGCTAATTGATGGAGTGCATTATTGTCAGGGGAAACCAATGGTGATTCCCCCTTCTGTTGGTGACGAGAAAAAGCATTGTGTTGTGGCCAATTATCCTGAAAAATCTAGTTCTGTTGTTATTGGTCAATCAAGTGTGATCAGAGATGATAAAATGACTCAGGTACTTGCTTTATCAGTCCCATCCCCATATCTTCCTACACGTCTTCACTGCTGCAAAAGGCATAAATATTTTATGTTCTCTTTACTCTTGCTCTTCACTGTTTGCTTTTAGAGATTTCTGGCACTTCCTTGTTTCACATATTAATTCCTCTGAAACTTTGTGCTTTAAACAGAGTGGGGTTGTTGAAGGGCTAAAAGTATCTAACAACTCGGGGAAACCTGAGGACATGAATAACTCTGAGAAGCACACCTGTTGGCCTGATCAGCCCTGTGAAAGTAGTTCAGATCATTCCTCTCTCAGTGTACTTCCCAACAATATTAGAGATGACAAGATGACTCAGGTAGTTGTTTGCTTTATAATTGAAAGTTTATGCTAAATTTGAAACTCTCTAGCAGATTAATAGAAATTTCATTATTTTTTGGTGTTTGATTGTGTTTTCAGGCTATTAAGACAATTCTTGCGGAGAACTTCCATGAAGAGAACGAAGCAGAGCCACAGGTTCAGTTGTTCAAGAACTTATGGCTTGAAGCTGAGGCTGCATTATGTTCCATGAGCTACAAGGCCCGATACGATCGCGTCAAGTTTGAAATGAAGAAGTTTGAATCACATAGTGGAAGAGGTGAACTTGTTTTCCTGAGCACTCATCTAACAAGACATTTCTTCGCTAGACTGTAGATATTTATCTGAGCTATTTCTCTGCAGATCCATCCAAAGATGTAATCGCGGCTCAGGATCTCTCTAACTCAGGATTCTTCGCTAATTTAAGCACCAAGAACAAGTTGGTAGATGATTCATCAAAATCCACTCTGGATACCTCAGTTCAGAGTCTTTGTAAGGTGAATGATGTTATGACAAGATTCAACATCCTCAAAGATCGGGATAGTAAGTCAAATCTCGGAAGCAGCTTGGATTGTGAAGAAATTACGAGTCCTAAAGTTTCCAGCCCTCTTAAAGATGAAATTGCTTTAGAAAAGTCACAAGCTATTCCTGCTGCTGTCATCTTACCGGTAAAAGGCTCAACCCATGAGGCAGACAACTTGGAGTCCTCCATTTTTTCGAGAATGTCCATCCTGAAGCAGCGGGAAGAAAATTTGAGTTCAGCTGTTAATCCCAAACCTGACCTCTCCCAGGATCTTTCTTGGAGGAGCTTAGTGGGCCCGGAAAATAGTGGGGAGGCTTCTGTTAGGGGTAGCTTGTTATCAACCATGAAAGAGCGTCCAGACCACCTTAGTGCATCAGAAATTGAAGCTAACGAGCCACCTGAGGCTATCAATCTTGAATCTTCTGTTCTCTCAAGATTGTCTATTCTGCAACAAAGGGACAACAATTTGAGCTCCATGGAATGGGATTGCACTCCCCGGGACGCTGTCAATCTGGAGTCTGTGGTGCAGATAGATTACTTCCCTCCCACTAGAAAGAAAACCAATACTCCAAAGGATTTCAGTCCCGTTATTATCAATGTTCCTGAATCTCAGATGACTGGCTATTCTGAGAATCCGATGCCTGTACTCTTCCGCGACTTCAGCTCATCATTGGACTGGGAGCACGTGCTGGAGGAGGATGAGGAGGAGTATTGATTCTGGTAAGTGCTCCCATTTTCTGCCATGGTTAATCTGTATCCGCTGCTTTGGTAATGTTCGCCGCACTGCTAGTCAATAACTGGCTGTATGGTGAAAGTTGTTAAAATCTTTGCAAACATTCTCTGGGACTTTCGAGACCAGACATTGTACATAAAATCTGTGTCCACATATACCTGTATGCTTATTTATAACTGTCATTTCTCCAACTATGCCAATTGACATATTTTTGTGTGCTTAGCTTGTTCATGCCAGTAGGATTATAATTGACTTGAGTCGAGTATCCTATAGGCAGGCCAGGACTCTATTCAGCTTGCAAAATACGGGCTTGAAGCGTTGCTCAAGCTTGAAGTCTATTTAAGAGTGTGAGCTCAGTATTCCAAGTTCCAGGCTTGAGCTCGGGTCAAAGACACATCCCTATTAGAGGCTCAAGTCCATGCGGAATCATACTCTCTCTCTATGGTTGGGCTCTGCCTGGAAGCTAGAGCTTTATTGGATGATTCCTAGTTGAAGCCAAGCTCAAACTCAGATAAGCTTGAATGGACTGAGAATTAAGATAACTTGCAAGTACAGGTTGATGGTTACGGTTTTGGATTTGGATTGCTCAAAGATAAAATCTCAAAAAAATGGGTTAAGCTTTGGAGCCATTTAAACCATAGCATTAGAGACCAGCTCTAGCTCGAACATGTAGAGTCCAATTCAAGCATCCATCAGTTAAGCAATCTAAGATGGCAAAATGCAATAGATTTATGAGATGACTCGATGATGTAATAGTAAATCTCTCAACCATCAGTTCCTCCAAATATTCTTTTCGCTCAGACAATCATTTCTTCAAATTCAAACAGACTTTCAAAGAACAGAAAGAAGAGAAACAACACGACAATGCCAGCAGATTTTAAGTTGTGAGCTCCATGATTGCGCTCACAATGTCTCCATTGGACGACTTGAGGGCCTTGACCGCCTTGCTCCTCGAGACACCTGCCTGGGTCATGACCAAGTCTATGTCACGGGGCTCAACTCCGGTCTCATCAATCTCCTCCTCCTCCTCGTCTGCAGCTGCAGCTCCACCAGCTTCAGCGGAGGATGTCTCCGGCTTTGCAGCCATGGAGGACATGTCGGGCATCCTGAATTGCTGGGCAGCCTGCGTCTGCAACTGGGAGCTCAGGTCCTCGATCTTTGCCTCCCCAAATATTACATATGTCTCCGAGTGCGGGCTCTTGAATACATCGGGCTTAGAGATGAAAAACAGGATCTGGGAACATCAACAGAATTAGTCGATAACAGACTACCCAGTTTGAGCAAATGGGTAAAATAGTGAAGTGTAAGTTCACAATTACATTCTTGGTTCTCTTTATGGTGACCCTGCTGACCCCAGTGACAGGCTTCATGCCCAGCTTAAGCATGGCCTTTCGGCTCTTCTTCTCGCTTCGACTCTGCTTTGAACTCCCATTTGCACCTGCATACCAGGCTCTGAGTCACACTATCATACGTTCATCATAATTTCCTGAAGGAATATACATATATATATATATATAATCTTAATGTAAGCAGGAACAGATTGTTTTGACAGAATGAGACCACACTTAACCACATAAGAGGCAATGACAAACACCCTGCAGCACTTGAAGACATGTCAACTGACATGGACTTAAGACTCAGCAAGTGCAATGAACAAAGAGAACAGGAAAGAAGAACATGACCTTAATAAAGTAGCAAGCAGATGCAACTTGCAGCGGTATAATTGTTCCAGTAAAACAAATGATTTTAATGCTCCTAAGGACATAAATCAAGATGTATTCACCAATCTTTTGTTCCCTACAAACCTACTCAACAGATTAACAGTGAGCGCTTCGTTGAACTTAACAAAACCTGATTTTCTTTGGGTTTCTCTCCGATGGAATTACTTGAAATAGCTCCATATCAGTCGTTATGAAGTTAGCTAAACACTTGAAGTTGACTCATAAATGGAGACACAGTTTCAAACTTTCCAATTCAATAAGGTTCCTCAAAATAGACAGATCCAAGACCAATCTAATCCATAAAATGAACAACTCAACGAGCAGAAATGAGCAACTCCCAGTTCTGGAAATGAGAAATATCCACGCAAAAGAATCAGAAGCACAACAGGAAAGTAACGGGAGGAACAACCTTGAGCTCCTTCTTCCTTGTCATCATCCTCCTCGTCGTCGTCGTCTTCGTCCTCGTCATCCTCGTCCTTCACGTCCTCCACAACTGGCTTATCTTCCTAAAAAAAATCAAGAGAATAGGAGGTCGTGAGTCATAGCTCAGAATCCCATCGTAAGCAGAAAAAAGCTTAACCAGACGTACGGCTGCAACTGCGGCTTCGACTTCCGTCACTGTCTTGGGCTCCTCCTCGGATGGGACGGGCTCAGTCTCATGCTCGGCGGCCGGCGACATCCCCGGGCGATGAACAGAGCAAGAAGCGGCGCTGAGTCGATTGTCCGAGAGATAAGAGAGAAAAGATAGCGTGCTGATGGAGCATGGTGTGGCCGCTTCCTAGCTCTGGTAGGGTTATTGATAAGGGTTTCTCTGTTCACTCGGGCCTCATTTCGGCCCAAATTCATCGTCCATTATCGGTATGGGCCGGTTAGAGTGATTTAATTTCGATTTTTTTTTTCGTGATCCAAAATTCGCTCTCATACGATTCAATTCGATTTGGTGGAGTCGAAATCTCAAGTTCATGTCCCTTCCACGGTACATTTACGAGAAGGGTCTCTCTGGATTCGATTCTTCACGAGCACTGACTTCTTAAATTGTACTAGAGTTTTCATAGTGCTATATCGACGTGGCCAGTATCAACACCGGTTGTTCAGTTCTTCTGACATGCTTGCGGTCAAACACGTGAAAACTTGAACATTATATAGAGGATAGTGAGTGATAGAGTCGTCGTTACTGTCGTCTCCATTAATCGATGAGGGGTACACCAACACGTAGGAGCATCCAGACTGTTGCTTCCAGTGGATCCAATCTAATCATTAAATTAAATGATTAGATTAAAATATATTGGAGGGTACGTGGAACTAACCCTAAATTAACACATAAACTCCAACCAATTGCTATTATTATTATTATTATTATTATTATTATTATTATTATAATAGTAAATGACATTTTTAGTCTTCAAATTTTTTACACTTTTATCATTTTTATCTTAAATCATTATTTTTTATTATTTACGTCCCAATCTCTTGAGTTTTTATCACTTCAATCCTACCGTTACTTTTTCTATGCAAAAAAAGCATATTTCATCCCAAAAAGAATATTTCATTCAAAAATTATTTTTTAATAAAAATATTTTAAAAAAAATAAATAAATAATCTAAAAAAGGGAACAAAAATGAAAAGCATTGGTAGAGTTTTACTAATTGTCATATCTCCTTCAAAATTAAGACACATTCCTGATTCAAAATTAATTGATAGTTATTATCATTATAAAATCGTGACTCATTCCGAGAAAAATAAGTTCTAATTTTCGAACGGACACCTGCTAATAACCAATATTTTATTAATCATAGATGAAATATATTTTTTTGAAAAATAATTTTTGGAAGCAATATTCTTTTTTTAATGGAATACTTTTCATAGAAAAATAACAGTAATATTAAAATGATAAAAATTCAAAAGATTGAGAATGAGAATAATAAAAAATAAAGACTTATAATAAAATAATAAAAATATAAAAAATTAAAGACGAAAAGTATCGTTCTCTCTTATTATTAATAATAGTACAGAGTAGAAAGGTTGTCTCTGTCACGTCCAGTGGGGACAGTGGCGAAAGATAATAATGCAGGAGACGAGGTTGCTTGCTTTGCTTCCTTCCGCAAGTTACTAAATCAAATCCACCAGCATAATCATCACTTGACCTGCCCTTAATTTTCTTGTTATATTTTTGGAATCTTCACTAGCAGAGGTCACTTGCAAATACACATTTTTATATATTTTTATCTTGATAAAATAAAATAAAGACGATAAATCATTCCGACCGATAAAAAAACGTAATACAGTGCAACCGTGTATAATCTTATTCTGTTGTATATTATTATGTATGTGCTAATGATAATATATATTAGACATCATTTATGTTATGCTTGAACTTTATTATTTAATAAAACTGATGTAAAAAAAAGCTTTAATTTTAATTATAATTAATATTCATAGTGCAATTTTTTGTTAAATTGAATATGAAATTGCATAATAAATTTAGAAAAAATAAAGTTATTTTATATATGATAAATCCGATGAATAGGTAGTTGAAGAAAAATTCACGTGAAATAATGCAAGACGACGACGACGACGACGATAGAGAGAGATATAGTAGTTAAATATCAGTGAATCTATCATCACGTCCTTTTTTTTTTTGTCAAATGGATATTAATAATTGAAATTTTATACGATACTCATGGACCAATAGGAAAAACTGAAAAAGGTACCAAAGTTTTGTAGCATTTTCATATATTACACTGTACACTCGCACGATGTTATCATGGATGGAGTAGGGTTTTGTTAGTTTTTAATTGAGTAAACTATCAAATTGGTCCTTAAAGTTTTAACAAACTATGAGTTTGGTCCTTAAAATATGAAAGCCATCAATTAGGTCATCAATGTTCGTCTCCGTCAGTCAATCTGGTTCAGGCGTTGTAACGTTATCTGCAAATGCTGGCGTAGACGGTGACGATCACGTCAGCGAGTCCCACGTGCCACATGGCGAGTTACGAGTAATTGAAGTTAAAAATAAAATATAATTTTATATACTTATTGACTGTCACGTAGCATGTGGAGCCTGTTGACATGACAGCCACCGTCCACGTCAGCATCCGTACACGGAGTTATAATACCTGTATCAAATTAACCGACGGAATTAAACAGCGAGGATCCAATTGATCACTTCGAAACTTTAAGGACTAAAACGATAGCTCACTATAAATTTAAGGACCAATTTAACGATGTACTCTTATCAATTCCTTAGAGAAAAAGTATGAGCACGGTTGGTGGAGAATTTGGTGGGGGAGTGCTAAGGTCAATGTTTGACATTACCTGTTCCCCCAACTTATGTACTATTATTAATATTTTTTTTAAAAAAATAAAATTGGGAAAGTAAAATACAAAATTACGTTAAGTTTCGAGAAGGAGACTTTGAATTGTTAAGCTGGGTTGCCAGTTGTTGCCGTGAGAGCGAGAGAGATCGTGAGAGGGAGGAGAAGACCAACAAGAGCCAATTACGAGCACCTTTGATAGGCCGATTTGCTGGTAACCCAATAACATGTAGTAATAGGACAGGTCCAGAATTCGACTCTCTTGAATGGCGATATCTGGGATTTAATAATATGACGGTCCTAGACCGGACCCAATTATCTCTTAACAGGTTGACTATATTTAAGCGCGAATTGATTTATTCGTGGCGGTCGTCGATTGCTTTGCTGTCGTTCGTTACATGTCTATTACGGGTAGTAGGTGAGATGTTATCTGTAATCTCACTAGCTTTGCAATTTATATATATATATGTGTGTGTGTATATATATGTCTATGAATGAACAGGTAAAGAGGAGGAGGAGGGCTCAATCGGTCATTTTCCATGATTAGGTGGGGACTTTATTTCCTGTCAATTACGAAAATTAACCGTTGAACTGAAATCACTTTGTCGTGTGCTCTCTTGTAAAGTGTATTGTACAAGAGACCGTCGTTCGGAAAATCGTTTGAGATGTGAAAAATAATTTAAAAATAGAAAATAGATACAGTGTACACGAAAGAAATTATGACTATAATAATGAAAATGATTATATATATATATATATATATATACATGCACACACTAAAATATTGTAGAATAACAGGGCGATATATTCTGAAAATTACATTATTGATTGTGGATATTAATTAGTTACAAGTGAACAGACACGTCTGCTCGAAAGTCAATATTTGGTTCAACTTTTAATTTTTATCTCCAATTTAACCTTTAACTTATGATTGTTCACCAGCCAGCTACACCCTTCTGATTTTAATTTTAGTATTTATTATCAATAAATATAATTTATATTATACAACAGAATCTTCCTGTGCTGCTCCTTTTTTTTGGTCGCCAGCCACGGTATCCAAGCAGGTCCCACCAGCGATGAGATGACATCTTTCAGCCAACCATACTTGACTAATCCGTTGGTCGCCCCGGGTCGCACGCCTGGCAATGGCGGGTGAGGCTCCCAAGGGGGTGTCTGCGTACGTGAGGTCTCGAACTCGAGACCTTCTTAAGTGACACCGAGCTGCTTACCACTCGGCCCAACCCCCTCTTGGTTCCTGTGCTGCTCCTTGTTTCTACATTCTTATAATTTTATAATAAAAAATAAAAAGCTCGTAAAAAGTGTGTGTTTAAAAAAAAAAAAAAGAGTAGAAGAAAGAGACAAATGCTGGGGTTGGTGGTGGAAGGCGGAGACAGACTACCGTCTGGAGTTATATAAGGGCTAAACTGCCGCTCCCCTGCCTCGCCAAGGAATCCACCTGTCGCCTTCTTTCTCCTCTCCTCCAAGTTCAATCACTCAACCTTCTAGTTCTCGCACCTCCTCAGGACCATCGCCGGAGAAATGGGCTCCCACGGACAGACAGCGGAGACCCAGATGACCCCGACCCAAGTCTCCGACGAGGAGGCAGTCCTCTTCGCCATTCAGCTGACCAGCGGCTCCGTCCTCCCCATGGTCCTCAAGGCCGCCCTGGATCTCGACCTCCTCGAGATCATGGCCAAGTCATGCCCCGCCTCAGGCGGCTACCTCTCCCCCTCGGAAGTCGCCGCCCAGCTCCCCACGACCAACCCGGATGCCCCTGTCATGGTCGACCGAATCCTCCGCCTCCTGGCCAGCTACTCCATCCTCACCTGCAAGCTCAGGGACCTCCCCGACGGGAAGGTGGAGAGGCTGTACGGGCTCGGGCCGGTCTGCAAGTTCTTGACCAAGAACGAGGACGGGGTGTCGATCGCTCCGCTCTGTCTCATGAACCAGGACAAGGTCCTCATGGAGAGCTGGTATAATTTTCTCCCATTTCCTCCTTCCCCTGTTTTACTTTACCTGCTCTGTTTCTCTAACCTCTCTCTCTATCTCTTCAAAGTTCTTACCTTTAATTCTTGCTTTCCTTACTCTCTTCCTCCTTTATCTGTTTAGTATTAAATACTGATCGGGAGATTCATCGTACTTTGCAACTGCTTATGAAGTTGAAATCGAATTGAGCTCTTGGATATCAGTAGTTAAGGATTTTAGGTGATTCTGCAGAAATCTTTCCATTGTTGAGTTATGTGGTCGTATTCAAGTTATCTCTTCCCACGGTCCATGTTCAACCAAATGGTCGGTGGAGATGGCTGCTCATGACTCATATTAAATACATAATAACGAGTTTGCTGTGTAAACTTGCTTGGTGTGCGTACCGGATATTTAATCAATGTCTCGTAGGGGTTTAAAGGGAATATTATTACAATCCTAGACTGAGTCTATAGCTGGGATCGGGCTCGATGCGGAGATATTCTATGTAACGGGAATAACACAAAACAGTATTTGTATTGAATTTTATTGATTTGTGACACGATACAAGCGACAGTGGTATACCTATACCTGCTATGTACAAGAGTTTCTCATCGAGGTGGGTCAGATCTGGCCACCGAAATCTTTGGAATTGGAAATCCGACTTCTCCTAACTTGGCCGAACCCCTCCTGGACTAGGTGACGATGGTCAGATGCAGTGGTTGCATCACTGCTCCACTCTTTATCAAAAAAATAAAAGGTTCAATCGAATTATGAGCTACTCGTTGACTGGAATTCGGATGTGATCATTGCGGTGGTGGTTGCTTGAGCCATGATCTAATGGACTTGGTGAGTGGGGACCACCAATACCTTGAATTCCTTCTTTCAATTTTTCTCTTCTCAGAGGAAAGGTAGCAGTGACAACTCAGCTACTCATTACTCTTATATAATGTTAGGGTTCTCGTGTGTAGAATTCTATCGTGGTCATGTAGTAGTGCTATGTGGTATTCACATAGCACAAAACATAGCAAAACGCAAATAGATAAACAAATAATTTGTGGACGATAAGGTTTATGTGGCACAGGATTTTCTATCCCACTTCTGTGTTTGCTTTCACACTAGGCTTTCCAGGACCGTCTTTACAATTTTACGATCACCTGTCGTAGGGATCCGCCCTTGATTGATTTATATGATCTCGATCGTCCTATCTTGATATGGAATGATCGGAAGAACAGACACTTGTGGATCCGAATGCACGAGTCAAATCGTAAAAGCCTTGATTAGGTCAGGTGTCTCCGTAGCACTGCTCTATGCCCACTATGGATTCCTTTTTCAGGTCTCATCGTGCCCGGCCTTATTTGGATTAATGTATTGATTTGCCAGGTACTACTTGAAAGATGCGGTCTTGGAAGGTGGGATCCCTTTCAACAAGGCCCATGGAAAGACTTCGTTCGAGTACCATGGAACCGATCCCAGATTCAACAAGGTCTTCAACAGGGGAATGGCGGATCACTCCACCATCACCATGAAGAAGATCTTTGAGACGTACAAGGGCTTCGAGGGCCTCAACACGGTGGTCGATGTCGGCGGCGGCACCGGAGCCGTGCTCAGCATGATCGTGTCTAAATACCCTTCGATCAAGGGCATTAACTTCGACTTACCCCATGTTATCGAAGATGCCCCTCCATTTCCTGGTATTCAATTTCAGTGATCCTTTCCATTAGTCAACAACATAATGCTTTGGATCATAGTTAGATTGATACCCTGTCGGATAGAATCTTGATTTGATGGATTGATTGTGGGGATCTATGCCAGGTGTGGAGCATGTCGGAGGGGACATGTTTGTTAGTGTTCCGAAAGGAGACGCCATCTTCATGAAGGTGAGCTATAAAGCCATTGTTTCCATTCCGGGATAAGCTCGATGGGTCGGACTCGAATCGAGGAAAAAAAAAATGCGATAAATGGTGACTGTTTTTATCCTTTTTCAGTGGATCTGTCACGACTGGAGCGATGCGCACTGCCTCAAGTTCCTCAAGAACTGCCACGCCGCGCTTCCTGACCACGGGAAGGTGATCGTGGCCGAGTGCATCCTCCCGGTGTACCCGGACACGAGCCTGGCGGCGAAGGGAGTGATCCACATCGACTGCATCATGCTGGCACACAACCCGGGAGGGAAGGAGAGGACAGAGAAGGAGTTCGAGGCCTTGGCCAAGGGGGCCGGGTTCGAGGGTTTCAGGGTAGCGTGCTGCGCCCTCAACACGTACGTGATGGAGTTCCTCAAGAAGGCCTGAGATTTTTCCGGGATTCTCAGTATGCATACGAACTCGTACGTATTGGTTTTCTGCTGGCTGGAGCTGAAACTGTGCTCTGCTGGTGCTCTGTGGTGTGGATTCTTCAATCTTCTGGTGATTTTAGTTCCTTCTGCGCACTGTATAAGATGACAATAAAGAAGAAAAGGGAAGTGGTTTTTTGTGCTGTTTGTGATGAAGACTTATACGTGCTGTCAATTTTGTTAATGCTTCGTGGAATAAACTTACTTTGACCCTACATGGCATGTTTTTTACACGAATCAATCTCGTTCATTTTTTTTCCAATTAAATCGCTAGCTGATCGGCACGAATTACACGAATGGATGGTCTCTCATCGGGGGCAAACCTCACTCTTCCACGCAACTGTGAAAAGATGTATCCGAAACTGAGCTTCACGAACCTTTAGGAAGCAGCGACTCCGGGCCCTTTCATCACCTGTAAAAGGAAAAGGATGGTTCTTGACGTTCTCTCTTTCGTTGGAAAGATGCAATTTTTCATCCAACGGTGAGAAGATGAATGATTTTAGAATCCAAAATCGATCCACAGGAGTGTTCTTTTATGGGGTATGTGGAACGTTGGACTTGAACAAAGAAGAACAATAACATCACATGTAGTTACTGCTGTTGTCCGCACAGAGAGAAGGGATTGCAATAATGGACCGATCTAAATATCTTATCGGGACGAAACTCAATGAAAGTATAAAATTATAATTTCAAGGAAGTAAATTAAAGTAATTTAATAAAATTATATAAAATTTAGATAATAATTTATAAGTTTTCTTGAATCCGACCGATTGTCCCGTATATTCCCTGAATCCAACCAAAATGCAACTGACAGAGCATTTCTTGCATTCATCTCCTGGACATAGAGACAGACATGCCAAACATGCCAAATTCAATGTAGCTGGGACCCGACCCGATCCTTCGAGAAAAACGAGGAAACTCCACCCAAAAAGAAACTCTGACCAATTCATATTAATTTCCGCCACGATGTTTTCTTGGCAAAGATGGTGATGGACCGAATATTCGGTGATTGTTATTCATTTACCGAGTAAAATCTGAATCAAATTTGACCCGAGTAGAAATGCAAGGGATGATAATGGGACAAGTTCTCCACGTAAATTAATTCTAATAAATTTTTACATACTTATAGTTAATAAGTAATACTCATGTAATATAGATAATGTGAAAATAGTATTAACGGTTAAATAGACAAAAAAATAATTATAAATTATTAAATGTTTTAATTTAAACTATTAATTTTTAAATCATTATATTAAACTGTTAACAGATTCCATAACTAAATCGTGCTCGATTCTTTTGTTTGAATACTCGGGCAACCGCAAAATATTAACTTCATATGCCATCCAGTCAAAGGTCAAAGGTACCTGCCATCTCAACTGTTTGACCCGTTCACGTGACCGGAGAAACACCGCTGGGAAGAAACGGGCCGCCGTTTTGGGCACACTGGGATGTCGTTTCAGTCGTCACTTTCTCGTTCACTTCCCCGGCAACCAACCACAGTTCCTCTTTCCCGGAAACCCTAACCTCCGAATCTGATCTTGTCGGTCTCTCTTCTGCCGGAGTGGAAATGGACAACTCGACTCAGGAGTCCGGCCACCTCCGATCCGACCACTCCGCCACCTACGAGTCGCCCTACCCGGTCTACGCCATGGCCATCTCCTCCTCCCGCCACCACGGCCACCACCACCGCATCGCCCTCGGCAGCTTCATCGAGGAGCACACCAACCGCGTTGATTTCGTCTCCTTCGACCCCGAGGCCCTCACCCTGAAGCCCCACCCCTCCCTCTCCTTCGACCACCCCTACCCTCCCACGAAGCTCATGTTCCACCCCAAGTCCGACCTCCTCGCGTCCTCCGGCGACTTCCTCCGGCTATGGGAGGTACGAGATTCCTCCGTAGAGAACGTTTCCGTCCTGAACAACAGCAAAACGAGTGAGTTCTGTGCCCCTTTAACTTCCTTTGACTGGAATGAGATCGAGCCCAAGAGGATTGGCACCTGCAGCATCGACACCACGT
Organism: Lagerstroemia speciosa; assembly: GCA_037672795.1. NCBI lineage: Eukaryota > Viridiplantae > Streptophyta > Magnoliopsida > Myrtales > Lythraceae > Lagerstroemia > Lagerstroemia speciosa. The sequence goes on along the minus strand of CM075294.1, from coordinate 7,160,099 downwards.
GCACAATCTGGGACATCGAGAAGAATTGCGTAGAGACCCAGTTGATAGCTCATGATAAGGAAGTCTACGACATCGCTTGGGGGGAAGCTCGGGTTTTCGCTTCAGTCTCGGCTGACGGGTCGGTGAGAATTTTTGATTTACGGGATAAAGAACATTCGACGATTATTTACGAGAGCCCACAGCCTGATACCCCTTTGTTGAGATTGGCTTGGAACAAGCAGGATTTGAGGTACATGGCCACTATTCTGATGGATAGTAATAAAGTTGTGATCTTGGACATACGATCTCCTGCAATGCCGGTGGCAGAGCTCGAGAGGCACCGGGCAAGTGTCAGTGCGATAGCGTGGGCTCCACAGAGCTGTAGGCACATCTGCTCTGCTGGTGATGATGCGCAGGCCCTGCTCTGGGAACTGCCCACCGTTGCGGGACCCAATGGGATAGACCCGATGTTGATGTACTCTGCTGGTTCAGAGATTAACCAGCTTCAATGGTCTGCAGCTCTGCCTGACTGGATTGGCATTGCATTCTCGAATAAAATACAGCTCCTGAAAGTTTGAGGTGTGAAAAGCTGTTTCCTTTCTGATCAGTTCATCCTATAAATTTTGATGCATTTTAGAATTTCCTATTTTTAGAATGCATAGGCATGGGCTTGCTTGCTATCGGAATTTTGCGTCTGCTGGTGTGCTCGCTGCTTGAAGTTCTCTATATCTTGCTTTTTGAATATGTTGCGTGATCATTAGTCCATAACGTAATCTATTAACAAAATGAAATCTTATTGTGTTGGAGCATCTCACTGTCCTTAGTGAATCCCTGGGATTGATTGTTTGTTGGCTTGCAGCTGGAGAAATGTCGCTTTTCATATCTCCTGCTGCTAATATTTCATGCTTAGACGAGAAAAACAGAAGTAATTGGAGCAATTTCTATTATAAGCTAACACGGTAGAAGGTCCGAGCATCTTGCTCCAAGAAATCCCCAACCATTGCTTGAGGTATTCTAACTCCCCGAGCAGTATGAGAGCTATGTACTCACACTTGCAGAAAATAAGTATCAGATCATAGCTCCCTTTTTTTTTTTTTGAGAAATAGATCAGATCATGGTTATATAGCAAGATTCTTTCCAGGAAACAGCTCGTGGAGGGGTATGTTGTCTATATGAGCAACACATGATTGAAGCTGAGGAATGGAGATTATTTTTCTTGCTTTGTGAGTTATGCATATGTGAAACGTAAAAGTGGCAGGGGTATTGTACTCTCAATCTAGTAAATTCGGCTGCAACAATGGCATTTGAGTTATGCTTTTGTTGCATTTTCTGAAATTCTATGGGCTTAGTTAATTTGGTAGACTTGCCATCCATATATCGAGAATGATCCATTGATCTGTACGTTCTCAAGAATACTGGTTTCTCATATCGGGATTATGTGTTCCATGTATCAGCACCTTGATTCCGCTTTTGCAACTTTTTGATGTAGAGGCCCTTTCCTCAAACTGTTGCTCAATTCTTCGCAGATCTGTTGCCACTGAAGGAAGATGGGCTCGAAGATGACCATGAAGCTTCAAAACTGGGTGGCAGACAGCATATATAACTCCATGGATGATCTAGATGCAGTATCTATCAACGGGTCATCTTTACTGTTTATACAAATTATTTCTACGTTCAAAATGCTGACGAACCGTGGGTTATCCGTATTAACCGGATTGTATATTTGTATTAAGTTTAGCATGGAGCGATGTGTCTGTAGATCCTTTCGTCCTGTTTCAACTCGGAAGGATAGGCTTCTGCTGGCACTTGCTGGTCCTGCTGCCTATCTTATTTTACTAGTGTGGGAACTGTAACTCTTCTGCTGGGATCATTTGCAGCCAAGTCAGCTGAGAGGGAGTGGGCAACATTTGCTGCAAATGCTTCATTTCTTATTTGGCATTTGTTTTGTTATATTTTTCGCATTTTCAATGCATTCCAAAGTTTAGACAAAGAATTTCTGTGTTTGATTTTGCAAATTCTGCGTTATAATTAGATAAGTTAGTTTTTTTCAATTAGCAATCTTGAAATTTCCGAACCAAAAGCTGCCTCAAGACAAAATTCAAGGCCTAAGCTAAAAGATGTGTTTTTTCGGTGGCACCACACCAGATCATCGACCTGTCGAGAGAATAATTCGGGCTGGAAAGGAAGGAAGGAGGGGGGGGGGAGGAGAGAGCAATTTACTTTTGTCTTTTTAAGTATAAAATAATTAAAAAAAGGAAATAATAAAGAAAATATGCGAACCCAAATATTCCTGGCCTTAGTTTGATTTTTCGCCTAGAAAACCCTGAAAACTCTCAAAAATCAAGAACCTCATCTCATCTTCTGCATCGTCTTCTTTGGAGGATGGACTCGTTCTCGTTCAGCGAAGGCAACAGTTCCGCCGCTAACAGCCATGGTTGAGATGCCACCGCCGCCGCCGCCAGTAACTCCCCCTCTCCTCCACCACATCGGCAAGCCCGCTGATCTGCTCTTCACAGCCCTCTCAATCTTCTTCCTCTTCTCCTCCTCGTCCTGTCCTCCCTCATCCTCTTCCAAAACTCGAAAGATCCCGTTCTTCTCTTGCCCGTTGAAACCCCGAGGGTTTCTCAAGATCTCCACCATGTCCAGCTCTGGCCCTAACCCTCTCTATCCCCACCGCCGTTTCGCCACCCCGCAGTCTCTCTCCGACTGGCTCAAGCCACGTCTGCCCTCGGACTCCTTCGCCTCGTGGGGCGTCAAGCCCGGGACCAAGAACGTCCACAACCTCTGGCTTGAGCTCTCCGAGGGCGAGACCTTCCTTTTCGACTCCACCCCTCCGATCCGCACGGTCAACGTGTTGACTGTGCGGATCATCGGAAGGGACGGAAGAACCCTCGTTGAATCCCACCAGGAGTTATCCGACGGCTCGGTCAGACACAGATGCCGTCCCCTCTCCGAGAAGATGAAGCCCGGTGAGACCCCAGAAGGAGCAGTCTTTCGGGCCGTGAAGGAAGAGCTAGGCTCGATAATTTCCCGGCCGGCCGAAGAAGTTGTGATGATCGTGCCGGGCTCGCTCAGGGAGAGCCTGGAGGAGAGGAATTCCGCCTCCTACCCGGGCTTGCCGGCTCGTTACACATTGCATTCGGTGGATGCCATTGTTGAAGGATTACCCGAGGGGGATTTCTACACAGATGAAGCCGACGAATACGGTGATTGTAGCGAGATCGGGAAAGGGATTGCCGATCAGGCAGTCTCCGTGAAGAGGCATCACTGGAAATGGGTTAATTCTGATTAATAGTTCTATTTAAATGTCGAAATTTTTCAGCTCGGGGTCGGGTGTCCGCATCACTAAGTTTTGTTTACTGCTGATGTTGTACCTTAGATAATAATATCTTTGCGATCTGTAACAATGGTCGGATGACGGAGTGATACAAGAGGCTTAAAGCAATATAGACACCGGTTTTATTTGGATTCTTCTCTTTCTGGATTCTGTTCCCGCATTCATCATCTCCCTGAAGCCCTGTAGGATGACAAGCATCTGTTGTGGATTTCATCTTCCTACTCGGTGTCAAGAAATCAATGTCTTGACTAATCCTGCCACCCAGGAACCATCTGGTATAGAATTTAACTAAGGACCCGGAGAGAGAGAAAAATGCTAAGAACCGGAAACTTTGCCGGCTCCACAAGAGTCGGAGGACCCTCTGCCCCCACTTGCCACCGCGGAACCAGAAGAACTGCAAAATGAGACGATTTCTGCATTTCTTACAGTGACTAGACAAAGCAAGCTTGTACAACGAAGGCGATGATGCATTCAGCTCAACCTAATGCTACTTCACCTACGTACCTAAGTTACCTAACTACATACAAACACGACTAAGTACAAAGTACGAAACCTGCGCAAATACCTCACATAATAACAGAAGCCAAATGAAACAAAAATGGGGAAACAGAGGTGGACAAGATGATATATATTACAATGATCCACCAACCACCATTCTGGTTGAGCATGTTTTTGCACAAGCAGAAGCATACTCCAAGTGACTTGTTGTCCACCCAGCTACTCTGGCCTCCGACAAAGAGAGCAGGAAGGACGCTCGATCAATTCACCAGATAGAGGCTGCTTCCTCCTTCTATTTATAGCAGCTTTAAAGTCCTAATACATACTCAGAACCACTCACGGAATAGTTTCTCCTTGTGCAGGATCAATTTGCAATTGTCGGACGAATTGTCCCTTCACACGAGGACGCTGCTCTGCAAGCTTTCTCCTGCTCTCATATCGAACCTGAGGAGGAGACAGTCACTTGGTCAGTTGAACATCACTGTCAAAGAAATATCAGTCGGCCATATTTTTTATTTATTTTTTGTCAGTGTAGCTGCACCTAGTAGGAAGAGCTGCTATCTACAAAAGAGAAAGCAGATATTACCTTCTTCTCATAGCACCTATCCTTCCGCTTCAGTCGGAACTTGGCAAGAGCTGCTTCCCTTTGGATCGATCTCTGAGAGATTTCCTCAGCAGGCCTGCTTTCTCCAGCATGTCTCATAAATGGAACCTGACTGACATTTCCATTACTACCACAGATGCTTGCACTATCCATGCTTTGGAGATGAGTCAAAGCGCCACCATTGCCGCGGCTACTGCTGGCACTCCTGTCTGTGGTGGGTGAAATGTGCCCCCGGTCCTCCATAGAATTGAACTTAAAGTCATGGCTGTGATTGTGCCGACTTTGGTTGGAGGAATTGCTAGCATTCTGGTCAGCTGTGTCTTTCACAAGTTCGAGAGTGTTATTTTCACAACTGGACTGTTGAAAGGAATTAACCTGGAGGAAGGGTTCCCGTTGGGCAGCTGTACTTGGACTTGGCACTGGTGATGGGCCAGCTTTTGCGCAATAAGCTTGAGGATACATAGAACTGTATTCACTGCTCAAGTTTTCGAACCTAACACCTCTAACTGGAATTGGAGCAGGAACTGCTCTTTGTTGATGGTCTGAAGGAACGCACACTGATCGTCCAGATTGAGCACCAGCGCATGCCATCATGCTATTCAGAGAGCCTTGAGCAGGACCTCGAGCATCTGAATTATGACTCTTGACAGCACAAGAAACATCTTCATCAGGGTTCCTTTGACTCTCTCTATCTTGGATAGGAAGATTAGCCATTCCTAATGGCACAGGACGCAAGGGCTTGTTAACATACCTGCATGAACGATTTCAAGTTACAATGATTGACAGAAACTCGATGGAACTAACTAAATAACATCTGACGGAGTGAAGAGCACAACGGCAGACTCACCGTGAAAAGGCTGAAGCATCTGACTGCTTGAGCGTGTGCTTTTCTTCAGTCCTTTGACTAGTAAAGCAACTTTCAAATCTTCTCAAAGAAAGGTCCAGTTCTGGCAACACCTCTGACTTACTTGAGGCATGATTTGAAAAACAATCCACATAACTGCTCCGATAGCTCTTATCGAATATTCCAATCAAGTTAATGGCTTCTTTGAAGGAATTAATAGATGCAATATTATCGCCACAGACCACAGTGGCACTTTTTGCATCCCTCTCGTGAATTTCAGGACAGACATCCTTACTTCGACTTGACATGTGAGAAGATCCAGCCACTGCCAATCCTTATATTCAAACAAACAAATAAATAGTCAGTTATCAATTAAGTGGTAAAGCAGAAGGAAACCAATGAAATCATTAATTATACCATCGGAAGCCTTCTCTTGCGCAACCCCCATTTCTTGACTGGATATGATGTTTTCAGGTGTCAGCATCTTCGTATCATTTGAATTCTTTTCCTGCTTCTGTTGAATTTCAGCCATGTCTGCTTCCACATCTGGCTTAGTGCAGGAACTCTGCAAGGACAAAGGCAAAGATATCCTCATCAATTTGATAAAATTCACGGACAGAACATTCACCATACCAGCCAAAAGCTATCACCAAAGATCTCATTGGACTGGCTGTCATCAGAACGTGAAAGATGTTCGTCACATTTTGATAAAGCAGCATGACAGCTACTCTGAAAATCAAGGTCCCGCTCACAAAAACGTCCCCCATGATTCAGCAGGATATTACCGGATTGAATATCCAGTGGTAGGTGACAAGCTAAAAGCATAAATAAACAAAAATGCACGTCAACTGGAAATAGTCAAGAGCTCTGTTAACCATAGCAACTCAATTCCAGCATAGGCACCCCTTGAATTATGCAGCAACACATAAGTTATAAACTTTCATATCTATTAAATACAAAGTGGACCAATAAGAACTTCAAAGAAAATAACACTAATATGTGAATCCCAACACACCAAAATAAACAACAGATCTTGAGATCAAATAGGCCAAGGATGTTTCTGTGCTTCGTAACAATTTTCTTTCCAAGGAATAGTTACAAACCTGAGCATCGCTTCCTTTCTCCATCAATTCCTTATCTCTATCTAAACATGCCATGTAACCACTTGAATGATTACTTGCAGCATTGTTTTCAGCAGTTGCTTCAACCTTCTGCAATGCAACATTGCCATTGTGTCCACCATCAGCACCAGAAGTTGACTGATCAGATGACCAAATTGAATTAGCAGTGACTTGCAGGGGAAAAGGATATGAGCGGATGCCCCTGATATCAGATTAAATGAAAACAGAATGATAGCAGGAATTAGCAGTTGCTTACTGACTGCCTCCTCCAAACATGTTGCCACAAATTTTTTAGCTCGTTTCTTCTGATGGGTTTTACAAGATAGTCGGCTGCCCCTCTCATCATGCATTTATACACAGTGCTAATTGAATCTTGTGAGGACATCACTGCATTAACACAGCACCAGAAGTAGTTAATCATGTTATTTTTTAGTGGTATAGTGAAAAAACACAAGAGTTTATGTTAAAAAACATACTGATTACAGGAATGTTTTTGCAGATATCATGCTCCATAATTAATGTAAGTAGAGCATATCCAGAGATTGCTGGCAAATCGACTTCGGTTAATATGAGGTCAATGTTGCGCGGTCTTCCCTTCAGTAACTCCCATGCCTTCAAGCCATCAGGTACAGCAGCAACTTCCCAATATAAACACAAAACCAGAAAAATAAGAAGTCAGTAAAACAGACTGATCTTTCTACAACAATCAGCACCCAAAATTTTCAATATGAATTAAGCACTAAAGACAGAAGCAGATTTACAGTACGAGAAAGAGCAGATAAATAGATAAACATACTAAAGAGAAGATCTTCACAAGCCCTGTCAAACCAGATTCACAAATCTAAAATGCAAGCAAAGGTTGATGCAAAATGGCAATTGCTATGGCTAGAACTTATAACATTGAAACACAGATCAAGAACATATACGGGTAAATTAGCCTCTTGTACTCATTGCTACTGTTTTTTGATGGCTGCTCTTTACCATATAGCAGTCTCATACTCCATGTTGTTCTCCTTCTCATTTTATAAGCACATACTATCAGCAAGCAACAAGTAACAAGAAGCAGAAAACCTTCAAGTAGATTGCACAAATCACAGCAATCAAGAAGGCATGATTTTACAACACTTTATTCATCATCAAGTAATCACTTCACGTAGGAGAAGCGCAGAAATGCAATCCCAAAGGAATTGCCCAGATCAACACAACAAAACCGATGAACTCGACCTAATTCAGCAACAAACTGCAGAAACTTCGCGGGAACTGTTACTAAATCCATCAGAAGTTTGGAGTCGAAAAGCATCAAGGAACATGAAATCGCAACTCCTTAGCTTAAATCAACCGTTTGACTCTCAATATCTAGAACAACACACCTGATTTAACGGTCAAATTCCACAACCTCCAGATCTTAAACTTGAAGAGGTTAGAAAAAGCAAAAGTTCACCGGTCCTCAAAACTAATGGCAAGCAAGGAAGAGAACAGACGAGGAGAGCTTAGCTGACTGACCTCTATAGCTACATTTCCGGAGGAGAGCTGCAATGATCTGCCTCGTCGAGTCATCAGCCTCCACAAGCAGCACCCGCAGCACCATTCTCGGCAGGAACCTCTCCCACTTCACCACTCCGCCCGGCGATCCACCGCCTCTGCGCTCCACTCCGCCGTCTGCCCCTGCCGGCGCCGTCGCCTCCCCCTCGCCTACTGCCACCGTCTGGGCGCTGCTCACCACCACCTCTCCCATGGCTCTCTCACTCAGTCAACCCCCGCGCGCGCTCTTCCTCTCAACCGCCGTAGCAGACCTCTACTCCACACGAAACCTTTCCCACTGCCATGAAAAAGAAAACTCTGTGAGCCAAAAACTTCTGGCCACCCCCGCCAATGCCATCGAAGCCCCAAGGAGAAAAATCTTAAAATCTAGCGTGGATCGGACGGTCAATATGCCGAGTCCACCCTGAACCGCCACGGATCCAACGGTCGGAAATACCTTCACGTGATTGGGCGGGGGAGGAGCAAAATATCTGGAAGGCTTCGTATATGTGGCTGCGATGTGCCACGTCACCGCTCTATCTGTCTCCTACGCCAAGCGATCAAAAAGAAAAGGCTCATTGGTTTTGTGGATGGTGTGAGTGGTGTGAGGTCAAAACTCAAAACTCAAAACTCAAAAGGCTGGGGTATCTTTTCTACTTTCTCAATTCCCTCCTCAAACTTCTTTTTTCTGTCAATTTCCCTCCTTTAACTTGAAATATCCCAATTGAGTCACTATATGCCTGAGTTGGTGATTCTCTCTCTCTCTTGGCTCTCTTATTTTGCAACCCCTTTTAATGTGGGATCGAATATTGCCACCATCACAACCACATCCGTGAAGTGAAAACCTCGAGTCCTTCTCAATGAAAACACTAGGTGGGGTTGACTCGGTGCAATGAGCAAAATCAAGATTTAGATCTCCGCATGTTGATAGAGTTGATAGATTAAGAGCCTCTTTCATGATTTTTGTGATAACCATGTGACGAGACTCTGCACATTGTAGTTGACGTGCCATACATTGATGGAGTCTCCAGCATCTGGGGGTGAGTGAGATAACTAAGAGTATTTGGGGATGAAAAGTAGAGGAAGAAAAGTTTCAGGGTCATGTTGTAATTAACGGGGATATTCTAATGGCGCTGACACCTGGTGTGCTCGGGGCCCACGGGAGAAGATTTTAAAATTAGTTTCGGTGAAGATATTTTCTAGGGGGGCGGGGGATTGGGGACAAGGATCTCATGGTCCACATTAGGCCACGTGGAGGAATTCTAGGGGTGGATCTGTTTTGTGGTGCGGAAGGGGTTGAGAGCCTCAGGGGCGGTGTGGGAACGAATGATTCCATTCGCTCAGTCTCCCCTCCCTGGCCACCGTATTAAAATAAAAAAAAAAAGAAATTTAATAAATAATTCTTCCCAATGCTGCTATCTGATTGGACCAGACAGATATTATGCACAGCTATACATACGCATTACGCGCACGCGCGCGGTGCTGATTATGCAATTATTACTACGTACTCGTCCAATTAAACTTTTAAATATAATTAATATTCACGTAATTATAATTATTAAAATTTAAAAATTTTGAAGCATTGATAAATTATAATTGAATAAGTATATTAATTAGACATGTCAGATACTTTCCGGTTTGGTTAGTTGCCAACAGGAGGAGTGTCGGGTGGCGGGAATTTTAGTATGTGAAATAAAAATATAAAAAAAATTTTTAAATACAATCTCCCGTAGAAAATTCTCCTTTTATGGATATGTGAATTTTATTTTATTTATTTGAAAATAGGGGACCGGAATAAATTAATTATTAATAATAAAAAAGGAAGTTAGGTGGTGTTTTATGGGCCACATGTTCATTGAGGGTTTTATTTTCTTTCAATGGTCCACTCCCAAGTGTTGTCAACTTGTCGTGGAATGAAATATTCATTTTTTTTCTAATCTCATATTCATTTTTTTCTTTATTTCTGAGATTTAAAAATGCAAATTCTGCTTATTTCTAACAGAAAAATGCATCGAGTGGGTAGAAACATATTATTAATTACTAAAAAAGTGGGTAGAACTCCAATGGTAAGCTCAACCGAATAAGACGTCCGTATGACTTGTATGAAAATTCACGAGGTCGGAGATTCAAATCACCTCTCGAACACGTAACCCTTTGCGAGACTCCTCACATATGAATTGATATGAATTAATGAATTTGTGGGATGTTCATAGTTTTGGGAATCTGCCATATCACTTCTTGGAATTGTTTATTATTTTACTATAATATTGTATTGACCAGTGACTACATTTCATTGGAGAAATATCTGGGAGGGGGACAATTCTGAAATAAGTTAATTCAATAAATTAATTAATAAGGGGGGAAAAGACAAAATGGGCATATCTGAAGTTGTGGCCAATAAGTAAGGACAGTTCCGTCCAATTGCTGCGGATAAGTCTAAAGCTTCAGGAAATTTTTTTTTAAAAAAAAAGCCAACTGGCCACGTTGCTTTATTTGAGGTCCACATTAAATTGCACTCCTCACGTTACAACCTTTGTAATTGGAGGTATTTAGGAACACGCACAGACAGGAATAACCGAATTAAAGGGGCGAAACTGAAAGAATAATTAAGTAATATATTTTATAAAAATAAAATAAGATAATTTAATAAATATAACATATGTATATATACAAATTAATGAATTTTGTATAAGTTCTTGTGAAAAGTTTGTGTTCGTTGGTTGTTATGCTCGAGTCGGTTCCCAACCCAACTCATACACTCAACTTGGATATTTCAAATTTATTCTCAGTTCTTTTGTAAAATTATATATACGTATATATACACACACATATACATATATTATGTGTAACAACTAACACTTGAAATCAGGGCTGCGTTAAATCTTTTTAACATGTGAGAGGAGAATCAAATCTCACATCCATCATATCAAAAAATAACAAAAAGTTTATAAGAGAATCGATTATCACTGTATGAAAATTTAGACTTTTAGGTGAAAGCAGGTTCAAAACTTTTGTAGATCCACTAATAATATAATATATGAGTACTTCACCGTGACAGTCTCTGATGTAAATGCATACCCTATTTCACCAACGGTTCACTCTCAATACGGAACAAATCCTACAGCAGTGATAATCTAAGCATCCGAGGCAGACATTATTTTCTTCCCGCTTCTTCCTTTCATTCATAAAGAGAAAAAAAGGATATGAGAAATGAGAGGTGGGCCCGTCATGCTTATCCAGATCAATACGGTGATGGACCCGTTAGAACTGAGACACCGACCCGATTCAATCGTCCTTTCCTCTTAACTGTGCCCCTGAAGAGTCATCCGAGGTTGCGTGTCCTGTCCTGTGTATGTCCGGGGACGGGGATTCTCTTCCGTCAAATTGATTAAATAAAAGAAATTCTCGAGTTGCCCTTTACTGCAGAGTTCTTGTCCGTGATGAAGTAATGGACTAGAAAGTCCGGTTCCGAGTCCCGATGATGCCATACTAGGACTCCGATTCCGGTGATGTCGCATGATCGGTGAAATCATGCAAAAAGAAGAAGGTCGCTTGGTCCCTAGGGAGATGGGCAGCTTCAGTTGGAATCAGGTTGTTTCCATTTAGATGAATGCGGAGAAGAAACAGTAAGAATTGGATTCCCTCCTAAATGTTCACATGGAGTGCTACTGTGTTGGAAAGAACTCAAAAGGGCTTTCCTTTTCTCTGCATGCAATTGACTGATTCCATTAAACGCTGGAAACGATAACTGATAATCAGTTCTACTTCCTTCTGGAAACGATGATCGCTCCACACGGTTCGGAAAAATCCGGGCACTCTCGTTTCGCAGTTGTGAGGTGGAGGCCATAAGCAAGCAATGGATGGCCAGGGAGAGATCTTGTTTTGGTTTCTAGGCTACTGCATGCAGCTTTAAGCTGACCCGCAGAATTAGATTAGAGAATCAATCTTTCCATTGAATAAATTCAATCCAATTAATCAGATTAAAGAATCACTCTCTCCATTGAATACGTACAATCCAATTAACTACACAAGAATTTGTCATCATCTATGGCGGATCAGTAGGGAAGAATGGTCTCGAAACAGTTGACCCCGTCCAGCTCGGGCGCGAACCTCGGCCGCCTTCTCGGCTGATCCTCCGTTGACAGTCCCCCGACATCCTTCCTCGGCGGAGCAGAGTCGGTCTCTTTCCTTGTTCCCTTCTCCCCGACAGCTGGCACATCTTTAGCTCTGTTCCGAGGGCCGCCTTTCGTGGCCACCGAGAAGCCCAGCTTCTGGCCGAACGATGACTCGGCGCAGAGAGCTTCGAAGGAGCTGAACATGGACATCATCATCTTCTCAGTCCTGTTATAGTGAATTGAACCAAAAACTTGAGAGAGAGAGAGAGAGATTGCTGGTATCTGAGGGCTCTGTTAATGGGGTTTTGAGATTGATTTGAGAGGTGGAAGTGAAGGAAGTATTTAAATGAGATTGGGGTGGGGGAAGAAGAGAAGAAGACGACACGACACCAGAGAGAACCAGAAAGCAGGGACGAACGAAAGGACGGAGATGGCGGGGAGTTGGACTGCTGACCTGTCCCTTCCAGCTGGACGCGCGTCCTACGAAACGGCCGTCCGATGGAGGTAGGCCCCACGAGTGAGCGGACGTGGATGGTTGGGATGTGGTTTGACAGCTAATGGCAATCGTGTTGACTCTCTTTTGACGGGGAACTTTCGGTTGCTGGAAGGTAAGGGAAGTTTCCTGAACCTACGTGTTCGGCGAACCCGTGAGCCCCGACCCGGACTGTCCTGGTTTGGGACGGGTCTGACCCGACAATCTCCCTGGCCTACTACTGGGAACTGGCGGAACTCTGAAATAGGCCCATGTATGAATTTGGGCCTAAGCTCAAGATATGGGCTTCATGAATCCAAATCTCCAGCCCACTAACGGCCCAATACATCTCTCTCTCTCTCTCTAATCACTCAACACTTACATGTCATATGAAATCACATCAGCAGCCACAAGAATTTTCCTGCAAGTTGAATGCAAAGAAGTGGAAGGGATGGAGAAATTCTTAAGCGATCTTATCTTATTACGTGACGTGAGATAGCATTAATTAAAATGTGACAGTCCGAGTAAATTAATGTTAATAACCCGAGCAGTTTTCATAATTAATAATAATTAAAATAATTTGATTGGTTCCTACTTACCATGTTATTGTTATTGTGTGGTAGGACCATCTGAAATTTTTTCAGAATGAAGACAACTAGCACATGAGGATGACAGCGATATCGATACAGTTGGTTGAGACAATTTGATTTTTTTTGTTAAAAGAGTCGGGTTTAAATCCTATTAAATAGAGAAAATTCACGATTGAAAAGGTTTTACCAATTAGTGGATCGATCAAACTTAAATCTATGAATCGATCGATTATGCACAAAGGGAGTAAAAAAAAAAAAAAGATCCACGTGGGTAAAGAGGAGGAAAACAGAGACCAGAAACCTCATTTTGGAAAAATAAGGCTGAACGACAAGGAGGCCGGGGTCCTGGGCCGTATATTCGTTCCATTCCAAGGATTCCCGTGGGCCCCATCTTCGCAATGGCACCACAGCCTCAAGTATCATGTAGAGGTCCTCAGTGGCCGAGTTGGACCTCCCAACCGCTATCCTTCCGCCACGCGTCCGTCGTGGACCCTGGGAGGCGGCTGCCCTGCAAACTACAAAGCCCGTAGCGCCATTCCCAAGCGCCGAGGGGAGCAGAAGCAAGGAAGACGACAGTGCAGAAGTCACTGCCCTTCGCAGGTAACGAGTTCTTGTACTCTCTGTTTGCCGAGCTAATCGGCAATGTTGGGTCATCGTGAGTTCTTCAATTAATGTGGGCAGTTCTTGAAGTAGCTGGGCTGTTTAGAGCACGGAGGTTGTTTTACCTTTTTTCTTTTTGGCATATGGGGCTTTAGTCTCTCCTTGAATGATGGCATGTAAGTTCGAGCCTCATTCGATGATGATGCTTCATTGTTACCTTCATCCGACCTGACGGTCTCTTTTGTATGATAATCTGATTAAGCTCTGATGAGTTGTATTAGTCAGAGCAGATCTTGGTGACAATTGCGATTTACGGGTAGTCAAAACATTGAAAAACTGCTAAATTGTTTCTATGAAGGGACCAGGCAAAGTTAGTTCGTCGTTCAACCTTAAATCTGTGTCTTCTCTTGCTATTTTCACTTGCAAGGATCTTCTTTGTCCACAAGGAAGAGTTTGGCTTTGTGTTTATCCTTATTGGGAGATTATGTTCGACTATATTTGGTTCTATGCAGACTTAATGGCATCTGTGACTGCTTCTGGATTCGTGTCAAGGAGCCTTCACTCCGGCTCTTCAGGAACGAATGGGTCTGGGGCCACAGCTGTAGCCATACGCAGTGGCCTTTGGAGCCATACAGCAACTCACAGCGGACTGAGGGCCCTGAGCCATGTGGACAAGCTGCAGCAGAGAACCGGAGGCCGAGCTGCTGCCAGAGGATCGAGAAGAAACGATTCACAACCTGGAAGCTCCGCGACAGTCCCGGTCATCAAATGTGGATGTGGGATGAACTTGATCTTTGTCGGAGCAGAAGTTGGTCCATGGAGCAAAACTGGTGGACTAGGAGATGTCCTTGGAGGACTCCCCCCGGCTATGGCCGTAAGCAATTTTAACACGACTAGATTCTGGAAACTATTGGTGCCGAGCGAGTATTTGAAATTCTGCAAAGCTTATGATAACATGTGAAGCGAGCACGCGGTTTTTCAGGTTTCATGGGCTCCGTTCGGACAGGAAAACATACATGATAATGGTCTTGCTTGTTTCTCTTGTCTAGGCCATTGGACACCGAGTCATGACGATTTCCCCCCGATATGACCAATATAAGGATGCTTGGGACACAGGAGTGCTTGCCGAGGTTAGACATCTGAGCTGTTTGAAATCAGTTATCCGCTCGTTAGACCAATACAACTTACTGAGCTTCTCTTGCTGAGGTGCAGGTTAAAGTCGGGGACAGAATGGAAACTGTGCACTTCTTCCACTGCTACAAGCGAGGTGTTGATCGGGTCTTTGTAGATCATCCGATGTTCCTCGAGAAGGTATACGTGTTCTTTAGGAAAGTTTAGACAGCAATGACATCTTGGTGTGAATTCCAAGAGCACGAGAACCTCCCAAGAGCTTGATATCCCAGTTGTGGTTAAAAACTTCCTAGGTATGGGGAAAGACTGGATCAAAGATATACGGTCCTCGAGCTGGGAAGGATTACGATGACAACCAGCTTCGGTTCAGCATGCTATGCCAGGCAACACATTATAACTATCTTAACCAAATATTTTATGCTCCTTTTGGTTGATTAAAGCTACGACTATCACACCTGCAGCTGATATCTATCGTTATTTGTTTCAGGCGGCTCTCATAGCTCCACAGATCTTGAATCTCAGTAACAAGTTTTTTTCCGGACCATATGGTATAGCATGAATATAATTCTCTGTACTATCACAAATCAGTGCTCATGGGTTTTCTCATAATTTTCCAACATCGACATCGAATGCAGGTGAGGACGTTGTTTTCATTGCGAACGACTGGCATACCGCTCTCCTGCCCTGCTACCTGAAATCAATGTACCAAGTGAGGGGGATGTACAGGAACGCGAAGGTGAGTAAAGTCCTGAAAGATCCTATTATCTCCTGCAAATTTTAAGAGGCAGCAACCTGACTACAGCTTGATTGAACTTGCAGGTAGCTTTCTGCATCCACAACATCGCCTACCAAGGCAGATTCGCATTTGCCGACTTTTCACTCCTGAACCTCCCAGATGCATTCAGGGGATCTTTTGATTTCATGGACGGGTCAGTTCTCCTGGAACTTCCTAGTCTGCAAATGGCTTTTGCTTGATCATGATGCCAGTGTACCTCTTAATGCCAACCCTTTAGGAGATTTGGTCGGTTAACATGACACTGTAGCACAAGTTTCGGATCTTGGATTGAATAATCCTATCTATGTAATTTTGTTAGTCATGCACACTTCTTGCAATTTCAAGTATTGTATTCACTTTCTTGCTCAACCTGCACTTGGGAGTGAACGTCTGGCTGCCTGCTTTTCTCAACAGGTACGAGAAGCCTGTGAAAGGAAGGAAGATAAACTGGATGAAGGCGGGAATACTAGAGTCAGATAGGGTTGTCACAGTGAGCCCGTACTATGCAGAGGAACTTGTTTCGGGAGTAGAGAAAGGTGTTGAACTCGATAATATTCTCCGGATGACTGGTATCACCGGTATCGTGAATGGCATGGACGTTCAGGAATGGAACCCTTCCGCCGACAAATACATCGACGTCAAATACAACATTACTACTGTACGATCTTCCAGAACTTTCAATTTCTCATAAATGAAAAATTGAGAAGTTTGATGATAGGTCGACATGGGAAATTCTCAGGTCATGGAAGCAAAACCGCTTCTGAAGGAAGCACTGCAGGCGTATGTCGGTTTGCCGGTCGATAGGAACATCCCCGTTATTGGTTTCATAGGCAGGCTTGAAGAGCAGAAAGGTTCAGACATTCTTGCGGAAGCCATTCCTCGGTTCATCAGTCAGGATGTTCAGATCATCGTCCTTGTAAGAACTGAAAGCAGCAGACACAGCTGCTTGTGGGACATGTTTCTCCAACTTACACAGTTGCAGGAGCTGTTCTGATCTTCCACTGGTTTTTTGTTTCCCTTTCATTCTCAGGGCACAGGCAAGAAACATATGGAGAGGCAGCTTGAAGAGCTGGAGATTCTGTATCCAGGCAAGGCCCGAGGAGTCGCGAAATTCAACGTTCCTCTCGCTCACATGATCACTGCTGGTGCAGACTTTATGTTGGTTCCTAGTCGATTTGAGCCCTGCGGTCTCATCCAGCTCCATGCCATGCGATATGGGACAGTATGATCCCTCTTTTCTATGAACAACAAGTAAATACATTGACATTGCTCTTTCTTTCATAGTTTCTTAGCTAAGCCGAACCCGACTCACGAACAGGTGCCCATTGTTTCATCTACTGGTGGTCTCGTCAACACAGTCATAGAAGGGTTCACTGGATTCCAGATGGGTGCCTTCAATGTCGAGGTTACATCTAATTACAGTCTCCATTGCACGAAATGCCATTGACTTAAGAAATGGCAACCTTACCTTACTATCATGTTCTTCCAGTGCGATACCGTAGATCCTGCTGATGTAGCAGCACTGGCAAGAACCGTCATAAGGGCACTGGCGACCTACGGAACCCGTGCTCTAGCAGAAATGATTCACAACTGCATGGCTCAAGACCTCTCTTGGAAGGTAAGAAAGATTCTAACCAATAGATAGCCGTGAACAGTTCTATTGACTCGGCCACAAGGTTCAAAGTGATGATATGAAAATCTTGCCATAGAACCATAAAATCCCGAAATTTTTCAAAGTGATGATATGAATATCTTGCCATAGAACCATAAGATCCTGAAATTTTCGCCATTGGAGATGAGTGCCCTTAGCAGTAATGATGCAGAAAATGGAGATTTCCAAAGAATATTGACCCCTTACCCATTGTTTGATAAATGCAGCATTTGTGCTTACACTGTGAACTATGTTTTGGGGGTGACAGGGACCTGCTAAGAACTGGGAGAGGTTGCTCTTGAGCCTAGAGGTTGCTGGGAGTGAAGAGGGAATCGAAGGGGAGGAGATCGCTCCCCTCGCCAGAGAGAATGTTGCTACCCCGTAGGCGGCTGTCTGCTCAGTACAATCCATGCTGATCAGGGTGATCCAATATTTGAAATGACTGCCATATTTATAGATGGGACTTAACTCAGTGGAATCCAGCTCCCTAGTCCCCTTCTTGGCATGGAAAGAGATGCACAGGCTTGGGTTCCCTGAACAGAACAAAGGGATAGTTTCCAGTTCCTATCCTTGATGATGACAATGGTCAAAACAGAGTAGATAACTATATATCATCAATATGTGCTTATTGACTATCCTTCTAACAGCAAAAACTGCAAGGACTCAAATGCAGTGCTATAAAAATGAAGAAGGCAACTCGATCTATTTTAGTGAAAATTTGTAGTTGCACAAATGTGTATGGAATATCTAACTTTTTATAGGAACCCATTGACAGTGCTATAACATGTAATCTTGCACCCCAGCAAACAAGAAGCAGGGATCTACTCAACAAAACGAGATGATGTACCAGTAGATAGGAAAATTGCCGCGCTTTAAATTAATATCAGGAACAAGATCCCTGCAATGATTCGATAAGAACTCAATCCCAGTACAGAGAACAAAAATTCTGATAGGACATAGAAAGCTCCTTCCAATGAGCCTAACTTGAATAGAGAACTGCAGCCAAGAAGCTCGCCTAATCGAATAAGCTAAAACCCATGTCATCATCGCTCTCTTCCTTGGGCTCCTCCTGTAAGAATTTCAAACACAAAAGAGAGGAGCAATTTACAACCGTGACACGATCGAAATGAGAGAATGCCAAATCCATGCTCTTATGACCAGCTAACACTCTAGGGCCACTCCAAGACCCCCCATTTGCTTAGATTAGAACAGCGCACTATTGAAAGAAATTCAAATAATCGCTGATTCTAACAGAGCAAAACAAGATCACAAAGAGTGATGAAAAACCAGAGGGCAGGAAAGAGAGAGTTAGCATAATACCTTTTTCTCCTCGACAGCGGGAGCAGCGGCAGCACCACCGCCACCGGCCATGGGGGCAGCGGCGGCGACTGGAGCAGCACCACCACCGGAGCCGACGTTCATGACGAGATCCTCGACGTTCCTCTTCTCGGCCAGCTTGGCAAAGAGACTCGGCCAGTAAGACTCAACCATGACGTTCGCTGCTTTCACCAATGTAGCGATCTTCTCCGCCTACAATTAAATGGAGATTAACCGTCTGAACAGTCAAAATCATGACATTTGCTCCATCGAAATCGAGCGGGCAGAGAGAGAGAGAGAGAGAGAGAAGTTACGGTGATTGGGATCCCATCATCGTGGAGAATCAAGGTGGCGTAGGTGCAGGCGACCTCTCCGGTGGACATTTTTGTGCTCAGAGAAGGTTATCTTCACTTGCAAGGTGCAGAACAAAGATCCCTACTCAACGAACTCTATTTGGAAGAAATGGTGAGCGCCAGCCAGGGAGGGACAGCGCTTCGCAGCTGCGGAGGATGCAGCGGTGACGCCTACCGGAAGCCCTGGAGGAAAGTTAGTGAGCCCCCGTTTATGCTCTGAGAAGCTAGGGCTTGGAACTGCGGGCCCATGAGAGCCTCCTACTGGGAAAAATGTCCCAACGAGCTGAATTATTATAACCTCCATGGGCCTCTGAGGTTAAGCTTCTCCATTTTTGGGTACGAGCGACAGCTGCTTTTGCACTAGGTATATAAGTAAGATGAGAGATTCGCGTACGGTTCAGGCTCGGTTTGGTGAAAAATAAAGTTTTACTCTATCTCAACGTGTCTCAATTGAGTTGAGCTCAAACTCGCCGATTAAACGAGTCGAGCTAAGCCCAATACGATGTGAGAAATTTGCAAGGCTAAACAAGGTTTTTATTTTATTTTATATTTCAGTTCGCCAAAAATTGTTATAATTATTAAAATTGCATGATGCTATTTCTTTCAAGCATAAATCAGCTCAATCTCATTTGAGCCTATCTAAGTCCAACTTTACCTACCAGCCTTTGACAAACTTGTACACGAGAGCCGAGCCGAGCCGAGCTAATACGGATGAGCTCGAGCTCATTCAAGCATGTACGAGTCAAATTTTAGTAGCAAACCCTTGACGAGCCTATACAAGCTAAGCTAAGCCTTCATCTATTAGCACAAACCGAACATGAGCTTGGAATATTAGGCCTACCCAAGCTCAAGCCACGACCACACTCACAAATCACAAAACAAGTGAAGCTTTGCAAATGCGGGCAGCCATGCTGGCCCATTAACCAGAGATTCCATGTGCGCCTCCAATTCATTCTGGGTAACTCTATTCCAAAAGTAGATTTTCCCAAACATGCACAAACAAGAAATTAACACATGACAAAGGACAATCCTCAAACTGGATTAGGCTAGATTTATACCGAAGAGAGAGAAAAAAAAAGGGATTTAATTATGGAATCTGGTTCCAAAAAAGATCCATTGAGCTCGAGTTAGACTTGTTTCACATCTTGGCCAAAAAAATTAAAAAATGTGTTTCACATTCCTTCCGTGCCACAAAATACCTTGACCCTGCGGATGCTCGCCACTTTAATAATGCCCCCACGAAGCAAATGGAAGACAACCGAAATGGTCAGCTCATTAATACACTCCCAGCAGTGAAAGCAGACCTTCCCCGTGGAGCACAAAATAGTCTAGCATTATGAAAGATTACGTCTACAGCAAATCCCAACATCTACTACCATCCAAAACATTCAACAAGCACTTCGACACATCCTAAGACATTGGGAGATAACACCAAGCAACAACATGACAGATATCCAACTCTTTTTACAAGTCCTTCAGCGGAATATAAAAATGATCCATAACAGAACCTGCCTCCTAAAAATTCTTAGACCATAGAGATTTCCATGCTCAGGTGAATCACGGACTGCCAGACCTCGCCTGCAAAAAAAAAAAAAATAGCCCAATACTCAGAGCAAGCAGACAATATAATAGTATCAAACAGTTAACTGAACAGCTCAGTAGTTAAACTGAGACGTTGAGACACATCTCAGGCTCAACTCCCTGACCCACATAGGCTTTTCGTGAGGAGTCAAAACTTGCCTGTTTCCACAGGCATTCGACAAGCCCAATATAGGGCTTAAAGAGGGTGATGACAGAAATGCGCTTATAAGTTGATAAATCACATGATAATTCCATCATTAACAATGCATTGACTGGACTAAAGTGCAATAATTCAAGACAAGAACTAACCTGACGTGGAGATGGAGACCTTGATATGGACTTTGGCCTGCATATTTAGCTTTATATAATGAATAACCGTGATAAAGGATACTGTTGTCATATGACCAGGAGTACTAAGGCCAGAAAGGTACACACCTTGGAGATTTTGCTGGCGATGCAGACCTAGATCTAGACTGAGATGGTGATTTAGAAACTGATCTACTACAGAAGCCAAATGTAATCTCAGAATCATCCACAATACCAAAAAACTGAAAAATCGCATTTTAAATTTAAAACAACAGCATTCTATTATAAGTTCTAAGAAAGTAACCTCCTCTCCCTTCTAGCACTTCTGCTGCGGCTGCGGCTGCGGCTGCGGCTTCTGCTGCGAGATCTAGATGGACTAGCCTCGTACCTTTTCACCTGCATCAAGATAAAAGATGAACACCAGGGTATACCAAGCTAAGTGGTTCCCAACAATAAAAAGATATATTGAAGCAACTCCGACTAATGAAAAGAGAACAATAAATCACCCGAATATAAGCTCTTGCCCAAGGATTTCTGAATTCGGTGTCATCAAGCTTCCGGATCTAAAAAAATACAAGGTGTTTCATGTTGAGATGAAGAGAGCAAGAGTATCTTAGAAAAAAAATAGCATGCACAAAAGATAATAGGGAAAAAAAAAAAAACATAAAGAAAGATAGACTAAAATGCTCAGTATGTCAACTTACAGCATATTTCATGTCATCATAGTTTGTATAGTCAACAATACCAAAAGTCCCTGATGCAAGTAACATATAAGTTTACATTATGGTGATGCAAGAGGAAAACTGACAATAGAATTCATATGAAACTGCTTGTAGTTTGATTTAATTACGCAGAATGAATTACCGGAATTCTACACATACCATCTCTGTCACGAGAAACATCTGCAAAACAGACATCGCCTGCTTTTCGCATATGATCCTGAAAAAAATTATTAGATGAGGTGGCGGGAACAAAGAAATAGCCAAGATTTCAAGTAATTAGAGCATAAAAAACAATTTGCCTTCAAATCTTGCCAGGAAGCAGAGGATGGTAGCCCACGGACTATGACTGCATTTCAAAATGAGCAAAGAACCATTAGGATAGGTTAAACACAATATAGAAGATGGATATTGATTTCACTTTTTAAACACATTAATCAAATCACTCATGACAATACTGGAACATAAAATTACCTCGATACTCTGAATGGCGTGAGACTCCAAACCTTCCACCGCCACCGCCACCGCCACCGCCACCTCCGCCGCCGCCGCCGCCGCCACCACCATAGCCGCCACGACGATCGCTTGAAGCTGGTGGTCCTCTACCACCATGTGCAAGCTCCACCTACGTGGACAGGACAACAGCCTGTTAGAAGCTGGAAACATTTTGACATGCGGCACACTAAAAACATGGAGAGCCTTCAAGAGGCCATACCCTTAAACGACATCCATCAAAGTTGTAGCCATCACGACCTCTGATTGCATCTTCAGCATCCCGAGAACTCTCAAACTGCCATTTCCCCTATAAGAATTAGCACAAGAAGAGCTATGTCTCACATACTACAGGTCATCTATGCTAAAAGGATATTACCTCCACGAAGCAATAGCAGGGAGGACGAGGGGGGATCTTCAACTCAATATCCAATATGCGACCATACTGCAAGTCAAGGAAACAGAGGATTCACGTCAGGATGTTTCCCAACTTTTACCATCTTAAATCGTGAGTTGCAAGGATTGTAAAGGTTAGAGAAAGCAGAGAAGGAGAACGACCACAGTAGAGCAGATAACTTAAACCAAACCTTGTAAAATAGATCTTCAATCTCCGGTTCCCTTATGTCAGATGGCAGGTTTCCGACATAGATTGTCCGAGAGAAACGGCCACTCATTTTTTATAACAGAAGATGTTCAATAAAGAGCTTTGGCTGCAGATAGAAAGAAACTACTGAGTAGAGAACAAAAACAAGTCCTTGTGGTATCCTCTCATCATCAGTAACACTTAGTTGTCATCATCAAGACGTCTCTCAGCAATAGCCAAAATAAAGAGAAGCCAAAACTATGAAGCAAACCAAGAGAGCAATCCTGAGATGAGCCATGCTCCAAAAGCTCCATCGCCAGTTTGCTCCAAGATGCTCCAAAGCAATATTTAATTTGAAATAAAATTTGAACTCCTTTCCTCTCCTGACTTTTGCAGATGAATAGATCTTCCGGAGCGACCAACATCTCCATTTTTTTAAAAATAATACCCATTACTTCACCCTGATCCTCCCACTCCCTCTCTAAATGCCTAGGTATGATTGCAAAGCTCATATTTGTCCAAGCACTTGTCATCTATCATAGAGAAAGCATCTGTGTCATGAGATCAGGTAAGGATGACAAAATATTAATTAATTCACCCAGATCATCTCTCTTCAGCATAAAAAGAGATAAACGTGGAAGCTCTGCGGCATATTCCCCTGTTATCACTTTTAATCGAAACCCAAACTCCGCTATACTTGGTAAGCATCTGATTATAGTTGTCATGGAGACATAAATGTCAGGATTGTAGGATCTACTTTCTCAGACAACCTTGATATTATCACATGTAAGCGTGCACATTGCCCTTAATGCTACTTAATTATCATCCTGAACAAATCCTTCGCACTTAGCCAACAATTAAGTACCATAAGTATAATCATCTGAATAAGAGAAAGCACCCAAACCGTAGAGAGACGAGTAAATGAGACAAACAGCCAGGTGAATTTGATCTACTTTCTCAGACAACCTTGATATTATCACATGTAAGCGTGCACATTGCCCTTAATGCTACTTAATTATCATCCTGAACAAATCCTTCGCACTTAGCCAACAATTAAGTACCATAAGTATAATCATCTGAATAAGAGAAAGCATCCAAAACATAGAGAGACAAGTAAATGAGACAAACAGCCAGGTGAATTTGAAATACGTCATTACAAGCAAAACCAGGAAATTACCACACCAGAAATGTGGAACTTGACAACATATAATTGACATGGAAACATAACTCTGCAAAGTTCAAATTCAGATGCCGGGCTAGATTAACTTTGTTTGAATACTAGCAATTTCGGAAGGGATTCAATGTCTACGTGAAACATCCAACCAAAATAGTACAGTCTCAATGAATTATTATCAAGCTTGGCAACTCAATGAAGCTAAAGCTAGACCAAATCGGCCCAGCGAGTAACAGGAGACGCAACTCTCTTTGGGGATCCAATATAACAAAATTCCTCAAACCATCTCTCTTTGGACAAATCACTGGAAATCTACAAAGGCGAGCGAAGATGACAAGAACACGAAAGTTTTTATCATAGACCATGTCCCGAAATCAAGAGCGCCCAAGCGTACAGCATCCAATATATATGACTAAGCATTGGGAGCCTGAATTAATAACATACCGAAGACCTATGATCTGAAGAAGCGGGACTGACGAAGGCAGGATCGATCAGTTGAGCGGCTACCGGAGCTTCGATACGTACGGGAAGAGCGAGTGCGAAGGGGGGCCGGAGAGCGCACGCTAGGGTTTCCTCCTAAAGATAGAGATTTTTAGGGTAGAGGAGGGCGAGGAATAATAAATTACAGCTGTACTTTATTTTTGCACAGCTGTCCAGAGAGCATATAACTGAGTGATGAATATCACTTAAACAAAATTTTCTTTTAAATATCATTAAAAAAATATAATTTATAATCTGAATAGTCTTATTTTTAATAATTAGATCGGCACAAATATGAATTAACTGAATCTAATTAAATTTCTACATTAATTAAGCAAACGAGTAATTTTATTTTCATCTTTACCTGCCTGAATTTCCAAAAATGCCCCTACAAAATCTGTAGTTTTTCCGGCAGCATGAACCCTAAAAAAATCCTTGGTCACCACAGCTCGTCATGCTGTAAACATCGACCAGATTTTTTTTTTTTCGCTTCCCACCATCTATTCGGTACCCCGAAGGCTGGATAACTAATCCGGATCAGGGGTACGATCGAGTGGTTTTTCAGGGACCCCTCCCAAGAAGGTCTGCTGCGTTCACGGGGCTCGAACCCGACACCTTTACTTTAGCAACATAAACTCCTTCCACTTGCGCCAACTTTCGTTGATTATATCAACCATATTACATTTGCTAATTTAATACTAGAAAAGATTACTCTTAGTAACCATTTATTATAAGAATCTCATTAATTTTTCAGGATATTTAAAAGAGCATCTCTAGGCATAAAAAGAATATTCTCATGTATCCCGACTGCTCAAATAAACGTATATTATTCCCGAAGGTTCCAGAAGACTCGCCTCTCAATGGCAATTTCATGTAAGTTTTCATTCCATGTGATTTTCAGGGGAGGAGATCCTTCATATGGCCAGGGCATATTACACAGACTCAAGTACTCTAAAGTCTAAACCATTTGATTAGTGAGATTATTTTT
Organism: Lagerstroemia speciosa; assembly: GCA_037672795.1. NCBI lineage: Eukaryota > Viridiplantae > Streptophyta > Magnoliopsida > Myrtales > Lythraceae > Lagerstroemia > Lagerstroemia speciosa. The sequence continues at coordinate 7,134,868 of CM075294.1, read as the reverse complement.
AAAGCCAATATCATTTATATTCGATTTTTTTTTTGAGATTTCAAGAAAAAAATTTATAGAATATTAATAATTAATAAATAGTTACCTTTTTTTTCTAAAATTAAATGGGTCCCAGGGCAATCTCAATTTTGTCTGGCCAGTATGGGCTCTTGGAGATTTTTTGCCCTTTTATTTTCCACTTTTTCCTTTTGTAGCAGAGCATCGAATTCGCTGCTGCAGCTGGAGGATGAATTTAAAGCCCCGATCAGTTATAAAAAAAATTCGCACTTGCCCCTTTTTTGCATTTTTAAATTCCCCATTTGTCAAAAAAGTTATCAATTTCTTTTTTTTTTTTTTGGTTGAGGTTAATTAATTAGCTGAGCGAAGCTGTTGGTCAGAATTCCTTACAATGTACCTAACATTGCCAATCCGGTCTTAACCGTTCGAATAACCCGTGGTTTTGTCCGGGGAAGATTTGGTAAGCCAATTAATTCTGCAATAACCATACCCGCGTGTTGATTTTTTTTTCCTTCTTATTCAGGTCTCGAATTAAGTATTGTGAATAATTCATATAGAGATCGTGTTCATTGTGTGTTATTCATCGCGCGTAATGAAGAAATGAAATAAAAAATGATTTCAATTTGATATGCGAGACTGCATCGAGGCTAATTTTTTATTTAAATTAATCTAATCGATTCTCACACATTTAATTTGAATTAGTAGTATAATCGTAGTATTTCCTGACTTGGCTAAGGCTACAGTCTACAGATACACGAGCTCAGCCGGCACTCTCTGGCTGTGCGGATCGGAACCAGCCATAGAGGGCCGGGGCACGGCGAGTTGCTGGGCGAAGATCGTCATCGCCTCGCCTCTAGAGAGAGAGAGAGAGAGAGAGAGGGGAGGCTTTTCCCCGATTCTAACCAAACCAACCACATAAGCCACAAACACTAGGACCCATTCTTCAAAGTGGGCCCAATCCACTGTCCCGGTGCTCCCTAGGCCGACGATAATGATTGAGGGAAAGAACAAGGGCCGTTGATTGCCGCGAGGCAAATCATAAATCTTATACCGTCTCCCCCCACACCCTGGCGGGGCCCACGCTTAGACGTGGTCCGCGGTGCACTTTACGGACCCCGCAATTCAAGGCAGGCAGCAACAAGCTGGTTATTTTATCAGAAAATAATTAAAAATAAAAAAATTTCATTTAAAATACCCTAAAATAATTCACTCCGTAATCTAAGGTTAAGATGACCGCGTTCAATTTTTATCAGTAAAATTTTATATAATCTTTTATTATTCTTTTTCTCCTCCCCTTTCGGATCATTGTTATCGTCGCGGAAAAGAAAATATATTTAACATTTCTTGAAATTAAAAGAAATTTAGGTGGGGCACGTTATTCAACAATAATATAATATCTTCCCTTGCTTTAGAATTTAGATAGCAATCTCACCATGGATTGTCTTTATGACTTTTGAAGATATCCGAACCATGGCACAGATCGTCAACTAAAATTAAGATGTTTCGAGTTCGATCACCGTTGATCGGGCTCTCCTTCTCTAACAGAGCCATTGACGATGCGGTTGGATGTTGGAGACGTACGCGTAATTACTCGGATCAATAAACTAAAACTTCATCCTTGTGACATTCGGGATCCGATACAATGTGAAAACACGGTCGGCGGCGGTGAATGCAAAATCGGAATTCCGTTAATTCCCGACCTTGAAAGTACACGTTCTCGAAGGCCGAACCTGACGAACCGAACATCACGCACTACTCCGTGTCGATCCACATTTGTGCTGATCTCATTCCATTCCAAGCGTCGGGGACACCAGAAAGGTCAGCGAGGACACCATTTTGATTTTGAAGTGGTGGTGGTGCCAAATATTCTCACGAAACTGTTTACGAACCAAAGGGAGGATAACCTTATCAACTCCGATCACAGCTGGGCTCGAGCTTGACCTTATCAGTTGTAACACCTGGAAATGGTAAGTTAATTATCCAATCAAGAATCTTGCTGGCTTTTGCTTTTATCAAAAAAATTCCAATTCCCCATTTGCAATTTTAGGCTTTTTTTTTTTATCATCGCTCTGGATACTGAAAAATGACAGCTTACGAACAGTCACTTAAATTATTATTAATCAGAATAATTTAATTAGTTATTACTGGTTGTATTACTGAGAGGTAATACCTTCTAAGATTTTTTTCGATTAATGAGTATTGATACCCCAATTTTCTATTACACTCCAACCCTATAAGGCTATAACGTGTAGAAGGGTTCTTGAAATTTTGAATCTGAGCCTAATTCTATTAAATCTGTGAAATTATCTTATCTGAAATCTATAATTGTGGCTCATTTTTCCAAGTAATTGACAAATTGTATAGAAATAGTTACGTCAAAGTAGCCGAATTTAGAGTTATTTTTTAAATAATTTTGTTAGTTCAATAATGTTATTTTATAAGAATATTATAGATAAAATTTTTATTACTTTTTTATTTTTATTATTAATCTCCAAATTATTATAATATTTTAAGTATAATAAATCGATTAAATATGTATATTATTATGTTTAAGAATTCAGCGCTGTGGACGAGTAACTCCGTAAATCACGGTATTAGACGAAAGACAATTCCATTAGCAATCAATCATTTCCCATAAAGGAAAAACCCTCATCTTAAACGAGAAAAATATAAAATATATAAATATGCAAAAAAAAAGAAATAAATAAGATGGAATTTTGGGGAAAACAATGATGTGGTCCAACAATTTGAATTGAAAATTTTACCAAGGAGTTTCTATGATCCGAGGTAAATTCCTCGTACCCATTTCACGATCTGAAGAAGTTCATCGATCGACGGCTTCAATGGTATCGTGATTTTCAACTTTCACAGCAACTGAACGGATACCAAACTTCTGCAGTCCATACGATTGATAAGCTCACGCTCTCAGTCTAACCCTGATTTGATGAAATTATCAAAATACCAAAAGATTATAGGATATGCGTATTGATTGATATAAAATTACATCATTAAATGTATCATGGAGAAATTATGTAATTTATGAGTTTTACATTTTATATTTAAATTAATTATAACTTATTGAATTTTGAATATTAAAAAAAAAAAAAACAGAATACGCAATCAACCATTATGCAGAGAGGGACAAGGTCCAAGAGCGAGAACGCCGAAACGGACTACCCGAAGAGTCGCTCTCTCTCTCTCTCTCTCTCTCTCCATCTCTCTCACCTTCCTCCCCCATCCCTCGTAAGCGTCTCCGTGCTCCCTCTCTCTTTCAAGCGATCGCCATTGAAACAGACTCGAGACACTCCTATAAGAACAACAGTTGTGTCTGTTTCACCTATTTCTCTCTCTTAATCTCCTCGGCTCGGGCACTCCTACCTCTCCCTGCGCAATCACTCGAACAATCACCGTCGCTTGCCATTGCAATAATATATATTTATATATATTCTTTCTGGGTCTAATCCTATTCAATCTGACAGCAAAAGGAGTGCAAAACTCCCTGCAAAGTTATCTCATTTAAGAGTGTTCGTCTGGGGAAGCGGTGATCGTTCCTCTCCATGGCGGTTGCTGAGAGCACTGGAGTGAAGATCGGCTCACAGGCCCAGAACTCAGCCGCGTCCGTACAGTCCCAGGACCTCAATGGGCCCGTCGGGGGCACCGCGAACGGCGAAAAGTCTCCGACGGGCGATCAGCACCGGGAAGTTAGCACCAAGACATCGGTCAAGGCCGATCGTCCGATGGTGGGGAACCGGGTCGGGTACAGAAACGGGGCGAACGGGCTGAGCGATATGAGGGAACTGGTGGAGATTCTTTCAAAGCTGAACCCCATGGCCGAGGAATTTGTGCCTCCCCCTCGATTGTTTATAGCCATGTAGGCTTTAATTTAGTGAATGGTGGATTTGGGTATCCCATCAATTTTGTACTGCAACCTGATGCCCCCCTTGCTAATGGATACAGTGGCAGAAGGGTAAGAATATCCAGGAACACATTTCATTTCCCATTTCCTTCTCTTCTTTTAATGCTCTGTTCCATTATTCCATGATAATTTTCAATGATCCCGATAGTTTAGCAAAATTCGTGTTACTTTTCATGGTGGTAGATTGATCCTGCGCTTGTCTCTCGGTGATAGGACCATGCTCAATTTCCTGAGAGAGTCAGTGAGGGCTTAAGGGGCCGGAGCTGAGGGAAAATCTAATCTTAATTCGGGCAAATAGCATATTATGTTGGGAAATGGTGTTCAGTGTATGATGGTATTGAAAAGACATAGGTAAAAATTGATTGATGGTGCACATGCGTCAGATTGCTGAAGATGTCCTTTGAATTTGAATGGTCTGGCAGCATGAAATTATTGCTTTTTTCTCCCCAGAAAATAGCTTCTTTTCATTGGTTTATGCCATAGATTGATTGTTTTATAATGTCTATTCAGTGTCGTTCTAATTTTATTGGATGTCTCCAAAGAGAAATGTCTATTTAGTACAAATGTGATATTGTGTTTCGATGTGTTGACCATGGCACTCCTCGATTTTCTTCTTTTTTAGAAGAAGAATGGGTATAACCAGGGCAAGAGGAGGATGAATAGCAGAACTAGCATGGCTCAACATGAGGAGGTCATTAGGAGAACAGTCTATGTGTCCGATATTGATCAACAGGTAGAGTTGATATCTCTGTCCTCGTTTCTGCTATTTTAACTGCACTGATGATTGCTACATTTTCGTTTGTTGTCCATTGAATCCTCACTTTTGGATTATCCGGGTTCCTGTGTCCATGTTTAGGTCACTGAAGAGCAGCTGGCAGCACTCTTCAATGGTTGTGGACAGGTACTAATGCTTGTGTTTCCTCTTTTAAAAGGCAACCGCCTTGATCCTTCTGGTAAAGCTGAGAATATTTTTTCCATTGGTTCTGTCTTTTTACGCTAAGGTTGTTGATTGTCGTGTTTGTGGTGATCCCAACTCTTGTCTCCGCTTTGCTTTCATCGAGTTCACCGATAAAGGTACGCATGGAGTGAAATACATTTCATCCAGTGATGATCCTTTACTGTTATATTCGATGGTAATACATATTTTATAAAATATATCTTCCAGAGGGCGCAAAGGTCGCTTTGAATCTCTCGGGAACAGTACTAGGTTTCTACCCAATTAAAGTACTGCCTTCAAAGACTGCAATTGCACCTGTTAACCCAACCTTTTTGCCTAAGGTGAGGGAACTGCCATTGCAATGCTTCTTACTTTTTCCTTCTAAATTATAAGCAATAGGCAATTTGATGATTAGTTTTTGATCTCTGTAGCACTGATATTTGGAGGCACCTGCCTCAAAGCTCTACATCTGACACTGAGATGTTGTATTTGATTATGGTTTCAGTCAGATGATGAGCGGGAGATGTGCTCAAGAACAGTTTATTGTACTAACATTGACAAGAAGGTTGACAGGACATTCCTTTATTTGATAATACACAAGAATTCAAGTTTGTGGAGCTCCCTGTTTACTTTGTTATTATGATTGATGTGAATACAGGTTACTCAAGCGGAGGTCAAGCTGTTCTTTGAATCATGCTGCGGAGAGGTGCACGTGTAACCGTTTTTCTTTTTATCCTCATGAGTTCGCATTTGCATTTCTGTGATACATGGACTGCCTTCCACAGGTCCAACGCTTGAGGCTTCTTGGAGACTACCACCATTCAACTCGGATTGCCTTTGTTGAGTTCGTTATGGTATTAAATGCTTAATCTTTTTACTTGGGAATTTCTTACCTTATGTTTTTCTCATCTGGCTTGATTTTCAATAGAAGTTCTGCACAATTTATACTTGGATTGGTACATAATGGGCTTATGCTTTTGTTGAAAAGTCCTCTTAGTTGCCAGATCATAAATCCTGTCTTATTACCTCGATTTAGGAAACGAACTTGCTATTGATCTGGTCATTTCGTCTGAATGAAAGAAGGATTACCTGCCCTAGATGATGTTTTTCCTTCTGTGTGAAATGTTGCAAGTTATAGATCATGTCTATGCCTCCCCTGATCTAAATCAGCCTTCATCGTCTATGTAGGCCATGTCATTGGTCATACGGGCTTTTTGTTATGCTTATACATGATTGTTGATGTCTCACATGTCCTGATGCACTGGAACTGACAGACTTGTTTTTTCCCACAGGCTGAAAGCGCAATCAATGCTCTTAGCTGCAGTGGTCTTGTTCTCGGATCTTTACCCATAAGGTTGAGTTTCTTGAAAACTTTTCCTTAAAACCTATCTTCTCTCTTGTCTGTCTTGCCCATACTCACGCTCTTTTCTCCAATTTAAATCAAATTTGCAGGGTAAGCCCTTCCAAGACTCCAGTTAGGCCTCGCCTTCCTCGGTCTCCTGGGCACTGAACTATGTTTCTCACTCTTTCTCCCATTGCGCGAGCCACTTTCACCAGGAAAAGGCATCTTAACCCCTGCAGACGTATATTAGTTCTTAGCTTCTCAGTAGCCCGTGGGACTGTGTGTTCGTATCTCTGATTTTGTCATTGATGGAGTATGTTTCCAGACAATCGGATCCATCGTTATGTCCCTGTTTGTTGAGATTACTGGAAGAGGCGGATAGGATGTTTTTAGAGAATCTGAATGACTTTGTTATTTATGTTTCGTGTCGCGTTGCCATGGCGAGTATGCTCGGCATACTAGTACAGTTATCATGATAATAGATATCAGTATGAATGAACACCTTTTCTGTTAGATATATTGATTCCATCCTTTACCATTCATTTGTGGGCAAGTAATCCATGATGTCTCCATCTTAGACACTGTTTTTCTGGACCAGATCAATCTTGCAGCTGATTTGAATTCGGAATATGCGCATTTGGGACTCTACCGGAGCATTGATATTTACCAAGATATGGATTTCATGGAAATTATGTGCCATCTACTATGGTACTGCAGTTTGATTTTCTCTGATCTGACAAGTGAATGGAGTGTAAATTTTCATCTTCAGCAGGAACAAGTCAGGGGTATAAAGTTAATGGCATGAAGACTGAGACCTGCCATCACCCTCTACTTTGACCATGTGAAAGGTGTAGAGTTGGAGGATTAAAATGAACCTTAGGAAGTGTACTTTTCTTTTATGTTTATATGTGAACAAATTAAATAGAGTGATCAAAGGTGACTTTATATAGGAAAAAGAATTGGGAAAGGATACTAAAAAAAATTTGAAGTCCTAGTCAATAAAGGATGTTCGAAGCAGAAAAGAATCTGAGTCCTCCATGCTGGCAGTACTAGTCTGTCCTCTCTTCTCTTCTCCTGCTTTGTCATGTGCTGTGATCTTCTCTTTCTTCAAGCAGATGATTTCTGTTCGGAAACATTCGCCGCAGGTCCTGGCCCTACCGCTGCCACAGCCGCCATGTTTGCCACCGTAACTGGCCGGGCTGTGTCACATTGCTACTCTGGGTTATTCTTAAGATCCCCATATTGGAACCTACAGTAAAGAAATGAACCATCACAAGGCCACTATACCTGTCACAATGGGCAATGCTGAACCCGAGTTCTGGATCGATGAGAGTCCCAGTGTGCTCCGGAATTGCTGGGAGAGGACTGGGTACTGGAGGAACTTTGGGTACTGGACGGACCCGGGTTGGGTGTAGTATGGGTAATGGTTCGGGTAGTACCAGTGGGATCCGGATCCGGATCCTGATCCTGCAGAAAGATAGTATGGTGGAAGCTGCTGCTGCTGATGCCCACCATAGACATTGTAGTAACTCTGCCAGAGAAAGAAAAGGACTGACTGTAAATAAAACTTCTGAGAATGGCCTTGCTGCAGCTATAATAGTTCTTAATGCACATAAGGCAATGATCCGAAAATTTCTGGTGCCTATATCACGAAAACACTCCTACTTTTTCAAGTGCCAATGCTCTCGAAAACGATCACAATCTCTCAATCTGCAGCACTTAAAATTCACATGCAGCGAAAAACGACAAAAAATTCAAAGTAGAGATTGAGGGAGATGGGGGCTGACCATTGGAAAGAAGTCCTGAGCGTAACCGGTGTACCCATAGGAGTAAGGATACGCACTATTGGGCAATTGACGGAAGTATGTCGAATGGCCGTCGAAGCTAGATGATGATGTTGCTGCCTTCTGCCTGAACCTCTCCGTTCCTGCATTATATTTTGAACCCCAAATGTAAGTTCAGCTGATTTGAGCCGAAAGAGAGCAGAAAGTTCCCACCTTGCAGAGAGGTGGAGGTTGGCCTATTCTTCTGAGCACCGAGGGAAGCAAGGTTGCAGTTAGCCCTTCTACCGTCGATCACTGGGAACGCATTCTCGCAGGCCCTCCTTGCCGATTCTGGGTCCCGGAAAGTCACCTGGAATGGAACACGATCACTGCAATTCAGAGAACCTACAACTACGGATTTCTTTCTAAACTGGAGCCAGAAGCTGATGTATTCAGTTGCAGGTTCAGCTGTTTGGGCTCGGACTTACAAATCCATAACCTTTCGATCTTCCGGTGTTCTTGTCGGAGATCACCACAGCCTCAAGGATATCCCCAAACTGCTCGAAGTAACTCCTCATGGTGTCCCTCTGAGTCTCCCAAGCCAGTCCCCCGACAAAGATCTTCGTGTAAGTCGTGTCCCCATCACTTCGATCCGCCATGTTTGGGGAACACGAAAGCTCCAAGTATCGAGCCGGAAGATTGACGAGCCCTTTTCTGTGTTTCCCGTAGAAGGGACTGACAGAGATGGAATGGGAAAAAAAAAAGGCAGGCGTTCGAGAAAATCGGCAGAGAAGAAGAACAGAGCCCCTACTGCAATGATGGTCAATGAGCATGTAACTTCTTCTTCTCCTCCTCCTCCCCTCCTCTTTATAGCAGAAAATCTACGATCGTGTCCTCTCAGATTCCCCCAACAAAGATACCCTCTACGAGGAAGACGGGGGGACCTGAGGATGTGCGACCTATGAAACCGACGATGAAGGGGGGGGACAGGGTGGAGGAGATGGGATGGGAAGGAAGGAAACACGGAAAGAGGAGGAAAATGTATATGGAAAGCACCATTTTATTAGTGTGGAAAGGAAAGCAGGAACCAAAGAAGGTTGGCGCAAGTGGAAGGGGCTTGTGTCGCTTAAGCAGAGGTGCCGAGTTCGAGCCCCTGTGACATGCGGAACAACGTCAACAGCAGTACAAAGAACCGCCCGACAGTACCCCGAAAACATTACTACGGATACCGGGTCGAAACCCAAAAAAAAAAAAAAAGAAAAAAAAGCGGGAAAGCAGGCGTCCATCAATCACAATGGATAATTGTAAAATCACACAGCATCGTCGTGGTGGAATCACCTGTGGACATGTCGGAATTTCAACGTCAACAGCAGTAGAAAGAACTGTAAAGTAGCAGAAAACATACGAATACTAGAATACTGTCATAATACTTGAGGGAGATGTACATGGCACAAAACAAATGATCCGCCAGATCAAAAAAAAAAAAAAAAGCTACATTTCAATAAAGATTTTCAGTCCCATTCCATGGCCCTGTTTTTATCCTCACAGAAATGAGCGCACAATCCGATCTTTAAAATTCTCGGGTCGTGGTCGTAGTATCAAGAAGCGTAACACTTTACCTATAAACGACTTGATTTATGATCCATTTGTCAGTACTTATGTGGTGTCACGAACTAATAAGATATAATTATTTTAAGATGCCGTTGATTGGCATGTGATATTTTCGTGGTAACACACGATATAGCGTGCACGAACACAGATACCATAGTCGTTTATTGTATGATGAATCAATATCTGTTTTAAATCGATAAGGTGAATGCATGTGCGAACTATAAAATGAGACTGAGACAGAAATAAGATCATACTAAAAAAAAAAAAAAGACATCAATAAAAATATAATTTATAAAGTCGAGAGCGATACTATTTTTAACCATAGGTACATTTACATTTTTATTATTTAAATATGTAAAATATAATTCTCCAATATGTTATTCCACTTGCAATATTCCTCTTTTTTTCCTTGTGTTCACAGGGGGTGAGACCGATCAACATGAGTGCCCAACGTGTCGTGCACCAGAGACTAATCATCCCTTTCCATGTCCTTTTATAATTCAGATCTTGCTCGCGCTGATATCTGTATCATCTCGAATTAGATCAGACGTATCGAATCCTTCTCCATTACCGATACATTAATTTTTCAATAAATACTACGTGATATTTACAAGTTCATCCTTCCGGAGCTCGATCTAATTCAAGTTCAAATCGGAGAGTGCCGACATGCTCATGATGTCCAAATTGGTAGGTGGGAAATTATTGACATAAAAGTCCCTCCAACCACTCCCTTAATTCCTTGCTTTGAATTGGCAAAACTGTTTATACGCGACAATAATAATAGCCTTAATTTCGATTAAATTAAAGCAAAAAACTGAAAAAAGAGCTGTGCATCATCATGTCGGAAAGCGACAAAAGCCCAACGGCTATCCATGGCCGTTATGATCCACAAATTGGTCAAACGTTGACCCTTGCATCCACCGAGCAAGGGATCCAACCAGACCAATCCTGCTGTCTCGTGGCTGTCGTGGGGGGACCACCTTCCCAGCTGTCAGTACCTAAGTTGACATGCTGGTTTCCGGACACCGACTCCTTAAATTATATTCGATACTCGGCCGTGCTACGTTGACAGAATTAATATCAGTACTAATTATTCAATTTGCTTGATGTATTGGCAACTGAACACGAAAATTCGAATATTATACGGCACATGTGATTGCCCTCCCTTTTGACCTATCAAAAGCAATTCCAAAAAGGGAATTTAGTGTAATTAACTATAATATTCCTTCTTATATTAAAATATATCGAGTTTGATTCTCGCTAATGAAACTTACTTTGTTACGATCTCCTTCATCCATTACAGTCTCATGTCCATTTTATAAAAGGAAGGGGAAAAAACGTGATGCACGCACCCGTGCAAATGCACAGATCCGACATTTTAGAGCAATTATGCTTGCTTTACTATTTTTGTTATTATTGTCTAATTGAGATCGTACCGTTATTTAATAAGATTAAATTTTTTTATTATAGGAATGAACATGATAATCTCGTACTTTATTATGATACGGGACAGGCAGTTTCACATTCCTTTCATTTAAACGAGATTTTGGTTTCAGTTTTATCAATGAAGAAAACTTATGAGTGAAACGGCTCTGCCCCTTATTGCCCATCCGCTCGAGTCTATTTGGTCGCAACCCGTTCGATATCGATGCGGGAAGCCGCGTACATTAAAAAAATCGAAATTGACAATCGTACAGTATAAAATAATTCTACGTTAACTATTACATGCAACAAGAAAACTAAACAATCTATAAACGATGCCCATAAATAGTTTTGTTTTGTTTTGTTTTACATAAAACATCGTTTTTTATAGGTGGAAAAATTCAAATTTTGAGAAAATTTTTTTCGGAGAAATAAGCAAAACACTAGAGTAATTTTATTAACTTTATCTACGTTTATTAAATCATCTTATTTCCGTCCCAATCGGAGAAATTCCTTTCACTGGCCTTTCTATTTTCGTTTAATTTCGCATTCTTGAACCAAGTTTCTAGAACCTCCCTAAATTAAGGTGTGCTTCGATCGATGTTATGGGGGCATTGCCACTGGACCATGGGCTGGGCTTTACTGCAGACAGCTACTTTATGTGCAGGCCCACTGCATGCACTCCCTCTGAGTAATAGAAATTAACCCTAGAAAAGATGCTTCCAAGTAGAATTCTATCCGGTCTAACCGTCCAAAACTTACTCTTATACGATTAGGCGATGTCGAGGTCTTGGACTCGAGTTTCGCTCTAAGAAAAACTGCTAGAACATGTGCTTTTGAACTCGGGGTCTCAGCAGATACCGACTTCTTGAACCGTGTTAAACTTTTGTTAATGCGGGCTTGTGTAAGCACTGCTTGTTCAGTTTGTCTCATATATTTGGTACTGAACATGAAAGTCCGAACACTACGTAACGGACGTAGTCGGGTCGCTACTCCCACTGTCACAATTTTCATTGCGTCTGGGAAGAATAAATTCTTCGTTATATAAAAAAAAAAGAAAAAAAGAAGCAACTGCACATGGTAACATGTACTTATTACCGGGTTGAGCTATATTAGAATTTCTGAATATGAGACAATAATATATCGATAAAGTCCACTCGGGATTTTTCTTAAAATTTGAATTAATTTAATTTAATCCCACAGAAAATTAAAATTAATAAAGCTTGAAATAGGGGAGGGCAAGCAGACCAGTGGCCCCATGCAGGCGTGCACATTAGGTCCCGATGTGGTGTGTCAGTAATGGAATGGACTGGTGAGTCAACTACTACGATTTAATAACCTAAATAAATTCGGAAACATTGGTCTTAATCTTATGGCATTTTCTTCCTCTTTTGCCGTTCTTCAATTTCACGGTGCAATCGTAAAGGATTTTCGGTACAGTCAGCAGCTCTTAACTTGAAATCAAAAGAATTTTGTATACGATATGGTAAAACTTTTTATATCTGTTCATTTCCCTCTCTCTTTTTTTTTTACTTCTTTTTTTTTTTATGATCTTCCATTTACTTCTCTTAAGTTCATTGATCTTCCCAGACGTAAAAAAACAAAAAAAAAAAAAAAAATTTGGTGGGTGACTTGCTTGTTTAGCGGACGTCCGAACAAACAAAACCTAACAGGGATCCCATGGCCTAAGCCACAGTCACAACACATAGTCTCGTGCCTGTGAAAAAAGAGAGAGAGTGATGGAGTAATCCATAGGTACCAGCACGGTGATATGAGCTCGATTTCGCGTCGACATCCCCCCCGAGAAGGTCCAAGCATCGCACCTTTAACTCCGAGGGATCAAGAAAGGGATTGTTCTTGCATGGATTGAGCTAGAAATTAGGATTATTCGATTTGTAGAGGTTCGGAAATGTTCGACCTTTCTTCCTCAACAACTCAAACTTCTTCACTGACTCGGAGACATGAACCAACTAACTATTATTCCAATGCTCAGAAGTGCCCGCAAGTGTTGGGTTGGGCAGCAACAAGACGCCAATTTATAAATGGAGGGTAAAGTAACCCAACAGGCAGCAGTTGCAACTGCTGCGTTGTGTCTACTGTTAGATGACTTCACTGGGGGGAGGGGTAAAATAACATCGGAGCCATCTCGAGTCAGTCGAGTTTATTGGATATCTGGACATCGAACCGTCCATATTTTAAAAAGAACCAGAAAACACGAACGTGGATTTGGGCGGTGTAATGGCAAGTATATTTCGTGCACAACTTACACGGGTCCATAAAATATCAAGCATCCTTTGTTCATTCACCTAATGCGCCTTGGCTTTATTATACGCCTAAGGGCCAGAGTGTTGATCTTTTAGGCATGAACAATAGGAACCACGCCTGTACTTCTGCACCACCTGTACTATTCTAATAGGTCCATGCAAAGTTGAAGTCGAAAATTATCCGTTTAACAAGGAGGTCTCGATGTGATGATATCATCTTCGATCTAAAACCTGTAATTGATTTCTGAATTCGATCATCCCTGGCTATCAGATATTCTAAGCCCATTTCTTTCCTTTTCTGTTCATCTGTTTTAGATTCACGGACTTCTTTTTTAGATTTCGTAGCGTGTTTTCATTGATGTTGACCTCCACAGACGACATGGAACCATTATACAAAACAAAAAAATGGAGGTGCAGAGGGTACAGGCATCCAGGTGACAATAAAAATTTGGCTTATGCAATGTAAGTAAATGCCAATTCGCCACCTTCCACTGAGCCGACTTCTCCTTGCATGCGTGTTGAATAAATCCCTCCCCCTCGTTTCTTTCCCCCCACTCACTGTTTCTATTTACCCACTTAAAGGCTCGCACTTCTCCCTCCATTAAAATCTCGAATTTGTACCGGTAGGATCGTAGTTCGAAGCTCGGTTTTTTTTATTGGTTTCCGTGTAAGCGGGGCAGCACCGGCTCACCTGGCAGTCTATTCCATTCAAATTTCCGGCCGATGGGGATCCTCCTGTCTCTCGGCCGGGCCGGAACGAATTCTTGCATCCGAATCACCACGAGGAAGAGCCCGCGAGTCATGCAGATCGTAAGGCCCGACGGGAGGATATTGAAGTGCGGCAGCCCGGTCCTCGTTAGAGATATTCCGGAGGATGTTGCTGTCTCGGGTGTCGGCCTATCCAGGGGGGGTTCACAGCATCTGCCTTCTGACTGTGAGATGAAGATGGGAGAGATCTACCAAGTCCTGCCGCCTCCACGGTCTCCGGTTGTGGCGGAGGTGAAACAAGTGACCAGGATCAAGGTGGTTATAACAAAGCAGCAGCTTCAGCTTTTACTGAATCAACAGGTATCGGTGGAGGAAGTTGTGGCCAGGCTCGACAGGAAGAAGGCTGTTGGCTCTGGAAACCGGGATGGTGGAGATTATTCGGCCCTGGCTTGGAGGCCCAGCCTCGAAACCATAGCGGAAGGAGTCGACTAGAGTCGGGTCCTGTTCTACCGGAAAATGGACATTCTATAGAGCATGGTGTCAGCTTGTCTTTGAGCTGAAAATCATCCTTTGTTCCTCAAAACTTATCAGGCTTTGCTTCTAATGCAGCACAAACTACTGGACTGTGGCACAGCTTATTATTCTCGATTGTAGAACGATTTCGCAATACATGGGTCAATGGTTCCTTGTACTGGTGAAGATGAAACTGTGACATTACCAAGTGAACTAGGACAAAAATGCTGATTCCTAGGGGGATCATCTGTGTTTGTTTTCCACAATTTCCTGGCATGAAACTGGGAAATGTTTTAGCACCTGTCCCCAACCATGTCCTCGAAACAGGGAACCATTAGAAAGGGCAAATTCCTAACCCTATTAGGATATTGTAATATTACATAAACTTTGTCATGAAATTCGAACAGATCCGCAAAATCCGAGGCCCATCAGATTTGGTAAACTAATCTCACACAAGGGAAGACTCTATAGAACCTTGATGTGCGGTATCGTCGGTTGTAATCTCCATCTTGGTTCAGCGGAGTTGCAAGTTCGGCTCATAGATTTGTAGCTGATCATTTCCAGCTATTTAAAGAGTTGTAACTAACATAAACAAGCGAAAGATACAGTTTTCACTCCATTATATAGAAGTACAAATATCATAATCGTAATCAAATACTAACATAAACAGATCAATGATTACGTGCTGTTATTATAATCTCCCTCGATTGTCAATCATCTTTCTGTCAGTAACCATCATTTATCCTTTGAACCGAGGTTGCAAGTTTTGAACACCATAACATCAAGTTTTACAAAATTGTCCCTCACACAAGAACTTCTGCACACTCCTTTCTTCAACTGGCCAAACCACAAGCTGCCCTTTTCAATTGCCATTTCTTTTTGACTGTAAATGAACAGACTAGTTTGGGAATATCTGTACAATCTGCCGAAGTAGAAGAAGGGATAAGCTAAAGCTTCTGACACAGAAAATGTCATGGGGTTAACATCAGTCTTTGCCTGAACTCTGAAGCCTGAAGCCAGGAGGAGAATCCAATGGCTCTTTGACCGGTCATCGGAATTTGCCATTCCACAATGGTTCACTTTAGCTTCTGTTCAGATACTTGTATTCTATCCTACAAAAACAGACAGCATCCTAGGACTCGTAGGGCTACAGATCCCTACATGTATAGGTTCTTTTGCCCACGTGTCACAATGCCATTGGTGGCTCCATCACCATGTGGACCTCTTCCTGCTTTCACTCGCGCCCAGATGGCCCTTGAAAAGGAGCATCATTTATCCGTTCAGCAGTCCTCAGGCTCAGCTCCTGTGTCATTATTTTCATGGCCACTCATAAAAAGCAAAAGCTTCCATCCCCTTGCTCCTCTCTTTTCAGCTTTACGTATACACGATAAAGATAAAAGGAAAGAAAAACATAAAGATCGACTTAGGATGTTTGGTTGGACAATGGACACTGTCCTAATGCCATGATCTTGATGCATGACCGAGTCGTTTTTCGGGCTATTCCAATGGACTCTGCTGTGATCGAGAACCATTAGAGGGACAACACCAACAGATCGAACCTTAGCCCGAGTCTAGTGGATTCGATTCCTCCAGCCGCTGCTTGACACAGACTTCAACAAAGAACACAGACAGACACAATTATTCTGCACAAAATTTAGATTTTACTCGAAAGCAGGGATGTGGAGTTCAGTTCCCAGTTGAATTGTTGCTAAAAACATTAAATGATTCTTCAAAAGGAAAAGCAAAAGAGATGCTTTGCTAAATAACTCAAAAACACTATGAATCTCTTTTGACATATAAAAGGAAGAACACAAGCATTCAAAGCTGCAAAGACCTGCCTTACTGTGTCTCCTCACAGTCGCTTGTCATGGGGAAGACCGGAGGAAGCTCCATGTCCAGTTCTTGGTTCACAGCACTCAAGCGTGCCTTCATATATTCTCCCACCAAGAAGAACCCGAAAAGGATCACGAGTGGCAGAGACGATCCCGAATACTTCGAAGATGGAGAAGACAAGGTATGTTACGTGTGAGCTGAATGAAGATCCTCATTATTCCGGCTTCTCTGGCAATGCTTTCTGACGAGGTTTCAAGATGTTTTCTGCAGGGCAAAGGGAAGAGGAGGTGGGCATTCCTGAGGGACACTGCGAACCGGGAATCGGTTCCTTGTCCTGCAAGCACAGATGCTGTAGCAAAAGCCGGCTCGGATGCCATCGAGATGGCAATAGCTACGACCGCCGCTGCAGAGGCGGCAGTTGCAACTGCAAGAGCTGCCCTCGAAGCGCTTCCGATCGTCCGCAGGCAGCCTTTCCCTTCTATGCTGGACCACCGGTCCGCTATCATCATCCAGACAGCCTTTAGAGGTTACTTGGTAACAACTAATACTACCATGAGTGCTTATTTAGTCCAGAAGAATGATCTTTCGAATACTATAATCATTTCTCAGATACGAACAGTTCACGAATCCGAAACTTGCAAAAACGACTTGTGGGGTACTCTAAAACTTGGGTCATTTGAAACAGAATTTTCGGGGTATGAGTAGCCTGGAGTTTTGCAGCATTGCTGCATAAAAATATAACTTTCTGTTCCTGATACCCGAAAAAGCATTCACTTGCTATTAGATTTCCTGGTATAAACATGTATATGTATGGGAATAATTTGCAGGCAAAGAGGGCTCTGAGGGCACTGAAGGGACTTGTGTGTCTGCAAGCTTTGATAAGAGGCCATAATGTTCGGAAACGAGCGGTGGTGACTCTGCAGTGTATCCAGGCATTGGTTCGTGTTCAGGCTCTGGTGGGTGATCAACGCAGAATGCAGCTCTTCCACGAAGGAATGCAAAAGAGGATCTTTTTCCGGTAAGTCAACCTTCACAGCTGATCCATGTAACTTAAGAACAAATCCATTTAAAAAGTTCAATCTTTTTGAGGTTTTTCTGAATTTAACCTGGGTAATTAGATGCAGCCTACAGGAAATGTAAAGAGCTCTACTAAGGAGTGCTGGAGTGCTGAGCCACAAGATGAAAAAAAGAGATAAAAGCCATATTGCTGGAGAGAAGAAATGATGCTGCTCTTGGACAGGAACTCTCCCTTGCTTCTGCCTTCTCTCAGCAGGTGAAATGTGATTCCCACCATTTATCTTTTTCAATGGTTTTACTAAACCGAGTGAACCTGAACTATGTACCAGATGTCGTGGATCATTGGGGTCTTTGCAATCAGCGTGACTTTTTTTACTCTTCGGTTGGCTTTTCCCACTTCTTGCTATGTTTGCATTAATTGTTTAGGCTCGAAGTTTAATCCGTCTTTTTTTTGTGTGTGTGAGAAGATATGGAGTAGAGATAAAGATTCAGCTGAACAGTGGATGAAAAGGAAGTTGAGGGATAGCCCAAGAAGGACCTCTTTCGACCAGAGAGACTCCATTAAGACCATTGAGATCGATACATTTGGACCTTACTCGAGCTCAGTTGGCCCCGTGCCACTGCCCAGAAGGATGCCCGTTCAAGCCAGTTCATCTAGTCCTCGGTGCCTGAGGAACCGTCCTGAGATCTCCACTGGCCTGGTCCCCAGTTACATGTGCCCAACCGAGTCTGCCAGGGCAAGATTCCGATCTCACAGCAACCCGAGGCAGAGGGCTTCGACTCCCGAGAGGGAGATGATGATGGTACCATCCAGGAAACAACTATGTTTTCCAGCTCCTGAACTGTGTGCTTGTGCCAATTTTCAGTCTTATCAGGACTCCAGGAAGAGCTCGAGCGACGCAGCAGTTCCAAGAAGCTCTCTAGGGGACTGGAAGCCTCTTTACTGAGTTTTAACTGATGAAAGAAGAAAGATTTAGTGTTAAACATGGTCAGATCAATCAACCAGACTATGAAAAATGGTCCCCAAGAGTCCCACAGATCCATGTAAAGCTCAGGTTAGGTCCTGTCATGGAAGATGCTTGCTGTACAAGCGTTTTGGTAGTTTCTTCATGTTCCACCCTCATGTTCGGTAGCACCATGTCCCTACATCAGTGTCTTCTGTCTGGTGTATGGTGTAGAGGAACATATGGATGTGTAACAACTCGATCACATGTTTCTCCTCAGTCTTCTCAGTAAAATCAAGAGTTGTATGTCAGCCTCATCGGACTCAAAGATTTAAGATATTACACTTTACTCACTCTCTGAATCAGATGTTTCTGAATCAAACTTGGTTCTATACAATAAATGAGATTAGAAGAGTTGCAGATAAACGACCGAGCAGTACTTTCCATTCAAGATATTTTCCGGGTCCACAGCAAGCGATGTTCCTAGGACAGACGAGAAACATACAAAACAACAAAAAGTTACAACAGCAGAGGCCAATCAAAATAAATAACAGGAACTCGATTTCTAGTCTCCAAAATCAAGTTAAGCATAAGTACAATGGCTTGTAATGATGCAGAGCTTAGTTGGGATTGAACCACTGCACGGTGATCTCTGATCTCCCCAGTGAACTCCCAAGTATTGGGCTGCTCCCTCCACTGCTATCAGACACAGAGGCCATCTTCCTCTGCAGAACCCCCGAGGGCGAAGACATCTGGGGACTTTCCGAGTTCAGAGACGATGGGCTTGAGACAGTGTTGGCAGCAGCTCGGAAGACCTCGCCCAATGGGCCTCCAGGTGCAGGAGAGATGCACGAACCCGATCCGGCATCATTGCTTTGGGACCAGTTGTTGGTGAACCCCAGGCACATGTTGATGTGGCCCATTTCTTCGGAGAGGGAGAGCTTCTGGGCATGCTGTGAAACAGAGCAGCTTTGCTTCGAGTTACTGTCGGACCAGGCATCAATGAACCCCCTAGTGGTTGAGCGCTTCTGTTCTGCTAAGTGGAACACATCTGAGTTGCTCAGAGGGAAAAGATACTCATTAAGCTGATTTGCTTCAGTGGTACTGTAGTTAGAATTGTGGCCGAGAGCATCCTCTTCGATGTGGTGGCCTCCCATCATCAGCCAGTCCAAGCCCCTTTAGCATGTATTATTAAGAAATGAATATCATTGTGCTCATCAAAAAGAACATCATTTCAAAAAAAGAACACGAAAAATCCTTCCCTTTTCTTTCAATTCTTAACAGTTTGTCTTCTTGGCAGCTGAAGTACACAAGCTGCAATATCTGATATGAAATTATCACACCTCTATCACCATTTTCTTGCCCATTTAACTTGTAACACTAACGACATTTACCTTGGTACCCAAAAGAAAGTTTCTCTTGGATCAAGATCATTCGAGAAACCAATGGCTACGAACAGAAATCTCACGGTGATTATGATTTCACTCACCTTCGCTCCTTATTGTGGACTGCTGTAGCCGGCTCAAAACCTCCGGTTCCTTGAACAAACATGGGAGGAGCTTGGTGGTTGTGGTGAGATTCAGTTGCACTGATAAAGGCAGCAGAAGTGGATGGAAGAGGAGCGTTGCTGCCATGGCAATGGCGGTTCTTCTTGCTGGAAGAGAGAGAGGCAGAGACTTCCACATGCTTTCTTGAACGGGGGCGGCCCCTGTTTAAGTGTCGCTCGCAGTACTTCTGGTCCGGTGCTGCATCTCTTGAGCACCTCCATTTCTTGCCGTCGGTCCTCCTGCACCGTCCCGGCTCTGGATCTTTACCGAATCGTAGACTGTAACTTCCTGCCCCCACTGCTCCACATTAAAAACCATCAATCAGTATCTAAAGTGCCAAAGTATGAATCATAGCAGTAGAGCATCTCCTCTTTTCTCGACAATGCAAGTTCTTGGCATAAGGGTTTAGCCATAAAGATAGACTAGCTTACAGAGGGATGCATAAACTGGAGCATTTTATTAGCATTTCAAATGGGGAAACCCATCTTAAGCTTGTCACTGACGATACAGATACAAATTTCTCCGCTGAATCAGCAAACGAAGAAAAGCATCAAGAATCACTCTCCCATTTCTTACCAAAAATAGAACTCACACGCAAATCAAAGGAGGCAGTGGATGGGAAGAGAGCAAGAGCAGCAAACCACGCACAACAACAGATAGTGAACAGTAATCGCAGATAGAGGAGGAGATCTGGAGATGGGAGAGATTTCATTTACAGGAGTAGTGAGAGTCCGGGACTGATGGGAGAGGGAACAAGAGGTCGGCAGGCACAGGAACAGAGGCCACCATGTGCTTGTAGATCATCGCCTGTCTCTCCAGCTCTCTCCACTGCGCTTGTGTAAATGGGTACCCCATCCCTTCACACCACACACCCCAAAAAGATTGCAGATTTTGACCCGATAGTGAAACGAAACGAATCTTCAATGAAGTCAGCTCATTTATGTACACAAACCTGAGGAGGAAGAGGAAGAAGTAGAAATGACGCTCCCAAAAGGTGGATGATTCAGATGTCTACTTCCGTGGGTGGCTCCTCCAACAACTCCAAGTCCATCATTAATAGCACCGCCGCTGCTGTAGAATCTGGCGTTGGTTCCAGCTGTGACATCGCCATCACCATCGAACTTCGATGAGGGTGATCTGAAGGGACGGTGGTGATTGTTATCATGATGGACCATCATAGTCTCTCCCTCTTACGGAAGGAAATGAACGCGCTTCGAAAACAAAGCGTCTCTTTTGTCTGCACCAAGAAACGAGATTGTTTGCATGAAATGAGAACTTCAGCAACTGCAAGTGTTGCTGGATCTGAGGAAGACGAACCCCGCTCCCTCCCCAGAAAACGACAGCTCGCAAATCCCACAGCTTTTTCCCAATCTGTGAAGGGCTGTTGGTCTTGGAGGAGGAGGGAGATGTATGTATATACTATGTCGTCTAATCCTCTATGCCTCGCTTTCTAGAAAAAAGGGAAAATGAAAGTATAAATAAGCGAGAAGATAATGTGCAGAAATACACTAAGGTCTCTCCCCATGTCGATGCCCCACACGATGGAACGGTGCATTATTTCGTTGGTAAATGTCGAGTATAACCATGACTGTCTTGCGACTGAGAGACCAAGCTATCGGCCTCACATTACAACATATGTACACTTCTTCTTCCAGTGTCGGGTGACGGAGATAAACTACCATGATTCAAACATTTTCTTCCGTCCTCAGGCTTGATATTGTGTGAGTTATGGATTCACATACTCTAATATTATATAAAATTTCACCCGGCAGTACCCATTATTTTATAAACTCAAGCTTCTCATTTGACGCGGTCGATGTGAGACTTAACCCTTAACGAGGTCCGAAACACGGTAAAATTTACTTTGTGACGGTAAGGGGTAAGTTTTAATTAATAGACATTAATCGTTATTTTAAGGGACGGTAGAAATTTCGGGTAGTCCGAGAGTGAAAAGACAGTGGTTGGGGATGGGCGGGGATGGTGGCTTGCTGGCGCCATTATCGACCTCTGATCTTGCTTCCATGATCCCAACATTCGCACCGAATGCAACAAGACAAAAATGCCCCCCCAAAACATCTCTCTTCCATCATTACAATCTGTTTTTCCTTCGGACTTTTTCCGACTTTTTTCCCTGCACGCAGAAAAGCTCAAGGCCGTACCTTCCCATCCATATGCCTCCTCGACATTTTGAATTTTATTTTTTGAATTTATGAAATAATTTTTGTAATTTAATAATTCTTCAAAAAAGAAAAAAAAGGAATTCTATCTCTGGTGCTTCCCCCTCGTTTCCATGAACCGGGACGTTCCACGTAATAAAAAATTCGACATTTATGATATAATATCATATGTCATTCTGGACTCCCACGACCATATTAAAAAAAAATATTACTGGCTATTTTGATTTATGTATGACAATAGATGATTTTTTTAAGCTGACAATAAATTTAGTTATTTAAAGTATTTTGAGTAATTCGTCGCGCTTCGCTTCATTTTCCAATTGATTTTATTATGTTATTCGATCGTGAAAATTCAACGGTGCAATTGCTGGACTGTTAAGTAGGTGAGGAAAATGATTGTGATTGGATCGATTCTTTGTTAATTTAAATCATTGGTTAAAAATTATTAGATCAAGCTATTGAACAGTCATGCCTGAATTATAGAGATTTCTGTTTAATCTATATTAAACATGGGAGTTGCGTGTAAGTCTGGCAATTCGTGTCGTGTCGTGTTTAGAAGCATCGTATCTAAACAGGTTCGTGTCAAAAGTATCTCAACCCGTATACAGCTCATTTAATAAACGGATCAGAAATTTCAAACACGAACACGACTCGTTTAAAAGTGTACTGACACAACACGACACATTTAACCTGTTTAAATAAAAGTGTGTGATGTAATTGTAATTTTGACTTAATATATTTAAAAGGGTTAATGGGTTTGACATATAGATACATAATTAAACGAGTTAATCGTGTCGTGCGGTTACATGGATTCAACCCGATTTAATCCATTTATGTAAGCGGCTTCCACGGGTAAATTAGTTTAGACATAAAACCCAATTTAAGGTCAACCAGAACTTGCCTAACTTTGTGTTGTGTCGTGTCGAGTTATCGTGCCGTGTCAAAGATTGTCAAGCCAAATTGCGTGTGATAAAATAGTAAGATTTTCTTACATTAAAACTAGCTCACTCTTTTTTTTTTCTGTTTATAAGACTCGTATGTTAACACCTAATGGATTTTGATTAATTTAGTTTAAACTGAGTGAATTTTAGTAATTTACAAGAATCGAACTTAAGACTTTACTTGAGAGGAACGAACATACCGTCATCTCAACCAATCTATTTTAATACTGCAGATCCTTTTTGGTTACAAATTTTGCAACTTATAAGTAAAATGGAATGAATAATATATTAAAAATTTCATTAATAAAAATCAAATATAAAGTTGTTCTGATTTTTTTAATATCAATGTATTAAACCCGCTCGCCTTTGGAATAGTGAAACGCCGTTCCATTCTACTCGAAGTCGAAGGGACCCTTCAGCAACTAAGCTCCCGTCTGCGTGACGTGGACAAAAGCCCTTTCCGAAGCGTTACAGGTCAATCGGTCAATCCCACTCCCCCTGTCAGCCGTGCAAACCACGCTCGGTCGGGGAAAGGCCTCCGAAATCGTGTCCGCAATCAGCAGTGTCGGTTGACTCCACGGGCGAGATGCGAGAGGGCAGGGGTTTCCATCTCGGGACATTGAGCGTAATAATGCGATAATAATGTGTGAGAGAGGGAGAGAGGATGATGGGTCAGCTCAATTCTGATTGGCCCTCGTAACGGTCAGTTAATTGCTAGGCTCAAGGGACTAACTAGCCCGTAGATGATCACTATCGTCCTCTCCTTTGAATTTTAGTGTGCATTTGCATGCTAACTAAAACATGAGCCTAACATCGGTAGGCTAAAATGGTAAGATTTGAATTTGAATTTTCTGAATGAAAAAAATATTTATATTTAAAGAGTTTTATCCATTCACAGGACCGACCCGGTTTGGATAAAGATTAGTTACGTCACATTGGCCTTCTAGATGTAATGTAATATGCACCGAAAGAAGTCTAAGTTAGTGGGTGGCAAATCATGTGTGGCCATTGGCGACGGGCAATGCAGCTCAATAGGGAGGAAG
This sequence comes from Lagerstroemia speciosa, assembly GCA_037672795.1. Classification (NCBI taxonomy): domain Eukaryota; kingdom Viridiplantae; phylum Streptophyta; class Magnoliopsida; order Myrtales; family Lythraceae; genus Lagerstroemia; species Lagerstroemia speciosa. Next base: position 7,110,893 of record CM075294.1, on the reverse strand, counting down.
GAATTGTATCCCACAGGTATAAGATGGTGAATCCTGCCCCGAATGGAATTATCATTGGGTGGTAGAACGTGATGATATTTACATAGTCTTGTCAATCTCGTGTCCATTTTAAGTAAGGCCCCTTAATGTCATAGTTGAAGGGGAACTATAGAGTACACGAATTTCAAGTAAGCAAAACGTGCTGGGAGCATGAAGTCGATTGGCTTGTTAGAATGAGGCAACAATTTCTTCTCTTCTTCTAGCTAGGATCACTAGCTAGCTAGACTAGAGAAAAAAAGAGACAACCTTTGTTTGGTAGAGGAAAGAGACAAGAGAAGCAATTTAATTGTGGAAATTGAGAAATCAAGCCCATTTTTCAGATGTCATGTCCAATGTTTCTGTTTTGATAGATAATATGTCAAAAATTTTTGAGGAACACGGGAGAGATAGATGCAAAAATAGAATGAGAACACATCAGCAACTCTGCAGCAATCACAGAACGGGGATCGGATCTCCATTTACACGAATGCTGCTTGGAAATCTGGAATCTCCTGTGTTGCTGGCATGGCAGCATCATGGCAAAAGCTGGAGAAGGAAAGCTGTGTTGTGCTCATGGTTTGAACAAAATTATAGCCTTAGCCCCGTTCAAGCGGAAGCCAGAGCCACACTTACTACTGTCACGATTGCATCGGAAGCCAAATGGATGACGGTTTGTTTATATTCTGATGCTTCAGCTGTTGTTCAGCCTTAACTGCTATTTCCGATGTCTCATGGGAGATCAAGCACCTCACCAGAGACCCCCAGATTCTTTTGTCCACTTTTGACTTCTGGGACTGCCAGTGGATCGGTAGAACTAGTAATGAGAAAGCCCATTGCAAGGGCAGTATGGATTACATACAAACAATGAAGGTCTGTACATTTCTGAGGGAAGCATGTTCCCTAAAACTTGACTTTGCCTGCATTCCTTTTGAGGGAAGCCTTTCCCCTGGTGCTTTATATCTTAATAATAGTATGCCATTATTCATAAAAGAAAAAAAAATTGTGGATTCCATGGAGGGCGTGAGTGTCCTACTAATTGTGCTTAAGATAATGATTTTTTTAAAGTGTAATTAGCACCAACAATTGGGACAAGAATTTTTGGTTTTTTTTTTTTTCGATTGAGGGGTAAAGGATATAAGGGAGTGTGGGATCGATCATCCCTAAACTCGGTAAAATCTTTAGAGTCCTATGTAAATTTTAGTAATTTATATATTTTTTAGTTAAATTATCATATATTGTACTCCGAAAATATATATTTCCGCCTTTTATTGAATGGGAAAAAGGAGGAGAGCAATGGGCAAAAGTACTGCTCGCCTGAAAAGAAATTCTTAAAAAATGGTGTGTTTATAAGTATTTCTTAAAATACCATTTTAAAAACGCCACATCAATTGGCGTTTTAATCTAAAACAAAAACGCTGCTGAGTCAGTATTTTCTTCACGATTTTTTTAAGCTGAGAATGCCAATAAAGCTAGCGTTTTTCTAATAAACCAAAAACGCGGAGGAAAGTAGCGTTTTCTAACAAATATTGTCCCTTTGAATGAGAATCGGAATCGGTAGTGTGTAATACACCATGGTCTTGTTTCATAAATCTCTCTCATATCTTTATACATGTAAATTTTTACAGATTTTTAAGAGTAAATTTTACAAATTTTAAACATGAATAGTAATTTATACATAGAATTTTAATATGCCATACACTGAGTTTGTACTCTTTTGGAGGTTCCGGAGGAAAAAAAAAAAGTTAAAGAACTTACATATTAGGATATGATATATAAATCGTTATTCAGATATTAAAATTTATAAAATTTGCTCTCAAAAATTCATAAAAATTTTACATATGTAAAGATCCTAGAGAGATTTACGAAACGAGACCGTTATGTAGTACACACAACCGATTCCAATTCTCATTCAAAGGGACAAATATTTGTTAGAAAACATTACTTTCCTTGACGTTTTTGATTTATTAGCAAAACGCTAGCTTTGTTGGCGTTTTTAGCTTTAAAAAACTCGTGAAGAAGACGCTAACGTTCGTTTCAAACTAAAATGCCACTTGATGTCGCGTTTTTAAAACAGTATTTTGAGAAATATTTATAAACACGTCATTTTTTAAGAATTTCTTAAAAAATTCTTTCCAAGCGAGCGGTATTTTTGCCCATTGCTCAAAAGGACGAAGGGAGAAATGGAAAGAGGGAGACAGCTGGGTTTGGAAAGGAGATTGGAATGTCTCCATCAGCTCCTCCGAAAAGAACAAAAGCCCAACAACTTGTCCTGTCCTCTCAATTATTGTTCACTCACTCCCCCTCCACTTATTTATTCGTCATTAAAAAAAAGATGATAGCACCAATGACGATTTAGTTACCTACTATGTTTTGTATCAAACCGTAACTATATCGAATGAATTAAGCGATCGGCACCAATATTGTCTCCATCAATATAACACTATCAAAGATCTAAACTAGTCTAAGAAGTCGGTATTAACTAAAACCCAAACTCAAGAGTACCTTACAGTATTGCTTAACATGATATTCACATAAATTTTCAACCATGCCAAATTGTATGGGAGTGAATTTTGGACGATCACTCCCCTCCTCCCAATCCCTTCTCTTAATGACTATAGTCATTTCATTGTCGAGATGCTGAACTTATCACAACGCCATGCTACTCCCTCCTTGTGCTACATGCTCTCCAATCCTGTTTCACCGCAGCAAGCCTGAGTGGTAATTCTTGCTCTGCATTTTCAGCTTCTCTGGGTCGTTCCTACCATTTGAATATCTAAATATCACGCAGTTCGTGCACAAAACAATGTGTACGTTAACTGAAAAAGCATATAAAATGACAGGAAAAGGTAAAGGGGGAAAATAATGGATCAAGGACGGACAGTATGGACCGGTTGATGGGTTGCTTTGTCATATATAAAAAAGATTGTTTTGCCTGTCTAGCGATCTCCAGGCTGCCACCTCCAAGGAAACATAGACATTCTCATCTCTCATACTCTTCCGATGAATCCAATGGACTGTGTGCTTACTAAAATGCTTCTTTCTTCAGGCATGGCAGTCGGAGATCACTCAAGGCACTGGAATACATAAAGCTGTGGTGGGGAGAGTGCACGAGTTCAAGACGATTTACACTGCTTAAAATCTTTCTTCATCTCAAGAGTCCTTTGAGACAAAAAGAATACCTTACCGAGCACAACTTAAATGTACATGGAACAATCTAATCACCGACCTCGTCTGGATTTTCATGAGTTTTTAACCTCTTCTCCCTCTTGATGAAGGCTTCGTCAGAGAGAAAGCAAGCTTCTAGCGCCAGCGGTGGCGTGAGCTCGTGATTGTGCTCTAGGATGGCCTGCTTCACGATCCACTTACCAACACTGTCCATATTGATCCGAAATGAAGCGGGGCAGCCCACTCGAGTTATAGGCCTCCGACTCCAATGCTTGTTATCTAGTTCCACGGACTTCTGTCTCCGCCTTCCTTCCCGGTTACAAACCCACTTTTGCATGATCACAACACCGTTCGCCCTCCGCCTCAGGTCCTGTTTCCGAATACTGAAACCTATAGCAACAGAATATCGCCTGTAGAAATCTTCTGCTGCTTCAAAGGAATCGAACTGCATCCCTACAATATCTGCCACGGTTAGGTCTTTGTACCTAAAATTTCCACCGAGGTTAGAACCATCCCCACCAAGGACGCTCGAGTGATTGCAGCCTACCCCGTCCTGCTGGACCTCATTTTCAGAGGTTGGACTCACGAGACATTGATCCATCACTTGTTTCTTTCCTCTCTGAGAGTCCATGTGAAATGACATTTCAGGCAATGCCTGCATATAATTGTAGAAGAAATTTGCTTTATCCAGAATTATACAACTATCTGGTGTTTGGAGAAAACAACTTGCATGAATTAAAAATACAAGTAATAGAGTAAAACTGAAATAGACAGCAAATGATTCTGACTCGCCAACAACTGAGTTCACCTGAAGATGAACTCCAACAGCTTCTAGTTTTATCTTGTTCAATAAAATTAAAAATAGAATACAACTCCAGAAACATGTGACTAAAATGAGTTCCTTTAATTTTCAGGCAAGTAATTTAGCTCTTTATTGAATTCTCAACACAAGGGGAACATGTAAAATTTGTCCGCCCCAAGACAAGCTCCAACCTCTAATAGGACTACTGGACTTAACGCACACCCCATCCAAGAACAAGATACAGAGAAAAGCGTAAAGCTTAGGATGAATTGAAATGAAATCAATAACTAGAATTGATCTAAATGAAACATAAATTTCACACCTTTTGCTGTTCTATCTGCTCTTGCAATTCAGATTCTTGTATGCTGTGGGATTGTGGGGCATTAATTTCTCCAGACTGGGCTTTGTGTCCTTGCAATTCAGCTTGAAGAGATGCAAGTTGCGAGGGATCTACAGCCTGAAAACGTGCAAGCCAATCCTGGGCTTTCCTTAATTGCCCATCCTTGGAAGTAATAGTTTCTTGAGATACTCTATACTGAAAGAAGATTATACAACTTAGGGAACTTAGAAAATTAAATTCAGCAGATTCTCTTCTGTCCTCAATTAGAAAACTGTTACTTGCATAAAATCCCAGTTTTACCCAATATTATTCCCACGAACCTCCAAGAAGACAGCGATGCCCAAGAAGCACGCCTACCTGTTCCTGTAACTCAATAATCTGCCTCTGTTTAACATCATTATCTCTTTTGACTGCAATTAGCTCTCTGTCCTTTTCTTCCACCAACCTATGCAAGTCTCGGATCTTGTTTTGTTGCTTCTCATGGGTCTCCTCCTGTATCACGAAATAAACCATAATCCATAGGAGAAACTGTGAAGATCAAGACTTTAGCATCGCAAGGGAAAAGGTATGAAGCGGGGATCCACTTCAAGATATTTTCTTTGGATGAGACTATGAAATATTTTCATTCTCAGATCAAATTTAAAAAGGAAAAAACAAGGTGAATCCTCCATCAATAGACAGACGATAAAGATGTCAATTTGAAGATTTAGTCTACTAGGCGGGCTTTAAGTTGCCTATAAGGACTTCCCACAGGAACCAGAACAAATTCGACGTCGGTCACTATATCAAAACTTTCTAGCACCAGCATTCCCAGTTCACATGGAGTTCAAGTTTTTCCCATCAAAACCACACTCAAAATGTGGTCATGGTGCACACGCTAAGCAGGATATTTAATTCATTGAAATGATACGGAGAATTCCCATAAAATCAATTTTTCAATAGATTACACTTTGAACAATCTTACTTTCTTGCCTCCAGCAGTTGTCAAAGTATACAACCTGTTACATACTTTTCTGAGCTCTTGGGCTTTAGCATCAAGGCACTTCATGATATCTGCAATCTCGGATCTAGCAATTATTTGAGCTCTAAGCTCAATCTCCATCTGCTGCATTTGTTCTCTCTGACTGGTAACCGACTGAAGACGGTGTTGCAACACTTCAGATGGCTCTCCTTCTCGCTGCAAACCGTCCCAAAAAGGAATTATAATCATTTTGTCTGTTGATTAAAAACCGTAACTACGTCTCAATTCAAATTCTCCGAGGCAAATCTGTAAAACTTCCATGAGGCATAAAACTTTAGTATGGAAAAGAAAAGATTGCAGCTCCATCAGCGTGCCTCATTCTTGTTCATAGTATGTAAATCAAAATTAACGGCTGGGAAACTTATCAATGTCAAATCGGGCAGATGATGGATCATTACGATTCAAGGAAACGAGATGACTCGGTCACTGACTCCTCTAGCCCTCTTAGCGGAAAGCAAGCTATCCAAAATCAAAATTTCATCTTTCATCGATCATAGTAAACATCGGCATATTCCTGCAACTCTCTGAACATTCTAAGCTCAATACCTCGAATGCATCGAGCACCAGTCTTTTAAGTGAAGGCCGATAACTGTAGAGTTTCCACCACTCAGAGCGAGATGACAACGCCAGTATAAACTTTAAATGAGCTCATACTGACAACCCAAATTCGGAGTAAACTAGACCATTGCAATACCCAACTTTTCAATGCTAAATGAGCTAGTGCGCCTGATGAAAGCCCGATTCGTTAAATTTCAATTAATCGTCATCGTTTCACCAGAAAACAATTTCACTTCAATTTTACCTCATTCCCGACGTCTCCACCCAGCTCCTCTGGTACGGTGCGCAATTTCCTCCAAGTGTCCGGAATTGGAAAGTCGCCGACCCTAGCGGCGGAGTGCTCCATTCATTCAGTCACAAGAACGAGCTCCTCCCCAAGCACCACCCCGTTCGTACGCCAGGACCAGAGCTTCCGTGGAGGAAAAAGTGAAAGCTTTTTTGATGCGAGGGAGTCCAGCGTCGACGGACAAGGAGAGCGTGAAAGAGAAGTGAAGATCCCGTGTCGTGAAGAGGGAGAGACATCGGTGCTCATACGACAATTCCAGAGAGTTGAGGGGCTAACCGTGCAATTACGAAAGAGTAAATGCCTCGTGGGCGTTCCTTGGACGCCAGAAATAGAATACCATCTCGGTCCGCGAAGGCCCATGCCATTAATAGCCCAAGTTTAAATTACGGGTCCCAAGTCCCAAACTATTCTCATCTGTTGATTGAGATTATTTCGCTTGCACTACGCAGCATCTCCGGACTGGCTGGAACGAACATCGACACTAATCTACAGTCGGAGGAGGATTCCTGAGAAAATTTCCTATCGATCTTCCCAGCCTGGGATTCAATCTTGCATGAATAGGCTCATTCTATTTGGTGTCCATGCAGAGTTAATTCGGGTTTTCTCACTATGTAAGTAGTTGGAGCAGAATAGTAGGGTAAGCTAGGGAATGCCTAATCAATAAAAAGCACTTCTTGACTAAGTGCGCATATACTTAGTCACGGTGGTGATCCAATTAGCTCACCACATGATATTCGAGTTTTCATATTCAAATACGAACATATTGGACATACTAAAAAACACACAAATATTGTCCCCGTTAACGTAGCACCACATGAAAGTTAATATATATCAAGGAATTAGTGTCCACCAAGACATAAATTCAAGAATTCTCTTGATGTCAATAAATCATATGAGAGTGAATTTCGAACCATCAGACTTCCGCCTTTGGTGGTAGCAGAACTATAAAATATATATATATAGTATAATATGATAAATATAAAATGAAATTTCGTAGCGTCTCATGTAACGACGGCTTGTGGAGGGTTTACATTAACAAAACACGCATCAAAGGGCAGGGGCTATTATGGAAAGGAAAAGAAAAGGAAAGGAATATTCCTTTTGGGAAAGCAATGAAAGCAAAGGCAAAATTTAGAATCATAATGGGCTAATCAAGATGTTTTGGAATTAATTTATTTATGACTTTTCTTTTTCGTTATATGTTTATAGGAGACATTGCAAACAAGAAGTATTTCTGAGACAAAAAAATACCAACAATTAAGGAAAAAAATCGAACATCAAATTTTCGTCGACATCACATCATCATCAACAACCTAGCAATTAATCAATCAGATAAAAAAATTAAATAAAAGAACTAACAGATGTAAAAGTGGGAATACAAGTTCAAGAACCCTAGAAAAAAGTGAAGAGGCTTCATGATCCGCAGTCGGCTTCAAACCCTAAAACACAGGCCGTGGCCACGATGGTGGTGGTGGTGGAGCGCTAGGTTTTCTTTGTCGATCGAGTTCTGGATGCTACGAAACACCTGCACATGGCAAGGGATCGTGATCGGTCCCTTCTGATCGAACCCGAACTCCTCCTCGGCCTCCTTGAGAAGCTGCACAAACAGAGGGTGATTGACATACGCAACCGGGATGACGAACCTCTCGTGCTCCTCCCCTCGTCCAACCATCACCGCCAGGGACCCTTTCGGGATGTGCTTGAGCTCCTTCCTCTCGTGGTGATGGTGGTGAAGGTGCGGAAGGTGGAAGAAGTGGAAGTTCTGGTGGCTCCTGTCGGATCCCATCGTTTTCACTGCAATCGGCGCCGCGCGAGGCAGAAAGACTGTACACTTATCCGGCGGCGTCTAAACAGATATCTCCCTAGCTAGAACGCGAGCTGCAGGGAGGGCCGAGAATCGGATATTATAAGAAGACGGCGGAGAACGGCCACGGATCCGAGGCGGAGATTGCTAGGGTGAAGAGGTTGAAGGAGGAATCGGTTAGCGACTTCGGGATGTTGCTCATCGTAGGTAGGATCGTATGGCAGAGCTCATATATGGATCGGAATTAATGGAGGAATGATCAGTTGGGAGAAGGAAGAGAGGTTTTTATATATAGAGTTAGCGGAGAGGTCAATTTGGACGAGGTGAATTCTAGGGTTTTCTTGGTCTGTACTCAAAGTCAAGCAGGGCTCTTCTGGCGAAGGAGAAAGTGACAAGAGAGGAGCCGGTTGGAACGTTCCCGTCGGGAGGGGTTCTTCTCGGGCGGGTTTATATTGACTTCCAAGATAAGATGAATGGAAAAGATTTGACAAAATCGTAGATGATTTTATAAGACAATCGTGTCACGAGAAACTACCGATAAAATTAACGATAATTATGATAATTATTTGAATAATCAGCATCTGGGATATTCATACAATTTGTTAATTGGATTTGAAAAATCCTTTTTATTATAAACGGCACTTGTATATCTTAATGGATATAGGAGGAATAGAAAAATATTTTGTTTTTCGATATCGAGAGTGTCCAATACTATAGTAATCGATGCCGGCCCTGAGAGAGTCGAATGCTAGACCTAATTTACTGCACGCTATCAACTATATCGAATTATTGTTGTCAGTGCCAGGAAAAATATTAGGGCATGCTTTCTCATGCACAATTGTTCAATTTTTTTTCCATAGAATTTCCCTAAAAAGGAGAAATTTTTTAAAAAAAATTCTTACATGGCAAGGGGAAATAAAAAAAGGGAACTTATATGGAAAGGGAAGGAGAATTTGTGTAGGATCTTCTAATTTAAGACATCATTAGATACACTTTTACATACTTTTATTGAAAATTAAATTGAGAAAGTGAAAATGAATAGGAATATGATGAATTATAGAACAGGATTGAGTTCGAGAATTGTTAACGAAGAGAATTCAGTCTTGGGAAGTTTTAATCCCCAGTGAATTTACCTGACTTGAATCGGATTAGTTAAGATCCGTTAGGATCCTGAATACTAGCGGTCAAGAATTATATAATAAGAAACAGATTATATGAAAACGAATGCTATTTCCAAGGGGAAAATTTGCTGCTTCAACGGGCCGGAGAGTCTTGACAAGTTAATTGTAGTCCGTGTACGGTGGAGTGAAACTCAAGCGTTTCATGGGGGAGCATATTGAGATTTTGATTTGGTCAAGGTGCATGTCGTGTTTATTTTGACATCCTCCGTTTATTCTCCGTCATATGCATCAATTTGCATATTTTCCATCAAAAATTAAGTTTATTTACCCTTTTTTTTTTCTTTTTTTTTGTTTTAATGCTAATATTATAAAAATAAAATTGCTGCGCCAGCACGGAGCGTGTTCAAACAAATCATTAGATGTGGGACCCACTTGGCTTATGGGGATTAACACGGCTACGTATTATACTGCGTGTCGAAGAAGCAACCGCTCCGACCTGCGAAAGCGCAAGAGGCCGTTGAAGGCATCAATGGGTAAATTACATAATAATCCTCGAACCTTATGCTAATTTGGAGGTTTGAAAATGTGTTTTTTTTTTCCCTCCTGTATGAATAGTTGATATACGGAAATCTAACGGATTTAAACTAATATGGTTTGAACTATGAGAGGCCACTGGGAGTCTTGCAAGAGTGAATTCTCTCAATTTACAAGACTTGAACATGAGACGTTGATCAAGGAGGAGAGATATCATACCACTTGAAAATGTGTTCTCCTCTTACAGGTCAATGGGTGCCTAAAAACCAATATTTACAATTTTTCTTTCCGTTTACGAGAAATTCTTAAGCGATTCTACCTCATCCTATAACACAAGTAAATATCAATCAGATCGTAATGAGTGAATTAGCAGTTCTTATAATTATTACTGATAGAGTTCTTCAACTATTTTCTTCACATCACTACATTTTGATGCGAAGATTTTTCAAGTTATTTAACTATGAAACTCGGGAAAGACGGTGGAATGGTGAAGAAAGCTGTCGATCGGTTGACAAGGAATCATTTGCTGGAAGGAAAGGCCAAAAAAAAACATTAAATTAAATTAAGAGCCGTTAAGTCCGTGGAATGGAATCATTTTGACTCTCTAGATGAAGATGAAGATGGGCCAACAAAGTGGGAATGGTTCTCATCATTGCCCCTTCTTTGCCAAAAGGGGAGGAACAAGCAGACAGCTGCCCTGCTGCGCGCGCGCGCTGGGCCGGGTGGGACCCAATCATGCGCGTTCTATTATTTATTTATTATTGAAAAAAAATAAAATATATGAGTGACCTTTTCCTTTATTACCCTTTAAGAGCTTTAATTCTCACCTACGACCCTTTGAGTCGGAGTCCTGTCTGTCTCCAATCTTTTATTCTTTATTCCTTTTTATCTTTCTAATCAAGGCGGTACTTGTGTCCTTTGGACAGTTCGGAGAGCCGAGAGAGCTCGTTGAATTGTTTTGTGAGTGCACTGTTTACGAAGTCGGCAATTTCTCTTGCAGATGACGTAGAATTTAACATAATTAATGACAATACGGTCGACCACAGTATAAAAGTGGGATGATTTAAGAGGGACAGGAAGAAAAAAAAAATCTTAAATGATTACATCTTAATTTCACGTGATGAAAAAAAATTAATCAAATTATTTTAATTAGTATTAATTATGATAACTATTCTGATAATTAATAGTATACTTTAGTCAATATTTACTCATATTACGTGATAAAGTAAAATTACGAAAGAATTTCTCCCGCCCAGAAGAGAAGAGAATGGGTGGAGTGGATCTAACGAGTTCCCATCCGGTCAGGAATGATCCCTTCAACAGCGCCATGTTCACGTTCATATGCAATCCCAGATTGTCGGAGACATCCCCGGTCTCGAGAAGATGATTTTTTCCATGGATCCGATTATTCACGAACTCCTCCGAGGCTAGGCTACTACCGTCACGCACCTCCTTGTTCTTCGTCGGGTTTTCTCTAAGACGAGGCTTATAGAAAACTAATTCGGATACCTATCCTATTAGTTAATCCGTGTCCACCTGTCTCTTTTGAGATCCAGGATTCGAGGCTTAGGCCCCAACAGAAAGGGTCAATGCTGCGGATCGATTAGCCTACCCTGCTATGGAAATTTTGTCCAGGCCTTTTCTCGATTTCAAAGGGGACCCGTGAGGACACGAAAAAGTATCATTTATGAGAGTTAAATCCGGAAACTCTTATTCTGGTACATCTTTTTTTCTCTTACATGTGACGATATGGGAGCGTTGTTTTTTTTTTTTTGGGGGTAGTCAAGCGGGCTCAAATGAGCCAGTACCTTAAAGGAAAATTACAAAGAACATAGAGAGGTATAGATACCCTTACAATATATGTAAAAAGCAGTGAATAAAGTTCTACAGGACACGCGGTAAGGCTGTGGATACCCAACGGCTGATTTATGGCTTCTTTCGCGGGACAATCTGTGCAAGAAGCATTGTAATTTGCGTTAGTTGACAGGAGAATGAGAAATAAAATAAAGTATTCCCACCAGCAAGATCCGGCCCAAAATTGTTGATTTCAAATCTAGGTTGAGAACCCATTATGGCGTTTTTACCACGTGGAAAATGTGATCGAGAGTTGGGCGAAACTAATGATGTTAATGGCCGCTTAGATATGGGCCTCGTTAGGCCCGCATTCGGTCTCTGAAATTGCAGCACACAAGCGGAGGCCCAGCTTGCCTGATGGATTTCCAAAGCTTGGCCTGTAACAATGCTTTTTTTTGCCCCCGCGTGTGTGAGAGAGATCCCTCAGGAGTAACTCGTGTGATATGAACGTGACCCTCGTTCGGCCGACCTGACTGGCCGATCCGGCTTACTAAGGGTCGAACTCGAGACGGGCACTCTCACCGGCTTGACCGACTCTCCAAACCGAGCACCACTCTGTCCTCCCATGTCAGACCCTTCGACAATTTCGTCCGTGCCACGAGGCTACATCTACTAGGTACACGTCGTCCTTGCCTCGCATCGTATGAAGTCACATCAGTCAGGTACAAGCCCTGCCTCGAGCGAAATGACACCATAATCAGGTGGGCCCACGCCCGTGCCTTGTACGAGATCACACCACGTCAATCCTCGCTTTAATGAAACCTTCCAATACCGAGCGCCATGGAAACATCAGAAAATGACATAACAGAGCTTCCTCCTTCAATCCGATGTTTGATTTAGGTACAAGAAGATTGATTCGGACCACCAATCCCTGTTTCACACCTTTCCCTGAAGACTGACCACCGGATAGGCTCGAATCCAAGGACATACCATGGTAGATCACAGGACATCGTGTTATACTTAAGCACGACACTGTTCGTTCTTCCTCACCATGTCACACAAAGATCAAATTCCTCGCCTTTCCATAATCTCTTCTGATCACGTCACAGGGTCAGGATCTTGTTGCAGCGTCCCACATTCCTGACCAGATGAAAGACTGTGTGCGCTAAACATGGTATCCATCAGTATCGACAGCAGGAACGCTCGGGGCACGCGACTAATTAGGTAACGACCCCGGGGGTCCAGCCGCAAGTACAACCACTACGTCGAGAGGAGTAGACGTTCGATCGATATTTAGCATCCGATGGACCCACACAAGTCTAAAGCTACGTGGAATTGATGATATTTTCTGATGCACGACGAACTTTGGGTGGGAAAGGGAATTCAAAATTTCTTTATTGAACGGGGGGATGAGTGCTCGATGTCGTGCTCGCACACTTTACCTAAAAGGAAAGGGGGGAGAAACAGGGTAATAATAATGGCCGTTCAAGACAAATTTCAACCTTTCACTTTCATGAGCAGTTAGTAGTCTGTTAATCTCGAGCCGAACCACTAGCGACAACGTAGGCCGATTCACGATCTAAATATGTGCAATTTCGCTCTTCAAGCAATCGAATGCAGCGGTTTTCCCGTTATTCTCTCGTTACCCGGTGAAATTTCGACAATATTTTACGAGTCGTGTTTGTGAGGTTGAGAAATGGCGGCCCTCGGATCCCCTAAAACCGACCCAACGGTTCCAAAATTGATTCTAGCTCATTTAATGAATGTTTCACCTCCGAGGTTGCATGATACTGGATCTATCTTTTTAGAGCGAACGTGTATTGCGACCCCCGGACTACGTATCTGAACGGCCGATATTTTGTCTTTTATTTTTTTTTCCCAGAGGAAACCGAGTCGTGCGGGTGCATATCACCTTGCCATAATTTGGATGTAATGGGGAAGCAAGATTTTTTTTCAAAAGCACTTATCCTTTCCTTCCTTTGGATTGTAGGCGAAAGTGACACTTCCCCGAAAAAGTGCGTCTCGGTATGAAATTCGACTTTCCTGCCGGACTCGTAGCTTTTTAAACGTGGAAAATTCTGCTATCTACTTATTAAATTGTTAAACAATTCTTTTTCTTTAATTTTAATCGTCGATCGTGGGCGGTAGAGTTAAACCCGTTAAACAGTTTGATAGCGGCGGATCCACGAAATCGAATTGAGGGGATGAAACTGAATTAAAAATTAAATAGGTAAATTTAAGGGGATGAAATATCGTAATCTAGTAAAAGTATAAATAAATCCGGCAAATTTTCTGCAGGAACTTGTAAGTCTTTCAGAGTTCAGAGAAGCGATGGCCCTCCTAAATTTATCCTTGCAGTTCGACAATCAGATAGTACGAGATTCCTTTTGAATATGTCGGGACCGATATATGAAATCACGATAAATTAAACCAAATTTGAATCGAACCAGTCTGGGAAAAGGTACAAACCTTCGAATTACGAGTTTCTTTTATTCATCGTGAGATTCGAATTCGATACCGAATTTAAGGTGGAAAAAAACTCATTGAGCAATACGAAAATGGGAAGTGAGAGCAGAAAATGAAAGAGGGGAAAGGGAGAAGACATTTGGTTACGTGTAGAAATATGATTAGGACTACCCCGCCAGAGAGGCATATCCCAAAAGTCCATGATGAAACGACGTGAACCACTGCGCTTTGATCGACACCTTGCCAGTCGCCAGCTTTCGATATGGACGTCTCACCAGAGACATGGAACCGACTGCTTGCGAAATTGACCCCTACGGACGTCTCTTGGAAATTTTAATCCTATTAATGAGTCACTTCCCTGTCGCGCCTTTATCGAATTCTTGGGCATGGGAGTGATGGTATGTTTTGGCAAGCCAGCCCGAGTCGAGACGGTACACGACCCTTCCCGGTCTCATACCGGTGGCCTCAGGGGTCAAAACCCGAGACTTGACTGCGAGGACAGAATCCCCGTACCATACTGGTACGGTACAGAGACTGTCCAGCTCTTGCACAACAGGAGCACCGAGCACATCTCCATTCAACAGTTGAGGAGAGTGTCTTGTTGTTTCTGTAATCCGATATCATAAGTATACGTCTCTTTGATTCCCGGTGTATATGTATACTCAAGTATGCGATGGCGTACGGTATTTATGTACAAAAATTCTCCGATTTTAATACACGACATGGCAAGTTACCATGGACCAGGAGAACATACTGTACTGTGAACAAATTATATGTTGTAAGACATTGACAACGATATTATCTATACATAACTTATGATTACGCAGTATTAATTAATGTTAATTTTCGGAAAGCATATCCAAATTACAGGGAAGCCCTGCGTCATCCCTCCACCAACAACCCGAGCAAATATTCCGCGTGCAATAGATAACGAGTTCGAGTTCGTTTTCGTTTTGCAAGACCCTATCAGATCTCGACACGCGTAAAGTTTTTACAGTTATATCGGTGCTTAACTGCACATGTGTCGAGATCCTGTGAAAGGTAATTTATGCGATGAACATGAAGATTGAGTATTGACCTCTATAAAAAATACGAGTCGATTAAATTAAATTATTTTTTTCTTTTAAATTTCTAAAAAATATCTTAAGAATTACTGAATTTAACTGACTTATCATACTCACATCGATAATATTACGCTATGCACGAATCTCTCCACCAACACTGGGACTGGGAGTATTCCGTAATCATCACGATCAATATCCGGAGGCCAAAATGGGGAAATCAACGTAGCTTTCTTTCTAGTGAGGGCAGCCAGGTCAGACGGTATGATTGGTTATAATTGCAATTTGCCTTCGCTCATTCATCTCCTACTCTACTGCTCCTCCTGCTTTGCTGCTCCCACTATTTCTTTTGTCGCCACTAGGCGGTCCTTTAATTTATAAAAACCTGTTGGAATCGAGGCTAGGTGAAAAAAAAAACATAATTATAAGAGTTTTTAGTAATATTAGTTTAATTTAAATTTAAATTAGTTAAAAATTATACGATTTCTAGACACCAAAATAACAGGCGCGGAGGATTGTAATTTTGGTTTTTATAATGAAGGAAGGATGGCAGCGGTAGCAATCTCGCCACTTGGCGTGTTTGAAGTTTCACGTTTCACTGTGAGCAGATCGGATGAATTGGACGATCGGAGCAAGTAGTAACCCCAAATCAACATCCGAGTTCATGCTCAAACGGCGCACTTCCGATAAATGTTTTAGGAGAAAATGACACCGGGAGTTTTATATATTTGTCGATTCTCACGAGCGAGTCCTAAATGTTTTAAAGTGTTAGATCGAGTCATACATGTTGTCCGCGTTATAGTATCGAGTCCTTTCCGTCATCTACCGTTACTTTAAACTGACGCGGCGACGGAGATGACTCGATGTTATAGCGCGGACAACGTGTATGACTTGATTAACGCTTTGAAATATTTAGAACTCGCTTGCGAGAATCAACAAATATACACGACTCCCGGTGTCTTTCTCTCGGTATTTCAGTCCACAATTTCATGGCGAGATTCAAATTCGAGACGTAAAACTCAAACTCAAATGACAGGCTAGACCAATTCATTTGAAGGTAAGTTAACTAGTTGATTACGTGCAAGTTGAGGATGAACGTTGGAGGACAACTTGGGTTTGTGTGTGTGTGTGCGCGCGCGTTATTTGTTTTTTTCTTTTTCTTTTTCTAAAGTTCCTCGTCAAATGTCTTTCTGACGTGCCCAAAGGCCAGAGGGAAACATCATACTTAAAAAGCCTTCTTATACATGCGCGACTAATCGGCTCAAAAACGCTGCGTATCGTAACCGAAATATTCGAGAAAATAATGTTAAATAGCTAGCATAGATCTTGCTAGTTCCGAAATGTTGTATTTCATGCGTATTAATTTAACGCGATAATTAATCAGTACGATGTTTGAAAAATTTCTTTAAGATAAGATCGAATATTAATATTAATAGAGAGGTGTGTCTACGGGGAAATAATGAGAAGAATACTGAGATTAAGATTCTCCAATTGGATGCTGATTCCCCTTTGATTTTAGATTAATAAGTAAATATAAATAATCAGCCACCTGTCGAATTCATTTATTTTCACCTTTTTTTTTTTTTATTTCTTACTAAACTCGTGATAATCTCTCTTGTAATCTAATAAGTGTGAAGTAGTGAAGTCGATCATCTTGAATAGATCGGAAGTCCGTCCTTTTGCTCCATGCCACACAGCGAACCGGTCAAAGTCGATTAGCATTGAAATACAGGAGAGACTGAATTGGAGGAGACGGTATGATTTGACTCTCAGAGGCTCAATGTCAGCCAGCGACAGAATGAGAGGGATAGAAAACTAAGCGTAAAGCGAATTTGTCGACAATAGGAAAATGCCACAAACTGTTTATAGGAAAGCCGAGGGATCGGATCAGATAAATCAGATTTGAGCCTGTTGATCGACTGTCATATGTTCTCCATGTGCGGATAAGAGCTATGGACCATATTATATCGCACTGTGGACAATGCTTCACTCTCCATTTCAACTCTTAAATAGAGAGGATAAATGCATTTTCTTACTATCAGATTAATCCCTTAAACCCTCAAAGTGAACTTTTAAGTTATCTTATTTGCTCCTTTTAAAATCCCTTTAAAAAAAATTTTGTATGTTTGTTTATTAAACAAATTTTCTAGATCCATTCCTATATACTAGCGAATGATCCGTGCGTGGCACGAGATGAAGATCATCATATATAAAATGTTGTTTTACGCGAATTAAATAAATTTATCGAATTGTCTTCGTTCCTATGGAGCAAAGCTCTTCGAATAATAAAATATACCAAAATACGGTTGGACAATGGCATCTTGTCAATAAATGGTTTTCGATAATCGCGACTGTGAAGTGATCCATATCCAATTTTATAATAAGAATCGTCCTAAAAATAAAGATGGTGCGTGAAGCACCGTTTTAAAATAATTGAAATGACAATAAAGAACTCAGAATTATCATATAAATAAATTAGCGTTGATGGTAGTTTTGGAAATAGAAAAATAGACAAAAACTACTCACTTCTCCCCTTGAGCTTTGTTTGGACTGAGAGATTCAGAGGGATTTGGAGAGATAATATAATCACTTGTTTGAGTAAATTATTAGGAGGGACTTGGAGGGAAACTTCACTTTTTTAATTCCTCTAATTTAGGAGAATTTTGAGGGATGGTAAATTTTTAGACAAAAATACCCATCGTAACTTCTTAAAAGAAACTCTAGGTATATCATAATTCTGCATTATATAATCACACAACCACACTCATCTTCCAATGCTCGATCATCACCAAGCTAACACGCTTTCCCTTACTCGATCACCACCAACTCTCGACCACGGAGCCTCCCAAGACCACCAAGGAGCCTCAACTTTATTTGAGTTTCAAGATCACCATGAAACCACTGTACCTCTCTTACGCCTTTCTCCCGTTCGATTGATTTTCCAAATTAAAATGGTAAAATGATCAAATTAACTTTTTTATCCATTCAAATCTCTCATCTAATAATAATATCCAAACGAATAATTTAGAACAATAAGTTATCCCTCTCCTCCAAATCCTTCAATCCAAACTTAGTGTTAAATTAGGATGGATAGTAGTTTTAGAAATAGAAAAAGAGATATATATATATATATACACACACACACGAGAAAGAAGAGATAAGTAAATAGTGCCACAAGTGAAAATTGAATCTAAACCACTTGCTTGCTGGTCGGGAAATCACAGTAACGAGCCTCCTTTCTCAGGATAACGCATCACAGTGTTTCCCTCCATAAGATTGCAATATAAATAGAAATATGGAATAAATTAAGTCTCAGTATTTTTTTTCCACACTCCAAACAAAAAACATCGAATATCGCTATGGATGGAACAGGGGATTCAGAAAAGAGGGCGCCTGGGTTCTTCGCCGCCACCTGCGAGCTCCCGCCCATCTCCATGAAGATCAAGAAGAAGAAGGGGAAGGTTTGTCGGAAGAAGGGGTTCTCCAACGAGCAGATCAAGTCCCTCGAGATCATGTTCGAGTCCGAGACCAAGCCCGAGCCGAAGAAGAAGGTGGAGATAGCTGCGGAGCTCGGGTTGCAGCCCCGGCAGGTGGCCATATGGTTCCAGAACCGGAGGGCCCGGTGGAAGTCGAAGCAAGTCGAGAAAGACTACTGTGTCCTGAAAGCCAGTTACGATAATCTGGTAGCCGAGTATGAAAACCTGCAGAAGGAGAAGCATGATCTGCTGGTCGAGGTAAACTTGAAACAATTCTTTCCATCTTTTCGCAGATGCGACACGATTATGAAGGTCTCACGATTACCTAGATTTTATTGAGCTTCAATGTTTCGGTTCAGAAGGTTGTCGTGATTGACTTGATCATATCAAACATGAGAAAGGTCATTATTAGATCGATCAGATAAGAGTATGTATTAACCAACATGTGATGGTTGCAGTGGTTTGGCTCAGGTTCGAGTCTTGAACACAGTAGATAATTCATGATTTGAAGAACTTTACCCTCTTAAAGGAATATGATCTAGTTTAAACCTGAATTAGTAAGTAAGGTTGATTGGATTGGATTCCTAATATCGAACACGGGAAAAAACTAAGACTATGATTTGCTAATCAATCCCCTAGCAGACCAGTAAATGTTTAGCTCTGTCAACAGGTGCAGAGGTTACGGGAAATGGTCGGGAAAATGGCACCGGCTGAAAGGAATACATCGGAGAAAAACTGCGGACACCAGCACAATTCAGCCGATGAGAATTGCGAGAGAGAGCTGGACCAAGTTGGCCCGAACAATGAAGATGGATCGACTGCATGCAGATCGCACTGCAGCAACACCAGGATCTCTGTGGAGGACAGGTTCGAGCTCCTGAACATGAAGGAGGAAGAGCTCGAAGAGGAGGAAGACGGCTCCCTCGGCTTGCTGTCGTTCGACTCGAATGACACCTCGGATTATTCGCTGAGCGGTACAGCATGGTGGAGCTTCTGGACTTAGGGGGGGAAAGGGGGAAAAAGGAAAATCTACACTTTTCTTTAGTCTGTTTGATGGGTTCGTTTTTCATTTCCAGTATCTGTTGGAAAATGAAGAGGAATTTGCTTGGAAAACGGAGAAAACAGGGGAATTGAGTTTTCATTCCTCTGTGACTTGAGAATTTGGGAGTGTAAAAATATACGTACATGTATATGTATATGTATGTATATACATGAGACAGTGTTATCAGTGTTAGAGCTCCACCTTGAAACCTTGCAATCCTGAATGTCTCCTCTTCATTGAAGAAAAGATATGGCATTCAAGATGCCTAGAATTTGCTCGTTTTCACAGCAAGAAATCCAAAGCCATTCGATACACAGATCGAGTTTTCCTCGAATCTTTGATTGGGGGACGCCCAACCAATCTGGCAAGTGATGGGTGGAAGAAGGAAATTCGACCTTGAGGAATTTTTTTTTTTTTAATATTGATGGTGTCCAGCGCTGTTATAACCGACTAATTCACCAGACGCTGGGTCTAGTACCCTCCATTACGAAGCGTCGAATTCTGGACCTAATCTACTGGATATAATTCTGGAGGCATTCGACCTCGAGGATTGGTGATGCTAGATGAACCGGTTCTTTCTCGGGAAATGCTAAACTCCGCCTGCTTATCACTTTGGATCTCCAAGAGGCTAATGGGCCCGGCCCATTTAAAAGCTGCAACCCGCCCAAGACCGTCCTTTTATGGGCCCAAGCCCAAGTTATTCTCTCCAGGGACAGAGAGCTTCGTGACCGCATAAATCACAACCACCGACTCCGCCATCGTGCTCCTCCATCGCGCCATTCCGATTCTACTCCGTTCCGAGTGACAGCACAGTGAGTAGTAGCAGAAGAGGGAAGGTGGTGGGTTGGATGTCAATGGCGCTCGCGAGCTTCTATCCCGCGGCTTACTTCGGCCACTCGGCGCAGGTCTCTCCTCAGGCCTCACTCTTCAAGTCCCTCAAACCCCCTCCCTTTTGGCCGCGGGAGAAGGTAAAAGTTCGAGATTAAGGAAAATCTAGGATGACATTTTTGTACGGTTCGATATCGGAGCATTAGGTTGTGGCTTCGATTCTCTTTAGTTGCTGGTAGCAATTTGAAGGTCCGATGGAATACCTGCAGGTGAAGATAGGTCCGATGAGCGTATCGCCGATGGGATTCGGGACGTGGGCTTGGGGGAACCAGCTTCTGTGGGGGTACCAGGAATCGATGGACTCCGAGCTTCAAGAAGTGTTCGACTTGGCTGTGGAGCATGGGATTAACCTCTTCGATACTGCAGATTCATACGGGACCGGGAAGCTCAACGGGCAGAGCGAAAAGCTTCTGGGGAAGTTCATAAGAGATCTTCAAGGTCAGTCTCGTGGCAGTCTGATGCTAATTTGCTGTCCTGGACAAAATGATGCCTGTTGAATATGGAAGTAGAAAAGGTGGGAGCTGGGGAAGTTCTTTAACTCGTGAAAGCTTCGAAAAACCCGATATTGGCCCGACTTCTATGGCGATCGAAACTACTCAGTTGGAACTTTGTTTGCAGGGAAACAGAGGGTTCAAGATGAGATTGTGATCGCCACGAAGTTCGCAGCATATCCCTGGCGCCTTACACCTGGGCAGTTTGTAAAGGCCTGCAAGTATACTATCCTCACTTTCGAACTCCATGTACAACTCAATGCTCTTCTTCTGCAATCCATCAATTTTTTTGCGCTTTCTTGCTGCGAACCGGACCTCGCTTTTCCCTCTTGCTTTCCCGGGAGAAAAGCTTGATACGGAACACTTACTGCTTTTCAGGGGCTCATTGGATAGGCTCCAAATGGACAAAATTGGTATCGGGCAGCTGCACTGGTCGACTGCAAACTATGCTCCTCTGCAGGAATTAGCTCTATGGGACGGTTTAGTGGCAATGTACGAGAAGGTCATTATCCTTCTCATACAAGATTCCTCTTTCCAATGGGATATAGAACTTCTTACCTTAAAAATTCCGAAATCATGTTCGAGATAACAAAAAACTGATGCTGCAGGGTTTAGTTCGGGGAGTCGGGGTGAGCAACTATGGACCGAAGCAGCTTGTGAAGATACATGATTACCTTAAAGAACGAGGAGTCCCTCTCTCTTCTGCCCAGGTACCTATATGGTTGTTCCCGGATCGAGCATTGTTATCTCCAGCTGCTGATCTTGCTTCTCTGGATCTTATTTTTCCTATAATGGCTTACTTTAGGTGCAATTTTCGCTTGTAAGTATGGGCGAAGATCAGTTCGAAATAAAGAGCATCTGCGATGCTCTGGGTATTCGGTTAATCGCCTATAGCCCTCTTGGGCTCGGGATGTTGACCGGAAAGTATACACCTTCCAACCTACCGGGCGGACCCCGGTGAGACTCATTTACTATGTATCATGGTCCAGAATTCCGTTTGCAGATGAGTCATCAAACTTTGCCTGATCTTACACGATATTGGATTTTTTTGCAGCGCGTTGCTTTTCAGGCAGATTCTTCCTGGATTGAAGCCCTTGCTGAGATCCCTTGAAGATGTCTCGCAAAGAAGACGCAAAACCATCCCACAAGTACTTGTTCTCGACTCTAGCATGTGCATCTTGAGATCGAATTTGGTTTTGTTTGCTTTATCTGGTCACTTGTCAATCACCTGGGAGCTTTTCCAGGTTGCTCTGAACTGGTGCATCTGTAAGGGAGCGATCCCAATACCCGGAGTCAAGACGGTCAAGCAAGCAACGGAAAACTTGGGTGCTCTTGGTTGGCGCCTCAGCAAGAACGAGTTACTTCAACTGGAATCTGCAGCAAGGGAGTCCCCAACAAAAATGATCCAAAATATTTTTCAGACAAGGTAGAGAGAGTGCTCCTTGTGGCATCTCGAAAACCCTTGTCAGAACTCACTTGAGATTTCATTATGAAAATTGAAAACTGGCAGGTAGGTTTGCAGTTTCATCGCTGTAAACTGAAGTTTGGATCTATTGAAGGCTATCTCCGTAAATCAGCATACCAGCACCACAAGAAAACAGATGAGCGAAGTGCCAAAAAAAGGCTCACCTATATGGTTGAGAGTTGGCGCTATCATCTGTTAGAATTCTATTCAAGGCTCCAAATGAGTGCTGCGCAGGAAATGTTGGTGTTTCTGCAGTTTCTGCTGTATGCAAAAAAGCTTCAACACAGAGATAGAGAGACGATACTGATCATATATTGCAAAATATACCAAACTTGCAGAAAATTAAACTTCTGAGGTACTAGTGCTCAATCTTGGAAACAACTGAAAAGGAAAAGGCTGGAAGCCATTAGAAGGTATGATGGCTTGCATTGCTAGTATATGTCTAGTTGAGTTCTCGATGACCCGAGCTGTAGAAGAAAAGACCAAATGCATTGGGAATGGGACTTTGACATCAGCCGATTACTTGATCTTCTTCTTCGGCCTCAACTGCAACCAGTGCCCATATCAAAGACACATTACAGATTGTCAACCATTCTCCAACTGTTGATCAAGCAGTCGGAAGTGAATGCAAGTCAACAATCTAACCTGGTTGCTGTGTCCGCACTTCTTCTTCCTGCAGTTCACGGCACAGCGATGCAAGCGAGCATAGCATCTGCAAAAACATTTTGGATTTAGCAGTTGTGGTGCAAATATGTAAACACCTCTCTCAATGATGCACACAGTCCACTAAATCTCAAGAGAACGACCATTAATTGTGTCAAATTGATATTCAATACTGACATTACAGGAAAAAGAAGGGGGGGAAGTCACAGTTGAATGAACCGTGATGGATAATAGAGTACGTACTTGTGGCAAATAATTTTGTCTTGATTGTATTTCCTGGCCAAAGCCATCGATGATGGCTCGATGATGCCACCACGGAGCCTGAGGACCAAATGCAAAGTCGATCCTGCAGAAACCAGAAGTGTCCAATCTCAAAGTGAAGACTTGTTCAGCTGAATTCCATGCTCTAACCTAATGGCTTGACCAAGATCAAAGCAACACTCACAACGTTTAAACCGATAACATTGTTTTATTCACTAAGTCATGCCCTTGAGCAGTCAGCAATGGATTTGAAAATGAGAGAAGCACTAAATGATAATGAAAAGAAAGAAAATGGCGAAAATCTTGAACTTTATACTCCTCTCATTCCACTAGTGTAGAAATTCAAGTTATGTCTTGGCCAGTAACTTCTCTATCACTATAAACAAAGCCACCAAAATTCACGGAAGAATGAAAAAGGCTAAGCAATTTACAAGTATCTCAATCGAATCAATGACCTATCACTCCGTCAATCTTCAGAGATTGTGGCTCTATGAACCGCACTTGATACAGCAGTCCAACAGAAAACTGATGAGCATTAGTTACAGCGACAAGAACAGAGAGTCCCAAACTACTTTACCTTTCTGAATGTTGTAGTCAGCGACAGTGC
This sequence comes from Lagerstroemia speciosa, assembly GCA_037672795.1. Taxonomy (NCBI): domain Eukaryota; kingdom Viridiplantae; phylum Streptophyta; class Magnoliopsida; order Myrtales; family Lythraceae; genus Lagerstroemia; species Lagerstroemia speciosa. The sequence goes on along the minus strand of CM075294.1, from coordinate 7,087,030 downwards.
GGCCATCTGCCAGCTGCTTTCCGGCAAAGATCAACCTCTGCTGGTCCGGCGGAATGCCTGCAACGTAAATACTGAAGGCCTCAGCATCGGACGCAAATATATCGAGGAAAATGCATAACAAAATCAAATTCAATTCAATCGCGATCGCATAAACGCGACCTTCCTTGTCCTGGATCTTTGCCTTCACATTGTCAACGGTATCGCTAGACTCAACCTCGAGTGTTTTGTCTTTCCGGTGAGAGTTTTCACGAAGATCTGCATCTTCACCGGCTGTCACTTGTCGGCGGGAAGCTGCCCATGCTCTTGGGTTTTGGTCGCTGCGTCCTTTGGTTTCTAGCTCAGTGTGGACCACTAATGGAACTTGTGCCTGCATCAGGCCAGGCCCCGGGTTGAACGGGCCATGCAAGCTATTGGGCCTGTAGTTTCTAGGCCCAATAGAAAATGTGGTGCAGCTAAATTGGGAAAAGAATTCGATTAAAAGGAAAATGGTCAGCTGTCAGCTATTTTCTGATGAGAAGGGCCAAGTTGAGAAGGGTCAAGGGTCATCCCATCATCTCTCTTGCCTGTGCACCAAACACCATGGTGCATTCCTGATCGAACCAGACCAAGAAACATGGTAATTTTATCTTTGATTTTCAGGTTTTCTTTCGGCTCTTTAAACAGACGTAGCTGGACTAAGTGCAAGAAGCCAACAATATCAAACTCAACAGGATAAATACTGCAGGCAATAATCACTGTTATCATAAGGTAAGACTGGCCCAAATGGAGTGAGAGCTTGTTGTAGAGATTAAAAGAGAAGATCTTCCACTAAATATAAGAGAATGCACCCAAAGTAATCAAACTGTACCCGATGAGTTGAAATCTCAGGGGTTCGTTCATGCATAGGATATCCATACAACATCAAAGCACTGCCTATGTTTATGCCACACGAAATGCAAACTAATGGCTGGAGGAAAAGGAAACTACGATCTTTTCCAAAGAAGCTACTAGTGCAGCTCAGACACGGCATTTTACTAACCACTGAGGTAGGATCTAGGCAAGCCTCAAATGAATGAATCACTGTTCTTTCTTGGTGTACTGTCGAACCACCACGGCTAAGCCCAGAATCAGAAGAGGCACGAGGAACTGCAAGATCTTGATCACAAAATCCGGTGTCTTGTTGTGGTTGTAAGGAGCTTGTTGAGGAGGGATGTAGGTGCGTTTTGCTGGTACAGTTGATGCATCAATCTCACCAATGTAGTACTTATCCATCATCTCCCGAGCAGAATCGCTGTGTCCCACATCTTCAAAGTCATTAGCTGCATCTTTCCCTGTAATTGGGATAAGATGAAGAAAATTAGCCTTTTGCGGGAAGTGTTAATGGCATTGCTTATGCAGAGACCCTTTAGGAGAACACTTCCATTCTTGCTTTGGTCATGTGATGGATAGGCTAGAATGTCATTACCAGTGGCTGAGAGCAAAACTTCATCTCCACCAGGATGATCATCCATGAATGGTGTCACATCATATACCTGCTACCACATTGTGTAATTCCACCATGAGCTGAGAAAGAGAGAGAGTCTTTTAACCATAAACAAAATTGACGTAAGAACACTATTAATAATATTATTTACAAAACTGCCCATCGGATGAAAAAGTATGCAGACAAGTGTTGAAGACTGCCAGAATTCCAAGTGGGGACTTGGTGACGTTGAAGTTTAACTCCCGAGAGATGGAAGAAGATCACAACCAAGTGATGACATTAGGGCTAGTTCCAGAAGTATATGGACCGCTGAAGTTGGACCAGAGTGATTTTGCTTGCACAGAGTACGCTGTGAAAGGTTACTGTTTCTGACTTTCGTGTTTATTTGTTGAAGAAACAATCTGATTTCCACCTTTAGTAGGAAAGGGATTCCCCGAAAAATGGACAAGATCGAGAAAACTAAACACATCTTTATCTTAATCCTTCATTCTCATTAGATATTATGTTGCAAAAATTTATTTCTTCTCGCTAATTCAATCCATCATAAGGACTTACAGTGGCCCAAGAGCAAATTTTGTCAATTTTAGACTCGGTTGGGTACATCACTTAACCTAGCATGGACAGCCATGATTTTCCCCGGTTTAGATCTTCTCCCACCGAAATGAAACTAAACCATTAGCCTAAATTCAAACCAACCAATCAGAAGTCTAAAAAATCCAATCGTGGGGCCCCCTATCTTGCGTATGCCTGGTCAAACTCAGCATTCAGACAACTCTTTCAATACAACCGCAAGGCCAGGTGAAACAGAAACTAGTCGAGGGCTTCTATTCTGGTAACCAATCGACCTACTAAGCAAGCGATTAATCGGCACAAGCTTGAGGAAGCTGAAACGCGCATAGCTCGAAACTCGATTGCCAGAAAGAGATCTGACCTTCCCGGAGATGATGAGCCAGCAGTCCTTGGTCTTGTTGTGCTTCTCCACCTCCTCGAACAGGAACAGCTTCTTATCCGACGCCATTATTGACAGACTCCGACTGATCAAAACACCACCAAAATCATCAGCTCGGAAAGGAAAAACTCAGCAACTTGCGATCAGAATTCGTCAAAAGAGCTCGGATGAAGACTACAAGAGCAGAGATTCTGAATCAGAATCACACTCAAGCTTACCTGCACACTCAGAGAGACAAGGAAATGAAATCAGAGAGAAGATTGTCTGCTCTCCCTCGATATCGTCGCGACCCGTCAAAGCTGCTGATGTACTTTGTGGTTCTCGAGGATCTTCAATTTGTCTGCTGACCGTTTTCGAAATTACCATAATACCCTCGCTATTTGAGTAAATGTAAATATTCCTTTTTCACTCAACTCCATAAATATTTAAAACTCTAATACCGCTGACTAATCAATATTCAAACAGATCAACTTGGTGAATTTTAAAATCACAAAAATCGTGAATTTTTTCATTTATAAAATTCAAATTTTAATATATTTTTTAAGGAGAAGCACATCGATCAACTCATGTAAGTTGCAAATTACTACCTCAATATCTAAGAAGAAATTGTGAACGTGTGTTGTTTGAATATTTTGTAGTGGAGGTTGAAGCATATAACGATGAGAAATGCAGGGTTATATTTTGGGAGCATGGAGTAATCTTGTGGGTACGTGAGATGTCGTGTGTTGTATGGTGTGCAATATGAGCAGGAATTACATATCTGTATCGAGTTATAGCAACGATTCTTTCTTATTTAAACAAGTCTGCTGGGGAGAATAGTGATGGAATGATGCATGCAGTGAATTGATCAAAATTATTTATTTATTTTTTAATCCCATTGAATGATACAACAATTGGTTTGATGTGAAAGCTGGCATTTTAGGCAGGTTAATTAATGATGTTAGGCTAATGCTGATTGGACCATAGCAAAGGTGGCAAGGTGCGGGCAACTGGGTCTTCACTAAAAAGCAATGTCTTCTAATGTCCTTTTAATTTTTTTTTTCAGTTGGAAATAAGGGAGGAAACGACTATTAAAACTGATAAGCACTGATGCCAGAAGAATGGGCCACCTCGAGACCTGAGGCCCATTTAGGCCCACTAGAATCACAAAGAGCCCAAATTGATAGTTGAGCCCAACCGAAAGGCCCAGAATCGGACAGAGGCCACGGAGCGCCCGAACTTGTGAGTCGTTATCCTCCGTCAGTTCACTTCTTCCCAAACCCTTACCATTGTCAGAATCGGACAGGGGCCACGGAGCGCCCTCTTGACTTCCTCACCAGCCCAGGGATATCAGTTCACCAGCCATGGGAGGTTCCTCGGGGACGAGGTTCCTGCAGGAGCTGGCGCTCTACGCCGCCAGCGCTGCCCTCAGCTGCCTCGTCTTGTTCGTGGGGCTACGGCAACTCGATCCCAACCGGGAGGCCTCTAAGAAAGCCCTGGAGCACAAGAAGCAGATTGCAAAACGCTTGGGCCGCCCTTTCGTCATCACCAATCCGTACGAGGTAAGGAAGATTCAGAAATTGCTATTGAATTCCTAGCTTATGATTAGCTTTGAAAATTACATTGATTTCATTGGACTTATACGTTTCCTGGCTCGATTGTATTCTCCGTTGGATGTCTTCGGGCTTATATGTTACACTACATTAACGTTGGTCGCATAAAAAAGCTAAAAATAATTCCTTATTTTTTTGATAATAGTATAACTGTTACAAGGTGCTACTCCTTGGTGTTGTGTTATTGATTTCGAGTATTTCATCTCTCATCGTTGAATGATCGGTTCCTTGCTTTTCCACGAATCAAGATAACGACTCTTGATATTGTCTTGTCTCTTGGCCTTCTACAATAGTACTAAGTTTCCTGGTCCTAATAATCTTTGTCAGAAACAAGAGCTCGTGGGCTGTTTATGCTGCTGTTGGTTTATTCAGCGCCAGCGATTTGTTATGCAACCGCATGTTATGGGTCTGTTGTAGCTTTCAGTGAGATCCCAATCTCCCTTATCCATACTGAGTGAAGGCAGTTCCCTGGATGTGGTTTTGTTTTCTTAAATTTTAGCTTCCACCGTGTCAGTTTTGCAATTCACATGCACCTATGTAATTCTCCTTGGATTTTGTACTTTTAATCAACTACAGGATATGATAGCATGTGATGTTATAAATCCTGATGACATTGATGTGGAGTTTGAGTCTATTGGAGGATTGGAGACCATCAAGCAAGCTTTGTTTGAGCTGGTGATTCTTCCGCTTAGGAGGCCAGACTTGTTTTCCCATGGGAAACTTCTTGGTCCCCAGAAAGGTGTCTTGTTATATGGTCCTCCTGGTACTGGGAAGACCATGCTTGCCAAGGCTATTGCGAAGGAATCTGGGGCTGTTTTCATTAACGTAAGGATATCAAATTTGATGAGCAAATGGTTTGGAGATGCACAGAAGCTCGGTGAGTTTTTGTTGTATTTCTCGTTGCATGACTTGTTGCTGATGACTGGAGTACATGGGCAAGCATATTATGTCTGTTCTTTCATTTTGATGTGAACTGTTTGCATGTATTCTTGCTGACTATGCTCTGAATTTATGGACACAATTTCATTTTAGACTTGTTTTTTGTGACTTTTAGTGTTTGTGATTGTTGTTGATTGCTCACTGGTTAAAATTTTCTGCAGTTGCTGCTGTGTTCAGCTTGGCATACAAACTGCAGCCTGCTATCATATTTATCGATGAAGTAGATAGTTTTCTGGGTCAACGCAAAAGTACTGATCACGAGGCATTGACAAATATGAAGACCGAGTTTATGGCTCTGTGGGATGGCTTTACAACAGATCGTGAGTCCTCTCTCTCCAGCACTAGTTTTTATAATGTGTAAATTCATTCATAAGTATGAGACGTCCATGTACTATTTTGGCCACTATAAATATAAATTCAACTAGAAAAATGATTGGCTGCAGAGAATGCTCGAGTGATGGTTCTCGCTGCGACTAATAGGCCATCGGAACTCGACGAAGCAATCTTACGCCGCTTTTCTCAAGCCTTTGAGATTGGCATGCCTGATCAAAGGGAGCGAACTGAGATATTGAAGGTGATTCTGAAGGGTGAGAAGGTTGAAGATGATATTGATTTCGACTCCTTGTCAAGCTTGTGTGAAGGGTACACTGGATCTGACATTTTGGAGCTTTGCAAGAAAGCAGCTTATTTTCCTATCAGAGACCTACTAGATGATGAGAAGAAAGGGAAGCCGTCTCACGTGAGTGCTGCTATCGCTGATCTGTGCTTCTATTGATGACAAGTTTACCAATGTTTGTGATTTGTCAACTTTTTGGCTGGTATTCATTTGAGGTAATTGCTTTTCTCTTATCAGCAACCAAGGCCATTGTCACAGGCTGATTTGGAGAAAGTCCTTGCCACATCGAAAAAAACACGGGTCGCCGCACGTGAATACTCGGGTTTGGCCTCTCAGCCTACAAGCTGGTCAAGGAGTTGGGAATTGGATGACTACCCTGTACAAGCAGCCATTCAGGAGCTCTCTAAGATCGTTCTGTCTAAAGTGATGAACCTTCAACCGGAGTCGGAGGACCCATGAATTCAAATCCTTAACTCCTCAGCCCCCTTTCTCCAGAAAAACTTGGTGAAGATACCCATATTTTCACGTGCAGTTCTTGTTCAATTCGATGGCTGTTAGGGCTTTCAGGTTTTACTGAGATGTGCAATGTGGGGCATTGTTTAGATTTTGAGTGGCACATTCACTTGTTAAGATATAATGTAGCAATAATTCATGTAAAACTGCCCATCAAACTGATCATTTGAATAGTTTTGTACCGCGAAATCTCATTCTCTCTGGAAAAATCTCCTGGCGTGTAGATCAACTTTTATATTGTGAAGGATGTAGTATGAGCTCACGGATTTGATCCTTCTGCTTCATCGATGTGCTGGGATAGTCGATTCTCTGCTAAAGGTTTGTAGCCCATAGCTTTAAAGCATCTGTGGATAAGATTAACGGGTAGCTGGAATGTTGTGGTCTTTCAAAATCCTGGTCCATGGTTGTCCTCGAGGGTTCGGCTTTCCTGTGATTTTTTGCCCCCGCGTTCGGTGCAGAGTCAATACCTTTTTGATGGAATGTTAACCAACAGAGGTTTCATGCTGGTGAGAAGGGATTATGGTACAGTGATATGTGTTTCTGACGTTAAAAAGTCATGGGATTTCATGCTTACCCACCGTGGAATTCACACCTATTGCTTTTGGATCTAGAAGTTTTGGTTTCCAAGTTTGCTAGCTGGGAGATTAATTGGATTAGTAGGAATCAAAATAGGCTTGCACATTTCCTATGTCAAAGGGGTTTTTTGGTACAAACTGATGATGTTTGCTTCTGGAACTCTATCATATGAATGAAAGTTTATCTTATAAAAAAAAAAATTTATGCTGCACGATCCTGTTTCAGCGATGGAGTTTTGCAATCTAACGGCGGGAACGGAGCCTCGTAGTGGGGCCCACGTCTGCCGAGTACCGGGGGAGGACGAGATCCGAGGAGGCAGAGCCAGCTACCGACACCTGGTTGTCACCTCACCGCCCTGGATATCTCCACGTATCCGAACTGAGTTTCACCTCGGTCAGCGAATCAGAAAACCGCGTCCTCGGGCTGGAATCCGCTGCGGCGCACTTGTCTAACCTTTTCGGTCCGCCTGGGAAGTCGCAGCAGTTCGATACCAACGTGCACTGTGGGTCCCAACTGGGACAAAAAGTCAAATGTCGGAGTAAGTTGCAAGGTAGTATCGCTTGCACCGGATAAAATATTCTCCTCCCACTGCATTTATACATCCCCTCTCTCACTCACACACCCTGTCTCTACACGTACTTGGGAAAATCTCGCTGTCTAGACAGGGAGACAGGGGGAATCGGACAGGACAGGAAGAGCTTCACTCCCACTCTGCATTTCCTCTCGGAAGCGATGGAGCTGTTCTACTACATGGTGTTCGGGGCTCTCGGAGCCGTCGTGGCTGCTCTGGAGCTAAGCAAGACCAACAAGGACCGAATCAACACCTCTCCAGCTTTCAATTCTTTCAAGAACAACTACCTCCTCGTCTACTCTCTCATGATGGGTAAATCACACTGGATCTGAGCTCCGACGCCTGTTATGAATCCATAATTTGTTAGATCTCGCTCGATCGTGGCCGAGAATGTTGGTTGTCTTGTCCGACTCTGGGAATTGGGTATTAGGTGTGGATCTGATGCATTGTGAGTGAGTCCGCTCGAGATCTATTTTGTCACTGAACCAGTGTTTAAGGATCCGTACCGACAGCATGATTGGAACGTAGAGTCTGATTTGTGCTTGTTCCCTATATGAGCTGATAATCTTTTGTCGGTCAGACGAGCCATGCATTCTTTTATTGTGAGGGAAACTTTAGAATTGTTGTGCTGCTTAGAGAATGCTAGTCAATTCATAGCCACTGGTATCAACATCTATTCTCTCAAGTGTGAAAGCATTGTGGACAAGGAATTTCGAAAGTATCATGGGCTGTTCTCGTAACTTTGGCAAACTTTTTGATGTAGTTTACCTTAGTTTGTATCATTCGTCTAACGTACATCATTTTCTTTGGCAAAAGCCGGCGATTGGTTGCAGGGTCCTTACGTCTATTTCCTGTACAGCCAGTATGGGTTCGGGAAAGGAGAGATAGGACAGCTCTTCATTGCTGGCTTTGGGTCCTCCATGCTGTTCGGGACAATTGTGGGATCTCTTGCAGACAAACAGTTAGTCTTAATACCCGCTTTTTGTCTACCTCGCAGTTTTTGGGATGACACTGTTATTAAATGAATGTTCTTTGCATCTAATCAGGGGTCGAAAAAGGGCATGCGTGACTTATTGCATCACTTATATACTGAGTTGCATCACTAAACACTCTCCTCAGTACAAAGTCCTGATGTTGGGCCGTGTCTTGGGAGGTATTGCTACATCTCTTCTGTTCTCAGCATTTGAGTCCTGGCTTGTTGCTGAACACAACAAGGTAAGAAATGTTGCACTTGTTAAATATGAAATAGATGATTCCTTGTCGTGCTTGGATTATGACAGCTGAGGACTGGACAGCAGTAACTGGCCACAACTTTTATCTTAAATTATAATCATGGCAACTTGAATTACAAAGATAATGAGGCATTCGTGCTGAAAACAAGTTACAGTCCCAAAATTTACATTTAAACGGTCAACACTGGTTGCAGGTCTTTTCCTTGTTTTTGTGTGCGCGTATATAATAAACTTCATTTCTCTACATGAATTGCATAACACGTGAGTGAAGTTCATTACATGTATTTGATTCTCCAAATCATTGGCAACTTTTATGTGCCATCGTTTCTTGTTGCTCCTTTCCATTTTTCTTTATTAAACCAATATCATTGGCTGGTCAAAAGATGATGGTGATATTTGGGCCATGCATAATTCTATCTCTCCCTTCCAAATTTGCAGAGGGGCTTCGAGCAACAGTGGTTGTCAATAACATTTTCAAAAGCGATATTTCTTGGCAATGGTCTGGTCGCTATAGTGTCTGGGTTGTTTGGAAATCTGCTCGTGGATTCGCTTGCTCTTGGTCCTGTGGCCCCTTTTGATGCTGCTGCTTGCTTCCTGGCAATTGGCATGGCCATTATCATGTCTTCCTGGACAGAAAATTATGGAGATCCTTCAGAGAACAAAGACTTGCTCACTCAATTTAAGGGTGCTGCTACTGCCATTGCTTCAGGTAGATGCCTGCTCTTAGCTCAGTTTGTGCATATCCTTAAGGTTATGATTGCATTACGACAATGGATTTGTGCTCATGCAAATCTGATATGACGGGTGCATCACTTCTTGCACTAAAGTTTTCATTCAAGGTGGCATCTGGGAAGCAACATTGAGAATCTCGCTTCCTGTCTTTCCATAAAACAGTCACCATAATTGCCTCAGAGATTTTATCCTAGAATTTCTTTCCAAGTAATAGTCTTAATAATCTCATTAATTCATATTCTGAAGTTTCTCGTTGTATGTTGCAGACGAGAAAATTGCACTGCTCGGTGCAATTCAATCTCTTTTTGAAGGCTCAATGTATACTTTCGTCTTTCTCTGGACACCTGCTTTGAGTCCAAATGATGAAGAAATTCCCCATGGTTTCATTTTTGCAACTTTCATGCTCGCTTCTATGTTGGGTAGCTCCCTTGCCTCTCGCTTGATGGCCCCCTCATCACCCAGGGTTGAGAGCTACATGCAAATTGTTTTCGCTGTCTCGTCTGCTGCTCTACTGCTGCCAATTCTTTCTAGTGTATGTAGTTTCTCCTCAGCATTTCTTTCATCCCTCATCCTCTCAAAATGCTCATCCATTACTAATTTTAGCTTACTGGTGTGAAATAGTCCCTGGTAGCGCCTTCTAAGGTAAAAGGTGGGGGCATATCATTCTCCGGCTGTCTTCAGATGATTGGGTTCTGTGTCTTCGAGGCTTGTGTCGGCATCTTCTGGCCATCCATCATGAAGATGAGATCCCAGTACATTCCAGAGGAAGCAAGGAGCACCATAATGAACTTCTTCCGCATCCCTCTCAACATCTTTGTCTGCATTGTCTTGTACAATGTATGTTTCAAACTCTACTCTATCCCACTGAATGTCTTGAACAAATTGCCCAAAGCACCACGAACATTTAAAGATGATCTTCAGTGCTGTCTCTCCCACCCTGATGATCTATTTTATGTTGTTATCACAGGTCGATGCATTCCCCATCACTGTAATGTTTGGCATGTGCTCTATCTTCCTCTTTGTGGCCTGTCTCTTGCAAAGGCGCCTCATGGTGATTGCCGACAAGCCAAGTGAGTAGGATCCTCGCTAATTTAGCTACTCTAGCGCCTTTGCACCATCTTCTCTGACAGCTATGATTGCTTGTCTTCACAGAGACGGAACACAGGGAACTGAAGGAAAGGGACCCGGAGATGGAACCACTGAACATTTGATCGAGTCCTCTCCAGAAGCAACCTGGGGGACTCTTAGAAGCTCACAACTAGTCTATACTTCTCATGGTTTTGCTGCCTGGTGCCGAATTAGGTCACGGGTTATGTGCTGAATCTGCTGATCGCAGACAGTGATCCTCTGCCCAGTAAACAGATAGTAGAGGAAGAGCAACTGAAGTTTGGGTCACCTCGAGCAGATAAAAGGAAATTTTTACTCATTAAGTTTCAATTAATATTTTGGCTGTTTATTATTTCTGTGCACCGTCCCGCCGTGTGGTGCGACTGCTATAATGTCTTGGTAGGAAACTGGCTGAATATGCCAATACTTCATGTAATTCCCAATATTATCATTCTTTTTATCCTTTCCCTATGCTGTGCGAGCGGAAGTTGTCGGTGAGTTGTTGTACGCGCACACTTACAATATTGGTGCACTGATACCGATCTCGAGAGAGGCCGTAGCGACAGCTAGAGGTGACGGAGAGGGTGTTGGAGAAAAATCAAACATGGACACTAGCGAAGTCCGACATCAGCTGACACCAGTTAACGCTGCAGTCAGCAGTCGCACTAGAACGCCGTAGTCAGTTGAAAATCCCGCATTTCACAGGCCTAAGTCATGCAATCCTTAACTCATCGGGACCGGCCGTAGCTTCAAGCGGGCGATCGGCCGTAGCTTCGAGCGGGTGAGCGAGATCATATTCGGTCTGTGATACACAGACATTCATCATAAACGTGTAAAGACTAATTTAAACTTATTTTAAGTTTACTGAATAGCCTCATGGGGTACAGCTAGGATGGTAGGGCGATCCGGCTCTTGCCTCTGCAAATGAGTCGCTGATTGTGGGATCGAACCTCATCCCGTGATGTTTAAATCGAGAGGGCCATAGAGGTACTGCACTTTGACACATTGCCGCCTCATCCTGTAAGGGTCGCTGAGAAGGAGGTACTGTCAAGGGCTAGTAAGGACCGCTAGGATTAGTCGGAGTGAGCACCCAACGCAATAATTTGGAATCACAGCTAACGGGCCGTCCGCTGGCCCATCAATGTAGCCCAGGCCCAAAGAGGACCACACCCACAGCTGCTTTTTTTACCGTTGCCTGGCGCCAAAATTTGACGGCCAGCTTAAGCGTGCCACAAATAACCAGCACTCAAATTCCTTAATTTAGAAACCGTAAAATATCGTTATAAATTCAACTCATTTTTATCACTCTTTTTTTAAAATTATCTTATCATATTCCTTAACTTTATTCTTTAACAAAAGCTTCGTCCACTTAAACTAACACGGTGTTTTATTAGAGGAAATGAGAATCCTTATTTCGAATTGGAATACATCACGGAATAGATATTCCGGGTCTATCCATAACAAATACGCAATGATATTCCCCACTCCTTCACGAGGAATAGAAATAAAAATAACAAAATTATTTTTGAAAAATAGAATTGATGATATTCCCATCAAAAGATAATTCTATTCCCTGTATATCTTTTTTCAGTTTCTCTGTGAATTTCTTTTCAACAAACCAAAAGTCACAGATTTATTGGCCGGTTGTTGTCCAGAAGAAGACAAAACAAAGAAGAGATCACATCTCATGCCACAGTTAATGAATAATTGGTACGTTATTATATCACGAGTGATCTGTTAGATATTTATAGTTATTTTTACGAATAGTTTTTCCGTACATTTAACGTAATAAACCATCACTAGGAGATGGAGACCCCAAAAACCGCATTCTCAATTATTTGAAGAAATATTATACGTAACTGGTATGTCACATGATAATGCGTGCGTAGTATCGCGAATCAATCAAATTAATTTATTTTTATAATTAATTTTTTCCTTTAAATTTTGTTAAAAAATTTAAAAGACAACTTAATTATGTTGACTTATAACACAGTGACTGATGCAGGGCTACAAGACACTGTCCAATTTTTTTGTATTCGTATAAACGCCTTTGACGGGTTCTCAGTTCTACAGCTCAGCCAAGGCAGACTCTGAGAGCAACTCGCGAAGAAGAAGAAGAAGAAGAAGAAGAAGAAGAAGACGGCCAGTGAGACATTTCCTCCGCTTCTCTTCCCTCAAGGAGAACTTGCTTTGGAGAATCCTTTCTCCGAAAATTCATCGCCGAATTCTGTCCCTCGATTTTCCCGGGAAGTCGAAGCGCAGTTTTCCAGGAATGCTCAAACGTTGACCACAACGAACCTGCAAGTTGACTCGTACCAGGAGGTCAGTGAATCTGTAGAAATATCCTGTCGATTCTCTTCTGGGCTTGGACATGATGAAAGTTTAAGCTCTACTTGGCTCACCGTTGCCCTGACGTTTGAGGCTGAAATAAGTTCTCGTTCTCTCCGTCCCCAGTTTTGGTTTTCTTTCTTAAATTTCCATTTTTGTCTTTTGCATAGTAGTTTGTGATGCAATGTTCAGCTCTCCAACTTTCCAATTTCCACTGATGATGTTGGCAAGCGGTTGTTATTCGCCTATGATGAACAAGCTGGTATTACATTATGCATTCCCTTTGCCTTTACCGATTTGCAAGCAAAACATGTGAAAAGGGTTGATTTTTGAACTGGGAAATGAACTGAATGCCTTTATTCTCCAAACACATTTGGATCTGATGCCATCTCTTTTGGGCGTATTTTGATTTGATAAATGGTTTATTTTGCAAGACATCCATCCCTTTATCTGCTGTTGGTTGAAGGAAGTTTTCGACATCTTTGATTTGCGTATGGAAAACATAACAACGGTGTAGCTAAAGTTGCGCACTTACTTGAATGAAACGTTGAAGTTTGTGCTTTGTCTTATGGGAAATCCGAATACATGGAGTTGTTTCTTAAAGGGTGTTGTTGATTGTTCATGTTGTCCGTTTGAAATGACGGTTCCTTGAGAAGTTGGTCTTAATTGTTCTATTTTCATTGGTCTCAGGTCATCTTGATGCATGATATTCAAGCACCTGCCATAAAAGTTTAATGTGCGGTTAGAAGGACTTAACTTCGCAATTTACGATCTTTTATCAAGCAAAAGAATGGTCAAGGATGAGATTATCAGTCTCTCACTTACCCCAGCCGCTGAATTACTCTCACACGTCATTGTCACAATATATGAAACTGTCCATGCAGCTAAGCAAGTCCTTATACAGAAAGAGAACTTCAGGAAATTCTCTGTCTATCTAGAAAACACTGCACTTATGTTAAAAGAGCTGAGGCAGCAAAACCTAGACTGCTCTGAGAGCTTGAAGAATGCCGTAGAAATCCTTGATCGGGAAGTAAAATCCTCTAGGAAGCTCGCCACAGACTGCAGCAAAAGAAACAAGCTCTACCTCTTATTTCATTGTAGACAAATAGTTGAGTCCATAGCAGGAAGCACAAGGGAAATTGCCAGGGCTCTGAACCTCTTACCTTTGGCCTCACTTGACGTATCACTTGGGATTCAGGAAAGAATCAATGGTATCTGTGGGAAAATGCTTGAAGCTGAGTACCATGCAGCATTTGCAGAAGAAGAGATTCTTGCAAGAATTGAGTCAGGAATTCAGGAGAGGAGAGTGGACCGGGCCTATGCAAATGATTTAATGGCCCGAATTTCTGAGGCAGTTGGGATTGGTCACGGAAACTCATTTATGCAGAGGGAGTTTGAAGAGTTCAAGAGGGAGATAGAGGACGTTGAGTTGAGGAAGAATAAGGCTGAAGAGCTTCAGATGGAGCAGATAATAGCTTTGCTCGAGAAGGCTGATGCTGTAATGTCTCCTGCAGATAGGGAGAGGAAGTATTTGGACACAAGGAATTCTGTTGGGGGACAACCTCTGGAACCCCTTCATTCATTCTATTGCCCCATCACGCGTGATGTTATGGTTGATCCTGTGGAGACATCTTCTGGTATGACTTTTGAGAGGCAAGCAATCGAGAGGTGGTTTGCACTAGGGAACAACACCTGTCCCTTAACTCAGATACCAATGGAGAACACAGTCCTTCGCCCTAATAAGAACCTAAAACAGTCGATCGAGGAATGGAAGGATCGAAACTCTATGATCATGATTGTTTCAATTAAGTCAAAGCTTAAGTCAGATGATGAGAAGGAGGTGATTCAGTTCCTTGAACAGCTTGAGGAGCTTTGTCTAGAAAAAGAACTGCACAGAGAATGGGTTGCACTCGAGAATTACGAACCGGTTCTTGTTGAAATACTTGGCTCCAAAAATGTTGATGTCAGGCAGCATGCCCTGACTGTGCTTAATATTCTTGCTAAAGATCATAGCGAGAACAAGGTATCCAACACAGTATATGCTCTATTCAGAAAAAAGAGAAACACATCATTTCCTTTTTCTCTCTTCTGGGTGACAATGGGGACTGCTAGGGTTCTGAACTTAGGCCAATGGGCACCCCTACAAGCCGTGAAAAAATTGAACCTGTGTTTCATTGCCATATCTCAGTCTGCTCCTTTACCTGCTTGACTGACCAATCCGCAGTGTTAGCATAATATTTTTCCTAATTAGGGATCAAGGAAACCCTCCTTTCAGTTTTGGGGGAAAAAATCAATCATGTCCTGATACCTCAACCTTTCATCCCTCTGAATCAAGGCCCTGCCCAGCTCATGTCCTTACAGTAGCTAGCAGGAAGCATCATCAATTTATTTGTTAATCACCTTTTCTTACTCTCTCTCTCTCTCTCTCTTTTTTTTTTTCCCTGTAGGAGAAGATCTGTTCAATAAAGAAAGCTCTTGACTGTATCGTTCGGTCCCTTTCACGGCACACGAGGGAAAGCAAATTAGCAGTGCAGTTGCTTCTTGAACTATCAAAGTGTACAGCAGCACAAGAGGATATGGGAAATGTTCGAGGTTGCATCTTTTCACTGGTGACAATATCAAAGAAAGAGGATGGCGAGGTTTCAGAAGATGCTCAACGTCTCCTGGAGATACTTGCTTCCCGAAATCAAAACGTGGTGCAGATGGCGAATGCTAACTACTTTAAACCGTTACTCCACCTGCTCACTTCAGGTTATATTACATTGAGCTTGACCACGTCTATTAAACATAAAGATCAATTTATCCATTAAAAATCTGATTGATATTGGTCTTGTTTAACTTTGTCTAGAAAAATCTTCAAATTCAATTCAGAGCTGTTTGTAGATTGTACATAGTTGTTTATATGTTTTCGAACAATGCAGTCAGTCCATACCCTGTTTATCCACAGTACACTCCCTTCTGGTTGAATATCTTGATCGAGGCTTATATTACCGTATATTCATACCTTCATCTGTGAGATCAAGCTTTTAGACCAGCTGATAGTGATCATCCAAAGATCGACATGGTGATTTAAGCCCCATAGAGCGTTGTCATTTATTTGAGTTTCCATTTGTTGGACCTTGACTTGTTTATAGTTCACATGCGAGGATCTTAATCAATGTACCCCTTTCATATACCTAAATTGCAAATTATTGCAGGACCAGAAGATGCTAAGATGGCCATGGCAAAAACTTTATCTGAAATTGAGCTGACCGAGCGCCAAAAGCTGTCGCTATTTGAGCTTGGCATATTGGGCCCGCTACTTCATTTGCTCTCCCACGACAATTTAGAAATGAAGAAGGTCTGCGTGAAGTGTCTCCAGTGCCTATCGAGCGTACCACAAAATGGACGGAAGATGATCAAAGAGGGAGCAGTGCTTCCACTGCTTGAACTCCTCTACCGCCACAGCCTATCATCACCCACCTTGAGGGAACATGTGGCTGCAACAATCATGCACCTTGCTCAATCAACCGTGTCCGAGGATGGCGATTCTGATCGGTATGAGTGCATCCCATTGCTGGGATCAGAGGATGATATCTTGAAGCTATTCTCGCTGATATCCCTGACGGGGCCCAATATACAAGGGAACATCCTCAAGGCCTTTCATGCATTGTGCCTTTCTCCATTTGGTGCTGATATCAGGACAAAGTTAAGACAGGTACCCATTCTTTAGCATCATTTGGTGTAAATTATTGGAATCAACTAGTTCATCTTTTGGGTTTTCTTGGCTTCATTCTGTTTAAATGAATTGAATCCTAAAGTGAATTGACCTGTTCAAATTTCATATGAATCAAATTCAGTTGAATTGAAAACATTACTATTTGGAACTATATTAAACTTGAGCATTTTATCTGTATTTTGATGAATTCTGTTGAAAAGAAAAGAATTTTTGGTATTCTGGAAACTAAGTCATGGTGGAATCACTCAGCTCTCTGCAGTTCAATTATTAGTCCAGTTGTGCGAGGCACCAAACCTAACGGTTCGGGCGAATGCTGTGAAGCTGTTCTGTTGCCTGACAGAAGACAGCGATGATGCCAGCATTGTGGAGCATGTGGGACAGACATGCGTCAAGAGCTTGCTCGGAATAATAGGATCTTCCACTGATGTGGACGAGATTGCTTCGGCAATGGGCATTATCTCTAACCTCCCCAGGGATCCTGGCATAACCCAGTGCCTTCTCGATGCCGGGGCCCTCAACGTCATCATGAGTTCCATTTCCAATGAGAATCAGAATGACTCCACGAAGAGGGGGTTAGTGGAGAATTCTCTCAGCGCCCTCTGTCGTTTCACCATCCCCACAAACCCCGAATTCCAGAAGAGAGTGGCTGATGTCGGCATTGTCAATATCCTCGTGAAGTTCCTTGGAAGCGGGACCAAGTTGATGAAAAAATCATCAGCCGTCTCGCTCAAACAGTTGTCGGAGGGTTCCTTCGCCCTGAGCCGACAGGTTAAGAGGGGCGGGCTTCTACGGTGTTACTGTTGGGTATCCCCTGAGGCTGTGTGCCCAGTCCACGGGGGAATCTGCTCGGCCAAGTCTTCATTCTGTCTCGTGGAGGCCCAGGCTGTTGAGCCATTAGCAAGGCTTCTTGCAGATACCGACTTCGGAGTCTGTGAGGCTTCGCTTGATGCACTCTTGACTCTGATCGATGGAGAGGGGTTGCAGAGTGGGAGTAAGGTGTTAGCAGAAGCAGCGGCAATAGCACCAATCGTAAGGTTCTTGAGTTCCCCTTCTCCCAAGTTACAGGACAAGTCTCTGAAGGCTCTTTACAGACTCTTTGGGTTGGCTGAGATCAGGCAAAGGTTCGGGGTTTCGGCGCACATGGCATTGGTCGAAATTACCCAGAGGGACGATAGCCAGATGAAGTCGATGGCTGCTAAGGTACTTGCCCAATTGAGTGTTCTTCAAGATCAGTCATCTTTCTTCTAGGTCGTTATACAAAAATATTCTTTTGCTTATAGTCTAGTTCATTTATCTTGCTATATGGACGACTGAATTTGAGATTCTTGTACCGTACCTTGTACTTTAATAGCTATTCTTTATCATCGGGTCGATGCAAATACGTGGAAACTACTGTGTAATGTCACCAGGCGGGAAGGCTTGTTGCAGCAGACTCAAGTCTGTTTCTTCTGGTTCACAGCTGAATATAATTTGTCTTTACTGATTGAGTTCAACTCTCCCTCTTTCTTCATGTCTTTCTTGCTGTTTATTCTTTCTGGCCGAACTGCACTATTATCCAAATACGAAACGTGCTTCTTCATCACACCAAACGTGAATGAACTATCCCATCTACCGTTCCTCTCTTTAAGTACAAGAGCGGGAGATCGATGCAATGAAATATACGTGCACCGTCACGAATAAGTCGTGGGTTGAAAACAGTGCCGGTTTGCTGACACTATCTATCCATCTATATATAAGGACTCTTCTTATCTATGCTGTTTATTCTTAAGAATGACTTCGACTATTTTTAATTCACTGTAATTGTTCATCGACTCTGTGCTACCCTTCAAGGAAAAGAAATTAAAAACCCCGGGAAGGTGATGAGCTATTTCATCTTGTTATTCTCCTTCTTCTTCCTTCTTCGTCTCCTTCTTATCCCTCTATTTGGTTTGAAAGTGAGATCGATAATAAGATGTTTGTCTGGTGTAGGTACGGGAGCAATGAAGACAAAAATGGAACTCCAAAATCACCTCCTTCAAGTGTGAAAGGATCTTGCCCAATAGGAGGCGACTCAATATTTGACAAAACGAAGAACGAGATCATGTACGAGATTTTTGAGAGCCGTTTCAAGAACTGAAGTATGCCTATCGATAACAAAATGCATCATTAAAATTCCACAATCATCCAAAATAGAGGCACATCTCTCCACCACACTGAACATGATTGAACTTTTTCACTTTTTCTTAACGGATAGGAAACATAAAGAGAGGTGCAATGCGATGAAAAAGACATAAGACGAAGATAATCAGGAATTTGCTCATTTGCGGCTGCTACTGCTATTCGCATATATAATGACGACCGATTCTTCTCATGGTATCTAATTTTTTCAATTCTAGCAGATAAAATGTACATGTGTTTTTCAAGAAAAAAACATAACAAAGACAGTTACTTAAAAGCATAAATTGACCTGGGCTCCCTCGCGCAATGTCAAGTCTTTTATATGTTGGATCAAAAGGAAAATTTTCAGACTAGGCACGAGAACTGATCAAGGAGGGATAGAAAATCCAGTTGCAAAGAATGACAAGTAACTGTATTGCAATTGAGGACAACTTAACTGGCCTACATGAATGGACATATTTGCTCCAAAATGTTTGTTTAATCGAGCAATATGGAGTCCCCGCCTTAAAAAAGCGATCAGTTGCCATAAAATTCACTTGTTATCCTGTGACATATCGGAATTTGGATACCATATGCCCTACACCAATTTCCGGTGCAGAACCTCATAAAAGAAAAATTATGCTTTGTATGAATCTTTGATATCCATGTATTCCTAGATAAAGCTAGTTACTACAAAATCAGAAGGAGAATAAGTCCCACTACCAGTTACAGATTCAGCCTTACGAGAAATTCTACAGATAAAAATTGAATTTTTTTTTTAATTAAGGGCGATGCGATTTCACTGAGTTCCCTTTCTCACCCTCCTAACTAGGATTCGATTTGGGGTCACCCATTTATGAACCTAGTGACGGAACCACCTGACCAACCATAAGTTGGTGAAGAATTAACTACTGGATTAAAAATAATTAAGATAATTATTCAATAATTATCAATATTTTACTCATTTATTATTTGTATTTTTCCTTAAAAACCTCTTTCAATATTACAAATAAGTAAATCTCGGATACGCCGCAGGCCTCCCTTCCCCCCGCCTCCCGCCATAAAATTTAGCCCGCCGATATCCTTTTTCTTCAATCATAGCTCCAATTAATCCTCTACCCGCCGCTTCGTCGCGGCCTTCGATGGCCGCGGTCGTCTCCTCTCCTCCTGGATCCGCCACCGTTCCCCTCTTCGAGACAGACACTATACCTTTCTCTATCTTCAAATCCCGTCTGCCAAATAGCACTCGACACCACTGCGAAACCCTAATCCCTGCCTCATCTACTTGAATTTGATGGCCTACGTTCCTCTATCTCGTCCATGAAAATGATCAGCACGCGCTCAATACTCGTGCTGTCTGCTCTTCTCCGGGTGATCCTCATTCTGTATGGTGAATGGCAAGACAAGCACATGGAGGTGCGGTATACTGATGTGGACTATCTTGTGTTCTCTGATGCTGCCGAGTTAATGGCGTCGGGAAAGTCACCTTACGGGAGGACAACGTACCGCTATTCACCATTGCTCGCTTTTGTTCTCTTGCCCAATTCGTATCTCCACCATTCGTGGGGGAAATTTCTCTTTTCGTCTGCTGGTATGTTCAGCTTAGACGTGTGTTTTTTTCCTTCCTTTCAGTTAATGTGTTCATGTTGTAATGTTGCTTTTTGGCTATGGCTTTCATATCTGATGCTGCAAATGTTCATGAAGCTACTCAATCTTAAAGCTATTCTCGCTGAGAAATGCAATTTTTTTACTCTTAATCGTGTATTAGAGTCGATATTTGCTAAGGCCTTTATGTAAACTCAAAATCGTGGTAGAACTGTATGTTGTTTACTCCTCTGATCTCTCTTTAATCTCTTTGCAGACTTGCTTGTGGGTGTGTTCATTCGCATCTTTCTGAGACAACAGGGTGTGCCCGAGAAGACTTGCACCTACTGTGTCATGGTATGGCTTTTCAATCCATTTACATTCACCATTGGAACCCGTGGGAACTGTGAGCCCATTGTCTGTGCCACCATCCTGTGGATCATCATCTCTGTCTCTTATGGTATAGTTCCTTCTCCTATGTCCAGTTCCAGATCCTCTTGATTTACTTCCATGAATGTCACTGAATCTGCAGAAATGGAAAATGCTTGTACTGCTATTCCTTGTTTTTTTATTAATTTTCTTTGAAAAAGGCACAGAAACTAATGGTTCAGGAATCAAGTGTCATGCTGGGCTAAACAAGCTGAAAATGCTCATCTCCATCTCTTATTCCAAGCCATAAAGGCCATGATACTTTGCATGAGTAGCCTTCGATTATAACTTCAAGTTTCTCATGCAAATACTTAGGGCAATACATGGTTTTGATAATTGATTCACTTGCTATAGATGATTCTAAATCTTTGAACACACGTACTAGTAATCATGGAGTACAGCCAAAATCTTAACTTGGCAATTCATAAGCAACATGTTCTATTTTGATATGCTATTACTTTTTGACTTGCCTTGATGCTGTTTAACTTTCTCTTTGGTAAAGGTAATGTTGTGCAAGCTGCAGTTTGGTATGGACTTGTGGTCCATTTCAGAATCTACCCAATCATATATGCACTTCCCATTTTACTGGTTCTTGATCCACGATTCTTTCAATCGGGGCAAAAACCTTGTATCCGCAGCTGGAGTTCAGGACAGCTAGAGACACCATATTGCAGTGTATCACTGAGTAAACTTAAAAAATGGTTTGCTCCAAAGAGTATATTCGCAAAGGAGAGAATCCTATTTGGAATCATCTCTGGGGCTGTTTTCCTCTTCTGCACTGGTTTGAGCTTCTATTTATACAAGTGGGAATTCTTGCACGAGGCACTCCTATACCATCTTACTCGTACAGACCCAAGACATAATTTCTCAATATATTTCTATCACATATATCTCCATTTTGGGCGCGAGTTCTCTCTGGTGGAAAAGCTTATCTCTTTCCTTCCTCAGTTGACTGTTCAGCTGGTTCTGATCTTCTGTGTTGCCTGGGATTTGCCATTTTGCCTCTTTCTGCAGACAGTAGCCTTTGTAGCATTTAATAAGGTCAGTGATATCCTATCACCCTGTTTTTCATCTTCTTAAAACATTCGATGCAACTCAGTGGATGAAAGCTTCGTATCTGTTGTTTAACTGCTTCCTCTACTATTCATTGTATTTTGATGGCATCCTGCTAAAATATCCTTGAAGCTGCTGACAGGGATGAAATTTGTTCAGCGATACCAGCTCCAAACTACTCTGCATTTTTCATGCTTTCTTTCTCAAAGGGTGCAGTTTTCCTTGCGTTGAGCAGGTAATTACAGCGCAATACTTCGTATGGTTCTTCTGCTTGCTGCCTTTAATACTGCCTTGGAGTAAAATGCAACTCAAATGGGAAGGACTATGCTGCATTATCTTGTGGATGGGAGCTCAATCCCATTGGCTTATGTGGGCTTATCTGCTTGAGTTCAGAGGCAAGAACGTCTTTCTACCGTTATGGCTTGCGAGCTTAGTTTTCCTCGCTGCCAACACATTTGTCCTAGTTATGATTGTTCGCCGCCACTCATACTCTCCATTATTTGAATTGCCAAAGCAAGCAAGTAGTCTTAAGAGTGCAGCGAAGCAAGAGTGAGTGAGAGTCGGTTCCAATAACTGTTCCTTACACTCGGTTTTGCTTATTTGCCACAAAATTTTGTTGAAACGGTATTGGGATGGATGGTCCTTGTTCTGGTATGAAAGATTGGATTGTATGTATTGGAACTAATCGCCATTGACACTAGTAGATAATGTTGTCCTACATGGATCAGAACTTGGTTATTAATCAAGTGAGCGGTGCCGGTTTACTTTTCATAATACTTGATTCTACTGGTCATTGCCCTATTATTATTGGCCAAATTCGCAGCAGAGAGATTTTCATGGATTTGATTTTTTGAAACTAGTTTATTCTGTAGGTGCTGCGAAATCACAGAGCCAAAGAATGAATACTGACGAAGTCCTTATCCTCTCTGATCGATCATACCTCCACAAACATGTAGGCCCAGTCTTTGAAAATTCGCTCAGATTGGCAAACCTGAATCTCTGCATGCAAACCAAGGAAAATACTGCATACTGCAACCCCAGCATACGCAAGATTCACTTTCGTCGGGCAGCTGAAGGCTGAACCCGAGACCCATTGTGGGTCTAAAGCAGACCGCAAGCCCAGAATAAGACGAACGGCTCTGCTGGCTCTGAGAAGTATTGCATTGCGGGTTGATCTTCTGGGCATTTCCTCTTGACTGACTGGTTTTCTATGCTGGCTGAGTCCCACAGAGACCATCAATCAGACTCTTTTGGGGGCACATCAGTTCTGAGAATATCTCAACTTACAGCGTTCTTGAATGTAAACCCGACTTTGTACATTACATGGATGATTCCGGTCTTAGCCTAGAAGTGACCTGACAAGCCTTGTGGCACCATTTTTATCAGTTTCCGACCTCAAGGATCAACATGGCAAATCGCTCTATGCATAGGGACCTGCAAAGAAGCTCATGCCGCTACCAATCTGGTTCACCCTTAGGGGGCTGTAAGCTCCTTTCGACATCTAAACCAATCCCTGAATAACTTGCAATCTTTCTTAAGTGTATGACTTTCCTACCAGGCTTCAATATGTTCAGTTTAAGCAAAACTTGTTATCAGACACAGGCGCCGATCTCGTTCAAAAGATTAGTCGGAAGTTATAGCCAACAACCAAACTGCAAGACAAATGATCGATGGCAACTTGCCCAATTTCCGATAGGTTAAGAAACTGTGCACACCAAAAGGAATAGGGGAACATTCTCATAATATAATGCCTTTACCAGTTTTTGCAGTTTCTGGGAAGAAGATGACACAGTTTAAGATTTCCTGGCGATGTCCCCACCACTTCACTGTATGGTAATTAATTTACAATGACAGCCCGAAGCCCTGCAGAAAACAATTCATTCCTCATTATAGGGCTTCATCATTTAGTATCCGCGTGGGAATGAAATGTATAAGGGTGAGAGGACGGAGATCAGCAAATAGTAACAATAAGTCACCTAAAATGAAAGCATGAATCAGAAGTTTCCTCGATTGATGGCACCCGATTTCTGATAGCGAGCAAACTGCACCTTCAGATTAGGCGAGTTCGGGTCAGTGAAATCGAACTTGTAACCTGAAAAAGGTGAGCAAGTCTATCAAACATGGCAGATATAGCCAGTCTCCAGGTTAATTAATGGAGCATTGACAAGTGGAAAATGGTATTCCTTAAGTGTGCAATAAACCTAGGTTGGATCAGCAAAATTAGTGAACGAATAAACCTCAGTTACTAGGTGCAACCTAGTTCCTTTTGCGTCAAAATGAAACTTAGATAAGACTGACAAGTCTACATATTTGTCCTCTCTAATAAAATATTCAGCAACAAAAGCATAACATTCGACCGGGCTACATATACGTCTAGAAAAAATATTGTATAACCTCAATAAATGCTCATGAAGATGATACAGTTATAGCAACCATTTAACAGAATGAGAAGAGAGGGAAAATGAATAGATTGGTCAAGCCCACCTTGTAAGACTTCAATGGCCTTAGCTGCATGGTGTGGACTTATAAACTCCACAAAGCAAAGCACCATTGGTCCTTTCCTGAGCTGCAACGCATATTGAGTCAATTCATTGAAATATAACAATCGTTGGCCCACAAAGAAGTTTGAACTCACATTTTTCGGCTCCTTATGTACAATCCTCAGGTCCTTGAAGCCAAAGAATGGGCGAAAGATATCTAAGCCCTCGTAAAGGAGAGAAGCACAATGGACACCCAATACAGACATACATTTCGAGCAAAAGGATACGAGAAGCTTCACGTTTGGTACAGTTTGCAGGCAACCCCTCGACAAAGAGTGTAGAGTTGGGCAGAGGAGGAATGGTGGGAAGGCCAATCCTCTGAGCTTCGAGCTTATAAGTCATTTCCTGCACTGCTGCAGGTGGATTTGGACCATGGAGAGCAATCATATGATGAACATTAAGACAACTAAGAGAACCTTCTCCGCCTATTGGTCCAGCATACTGCCTTTGGCCATGGGATGGAGGTTGCTGGAAAAAATTTCAGTGCATCAGATTTAATTGATCTTGTTAACTCTAGGCTCATAGAAATGAAGTATGATGACTTACGATATCGGCCAGGTAACGACTGGAGGATGCTCCAGTGGGCTCAGCACCTTCGGTTCCAAGCAGTTCTCCTCCATGAACATTTCCAATTCCAGGAATGTATATTGGTACATCATTGTCGTCATCTATAAGAATTAAAAGGCAAAAGGGAAAGGAGCACCTCATTATTAAACCCAATTCCTATGATAGCAAAATATTTATTACTATGTGGACTAAGACAAAAAAAGGCCAAGGCGTGTTCAGATTGTCAGTCATTTAATGTATCTTGTGATTGGTGATTCTTTGACTGGTAAGGAACCAAATCATAAACAAGTAGCAACCAGTGACAACTACTACGAACAATCACATTCCACATGATAGGTGTCAGGTGGCGATAAAGTCCTTTCTCCTATCATAACATGTTTCGTATCTTCCATGCTGCAGAGTACATGGATCCTTCTTGCTCATCAAAATGATGCCATGACAAATGAAAGGAACTAAATTCTAACTGCTAACATTCAACAACTGCTATATAAATGCAAGATATTGTTTGATCTCACGAGTAAGGAACTAGCGACCTACTGAGTACAAGTTATCAACCATGTCAAACATGTGTCAATTAATGATGCTTGACATAGAAGCAAAATCATGATGTAAGACTGTTTTAGAGCCAACAATAAATACAATGGACCACCATTCAGGAGCAAAGGAGTTGATAACAAAACACAACTATCACGGTGTGGACGGATAGAGATTGGATGAATTCTTCAAAAACACAGCTAATAATCCTGAACCATGATGAATATTTACTTTATTGCACCCGTTATTCTTGTCAATTTGGAAAAAAGGCCTGGTGTTTAAAAAATGATAACCGCCAGCAATTCCAACACTTAAGATCACCATTTGACAGTTAAGCTCAAGTTGGGTAATCAGCACGAAAATAAAAATACCAGCTGTAAAATTAAAAATAAATATGCATAATAAACAGACAGCAATTCAGGATATCTTAAAGAGAAGCTAAGACACTAAAAGGACTCGCTCAAATATTAACAATTTATTATTGATCAGACATCTTAATTTCTTTCTTTCTTTCCACTTTTCTTATCAGTGGCATCCTAATTTCACTCAGTCGCTTAGTTCCATTAAGTTTGCGTGTATATATTAATTGACACATAAATCAATGAGAGTAAGCTCTTTATGATCCATAAAACAGAGGGAAAGCATATGAGTCGTTGAACAAAAGCTGGAGCTACTGACATCGAATAATGGATCATATATCGAGGACACTGAACTTTTAAAATCTCATAGTGAGATGTTCCCAAAACAGAAGATAAAAATCTCTTAAACAGGCAAGTAGTTATATTGATCTGTTGAGAATCACTAAATGATCACAGCTCCACAACTTAACTCAACATACACGTAGGATCTGAGGACGCACTTGAAATTCTACATAGAGCGAGAATATGAACCTTTCATGCGTGCCCAAATGAATATACTAAATAACTACATGTTGACATCTGTGAATCCTTGAAACAAGCATGACAATCAAATGATAACTAAATGATACCACCCTCAAATGCGGATAATGTCCACCCATAACCCCCTTATGTGGATGTAGCAATCATATGAAATTACCATATCTTAAACAATGTCAAGGATCTTGAAACCAAGAAAAAACTACAGACCACAGGCTACACAAATCATTTATTGAACTGTGTGGACAACGGTTACTTAGACCAGCAAACGCGTTTCCTCATCCTAAAGTGAGGACAAACTTGGAGCATCACCCCAATAAATTCAATCAATGACTTTCCGAGAATCCCGGTGTTAGTATCTCCTTTCAGTTATAATTTTCTTCCAATAATATTTCACTCACTAACGTATTAAATTATACAAACATCCAATCATATGGAAAACAACATGATCATGGACTTGCCAACGACCGTATAAAACAAAAATGATAACGCTCGTAAAAGAATGACACCATGCAGTGACCACGTTGGAACTAGAAGCAAAATATCTGTTCAGAAGATGCATCAACCTCTGGGAAACATTTCATGTGGCAGACAACGACATAGCTGTCTCTTAAGAGACGCAGATAATCAGACAAATGAAGCAGATCGATATTAGAGACAGGATTAAGCAAGCAGATCAACTAATCTACTTCTAAGGATTGAGCAAATATTGACTACAAACTAAACGAGATTCAGAACAGAAGTCACAGCCCAATCGCACTGTGCCTCAGTTGAACTCTGTCGACTCTTGCAAAATCTGCTTAATCAGCTTCAAGAGCAACAGAGGACAGCTATTTCCTACTCGTTTCCAATCGCCTCCAGCTCTCAGTTAAACTGATAACCCAACACACATTATCTGCACTAGAACCGCGACAAACAGAGGCAAGCTCGGCGCCAAAACGCGCCTCTGAGACATCTGATAACAGAAGTGGAGGTTGGAGAGGTTCATATACCACCAACGGAACGGGCGCGCTTCCCAATAGGCGCCGGAATGTACGGAGACTGCTGCTGCTGCTGCTGGGGGACGACGTGGCTTGGCCAGTAGGCGTCGGACATCTCTCTCACTCACTCGTTCGACGGCCGATCAAAGGAGAATGGCTGGGAGCGGTTAAGGGCAAGGGTAAAGGAGGAGATAATGGGAGGAAGGGTTAGGGTTATGGGGAAGAGGAGGATGAAAACGAAACGGAAACGGGAGAGGTGACGAGGGAATTCGGCCACCTGGAGGGCGTCCGGCGTCATCTTCCTTTGGTAACCGCCGGCGCTCTCCGACAGTGGCCCTCCCGTATATGGCAACATATTTATGAACAGACTCCGCTTCAACTCAAATCGAGTTTCCCTCTCTCCCTCTCCCTCTCCCTTTATTTTCTTTTTACTTCTTTTTCTAGAGCACAACATACTGTTTAAAAAATTAAATAAAATATCGCACAATCTTCTCAATCATATAATCTATTTTTACTATTTTAAAATTCTTTAACTCCTTATGATATTTACAATTTTACCCAAAAAAAAAAGGCTAAATGCTCTCCCAATTTTCTGATTTTACTATATTTTATTTGATTTGAGCTACTAATTTTTACCATAGAACATGTTATGGACAATTTCGTGCTTAGCATGGGTGCCCTCTAGTTAAATATTAAACTATCTCAATTAATATTCTCTCCTATTTTATAGATTTTATTTTAATTATCTTTAATTTTCATTATATCATCTTATTTCACATAAATGAAAATTTTTTTGGATCTGTCATTTTGTTTTGGTATGGTCAAACCTAGAGATAGCAATGGGCCGGGCGGGGGCAGTTTTTGAAGACACGGGCCCACCCCGTGACCTGCGCAGGGCGGGGCACGGGGCGACCCAATTAATTAAATAATATTTTAATATTATATAAAATATAATTTAAAATATAGTATAAGTTTATATATTTACAACAATATGGTTAAATAAATTTATAAGGGTTACAATTTACATAATTTTAGCTAAATAGCGTGATTAC
Source organism: Lagerstroemia speciosa (assembly GCA_037672795.1). Lineage (NCBI taxonomy): Eukaryota > Viridiplantae > Streptophyta > Magnoliopsida > Myrtales > Lythraceae > Lagerstroemia > Lagerstroemia speciosa. The sequence goes on along the minus strand of CM075294.1, from coordinate 7,058,924 downwards.
TCTTCAATCTATTAATATAAAATACTTATAAATTAAATAAAATTTAACTTTAAAATATGTGATTAAATTTTATTATGCAGTGGGATGGGCGGGGCAGGGCCAATGACAGACCCAGACCTGCCCCCGCCCCGTGCACGGGTCAGGTTTTTAACCGACTGGTTGCGGGTCGGGCCAGGTTGACCCGGGGCGGTTCAGTTTTGCCATCCATAGTGAAAACTTGAGGCAACGCCGGGTCTCGTCAACTGGGCTTAAACTTGGGCCAGAAGAATCCGCTCCACAGGCCGGCCCATTATAACCTCTTAGCCCAAAAAGGACGAAGTTGCGTTGACACAACTCAGGGACCGAGCGGTCTTTTCATTTCAGTTCACTGTCAAGAGCCACGACGCGCGGGCCGGACCGCGAGTGGATTGCACAGCTCTCGCTTTCTTCTCCAACTAACACGCCAAAAATATTTGCATAATATCTCACCGGCAAGGGATCTTCGCCTCCATTGATGCTCGCTCTCTCTCCCTCAACTTCCACAGGAGGAGTTGCATTTCAGCTATGGCACTGCACTCTCACTGCTCAGGTCTCTCTCTCTCTCTCTCTCTCTGAGTGATGAATTCAACTGACGAATGAAGACTCTGAAGAATGCTTGTCCCTTTGCTATTTAATTAATAATGCAAGATTCCTTCCATGGCGATCCTAATCCAGCCCTATTATAATATTCCTATAAGTATGGCAGCATTTCTTGTCCGGATCGACGACGAGAATCACCAATTATTGCTATGAAAAGTTTGATTTTTCTCTTTTATTTAGCAATAATGTTGTTCATCGTTGATGATTCCATATCCGTCCTTATCTGCTCTGCTAAATTTCTTCACCCAATCTCGGAAGATTCTTGCACGTTAAACCCTCCATTCTGACTTTATGCCCATGGCGATTTCTTTTCTTGTTAGGTTGATTCGGTTGATTTCTTGATAATTGATCGGAGTCGTGTCTCGCCAGCTCTATCTGTTCCTGCTATTGTTGGTTTCAGGGATTCTCTGAAAGAAAGAGTTTCTTTCACAGCTTGCGGCAGGATCAATTGAGTTCGTGGCTCGATCTTTACATCAATGGCGGAATTTGTCGGGCCGCGGTTGTACGGCTGCTATAATTGTCGGAACCATGTTTGTCTCCACGACGACATAATATCGAAGACCTTCCAGGTCAGCTCTCGAACTGCTTGTTGACTGATTTGCAATTGCCGCTTCTTGGAGATTCATATTTCTCTAGATAGGGGAACAGGTTGCAGCTCAAAATATATCTATCACAGTTACTTAGTCAGTGGTTTAATCACTTTCAGTGCATAGAGGATGTCCTCTCGTCAATGTGCAGAATGAATGAATATACAAGTCTTTCTAACGAAACAAATGGTCACATGGAAGTCTTACTAAGGATCAAGGTTAGATTCATGCCAAGCTAGGAGAAGAGACATCATGAATGCTCAAAAAGATTGCATACATGTACCAACAAGGTTATTCGGGTTTGCTTGGGGTTCAGAACATGTTATCATGAGACGAGCATAAGGAGAATTTTAGCTTGTTTCATCATTCGTTGCATCGAGGCATTTGCTGATTGTTGAGAATGTTTGTGCCAAGGCTTATTGAGCTTTGTTGCCTTGAATAATAGAAACAGGGAAGATCATCTGCCAAATAGTATCTTCTAGTCCAGTTTGAGGTTTGAATGTTGAACTCGTCTATGAACTTTTGTGTCAGTTTTGGTATCTGCATGGTCAGATTGCGATATATCGATAGATTACAGTCCATCAATCTTCTCTTCGATTTCCTTTCCCTGCAGGGAAGAACTGGCAGAGCCTTTCTGTTCTCTCATGCGATGAATATTGTCGTTGGGCCCAAAGAAGACAGGCATCTCCTCACGGGTCTCCACACCGTCGCTGATATATCCTGTTCTGATTGCGGAGAAGTGCTTGGCTGGAAATACGAGAAAGCCTATGACGCCTCTCAGAAGTACAAGGAAGGGAAGTTCATATTCGAGAAGGCAAAGATTGCCAAGGATGACTGGTAGCTTGCCCTGCAAGGTATTTAAGCTACGGAACTCTCATTGTTCAAGTGATCCTGCAATTGTGTAGATATCCCAATCATCCCATTCCTTACTGTACATAGGATCCATTCGTGATTGAAAACCATCGTGGTCGCCGCATTCATTTCTCTTATCGAACATGTCTTCTGATTAGTGAAAGTTCTCAAGTCCTCCATATCACTTGCATGGTTTTCCTTTTCCCTTAACCGCATTATAAGCTCGGTTCTTTGTCTCTTCCTTTGGTTGATTTGTCAATTTTGATTTCACCGCTGCTTCATCCTTGAGATGATGAAAATCTCCGATTTCTTCACAACTTTATTGGCATATCCCGTTCTGTTCATAGAGGGCAAGAATGACACCATTTGATAAGCTGTCTTACGAATTAATGCTCCCTTTGCTGGGGCAGACGATCGTGTTGATTAACTGAAGGATCGCTTGGGAAATGTTCGAAAGATATATGAGAATGTTGCTTGCTATTACATGCTATGAGTACACAGCACACTTCTCTTGCACCAGCGTTTGATCGATGTCTCATGAGCATGAAGAATGGCAATGAGTAAGGTCGAACCCGTCCTAGCATTGGTCGGGTTCGATTGTGTTGCTCAGATCGTGCTTATATTACCGTCCTGCTCACGGGACCTTGAGCCATCAACTTCGCGGAAATAATAGTGCAAAGCCAGATGGGTTAGGTTAACACGGCATGGCAATCCATCTGCTGTCGCAGGTCAGTGGATGTCGGGGATGTTCCTTGTCGTTCTGTTCCTTCCTTCCTTCAAACCCACAATCATTTGATTCACATCGTTATCATAAAAAACCGTCAGCTCCGAGAAATTGCTAGAGAGAGTAGGCCCCGCCGGACCAATAATGCCTGTCCTTAGCCTTCAATAAAATTCCTCGAAGAATCAGAACTAATAATATGGAAGATTTCTCTACGACTAACATTCGTTCGTTCATTCATTCATACGTTTTCCAGTTATCGATCCACATCTGACTTTGAAATATATTTCATATGCCGGTTGGATATGCGAACGTAATAAGATGCCGGTCGACCTTGTAATATATTTATAGGTGCAGTGCTGCCACCGACTCCAGCGGTACAGTGAGAGCAAGTCTTCTCTATAATAGCATTATCATGTGATAATATTATTTATACGTAAAATACTAAAAAACTTAAAATCAACCCTAGGAGTCCACGCCGCTGTATACAAAGACTTTTCTCGTACGGTGGAGGAAGAGAAAGCAGACTTCTGGCAGGGACGACCCGACCTCACCTTCTAATCCCACTATGGGCGGCCGATAATCGATCTATCCCTCCCTTGTTTCCCTTCTCCGCCGGCCAATTTCGACCCAAAAAAAAAGAAACCGTTAAAAATGAGGCCGAAAAGGTGGACAACAAGGTCCTCTCATCTCAATTGCAAATGTTTTTTCTTTTTTAATCTTAATATTCTCGGAGAATCATACCTTCTCTTCGAAGGGATGTCGATTAGCACGAGACCTTTATTCAATGTTTTTTTCTTTTTGTTTCCTCATTACGAATGAAACTCATGGACTATGATGGAGTACAATGAACAAAGATTTAAAGGGTATGGGAAATTTTAATAACTTTCTGATTTTATGTCAAGAAAGATGTTACTGTAATAAGTTCGATAATATTGAATGGGAATTTTGATTTCAAATGAACTCCGAACAGAATCTCCACCTATACGAATACATATATATATATTATATAACATTCTTTATTTTATTCTATAATTGAAGATGGAATTTGAGGCCTTGTTAGGTACGATAAAGTGCGTCGCCATGTGAAGTGAAGCTCAAAGGGGGCATCCATTCCTCTCAATCACTCCAGCACATGATAAGTTCTATCTTTATTTTATATATTCCTCCTCAGATCACAAACAGATTCTCCATAGATTCCCTTTTTAAAAAAAAAATTAAATTAATTTGGTTATTCTGCTCAGTACACTCACCATTCGTCCAGTGAGATAATGCGAAGTGAAGCTGCTTCCCATGGATGGTTGAACAACAGAGAGAATCTTCCACACCCCAGATGGATGTTGACTAGACAAGACATAAATTCTTAGCCCTATTATGTTACTGCTATCCAGAAAGAGACAGCCCAGATCTCCCTCCGTTCACCGAATTCTCTTTGTTTCACATTTCAAATCTCGAAAATAAAAAAATTTACTGATTTTGAAATGATATCGTCTATTTAATCTATTTGATTTAAATTCTTAAGAGAAGTCCACAACCAAGAAGGGGTAGTCGAAAAGATAAATAAAAGGATACGTAAAGTCTTGTAAATAACAAAATTCTCGAATCTCTTCATCTCAGAAGAAGGAGAAGGACAATAATTGGGAGAACTTTCAACTCTCAGCATCAACAAGCTTATTCACACGTAGTGAGTGAGTTAGATGAAGTGGGCAGACAGAGAATAAGCAATGGGAAGAGTGATGGAAGAGACGGGAATTTTGCTGTAAAAGCACTGACAGCCAACTCTGAGAAGAAGGATGGAAAACAATTATTGTTACCAATTACAGATATGTTATAATAGCCAATTGTCATCGAGAAAGTTTTAGTGCGCAGTGAATCGAATATATCACATGATAATACCAAAGAGTAAGGACTTTTTGATCGGCCATTGCTGTTGTATCACCCATGGTTTCATTGTGATTTTACCATAAAACCCTCAAGCCATGACCCTACTCAAGACACCAACAGGATCAGCTACTCACTCTCTCTGTCCCTCGGCCACTGATCCAAATCTTAAGAGTGAGACCCATCTTACTCTGTAGACTGTCCATGCCAAGAAGCATTGCGTAAATTTCGGGGTTTCTATGAGAAATTTAGTGCTTAGATTTGAAAGGCACGACTGGGATATAGACTTCATTTACATAACTAAGATCGCGAAAGAGGAAAAGAAAAGCTAATTGACTCGAACTGACTCTTTCCGCCGATCATACATGATGCACGTTACCGATCACCTTTTCCGATAGGACATTGGCAATGCAAACCCAAATAAAAGGGACCCAGGTCATTGATATCATACATAGAGAGCTATATCGATACATTTGAAAAACAGGACAAAGGAATAATTCATCATTAGAGCAATGGGGGCATCCCACTCTTCCTTCCTACTTGTAAGTTTTTACTCCAAATTCAAACAAGCCACAATCCAAACACGACAAGAAAATCAATAATCCGGAGGGGAAAAAAAGGAAATAGAGATACCAAACCACACCAAACTATCGTGAACCATGTTGCAATTGTTCGCACTGGGTCGTGTTACAGTTAAATTAGGAGATGATCGAGATGATGGTGCACGTGTAAAACCATGCTATAGTTGCCAAGATCCTCCACCAAACATCCCACTACTGTTCCAACTATACCCACTTGATGAACGATCTCCTTGCTGTCGACTACTGTCATGCTCATAAATTAACCCATCATCATCCCCACTAGCTCTCTCCTGTGCACTTCCATTATTGCTGCCACTGACTCCACTCCCAAACCAATTGTTGTTATTATCAAGGGAAAAGTAGTGAAGGGTTGGCTTCAGTCCTTGCAAGGAGCTGAGCAACCCACCCGGTGGGTAAACACTGGCGATTGAACCGGCCGAACAACCTGGAGGAGGGACAGTATTAAGAGCTATGAAATTGCCCAGACTCAACTGATCACTTGAAGTGAAGCTGGGGTTTTGAGGCAGCATGGGCGGTGGGTTGCTGTCATATGCTAGGTTGAGATCATGGCCGTGGATGGTGTTAGGGTTTTGAGGGTTAGCTTGGATCAGGCTGCTGGTTGGTGGGGTACTGATGATGCTGTTCTTTGATGAGGAAGTCGATGATGGTGATGACGATGATCTCTTGTTCTTCCTGGAACCTCCACCCACAGGGACATTCCTGAGGGACCCACCATGGGTCCAATACCTCCGACAAGTCTTGCAAAAGTACCTGGGTTGAGAGAGGCTGTAGTTGTTGTAGTAGCAGAACTTGGTGTTTGTGGAGTTGCATCTTGGGCAGTTGAGATTAGCCTCTTGCTGCTGCTGTCCCTTCTGTGCCCTATTTGCCCTCTTATCTAGGGTTTCCTCCTTCGATGAAGATGGTGTGGTGTTGCTGGTGCTCTCCACTATGGGCTTATTATTATTAGCAGCTCCACTGATAATACCCTGAAAAAAAAAAAGGTAAAGAAAGGGGAAAAAAACACACACACACAGAAGGGAACCCAAAGGAAGTCTACAAGCTCATCATCATCAACATCTTCTTCAAGGAAAGTAAGTAAATCATCATCATCAACATCATCATCATGTAAGAGAGAGAGGGGGAGCTGGGAAAGAAGAGAATCAAACAAGGAAGAGCAAACAAAGCAGAAAGCTGCTGTTCACAATATGAGGATTACAAGAAACCAAATGGAAAAGGGGAAAAGAGGGGGAAAGGGAAAAGCTTGCAAACCCTTTTCTGAACAAAGTGAGAGAGAGATCTCTTCTCTCTCAAAAGACAAACAGCAAAGGTTCAAAAGAGAGCGTTTTAGTGGGAGGGGAATGGTAAGCTGCTTGAAACATCATCATCTCATATGGGGAAAAAAGGTGAAAAAAATCTTTCAACTTTATCATCAAAGCAATAAAGCTTATCCTAAAGGAAATACTTTCAAGTTTCCACATATACCTGAGGCCACTGGGATGCGTAATCCATGGATTAATTTGAGACAGAGAGAGAGAAAAAGGCAAAGAGAGATGATGAAAAGCTTTTGTCTGTGCAGAGTGTCTTTGAGAGGAGGAGGGAGGAGAGAAAAAGGAGGAAACTGTCCACCTCCTTGCTGCTGTTCTTAAAGCAAAGTCGAGCAAATGCCTTGGGAGCTAATAGCTATATGTCATAGTGCTTAGAGAGAGAGAGAGAGATGGAGGGGACAGCGAGGGTAGTTCTGTCCAAAAAACGTGCTGCCTTTCACTATCATATGATCATATGGTTCATGATGCTCTTATAGTATACACATACCTTGATCAGCTGAGAATCACACCCATTACCCACCGGCTAGCTCATGAAGAATATATGTTTCTACCAAGTTGCTTTGATCAAAACCCGAACGCACATTACGACACTATGCCACTCCTCCAGACATACTTGTAGATTTTATTTTGAAACAGCTACAAGTTAGAATAGCCTCCATCCCTCGAATTAATTGCATGTATAGTCAAATAGTTAATCTCAGAGTAGGTTCAACTTGAAATCCGTGAGTGTAATCATTTTATGTACTTGTACATTTTGTAATTACTGCTATTACCAATTATCCAAAAAAAAAAAACTGAACGCAAGTTTCGACAGTCCAATAGATAGTATTTGGATGCCCACGACATTTCCTCTCGAAAATTAATAGAGAACCCTAAGTTTGATAACCCTAATATCACATGCATCTGCAGGCAATCTTCCCATATATGATACATCAATTTCCTGCAGATGATTTCACATGAGCTCATGATCACCCCAAAGAAAATGGGTGTTCTTCCTCGTTTTTTCTTTCAATGAATTGGGTGTTTTTCCTTGTAATTATGACTGGAGGTGGACCTCAGCGTCTAATCAATTGTTATATTATAACATGTCATGTTTGTGTACTATGAGAATGTTCATGTACAAACACACACACCACGGTAGCTAGCTAAGCATAGCTATAGGGTTATAGGTTACTGCAGTCGTTATACATCAAACATCTTTCCGGGATTGTCAATGCTCTCTCACCCGATCACTCGGTTTTTATATTACACGGCTGTCTCCTTTTACATTCCGAATCCCACTGACCCGTTCAGTGGGGGGCTGTTTTTTAATCCTAAAATGCACAATCCGACAGGAGAGCGACAGAGACCTATAGCCCGGAAGTAAACAAGAAACTTCTGTCTCAATATCATTCCTCTCACAGTTAACTAATTTATTATTTAAAAATCCATATTCAATAAGAATCGATATTAAGTTGAACATTCTACTTTTATACTCGAATAAGAGTGACAACTAATATGAGATGAATTATCTTTAACACACCAAGAGGGGTTGGGCCGAGTGGTAAGCAGCTCGGTGCCGCTTAAGGAGGTCTCAGGTTCGAGACCTCACGTACGCAGACACCCCTCTTGGGAGCCTCACCCGCCATTGCCAGGCGTGCGACCCGGGGCGACCAACGGATTAGTCAAGTATGGTTGGCTGAAAGATGCCATCTCACCGCTGGTGGGGCCTGCTTGGATACCGTGGCTGGCGACCAAAAAAAAAAAAATTATCTTTAACATTTAATCTTACCAATCACGAGTTCCACGTTCAAATCTGAAAATATATCAATTAATGTTTTGATACTATATTAAATTGTTGAGACGTGTGAGAGCAAGATTCATGATTAACAACCACCCTAATTAAATCTTAAGCAGGCAGATTTCAATGTAAATGGAAGTATATTTCTCCTATTCGTTTTTCGTGCTAAAGGATAATATATCAGAAAAATTCTCCCCACCGACAACAATATCATTACGGTCTTAATAATCGTTGTATTTTTTTTTCTATTGGAATCACTTTAAAGAAAGTTGTGATGCGCTATGATTATTTAATAATTTCCCTCCAATTAAAGTTAATGAGATAAAGCACGATACAGAGAGAGGGTGAGAGACAATCCAGATGAGGTCCATCTTCACTCATCGAAAGCATGCCACTGCCAGTGGCAGTGCCACCACCAAAGTGAACCGAACTTTGGCACTTTATTGCCGTGGCAGTGCCCCCGTCTGTCAGCTCCACTCACTAACTTGCAGACGTTGACCTCTGCTTGCTAAGTTCCCGGAATAAATTTGCTTCTCTCTCGTCTAAATATTCACGGTATAAATATATAATAAATTTATGGTATAAATTACTATTTACATCTTAATATGTGTAGAGTTAGCTCTTCGAAATTGTAAAAATTTTAATGTGTCAGAATTTGAGAGATTTACACAAAAAATTTATTATATATTATTACACGTTGAATATTTACTCAACTATTACTACTATAGGCATGTGTATCTATGTTGGTACATGCTGTCTCCTACAATATGTATGAACGCATATATTTTAGAGAGTGAAATCGTTATGGAAGCGGGGAAAAGAATAGAAGTCAAGTCAATGTACGGGGTTATTAACACCGAGAATTGCGGGTTGAAATATACCCCATTCACTCCACTGTCGATCATCGTGTCTATACCTGCCTGCCGCCAGAATTACCGATCGAACGGTGACGGCAGCCATTCCAAGGCTCGTTATCCTTGGCCGACTCGAGCACTGTGACTCGTGGGTAAGAGGCAGACAGGCTAAGTGGCCCAGTGGGGCCCACGCGCGTGATATCCACCACCACCACGTGGTTCCATTCCATACTACTAACGAGTAACGTGGTCGGGACGTGTCGCTGACGTCACCGGAAGAACACGTTCCCTGGATTGATCGGTCTCCAAGTCTCATTACAACGGCTGAACCCCAGTAACCCACCAGGGAGGGCAGCAGTTATATAGTGCGGCCTTTTCCACGTCAGTTCAGGTGAGGGATCTAGTTGCACCCGTTGGATAGTCCACGAGGAGGTCAACCGCCTTGCGATGGGCGGACGGTTAATGGGCCGGGCGGGAATGTTATGTGACAGCGCTCGGCCGGCTGTCTTGAATTTCCCCCTTCCTTTTCATCCTCCATATCTTTACTCCCTTCTATGTTAAACAATAAACTCTCCCCACGAACCATCAGAATCTCACACGGAACCTTAACAGGAATGTGTGGCCTGACAATTTCTTTGGACAAATGCCTTCCACAACGATCTTCCTTCCATCTAAGGAGGTTTCAACAAGGATACATCAGAGGAATTTTTCAGATTAGACACAGTCAAACAAGGTCTAATTTCAATCCTAATAAAATTATTCAAAGTCAAGTGGCGTGGTCCTCTAATACTCTTTTATCACCGCCTGTAATGAAATGGAACCGGAGTAGCGGTCAATATCAGCATCCAATGGAGTGGTCCAGTGGCATTCGAACTTTGTGTCACGATGGCCCCACGCGTAAGAGTTGGAACATAACAAGACAAAGGGCAAGTAAGGTTAAATAGATGAGATGAATGAAACGCTCCTTCCAGGAAAAGAGAGCAGAAACTGAAAGAACATCCGTTCAAACATGAATATCAATGCATATATATCATATGTCCATCCTTCGTCTGGATATGTGGACAATAGTGGCCGCCGAGATTGAAGCAGAGTGAGAAGTTCCATTGCTAAATTTCAATTCAACTTACAGACGTCCATAAACTTTTGAACCGCATTGTGATACTGCGTCCCCTGCAAGAATTTTATTTAAGTGAGAAAATGTCAGCGCAGCTCCAAAACCGAACAAACAAACAGGAGATCGATCATTCACTAATTCACTATCCATTCTCATCTTCTAGACCAGACTGTAAAAAATACGGACAATGTCAAGTTTAACATTTGGCAGCTCAGCATACAGAACTTAAAATGGTGAATTGCGCACAAACTCGAGTAAAGCCCAAAACTGAGGGGCAGGCCAAGAAGAGAAATTTTTATGAGAAGCCACTGGCAGTATCAGAATTTCATGCAGGTCCAAGTCATTGAACGTATAACTTTTGCCAACAAGGGAGCAAATCAGGAAACGAATTTATGAAGTTGTACATCCTACCTCCCAGTATAGTTGACTGCAGTCCATGCACTGCCAGAACTCTAAATTCTTGTCAAACAGGCAGCTTGGAATCCTTTGGAAACCTTTTGCAGCTTCCACTGCTTCCTCGGTTGTAAGAGGCTTCTGTATGAACCTCCCATTGCATTTTGTGCATCTTGACATCAGCTGATCTTCACAAATTTGTAATTGAAACGTTTCTATTACCTGCATGAACACCTAGTCATCAGCCTCTCATTGTGGAGTAGAAAGTTTTAAATTTTCATGGTATGGTAACAGGAAAGATGGTCAAAATTGCAGAATATAAGGCATTATTTATTCCACTCTTAAGAGATGAGGAGATTGTCAACCTTCTTAATCAGGCATTTCATCTTCAAATAAAAAGTGGCAATCATGGCTAAAATATACCTCAATGAGCTGCTCATTTTTCAGGAGACTGTTGATTCGGTATATTTGATTTTTCAACAAGTATTCATGTCTCAAAAGCTTGGCATCTCGTGTGAGGAGAACTCTCTTCTCTCTCTGCGCTTGACAAATGAGATCCCTGCAATCCATGAAATATTCAACACATATTTGCACATGGAGAAAGAAGAGTGAAACTATGGAAAATTCAATTAATAGGCATACCTTGGTTCCGGCTTTTTAGAATAAGGGATTGCTGCATCGATCCCAACACAACGTAAATGCTTTGCCAAACCTTCAACCTATTAACAATCACTAAAGGTTAGCTATGACAAATCACAAGTTTTCTGTTCTACCCTGGTCCTCTAAAAAATATCTACAACCTTGATAATCAGAAGCCTTTAGTTTCCCAGTAACTAGAGTCCAGCAGCCAAGTATTACAATCACAGATCAGAAGACAGAGAAAATTTTTAGCTCCTACCATCACGTCACAGAGAAACTTAGGGCAACCATCACCACCGACTGAGAAATCCCATGGTGGAGGTCCTTCCCATTCATCAGAAGTTTCCCGCTTTTTTTGGCTCACGATGGCCTCAGAAGACTGCTTCTTCCCTTTCTTTCTGGAGGTTTTAGGTCTCATATCAGATTCTTTCAGCAAAATCTTTTCTCCATACTTCCTCACAATTCTCAACAGGTACTCATCCACGGGCATCGTGTTTGTACATGCTGTTCCATCTTCCACAGCTACTCTACGTGGATAGTCAGATGTTGAGGTGGCTTGAACCATATGCAAAGCTTCAGCAAATTTGATCATTAAGATTGTGTTATCTTTATCAGGGCTTTGAAGAACCACCTTTAACCCAAGATTCGTATGTAAATTAACTTTGGAGTCACCATTCATGCCTCCACCTGCAATGAAAAAGAAAAAAAAATCATCAAAAGGAAAAACATGACACACTACAATACTGTCTCAGGTGATGCATGTTTTAGAGTTCCAAACCTTTTCGATGAATACAGATTTCCATGTTTCCGATGTATCAAGTAGGAATCGAGTGCATGATCCAGCTCAGTCAGGTGTGAATTGAAAAAACAGAGTTAATGAGATTCAGAACAAAAAATAAATTTTGAGAAATTAATTTCATCAATTTAGGAATCAAATTAATGGGATTCAAGAACAAAGACATGTTTGAGAGATTAATTTTACACAGCAGAATAACTAGATTAAATTCTGGGTAGAGTGTTGGCCACAAAAATTCCAATAAATATGTGAAACGCTTAGTATTTTCCAATAATTCTAGTTACCAACCAGATGCTGGAGAGAGCAACTCATTTATTCATTGCAGCACTGTGAGATTTCAAATTTTCAAGCTTGTTAAGACATGAGCTTTCTAGAATTAAGATCGTGCAACTTTCCTTTCCACTGACAGATAAGGAAAGATGCTCGACAGGAATTTTGGCAGTTTAAGCCTCACAACCTTCATTAAAAACCTTGGTCTTGAAGACATCAAATATTTGAAGCAAGCAGTGGGCATCTCTCGCAGCATATGCTTTCTGCTCTTCTGTAAGGGGACGCTGTGACCAATCACTACATTGAAGTTCCTAAAGAGTTCAATTACATTATCAACTTATCATTATAAATTTACAGCAAAATTCAATGTCACCTAATTTCCTCCTAGCCTTAAACAAGCCAGGTATCATACAATAATCATACCTTTGAGAGTGAAAAGCCCAAAATTTCTTCACATATAGTTGCCAGACTCTTCATATCTTTATGCATCTTCCTCCCCACATGCTTTTGTTGTAGAGAGCTGTAGACACTCGTAATGTCCATATACGGCTCCACCTACTCAGCATTATTTGCAAAACATTCTCAAGTCAGGAATTTTCCAGCAGCTGAATATTCAAACAACTGGCAAGGTAGCTCACCATAAAACAACTAATAACTGTCCAGAAAAGCATGATACGTGCATTTCATTCATTGTCTTGTCACTAAGGAATCCAAATGAGAGAGCTTTTTGCGGGTCGAAAAGGTAAGAAATGGCCCAACGAATGCTGCGTATAGACACTAAGTTCTCGTACATCAGCTAACATCACTCATCTAGAATATATGAGAGAAGTACTGGAAGAAGAACAGCCGAGAAGCGAGCTGAATTTACAGCAATCATCAAATATGAACAAAATTCAGCTTGAAATCCATAGAATCAAACGAAGCGAGCTTCAAAGCGGTCGAATTACTAACCCTATCGAAGCCGGAAACACATCCCTGAGCTTGAAATGTGGAGGAGATGTACTTCAGGTCCTGCTTAAATCGAAAACCTAACTTCAGAATGTCCGGCGACGTGAACACATCTCTCAGAATCTCCCAGATAGAAGGCAGAGGAACCGACAACAGATCTAGCAGGAAGACCGGCGAGTCATCGGGCTCGGCCAAGTCGTCCAGCCCGTGGTTCACACGGCAAGCGAGCTGGAGGAGCGAAACGGTCGGGAAGGTGGAGGAGAGCTGGGATTGTTGGCCTGGCCTCCACTCAGCGTCGAGTCCGATGACAGATGACTGAGTCAGGGCCCGAGTCAGGCGACTGAACTCCGGCGAGTCGGTGGAGGTGACGAACTGGACTTCGAGGCGATTCTCAGTTTCTTCCGAGCCCATGGTATGAACTACGAAGAAAGTACCGCTTCGTGGCGCCCATATGGTGATTGAATAGGGCCTCATTGGGCTGGGCCGAATTATCGGCCCAGATTGGAGTGGCCCATCAGATCTGCCCAAATTACGGAGGACTCGCGGCCAGTCAACGTGGCACCGCTCCAGGCCAGTCTCTTTATCTAACTGGAAGCCCATATTGAGCTAACATTACAGCAAGGCCCAAATTGAGGCCCATAGGTTGTTTTTACTCCGACCGAGAACCGAATTCAAGACCCCTTCAATAATCGATGGACTGGTTTCGAGCGCTCTTCCCGAAACATGCTTCGAGATTTCACATAAGAACATCTCACGTGGTGGGCATAACACGAAGAAAATGGAAAAGAGTCAAGGATGAAAAAGAGAGACCAACAGACGCCAAGGACACAGCCGACCCCCTTAACGAGAATCAAACTAAGATATTTTCAACTTTAGGCGGGGAGATGAGCGCGATTATACTGAACCGTATCTCGATTTTTTAGAAAAAGAGAGAGAGGGGGAAAACAAATAAATAAGAGAGGAGGCAAAGGACTGTCAGGACGACAAGCACTTCCCCTGGCTCACTTCACATAAATGATTAAATTGCGATGGATAAGAGGAATTGGACCACACCTATGTCCCTGAGAGCACATCCTTAGGGTGGTCCATAATCGGATGCGTTAACCACTTCCCTCCATGGCTGCCAGAGGAGTTAGATGCACCGACTATATCACGTGACAATGCTGACGCAGTGTATTCATATAATTATTATTAAGTATTTATTAAGGTTTTCTTTGCATTTTTTTAGGATTTTTTAGGATTCAATAATTATAATTGTATAAATATTTATTATATATTGAACTTTAATTGAATGAATATATCACGTCAGTATAAATATAAAGACTTTCTTCCCTCCGTCGAGGGCCGACCCGGATCCTCTCTGACCGAGGATCTCCCCATTGCCTTATGGACATCTAGGATCGAAGCTACGCTTATGGCCATTGGATGCCCCATCAATTTGAACCCGCTCACAACCACAACCGATGTACTTTTACCTAATACGATGGATTTCAGACACAGTTGTCGTCATGAAAGAAAACTACGCTGTGCCAGGATATCATAAACTCGAAAATCGAAGTCGGGATCGAGCATTCACGGAGACGGAGTTTAATTTTCATGGTCCCGGAACGATCTGACCTTTAAGACCGGCGGGAGAGAAGGGGACCCCACAAGCAGGGGGAAGGAGATGGTCCCGATCTTAATGCTTATGTTGGGCGGGGCGAACCGGTGATGGCTTTTGAGAATAAGCCGGTGGGTGGTCCATAAAAATTCAGGTGGAGAAAGAAGAAATGTTTTTTTTCCCTTATAACGAGTACTTATTCTTCATGAATTTATGAACACTCTACAAGCTTGCGAATCCAAATAAGTTCACAGGTGGTCTTACTAAATGTTACGAGTTCAAGGAGAATCAAACTTCCAACTTAAATATTCGAAATCTGAACCAATTCGATTCATTAAGAGGTAAATATTTTCCCGTCATGAATTTTCTTTATTTACAGAATCCGAGCATGAAAAGTATTCAGAGGGAATTTGTATTTGGCAATGATAAGAACAAACGAGTTCTTCCAGTTTTGAAGTTGTGATGACGTGAAATTTCCCCCTTTTCATTTTGTGAAAATTACAAGACATTAGACTAGACTTCAACATTATCCTAATCCTCTCTTTAAGGGCAAAGCTGTGGCCAGGCCTCTCTCGCTTTCAAAAGAAACAGCACTGCTTAGCTCATTAACATGGGCAGGCAGCCAGGCAGGCCCATTTGTCGTCTTGCAATTTTTGGGCCACTAATTGAAATCAAGATCACATCATCTGATTTTGCACATTTTGGCATGTTGCTTGCCCCCTCGGTGACAGCAACTCGTAGTGATATCCGTCCCGGTCCAACCCGTCTGGGCAAGATCCGAACCGCCTCGAGGGGGAGCTCGGGACAGCGCATCTGCCTACCCCTACCGACCCACCGCCATCTCTTAAACTAAATTAGGAGGAAGTTATACGTGCAATTAATATATCACATGACAGTCTCAATATAGTATCATAAATCGATAAGATTCAGTTATTTCTTTGTTTTTAAGATTTTTTAAAAAATATTAAAATAACTGAATTTTATTGATTTACGACGATACCACGCTCTTAGAGTAGGTTAGGGAGAAAGAGGGCAATGGACATCCATGGTGGCCCATCCCATTAACACGGTCTGCAGAGAGTTGCAGCCATCAAAGACCCACAACCACCACCAACACCTTCGCCGCCCCCTCTGAATTGTGCAGATCTTTTCATCCCCCGACTCGGTTTATCGGGTACGAACAACCTACAGTTTGAAACTCTTGCCGAATGATTCATCCGATCCATCTTGCATGTGCTAGTAGGAGCTATCAAATGTCCCCGTTCGAATAACATGGTGTCCCAAGTAACACGTCTGAAAGTTGGCTCCAACAGTTGATCGAAGTTGGACTGCGGATGGCAATTAAATTGGATCTTGAGGTCCCAGTTGAGACATTACTATTACGACACGTTCTTTCCGCTGCCATTGTTGCATCTTCCAGATCTGATGAAAGACAGGGTTGGATAAGTCCCGTTTGGATGACAAGGAAAGGCTTCTGCATGAGGAAATGAAAGGAGCACTTCTCCCAAAGCAGATTCTGGAGAATCAGTCTTGACGTGAAATATTAATGAACAACGTAGAAAAAAAAAAGGTACTACTTCACTTGTCGATCTATATTTCAGTGAGCTGAGTACGATTAATTAAATCATCGGAATTGAATTTAAATTAATTAAATTTTTTAAATAGCAAGAAAAGCTTAGAAGCCCGCTTTACATTTCAACCGGGTCGTTAACCATGACTTCACATCTAGTCTCTTAATTGTCGGTCCAATTGATGTGGATATATGTATGTCCACACATTTTTTTTGGTTCACTTGCTCAACCGATATTGATATTTGGGAATTGACCTTTCAGTCCCCCAGAGAAATACATATTTACATATTTCTCTATTCTATTTATATGTAGTGTCCCGCTAGCCCACATGTAACTAGTAAGTACTCTCTGTAAATTCATTAAGCTGGTCAGATTCGAATACGGTCCGTACATAATTGTCAGATAATCGCAAGGGAGCTTAGCCGAAATCATTGTAAACGACCGCGTAATAGTGAGTCCCTATCAAGTCATTGTCCAGTATAATTCTTCGAATGTGTTGTCCGTTTTTCATAAATTCATGATTAACGTCGAATCTTGGTCATGGTTGAAAATAAATATATAAATATATAAATAAAATTAAAAAAACGAAAACAGGAAAGTAAATAAATAATTAAACCAGGCCAATGATCATGGGATGTTTTACAAATTTAGTATTCTGCGCCGTGGGTGAGCAGATTTTATGAGCAGTATAGAGATTTAAAATTCATCGAGAATTCTTCGTCACAGTCACAAGGCCGGTAAATGGACAACTGGTCGGAACGTGAAGTACCGGGCAAGAGGTCGAGATCGCCTCGATGGCTCCGGAAAAAAGGAAAAAAAAAAAACAATATAATCTATAACTCATATTCCTTTTTTTTTTGGTTTTGTTCGTCTCCTTTTCGAAATCTCACAACTCACGCCCATCGTGCAACGTATCGATGTCTTTTTTTTTTTTTGCATCGTGCAGTATTTCTATATTAGACGAAACGCATCTCGAAGCTAATCTGTAGTCATGTCAGGATCCCTGAAAAAATTCTCGTCGGCCCTCCCAGCCTGAAATTCAATCCTGAAATTACCTATTTGGGTATTTAATGAGAGAACTATTAGGCCGACTCCAAGTCAGTTCAAATTATCGATGTGACTCATGCTCTCTGCATTATATATATATATATATATATATGTTATTCCCCAAACCAGTGGCCTTCTGCGTTAGCTTACATTTCACAAATGATACAATAATTTGGATTCCCCCCTCACCAAATTATTCCCCATTTTGTCATCCGATACTACGAATATTATACATATACATATATCTATATATGATCTTTTTTTATTTTTAAATTTGAGGTATTAATCTGAATTATATTAATAGAGAAAATTTATAATTGAGAGAGTTTCATCCATTAGTGGTAATATTTAAAAATTCAACAAATCCTTGCTAGTTCATGTTGGAACTTGGTCGATCTCCTAAATTAATCATTTTCTTTATTCACGAGATTCGAATACGAGATCTTATCAGGAAAAAAACATATCGAATTATTTCAGTCATATTTTAATGAAACAGTAATATGTTATGGTAAAAAAAGTGGAAAAAAAATAATAAAACCTATATGCCTATAAAGATCGATTAGAGCGAGGGTTAGAACCGGCTGAAACTATTGCCGGATTAATCGGAAACAAAGCAAGCTTTTGCCTTTTGACTTGGACGGCCGTCTGTAACGCTCCCGGGGTCCAAAGCGACGTCGTGTTTACTACGTTTCACTAGTTTAATCAGACATGCTGCTGCCGCCTTGGCATCTAGTAGTTAGTAGTACACGATTTCGGCAGCTAATCCCTTTCCGGTAGGGAAATCATTCCCACGCACGTACCAACATTTTCAATCAACCCTAATCATTATGTCAATGACAACCCGACATCGGTTCGCCATTCACGGGGCATCGCTGGGTCGGGGAAAGCCGATCTTAATCATGCACCGGCTGAATTAATAGTTTCAAGTTTTCTCTCTCTCCTCCTCTTACCGTGCGGAAGCATAACACGTCGGATTTCAAGCACGTGACGATTCTCGTGTACTGACTTTACCGAGCTCCCACCGGAATTCGAAAGTGTAGCAGTGTGAGGTACACGTTTGAAATGCACTTGAATGCTACTAATCAGATCGGATTTTTGTGCAATCAAGTGACTTTAATGGTTCAGCCCAGTGGAGTGCTCGGTTGCCTAACAATTTTCTTTTACGGGTCCCTTTAAAGTCGGACACGATTTGATTGGAAATAATGCCTGATTTATGAATTTCTAGGCTTTTAATGATGTCGGAGAGAATAAAAGAATTTTTAAAAAAATAATTGGCTAAAAATTGGAATTGGCAAAAAGACGCATCGGCCCATCTCTCCGATTCCGCCCAAAGACGGTAAAAAGCGGGGAGCCCATGCCTTACGTTGTTAAAGATGATGCCATTGGACTTGTCAGGTGGTCCATTCGTTGGATGCTTTTAGTGGCTTAGGGCGCGTCCCATGCGCTGACCCGTAGTCAGCCCTCGAGAGCAAAGAGGTGGAGTTTTCTACACGTTCCCCGTCAACCTCTTGATCTCACTCCACAGTTCGAATCAATGTCGACCGAAGGGTTGAGCGATTTTACGTCAAAATTATGAATTAATTTTTTTTACGGAAGATACGATATCACATAGTATATATTCCGTGAAATAGAGCGTTAAGTAAATTCTCGTGAACAAGAATGCATTTCTGGTGGGTAGGTTCATACACAGTAGCACGTGTATCATGTGTACGGTATGATTGAGCATGTTAATAAAATAATGAGTAAATTATAATACAATATTTCATTCTCTTAAATAATGTATTAAATTTAAATATTAGAAGTGGAGAATAAAAATAATTAAATAATTTAGTTCGTAATTTCATTTCATACTCAGTTACTCAATCAAAATACATGTAAGGAATTACCCCAACAAGATAAAACAAGTAAAAAAAAAAAGCAGTAAATTGCAATGCCAAGAACTCTGCAACTAATTGCAATCTCAATAATTAATCTCAATTTGATGTTTTAAAATACATTCTAACAAAATTATAACATAAGAATTTCATTCTTTAAGAAATGAATCCAACTATAATTTCGATTAACAACAATGATAAAGTTTTTGAATACACGAAAAAACAAACTGGAAGTTCAGCTTCGTGAAGACATGGATTGGACAGAGAGTGATTTACAATAATTAGCTCACCTAACCTTGTCTTCTTCTTCTTAAAATATTTGCATAATTTAAGGAATAGCCACATTGTCTACATATATATATATATATTATATGCGACTTTTTTTTTATAAAAAAAATTTCATTTTATTTACCTTCACTTTCTCCGGGTCTTAATTAATACACGCATATATACAAGTGTGTGTGTGTGTGTTTTATATATATATATACATATATACATATGTTCGAGTAAGTTGAATTGAATTGAGAGTCAAATTTGGGACACTTGACTTCTTCGAGGGGAAAAGCGAAAGGCAAACCGACCATCGTCGAAAGCGCCCCCCGAGATCTCCTCTTTCTTCTTACTCACGTGCTTCAAAATTTGACTAATTAATTATTGTCGATCATAAACCAGAGCACATCGATAATAGTACAGGGACGAGATACGGTGATTCTAATTATATGTCCACGACAATATGACTCGACCGGGAACTTCTTTAGGATCACGGTCCATAGCTCTGCATACTCCCCGAAATTCCCGATTAACTGCGGCGAACCGATGGTCAATAGAGGGATCCGGGTGCAAAGAGAATGACAGAAATCGTCGGCAAAGCCGAAGGACTGGTAGGGTACGGTTAGGGGGGGACATTGCTGGACAATAATTTGAACAGTACCGCATTGGTTTCTCAGTCCAATGTTCCAGTGTCTACCAGCTCAAGCCTTATATCCTTCTCTTCTAAATATCTAATGTATAATGTATAATGAATTTTTTTATATAAATTATCATTTAAATATTAAGAAGTATAAATTTAAAAACTATAAAAAAATTTACGCTTAACTAATAAAATAAACTCGTTGAACTATATAATAATAGAGCGCGCATAGAACCAAGAGGGGTTGGGCCGAGTGGTAAGCAGTTCGGTGCCGCTTAAGGAGGTCTCGGGTTCGAGACCTCACGTACGCAGACACCCCTCTTGGGAGCCTCACCCGCCATTGCCAGGCGTGCGACCCGGGGCGACCAACGGATTAGTCAAGTATGGTTGGCTGAAAGATGTCATCTCACCGCTGGTGGGGCCTGCTTGGATACCGTGGCTGGCGACCAAAAAAAAAAAAAAAGAGCGCGCATAGAAGCCCGACACACTCTCGAAGTCACGTTTCTCGGGCCATCCGTTCCCGAAAATCAAGGTATTTATTCACCCTCCCGATTTTACCCCTCGCCAGCGGAATATATATTTTTTTAATTTCCTTTTATATTTTGTTTTATTTTATTTTTTAATTTCCGGCGAATTCCATGTCCATTGGTTTGGCTGGGGCACTGTCCTCCTCCTCTTCTCTCTTCTTCTTTGCTTGAGAGCGAGCGAGCGAGAGAGCGGGCGAGTATTGAAAAGCTTCCGACAATACCCCCAACAATGGACGCCCCCTCTCGATCTCTGCCCGCATGAAGGTCTCTTAGAAACCACATCCATGTGAGCTGATTTTCCTATTCCCCCTTTACTTCAAGAACCCAGTTTTCCTTTTATTCACAATCCGCAACTAAGGGGGGAGGGGGGAAAAATCTATTCCTGGATTCGTTTCTTGGAATGCAATTCTGTGATCTTCGATTCCTGCATGTGTTTTGATTTCTGCACCCATCAGTGGTCTTCCATCCTTCGTTTGCTGCATGATTCTGGGGGTTGCTTTGTTATTATTAAATGATTGTTGCTGTTTGTCCGCAGCGATGGTTTTTACATTTCAATTGAGGTTTTTCATAGCGGGGAAGACTAGTTTCGATGTGTTCGGATTGGGATCCATGTTGGATCTCTTGGGCTTCTGATCTATTATAGTAATTCTTGTTAAATTATAAATTATGGGTTGCTGCAAATTACTGATCTTGGACTCTGTGCCTGTGTCTGTTTTTGCTTTTTCATTTTTTTAAGGTTCTACCGGTTTGCTTGTTCTGAGGGGATTTGCAATTCAACACGTTGCCTTGGGGCTTTAAAGCTGGTCACAAGGTGAGAGCTTTCATGGGTTGAACTCAGAACTGCAATGGGAAGCTTCAGTGAGGAGGAGGATTGTCGATTCTTTGATGCCCAAGAGGAATTGTCATCCCAATCGAACAGATTTGGTAGGATAGAGGACATCGATCCTGTGCACGGATCTGCCTTGAATCATTTCGAGTATGAAATATGGATGCGGAGCCCACAGAGTGTTATGGAGCGGAGGACCAAGTTTCTCAGACAGATGGGGATGAGTTTAGATAGAATGCAGAATTGTTCTGTGGAATGTCAAGATGGTAAATTAAAGAAAGAGGAGCTTGATAGAGTTATGGAGAGTAGTGGGGCTGAACTGAGATGCTCCGGTTTCATGGACGGATTCTGTTCTAGTTGTTCCTTGAACTCAAGCCAGTTTAGTGACACATCTGAGTTGTCAGGTGAGGAGGAGATATTCATACCTAGGCTTGAGGATTTGAACAGTGGAAGAACCTGCGATGAAGAATGTCAGCAAAAGGTAGGGCCCTCACCTTTGTTCCAGGAGTTTGTTGAGAAGGAAGCCTCTGGGGTTAACAATGAAACTAAATCCGTGGAGACAATAATGAAGGGACATAAAAAGAGTTGGCTTAGTAGATTACGTTCCCTTACTTGTGCTGTACAGAGGCAGGGGATGAAAGGGAGCAATGGGGCAGAGGATGGGCCTAGGGTCCAGAAGGTGAAAGTCCGGCACTGCCGGAAAAGACTCAAGGAGCTCTCTGCCCTGTTCACAGGCCAGGACTTTCAGGCTCACAATGGTCCGATTCTGAAGATGAAGTTCAGCCCTGATGGTCGATTCCTCGCCAGTGCAGGAGAGGATGGTATCGTGCGACTGTGGGAAGTCGTGGAGGATCAACGGTCCAATGAGCTAGATATACCAGAGATCGACCCCTCATGTATCTACTTCACAGTGAATCAGCTTTCTGAGTTAACTCCATATTTTGTGGAGGAGAAAATGGGGAAGCCAAGGAGTCTGAGGAAAACACCTGAGTCTGCTTGTGTTATTTTCCCGCCAAAGGTCTTTCGATTATTGGAGAGGCCACTGCACGAGTACCATGGGCACATGGGGGAGATTTTGGACCTCTCTTGGTCCAACAATAATGTAAGCAAATTTTTTCTTCAAATGCAGAAGACTTTTTCTGTGTCTATGCATTACCTAATTAGCTCTTTACTATTACTTGGCACAGTGTTTGCTATCATCTTCTGTAGATGGAACGGTTCGTCTGTGGCAAGTGGGGTCTGATCACTGCCTTGGAGTATTTAAGCATAGTAATTATGGTATGTGAATATATAATCCTTCTTGTTTGTCTTTGTACATGCAACATTGGCGCACAATGATATCCTCGAGTTGATACTTAGATCTTTTTTATTTTTTTATTTTTTTTTAATTCTTGTGTATCTTTTATTCAGTGACTAGCATACAATTTAATCCCGTGGACGATAACTTCTTCATCAGCGGTTCAATAGATGGAAAAGTACGAATATGGGCCATCCCAGGATGTCAAGTGGTCGATTGGACTGATATACGGGAGATCGTAACATCTGTCTGTTATCGTCCTGATGGGCAGGTATGTATCCTTATTTTCTCTTGAAGTGTATAATGACTGCCCTCCACTTTTCTCAGGAGTAACTTAGAAAGCATGAAATTCAGTTTCAAAATCGTTAAACTTCTTAACTATCTTACAGGGAGCAATTGTTGGATGCATGTCCGGAAGTTGCCGATTTTACGGTGTCTCAGGTACTTTTTCTTGAACTACTAGCTCTTCAATTTTTTGTAATGTTTCTAGATTATCTTTCTGTATATTGTCTTATTGGTGTATTTTTCTGACTAACAATGCAGAGGGTTATTGGTTTTCCAGTTTGTTAGTTTATTGTTTTTGAAAGAATTGCCTTTTTTTTGCTTTCTTGGATCAGATAATCAGTTGCAATTGGATGCTGAGATATCCCTATGCAGCAAGAAGTCACCTTGCAAGAGGATAATCGGGTTTGAGGTATCGTTATATAGTATTCCCTTCTTGCAGCTCCCCGCTGTTGTCTCATCCCTTTTTGGTAATATCTTACTGACGACTGACATGTTACATTGTCCAGTTTTTTCCGCAAGACCCGAGCAAGGTGATGGTCACATGTGCTGATTCACAGATCAGAATCCTGCATGGGGTCAATGTAGTAGGCAGATATAGAGGTTTGTATTGCTTTTGAAATTTTGTTCGATGCTCTGTTTTTTGCTTTATTTTTCGGAGAATGGTGGCAAAAAGGGAAAGGAATGTTAGGCTGCTCCCGAAAAAGATATATTGGATTGTAAAATATTTTCTTCCCAGTATTCTGTGTTCTGGGAAGAACAAAATGGAAAACTGTAATCTTTTTACTCATTTCCCAGAAGCTGATTTGCTTTTAGTCTTGAAAGCATTCTCTTTATCTCATTCCTAGGCCTGTATTTCACTCTGTGCAGGCCTCCGGTGTGTAGGAAATCAGACATCTGCATCCTTCACATCCGATGGGAAGCATATAGTCTCAGCATCGGAGGACTCAAATGTGTATATATGGAATTGTAGTAATCATGAAGGTCCTGGTTTCTCTGAAGCAAGGGCCAACAGATCATGCGAAAGGTTCTCATCCGATGTCACTGTGGCAATTCCTTGGTGTGGGATGAAGTGCAGAAACTTGGGAAATGAATGGGAGTATGGAGTCTCAAGTAAGGAGTTGGAAGAAAACATCCCTTCTGCTCCTGCTTCTTTCTCGTTGGGACAGGAATTCTTCTTGGATACATTTCCCAAGGGATCTGCCACATGGCCAGAGGAGAAGCTCCCGACCTCGACCCCAATGGACTCCTCGCCCACGATGCATCGCTCCCAATATAAGTTCCTCAAGAGCTCATGCCAAAGCACTTTAAATTCCCATGCATGGGGCCTTGTTATCGTGACTGCAGGATGGGACGGGAGAATCCGGTCTTTCCTCAACTATGGGTTACCGGTGCCTCTTTGATACCTCAGTGATTCACAGGCTACCACTATCTTTGAAATCTCAATGGAGAGAGTTTGGCCTCCCTTGCAACATTTCTTATGCTTCTGCCAGACCGGGATAGTGCTGTTGCTGATGGAAGGTGCATATGATGGCAGAAAAAGATCTTTTAAAGCAGCTGGTCAAGGTTTAGCTTCACAAGAACATGGCCATTGATTCCAGCTGCATTGCCAAGCCAATCCTTCAGGTTGGACCGCTTTGGATCTCCCTGCCGCTTCTGATTGCTCTGGATTCATTCTGTGAAAAGGTTGTCCCTCCAAAACCGCCAAGAAAAGACATGCAAGTTTTTTTCCTTTGCGGAGATTTGACGTGATCACACTGCATGATAATGGAGGTGGCCATGGGGCCAAAGGGAGTGAATGACCAAATGGAAAAAAACAAAAAACGATTCGTGAACTCCCACAGTGGAAAAATTGGGGATATCTAGAGCTGGTGGTTGGAGTTCGTTCTTGAAAGGAAATGGTGGGGGAGGTTCACCATAATAATAAGCTGGATGGTCTGGAATGATTGAGGTTTTTGTCTGCCATTTTGCTTTTATTTTCATTTCCCTCAGATTCGGCCCGTCCCGGTTCCTCTCCTCGTAGGGTCAGGCTTGCCACGCAGGGTGTCGGGACGAGGATGGTGGCGTCATCTTCCCCTGTCCAGTGAAAAATGGAAATGTGTGCTGCTGAGGCTTTCAATGAGCACCTCTCTTTGCCTAGCTCCTTCAGAGGAGATGATGAGTACTGACCTCTGATGGGCAGGCTTGATTGATTGCCCAAAAAGAAGAATTCCCACTAACTGATATTCATGGTCTCTGCTGGATCTACATTTATGGAATCCCCCTTGAGCAGGGATTTTTCTCTCTTTTCCCGAATATTTTCTTTTGATGAAGATGAGAGAAATGTGTGGAGTAATTTAGACAACTGTAATATTTTTGTGCAGATAGATGGAAATTTTTGTTGTAGAGTAGGCTTGAGTTGAGTGCTTTTCAGCTCTGTATGTATCAGCAGAAAGGGACAGATGGGTCTATTCCAATATTCTTTGGACTCTCTCTCTCACACCTTAGTATTGTTTAATTTCATGCGTGTTTTTCGACACCCAGAAATCCAATGAGATGAGTTATAACAAATAAGTTGGCTCACTAGTGGTAAAAAATTAGAGCCTGTCTGGACAGAAGTGAAAGCAGTGTCTCGGCAAAAAAACACAAAAAAAGGAAGTGAAATTAGAGGAGCTGCGGTGTGTGTTTTTTGCCCTCATTGGATATCATACCTGAGGTTCTTCTCATCCTTGCAGAATGAATTATCAAATTGGAATTGAATAGAAAATATTTTTTTAAAAAAGGGATTAAAAGTAATGGTTGAACTATATTTCTATTTTTAATAATAAATCCATGTATGTGATAATACAGTTTAATCTTTTTTCTTTTGAGAAATTTTCTTATCCTTCACCTCCCTTTCATTTCATTACCTTATCTTTATCGAGTTGTTTCCTCGCATAGGATTAGGGGGAAAAAAGAAGCATTTTAACTAATTGATCTGGGTAATTTTAATTTCTTTTTAAAAAATATATAAATATATAAAAGCCTAATTATGTCTCTCTCTTTAATAGGTAATTAGTCATAAAAGTAAGTAGGGGTAATGATGAGAAAGTTCAACAGTTAGTGGTTGGGTGAAAATGATGATCACAGGGGCCGATTTACTATGTCCAGTGGGAGACAGTTACCTGTCAATGGTGAATTATGCCTCTTAAGTGAAATCATGATTCCCCCCAAAAACAAGACAGACAAAGAGGAAAAAAAAAAGCACAAAAAAAAAAGGACTTCTCACCTACCTTCTCTTCTTTTTTTCCCACCCAAAAAAAAACAAAAGGGCAATTGCCATCACCTTTCTCATAATTTTTTTTCCAAAAAAACATATATGGAAAAACAAAGGAGAACCTTTGATTTAGGGATCAAAAGTGAAGATGACGTATGGGAGGGGAGTCGCATTCACGTCTCGTCGAAATTGAGATCAATCAAGCCCCCGCACACCCTTTTTCATAAGAAACGTCGACATGACAAGTTGACGGAAAGTTTCGGGTCTTGAATTTCTCCGGTTCTTCGGGGTCCAAGGAGACGAGTTCTTCATGCTGTGTCCATCTCATCATGAACGAATATTCATGTCTTGTTCGGTCGTACCAATAGGGTCAATTTTATCGATCGTAAGGTATTATTTATTATATCGGGCACGAGATTGGCTATCCAAGCAAGATTTGATCTTTTCCTGGCTTAGGAAGAACTAACAGATGCCATGGAAACGATGGAGACATGAAATTAAAATTATTTAAATCGATGTCGAAATTAAATCGGGATCGATCCAGACCCAAGCAAGCAAAATGGTCCAGCCCAGGTGATTCACTTCTTGATAGCCTGACTGGCCCATCAAGTGGAAATGGGAATGTAGAATTATCATTTTCTGTGCAAAGATTGCCACCGTGCCGTGCAATTATATGATAATATTTACGTGGTCACACCAGTAAATAAATTTTTATCTATTTAAATCTTAAAAGTAGATAAACTTCATTAATTATTCTTGTCTCGTAAAAACTGTCGCATAATAATGTTGTTATGCAGAACACTGGCCGTACAAAGTAATATTGTACGAGAAAAGAGAACAATCAGAATATCATGTCCTGATATCAATCGTGTCAACCAAATTGTCCAACCACTCTGAAAAGATTTTCTGGCCAAATCAAGCACCGATTCCATGTGGCACGTGTGGGCATGTTACTTTAACACTAGACTCAAGCACGAGTCCGCAAATGCTTCGGACCACCAAGACCCAGCTATCAAACATTACAACCCTTCTCCAGCTTAAGCACAGGAGGGTCGATCCGGAACTCAGAACATGTGCTGGATGTCTTTGCAAGTACCTGAATCCAAGACACATTCCAAAACCACAAAGACCGGTAGACTTTTTATGCGTGCTATTCAAAATTCAATAAGTCCAGGTTAATTTAAGTTCGAGCAGAATCGATAACTAATAGGAAAAAAGCTTTCATATTTGTGGGTATTATTTCTATTCGTTGTACTCAAATCTGACAGCTCAATACTTTTATCTTAACATTGTCTGATTTGCCAGTTAACAGGAATGCCGGTAAAGGCAAATGAGTTATTCATTTAACTGTAGCGCCATCTTCATGCAAGAACAGTGTGCTGTGCTGTGTTAGATTGAAGCCATGGATTGTTGGTCTCCCTGTGAATGACTCAAGCACATAACGTAACCGAGTGGTCATCGATCGGTTATCATATGTCCACATGTCTCAAGCGATATCCGAGCTTCGTCAGGGTCGACTACAAGGAGGGGCCGGATGACTCTTGGTACCAAAAGTTGTCCTTGCTTTTTGCCAAAGGGCATTTCCACCCACTTACCATAGGCATGAAGTACAGAGAGCACATAAAACAAGACAAACCCTTTGACTACTGTTATGGCAGAGTTAGGGGGAGGGGAGCTTACCACTTTTAAGGTAGTTCAGAGAAGGTGCTGTGTCCCTGCTTTGTTTTTCCTCCATCTATATTGACTTCCACCCCCACCCACACTACTCCGTTTCAAATTCCATATGTGCATATCCATATACAGATAGATAGAGCACTGTGCTGAGGTACACGGACGGGTCGGTTCTCGAGCTGTTAGGCCCGAGAAGCCAATCGCTTTGTCTCTGAGTGTTTAATATAGTTCGATATCTCTCTTATTTTTACCGAGTACAGGTCCTGTCAGTGAAGAAAATCTACGAATATAAGTAAGTTGACTCATTTTGAATTTGGATCAGTCGCAATCAGTAATGCTATACATGACGTAGCGATACATGGTCGAGGATCGGGATGGTTCATTGGGTGTGTGAGAGTGTTCATGATATGAGTGGATGGAAGGAAATAGCCCTCTCCACTTCGCAAAGTCATACCCATCTCATGGATACATTCGTATTAGTTGTTGCTGTAGCGATCACTACGCATTGCTGCTCACTGCAGTTCCCACCCACCGTCACCACCACCACCGCCACCACCAACGTATGCAAATTGACCCACATGATGGGATCGCACCTGTGGACGTGATAACTCGATCTTTGCTATAACGAATTACGCAAATTGATCATCCATAAGCTGCATTTTTTAGTCGAGATACAGGCCGGAGGAATAGGGCAGAAAGTTATCTTCCGGATCAGACTTAACGATGCGAAGATCTGATCTTGACGATATCGGACTGCACTGGAACTCAATGCACATGTACGAGGCGGAGAAACTTGGTTTTCTGTTAGTCGAATGGCAGTTAATTCCTAGATATGTTTTTGTATTATTATGAATTTCTCTGTCGGATTGTTGGAGAGGGAAGAGAGGGCAATTTTCTAATTTTATTGGTTTCACGATTACACGAGTGAAGAGCTAACTCGTTTCGTCTATTTCTCTACAACACGCACTCACCCACCAAGCCAATTCATCTCGGGTCTGAACTCTCAACTCTGGAGCACCAATGACGTGTGGATGAAACCGGAATTGCCGATGTGGAGGGTTTTGAGGAGATATATTATCAGTCGATTGGCAGCATTGTAAGTCAGCTCTCGACAACACCGTCGTTGTTCAATCGATCGAGTTTCTTGAAGGATTCATTAACATCGACGAGCCAGGTAACACTGTGTGCCAGTGAATTGAACCTGGCTAGCTAAGTGTACTGCTATTGCTATTCGTAAAAGGGAGACAGTCCAGTGTTTGATTTCTCGGTAGCTATCATGAGTGGAGTTGACATATGGTTGATTAATCCCAATCATAGTGTAGGTTGACGACACGTCTGTTATTATAATGCGATATTTGGTCAATCGCTAACTTTATTTTCTTTCTTTTTATAACCATTTTTTTCCTTCTTACATTTGCACAAGGACGGTTCCGGAAATTTTGATTGCATGAATGAACAATTTCGTAAAAAAGTAATATGATGAATTCAGATGGTAAAATAAAATAGTTCGATAATGACCCGAAAAATATAATATTCAATAAATTTGGAAAAGGAATTAAGAGAAATATACATAGTAACTCGTGGATTTTTTCGAAAATATAATATTCAATAAATTTAGAAAAAGAATTAAGAGAAATATACATAGTAACAACTCGTGGATTTTTTCGAGGCCTGCGGGTGGGTGCAATCGTCTTCATTCCCCTCAATGGCTAAATCCATCCATGTACGTGCGCAACTTGATTTCTAGAAACTGAATGGCTTCTGATTAATTTAAATTCAAGTTGAATCGACCAATTCATGATTAGAATTATCTCAATCATGAGCTCTATCATCCACGAATACTCGAACATAAAATAATGCTCATGAAACATGAAAAAGAGAATGTTGAACAATCTCAACTAACTAGTAAGCCAGTAAGTTTAACATTATCTAGACCACGATGGAAAGCGATCCATGCACGAAAACCTAGGGCGTTTGTGAAAAACGGGGTTCAAGCACACATGTTCATTGGTTAATGACTATCCTCATTAACAGTTAACACCATCATTAATTAAAACCCATTGACATTGCAATGTTGGCTGCTGGTATCGATGTCCCTTTTTTACTTTTAGTGCCCCCAGAATCGATAGCTTGCCAAGAATTCAACTCCTTCCACCACCTGCAAGTGGAGAAATTGGTGTATGCAATAGATATATATTATACATACATATATCAGTATTCATATAATATTATAACTAATAAAAATAAGTTATTTTTATTTTTAAAACTTTATAAAAAATATTAAAATAATCAAATTTAATTAATTAATTTATAATATTATATAATTATTGTCACTAGTATACTTATTATATACAAAAACTCTGACCAGCAAGCAAGTGATCTTATTCGATTTCATCTGCAGCCCACTTCCTTGTTTGTCTCCATTCATTAAAATAACTTAATGTGGTGAAAGCCGAAACCTAATCAGGGTCAGGTTCCTGAATATTAATTTTTTTTTTTATAAATAATAAAATAAGAAAATTTAACGTAGCATCGCTAGATTTTCGATATTGGCTTGTACGTATCCAACCCATCAGTACGCACGTCAAGAACTGTATTTAGAAGTGCCTGGGAATGATCTGTTGACATATTGTACCATGACATCATTCCCCAAATGTTCTTGACCTGGTTTAAATTTTTTAAGGACATGCAAGAACGGGACTCATGTGGCACGCTAACAGGGACGTCTGTCCTATCCGTTTCTAGTCACGTGTCTGAGCTACCAGCATGCAACATGCAAGTCCGGTCTACCACCCGCGATGTGGGATTTCAAGCTATGTCTTGGACCGGCCTTATCTGGATTCACAGGTTTAATGGTGGGAAAACAATCGTGTTAGTCATCGGGAAGCAGCCTCAAAAATGTTCATTTCCACAGGACTTGGTTTGATCAAAGCCGTGCAGAATTCGGGCCGCTTGGAGTGCTTCCACATGCATATATACAGCGAAACTCAAGCGCTCAGAGCCAGGGCAACTTAATTAATTAATTATCGATTTTATTGTTATAATTTTTTCCATTAAACTAATTATGATGCAAAAAAGGAAGTAGTTGACTTTCAGGACCACTTCTTTCAATATTACTAGAAACCGAATGGTGTAGCATCACGTCTCTCAATATTAAAAGATCATGAATTTACGAATGAGTGTTTGATGCAATTGGTATCATTCTTAACCTGAGATTAAGATATCCTAATTTTGATTTTCATTAGTGAAACCTCATACCATTTATTTCTCATTCTTTCTATCCTATTCTAGACTTACGCGTCTTCTTTGTATACTAAAAAAATCCTGAATTCGACTCACCGATAAGATTTCTCATGTTACCTTTATTTCCCTTTTACCCGTGTTATCTTTATCTCTTTCTTTTAAACTCAGGTGTCTCTTTTGTAATTGGGAAAAAAAAATTGTCATGTACTTTTCATTTCAACACATGCGATGATTTCAAATGGGTATTGGGTGGTGGACTGGCACCTCTGTGTGTAAGCTGCACTATTCAACATCTTTAAATATACACACAGTGATATTAATAAGTATATAAAATTGATTTATAGCAATTTGGAGCAAATAATTAGCACCCCTGCTTGGTGTATAAAAGCCGAGCCCTCCTCTCCATCTCCCTTCATTGCTCTGCATGCTGTAATCTCTAACACCAAAGCGAAGAGAGAGCTAGAGAGATTCATTCAGAGAGGGAATCAATCAATTTGGTGTAAGCTATGGAAATTAGGGCATTCAGGCTCTGCAGCTTTCTTGCAATTTCCCTTTTGTTGATCACCACCACCTTCTCCTCAGGTGGCCATTTCCCTAATCACACGCCAACACATACATACATACATACATATATATATGCATGTATAGATGGATATACATACTTTATCATGTGTTGCTCTAAGGTATATGTGCTTGGTTTTCAGGCTTGTCGGAGGAAGGGCTGGAAGTTGTCAGCAGAAACCCTAGCAGTTCTCTTCCATATAAGGTATAATACATTCATATACATATGTCTACACCTGCAACTGAACTTTTCCCCCCCTTTTTTTGTCTTTTGCAAAATATATAGATTATACAGACAGATATGGTTAGATCCTGTAGAAATTTAGGTCGAGCGATAATGTGTGGTTTGTGTCTAAACATGTCGGACCATTCAGATATGATAAAAGATGGAAGTATTTACCAACGAAGGTTGGTTCAAGTGGAAGGGGCTTGTGCCGCTTAAGTAATGGTGTCGGATTTGAACCTCTGTGAACGCAACAGACCTTCTTGGGAGGGGTATCCGGGAAACCGCTCGATGGTTCCCCAAATCCAGATTAGTTGGTCAGCTTGCGGTACCAAACACCGGGTTCGAAACTTAAAAAAAAAGAAAAAAAGATGGAAGTATTCCATGGAAAAAGGCGCAGCTTTTTAAAAAGTTCTTCGATGTTTCCCAGCATTGTAGTGCATGCATGATCTCTTACATTTTCTAATTTTTTTGGTTGTTATCTCATGCAGATATGTATTTTCACAAGTCGTTGTTCTAGTTCTTGTTTTTTTTAAAATATCACTATCCTATTGAAAACAGTACATGCATGCATGCAAATTTATTCAGGATCATGGAGTCCCTGCTGCAGCAATGAGGACGAGGAAGCTTTTGGTTATGGAGAGCCTGCATGATTACGACGATGCCTGTGCTAATACTAAGCACAATCCCAGAAAAACTCCTGGCTGCAAGAATTAAATTAATTAATACTTACCAACTAATTCCATATATATACACATATACACCGTTCCTCATTACACTTATCATCATACCCTTGATTATCTATAAAGCCTTTCAGTTTCGATATCCAGCATTATATATATGTACGGGAGGTGACATGCACCTTTGCATGCATACATACATATATATATATATAGAGAGAGAGCAATGAATTGAAAAAATGTCTGTATTCTCTACGAATGTATGAATATGAAAGTCCAATGTGTTGACTCTAACTTTGTGGGCCTATGCTGTATGTTTTGTGTATCATGGACTTCCTTCTACAAAAAGTGTATTGTGAACTGCTACATAACCACCTATGGAGGTCGCTTAACAATTGAGAACCCATTCCCATGCAATTTGGTGAGGTTAATAACTATACTAAATATTGATAATACTACATTAACAGGGCTAGTATAAGTACTAGTTGTACGGTTCATCTGATATATTCGCGATGAAAGATCAACGTATGATCCATATCTATTTAATATATACACATATGTAAGTGTATGGCTCAGTACTTCCTCTTCTAGTTCGAATAAGGGTCGATCTCATATCGTACTCTTATCTCGAATGATCGATTGATTGTCCATATGGGCGATGCTGGCATTGATTTTTCTCATACCACAAGTTCTTACCCTCAGAAATTGAATTGAGGCTTCAGCTCGGAATTAAACGGTGCAGGATATAAATATATACTAAATAACAATCCGCACGTACCCCGCACGGTCAGTTCACCGACATAATATTTCTTTTTAACTTCCATCATTTGCAGCTCAATCTTTCAGTTTATGGTCAATCTGAGTAGCACTAACGAAGGAGCATTAGTTGAGGCATTTACAATCATACAAGAGTGAAACAAACAGAGAGCATGCGATCAACACGATGTGTTGGGGTTTCTTTTATGTACACGTTTTCAAAAGGAGCAACTTCTATCATGGAGCAAGTACAGAACTCATCCAAACGCCCGCCGATACGATGCCAATGGTTGCCAGCGCCTGGACCATTTCCAAGAGAAGATTTTGTTTCCGCTGAGGCAAACTCTGCCAATCCGACCTTCTGCACAGCAGACATGAATAGCAGTCAGGAAAGGGAGAAACTAATGCTATCCATGGCTCTGGCTTGTTCTTCGATTTCTCCAAAATTCAGAAACCATTTTCACACGTGAAATGAAAGCTCGATAACTTGATTGCTCCGTATGATCCAGCAAAGAAAGAATATGCTCATACCCCAAGTCGGCGATAACAATGCTAACATTGTCTTGAGAGCGTCAATCCTACAAATATGCTTTGAGTCAATCAATATTACCTCCATAGAGTACAACATTCGAAGAAACTTGATCAGCAGATCAGCCATTACCAGGGCAGCTTGAGCGAGGGCTTCAGTAGCCAACTGAGAGAAGAAAAGAGCGAAATGAAGTTTGTTAGCATTCATTTACCACAAATAAGTAGGTTCTAAAATGAAAAAAGGAATGACAACGAAAAGGATCTTTGCATGTTGCACCTGAACATCTCCATGTTGATGAAGTTGATTCCTGACTAAATCGATGGCCTCTGTGCTGTTGAAACAAGAAGATGAAAACTTCCTATTTGAGAGAGAAAGAGAGACAAAGGTAAAACCTCAGAAAATCGTGAATTCTAGGTGCAGGCCACCTGTTCATGTAGTCCCATAAGCCATCGGATGCCAACACTATGAACTCTGCATCTGAACTGAGAGTTACATTGTACACCTCAGGGGATGCAATGATCAAGTCCTCATTGAATCGGACACTGAGAGATACCAAAGAAGGAATTTGCAGTCAGTGGCGGTGAATTTAAAAAGGACATTTTGGTAACAATAACCTTAAAACCTGATACCGTGCTGCAATAAGATAAATCAATAGCGGTATCCTGTACTATAGTCTGATGCAAGAAGACATTAATCACAATCAAGTGAATGATCACCTTTTGGACTATTTTATAGGATGTCTCCAAAGAGACCACGTTTCAACAATTGGCGAAGGCACCTAATAACAATTTAAAGTAGCAAATTGTGAAGAGATATTTCACCGATTTAAGGAACATAAACTATTATTGCCAAAGAAACTGCAAGCCAGCCTAGGAGGAAGAACAATGCAATATCCTACCGGGAAACAAACTTTTCAGACCATCTCCCTTCCTCAACTCCCTTCTTCAGCATCCTTCTCAAAGCATAAAAACACAAAGAAACATCAGAATCAATGATAAGAGATCAAGGTTCTGAAACTAATTAAAAAAAAAAAAGAGGGTCCAGAACCAACTCATTCTTCTTTGTCTTGTATCGTATGTCGCCAAAAGCACGAGAAACAGAGATATCACCACAGATCCTTCCATTAACAACCTACAGAAGCATGTGAAAGAGGGTAAAAAAAAGCATAATTATCTTCATAGAAGATATGCAGCTTATGCTGAGAGAAAAGACATCATCCGCATTGCATAGTCAATTCATATCTGCAGGTCACCTTCCTTCCAAGATAAATGTCCAAAGCAATGTAGTGATGAGAAAATATCCATGTTAAATAAATGATGGCACCTTGACTCAATGATAGTACTAGAGGTGGATCCAGTAGACAATATTGATTTGTCTTACAAGAAAAAATTTTCTCAAGCATAAAAGCAGGCTGTAACAGTTAGAAGTGAAGTGCCATCAAATGGGTGACACAGTCAGAACAAGTCATCTAAGACTCAGGGACAGATCCTGGGAGTAGGAGGGGAAGTGGGGATGCACTACCTCCCTTGGACTTGGAAGAAACTGGAAAATTTTACTTATTTCATCCATTTTTTATTCAATTATCTTATGTCGCCCCCTTGACCCCATCCTACTGCACTTCCTTTGACTTTCCTTGAGTTTCACTCCCCTTGTACAAAATTCCTAGTGCTATCCCCGCTTAGACTTCTAAATCTACCAGCTTTCAAATGAGAAGTTGAAACATCAATCATTTACCACCAAATGTCAGACAAGATAGGAAACTGACTATCATCAAAACAGACAAGAACAGAGAAACACACCCATCCACCTGCTTCTCTGATTCTTCTGATTTCATTGAGAGAGATTTTACTCCTTCCATAAGGCCGATGAGGATCTGTTAAGACTTCTGCTTTTCCAGATCGAGAGAGAACCTGTG
Source organism: Lagerstroemia speciosa (assembly GCA_037672795.1). Taxonomy (NCBI): domain Eukaryota; kingdom Viridiplantae; phylum Streptophyta; class Magnoliopsida; order Myrtales; family Lythraceae; genus Lagerstroemia; species Lagerstroemia speciosa. The sequence goes on along the minus strand of CM075294.1, from coordinate 7,022,818 downwards.
TATTACCAATTTGGAGAATGAAGAAGCATCTTTAGAGTAACATGATCAAGAAAGTGGAAGGATCTTTTTTTTTTTCTAAATACTTAGAACATATCATACTTTTGGGATACTCTCTCTCCACATCAGTTTAATGTCTTATCGAGTACTGTAAGGCTTTCAGTTAACGTGATCAAACACATACCACAGACGAGTCACCAACATGTGAAATGAACAATGAATCATTCCGTAAGAACATGACAGTGACTGTCGAACCCGATTCATCTTCCTCTGGCATGCTCTCAAGCCTTCACAAAATAAAACACCATCAAAACCAACAACAATATGGACTGGAATAGAAAATCGTGTGGGGGACTAAGCACAAAATTCAGCTAACAATTGAAAGTATTTCCCAGGAACACTAATCAGCTTACCAAGTCAATAACTCTGCATCAGCATTAACAAAAGCCTCCTGCAGTGCCTCTCTAACGGTTCTGATTTCATTTTTGCTCAGCAGCAAACCTCCCTGCAAGGACTTGACGCATTCTTTGAACAGTTCATCCCTGCAAAAAGAGCATCGAGTCTCAAAGAAGTAATTGAAACTTTAACCAAATTTATGCTAGCATCGAACAATCATAATTTCCACCAAATAATGTGAAGAATTCAAAGAAATTCACTCATAAGCGAAACAAAGGCCTTTACTTTCAGTTCCTAGAACAACCGAACATTGATATGACTACTTTTATACTACGAGCAGAGCACAAGTAGCAGTTCTAATGCGGAATGATAAAATCAATGAAGAAAGGCAGAAAATTTTACGCAACCAGACCTCAGAAAACCGACGGAAGAGAAGCCTCCATGGCCGTCAAAGACGGCAGCGAACGAGAATCCGTCAAGTCCGTCAGACCGTATAACGACGTCGTCCTCCCTCTCCTCGCGCAGACCTTGGAGGCTCGTGCATCCCCACCGGATCCCCGAAACGCCGGTCAGAGAAGACGGAGCGTCGATGGCAATAGCGGAGCAGCAGCGGCTCCTCAATTTATTATTGATTGCTGTGCTCATTCTGCCGCCCGATTTGAAACTCGAGTCCTGGATCAGTCCGGTCAGGAGGAACCGCTGCAGCTGTTGGCTCAGCAGCGCCATCAGACTGAGCTCCGGCGCTGAGTCGGCACCTGGCAGAGAGAGAGCTGAGAGCCACTAACCGAATTTCCAGTTGATCGGATTGTAATGGCGGGAGAGGCGGTCCGGGAATTTGCTTTCTGACGCGTGGATGGGTGGAGAGAGAGTCTTATTTGATTGATCCAGGATACCGTATTAGCACTAACATATTATACACTCGTTTTATTTGAGGCTTTCTTCGGATTGGTGAATTCGGACCGACTTGTCTAGCTCGGTTTGCCGTCGGGGAGATGTCTATCATTGTGCTACAGCACGGGAGGTGTCGTTAGCCAAGTTTGGACTACTTGTCTAGGAGGATTGAGGCCCAACCATCAAGATTAACCGAATTGGGCTCGCTTCACACGGCCCGGCTGGATAAGATCAGGTTATGGGCCTAGCAGAGACCATCGGCCTCACTTCGGGCCCATGGTTCCGAGCTTCGCTTAGAGCACATTTACTGGGCTTTGGCCCAATAACGGCCCATATGAAACCTTATGGGCCTAGTGGCCATGTCATTGGCCTCGTTTGTCCGGCAGCATGTCTTCAGTTGGGCCCAGAGCTTGGGCCCACTGCTGGGCCTACGATCCGATCACATGCCGCACCCGTCATGGTTAAATGTCTTAGTAGAAAAATTGATTGTTTCTCAAATAAATTTTGAAAATAAAGGTAATTGAAAGCTCATTTATCTAAATCTGGTGAAATCAACCTATTAAAAGATAATAGTATTATGGATATATATATACATATATATTGATATCGATAGTGTCTGACGTCGTAACAGTTGATTAATCCACCAAATGGTGTATTATATAACCCGGGATGTACCAATAATTCCCAAATATCGCCCCGGAAAGTATTATGGTTATATTATGAGACAAGCTCTTTGTCTTATCTTTTTTTAATTCATAAAGGTTGATCAAGACAGATTTGCAAACTTGGGGGGGTAAAATTCAACAATATAAAATAAATTGGTAACTTTGTACAGTGAGAAAGATACAGGGGCCAAAACGTAACTATTGCATGGAGGTTAGAGGTGATTGGTTACAAATTCTGGAGGTTTCTCTGGCAGTGGAAGAAAGAGGAAGGCCGTCTTCTTCATCCCGGAGTCCGAATTCTCTCTCAGTTGTTGGATCTTTCTCTCTTTACTTAGGGTTTCTGCTTCTTGAGCATAACCGTGGGTGACTGGAAGATGGAGGACATGCCACTGCCCGCTCTCTTTGAGCAAGCTCGCAAGATACATACGTCCGCCTTGGAGTCGGGTGTCGACCAGGTGAGCTCATGCCGCGAGATCGAGTTTCATGGTTCCTCTTCTTTTACCGTGTTTTCCGTATTGATTTTGTATTACTTTCCTGGGGGGCGAAGGATACTGTGAGGAAGGGGATTCAGGTTTTGCAGAAATGCGAGGACATGATCGGGAAGCTCGGTTTGTTCTCCGCTAATGAGACGAAGGATGATATCAGCACCACCAATCTCAAGTATATCCTGGTGAGTCGCGGTTCGCAATTGCTGTCGCTAGTTGTACGGGAATTCCGATTTTAGGGTTATGCCTCTGGTGTTGAATGGTGTAGATTGCCATTTTCAGATGACGTCGTTGATATTCTCTTTTAGGTGCCATTTTATCCTGTCGAGTTGATGGAGAAGCTTACAGATCGTGATAGAATACAGATAGTAGACGCTAATCAAGCAAAATTAAAGGTTTGTGTCGTGATGGAATTTCTCACATCTTAGCTCTGAGTGTTCTTCGAGGGCTGGTGGATTAAATTAATGTCAATGATCTGCAGGAATTTATATCATTTTGCGAGGCAATGGAACTTCTACCTGAAGAGGAGCTACAGACCTCGACACGGGGAGGTTCAAATCAGTTAGCAGATCGAAGAGCTATAAAGGTATGCCTCAACATCACTCCCTGAAACTGAAAAAGAGAGGTGGAGGGTACAGATTTTAAAGAAACATTGGCCTGTAATTGGCTAGTAATCGCTGATATATTGCACGCCTGTGATCTAAATATTTTCTAATCATTGCTTTATTTCTTCTAGATTGCTCGTTTTAAACGTCAAAGAGCTTTGGAATCTAAACTTCTCGAGATCAAGGAGAGAAAAGAGAGGCGTGGGAGATCTACCAAAGCAGCTGCTTTATCTACTCCTGTGGAGGCAGGAGAGGAAGAAGATCTGGATGATGATGGTGAGGAGGAGCGTGAGGTCAGTTTTTGAAACAGATTTCTCTCTTAAATTCTTACAATTTGTACTTGTTTCCATGAAGATGTGCATGTTCTATAAGTTGGGAACTGGGTGTGCAAGTTGCTAAAGTAAGATAATCTTGTTTATTTGCATTAGTTGATGTACATGTTGCTTTTAGGTTTTTTAGAATTCCAAGTATAAGATTTTGCCCCCTTTTCATGGGACTATAATTATTTGCTGGGACGATTTTCACTTCTGCTTAGATGATGGTCATACACTATTAATTGGAAGATGCGTTAATTTACACGTGTACTTGTAATGCTATGCCAAAAGGTGTTGATTATTTGCTCTAATGAGTCAACTGTATAACATTCATCTTAAGTGGAATGTCTTCTTACGCAGGCTTGGCTTACTGCAATATCGTTAGCAATCTGCAAGGTTTGTCTCGTGTTATTTGCTAGCATTACATTGCACATGTTTGGATAGTATAACATGCTGGATTCCCTGAATTTGCAGGCTCTTGATTTGCTGGAGATGTTAAAGAAAGAGGAGGAAATTCTTTCAGCTGTGAAGGAAATGCAATTGAAGGTACTTTGCACTCCAATAGATTGAATTAGGCTCCTTGACTTTTTTCTTGCTCAGTTTTGGGATCAAACTGATATGATGTGTTGTACAATGATACACGTCACATTAAGTTCTGCTAATGATGGAGAACTAAGGAACACATCTCTTTTTAATTTATATCAATTTTCTGAAATACTATTTGCTGCACAATCTATTATTTGTTATTGTGAATCATATACCTTTTCTAAAAGTGTGTCCCAAAGAGAAGGAAAATGGTTGGCTGCAACTAGAAATTTATGGCTGGAAATTTATTATTAATGTTCGAGCTGATTCTAGCTGTCAGCAATTCTCTGACTTTCTGCAGTCTCTAGTTGGTCATTGTATAACATTGCTCATGGTTGAAGGGTTGTGATTTATGAAAGGATTGTGATAAGTGGTGGTTCCAGTTTCTGTTAATGTTAAAGGAAGATCTTATAGCAATTGTGATGTTCTAGGAAGGGGAAAAGGAATTCTCTCGTGATGTTCTTGATGAGCGAACCAAGACAGCAGAGGATTGGCATCGTAATGCTGCAGCTCGTGCTCAGTACACAAAGCCAGCTCCACCAATTACATGTGCAACTTTTGCTCAAGATGTTTTAGAAGGCAGAGCAAGTGTCTCTCAGGCGCATGAGCACAAACATCAACCCCTCATATTTGGACCTGCAAGCCTCATTAATGGGAGCCTAACGAGTGAGAGGGATAGGATGGCAGCACAGGTTTTCCAACCCGGTTATAGGTATGCATAATTCTGAAACCCGAAATCAAAGATAAGTATCTGGCAGTGCTGAGACCATGTTTGGTTGCAAGGTATCAAATGACAAATGCCGCCACCTTATGATGGATTGAATTTCTTTTGGTGATTTTATTCCAAAGTTTTTCCAGTCTTTCATATCAGTCGTGACATGAGTTTTATCAAAATTCTCTAGGTTGAGAGTCTAGAAATTACGATGTAAAGTAAAATTCTTAGCGATGATAGTTACCATGTCTTTTGAGCCAACATCTTCAATAGTTTTACCTGTTCATCAGTCATTTCAATTTTTTTATGCCGAACAATTGTAACAGATGAACAGTTCCCTAGAAAAGTTTGTGTTGTGCTTATGCAAAACTTTTCAGCGTTTTGTTTTCCTTGAAAGATGCCAAAATAATGATGTGGTAATGAATGCAGATAGTAGCTCAGAACATGTCATCTATCAGACCATGAAACCTGTCTCGTCTCTTGACTTAAAAGGAACTGAACTGTTCTTGGAAAGGAAGGGAAGGGTTCTAATTCTCTCCCTCTCTCTGTGTGTCAGGTTGCCCACCATGAGTATAGAAGAAGCAGGGTTGAAGGAGATGGAGATGATGAACAAGTTCCAGGAGAGGAATGCCAAAATCATGGAAGAAGCCAATTATGCTTGGTACAAGGACAACACCAAGAAGCCAGGCCCAGCCAATGGTGAGGATGAAGATGAGGATGATGACGCCGCGGTAGAGAGAGCAAGGGCTTGGGATGATTGGAAAGATGATAATCCTCGTGGTGCAGGCAATAAGAAGCTGACACCATGCGGGTGAATCAGGTCCATCTATCCGCTACAACTCCTGTTTGAAGAGTTCTTTGGATATTTAATTTACTGATCTTTGATGGATACTGCCCCATAGGCTAGTAGTAACAATAAAAGTTTCTTCGAGTCAGTGATCTTAGAAAGATGGTGGGGATGTCTCTTAGATGATGTGTATAGAACGAGCCGTCCGATGTATTGTGTGGTGTTTTTTGTCGTGCGAGTGGTTTAGTTCACAGGTGACATGAACCCCCGTAGTACTTGTTGGTTTTTCACTGCTTTTGTTCGAGACAGGTGTATGAGAGAGTGTAACCAATATGAAGGTCTTCATTTGAACTAAAGTTTTGGTTTTCGGACAAAGCAATCATAAATACGCTTTTACATATGATCTAACGGCAGCAAACGCAGCCATGGCCGTCGTTCAACGTGGAAAAACAGTGGTGCTTATTCAATCAATTCTTGGAAAGGCAAAAGATATTGTAATCAGGCAAAATCATCCCGCCTAGTGAGCCCATGCCCAACGATGGGCACTGCCCATTCATCCATATAAATGGTCTCTGAACCAGGGCTGACTGCGGCCCGGCTGCGCGGCCCGTTTGTCTTTGGGTTTTTGGGTGTCTGATTAGTAGCGCTGCTTATCGTCCCGGAGCTAGACGAGTCATAGCCCGGCCCACTGAAGCTCGATCCCCTCTTGGTGGACGAATTCCACTGCGGCCCAGAAGGGCTACGCTGCTGCTTCGGGGTGGTCGCTCCCTGGCTCCGCACCTTGGCCTTTGCCGACTGAGTGGGGGTCATGTAACTCGGCACAGCGCCGCTGTTCAAGCTGGACTTCTGCCTCTGGTGACGGCCCGGAGCGTAGGTACTGGTGTTTTCAGGCGTGGCATTGTCCATCTCCACTGTTTTCTCTGAGACAGTATCGGTGGTTATGGTGGGGATGGCCACTCGGGAGGCTGATGATTGGTGCACGTGATGGGGCTGTGAGGCCATCCACCGCTCCAGCCAATCCCATCCCCATTGCGCCTTCTCCCGGTTGTCACCATAAAGCCAACCTTCCACTTCGGCCGGGTCAGGCTGGCCCAGCTGCTGCTGCTGCTGCTGCTGCTGCTGCTGAGTTGGTAACAGAGATTAAACCAAGAAAGAAATTAAGATCAGTTCATACAAGCTCCAAAGAAAAAAGTTATGGATACTTGATTGTACACTATACAAAACTCCCCTAATAATTATAAACTTTTACGTGCACGTTCAAATCTAGACCAAAAGAAGCTAAATAATAGCAAATCGATCATCTAATTGCATTTGACTCCACCTGTCTGCAATGCCATATTATGAATCATGCCGGAAGTAGATCAAGTCGATGTAATTGGACGAAGACTAACCTGATAGGGATAAGCATAAGCAAGAGCCCGCTCCCGCTTCACCACAGCATCATGCTGCCTAGTATTATTCTCTTTCACCCTCTCCCCGGCAGACCTCCGATAATGGCTGCTCCCACGGTGATGATCCCAGCTCTTCCTCACCTCATGCTTGCTCGTCACTTGTGGGCTCTGCTGCTGCTGCCTTCCTCTCCCTGCAACTTCGTCTTCCTCTTCCGCTTCCTCATATCCTCGATCATCCATATCAGCGTGATCCTGCAGCTTCTCATGGGTGAGCTCAAGCCTGCGGGCCCTCACCCGGGCCTGGACCCGCACGAGAGCCTGCATGCACCGCATCGTCATCTGCGCTTGCTTCCGCACATTGTGGCCCCTCACCAGCGCCTGCAACCTTACCAGCCCTTTCAATGCTCTCAATGCCCTTCTAGCCTAAACCCGAAAAGTATGTAAACAGAATTCATGTCATAATTCCATATTCAGCAGCCAGTATGTTCTTGGCCAAACGACGTCTTTGTTACTTACCAGGTAGCCTCTGTAGTGAGATTGGATGAGGGTGGCAGCCCTTTCTTCCCGAGAGTGGTGCCCGTATCCAGCCAAGCGGACAACCTTGGCAGCTGCTTGGGCTGCCGCCACTGCGGCTTCTGCGGCAGCTGCAGTTGCCAGTGCCACAGCGATCGCGTGGTTCTTGTCTTCAGTAACTGGCGATGATGCCACGCTCTCCCTATCATTCGTGACGTCAGGGGAGCTCTCCACTGCTGGGAAATGCTCCAGAGACACGACCTCAGGGGCCTCAAGCTGCCATTTCTCCCCAGCTTCCCTCTGCTCAGCATTATCAGACAAAAATAAGGGAATTACTAAGTCTAATCTATCTACTTAATCGAAGTTAAAGCACCTCACCTTGAATCATAGATTATTGCTCAAACAAAAAATCTTATTGAAGCAAAAGATATCATGTGAACCAACCCCATTTAATTCAAAATACTTAGTTAAGTCCACTGTAAAAGCACTGTGAGAGTTAATGATTTAGTGAGGGTTGAAAAAGAGATGTCAAAAAAAAGCAGATGAGAGGTGAATCCCAATGAGAGGTTTGCTCTGGTGGGTGAAAAGAACCTGTCACTAAAGGTATCGCAGCTATTTGTTGTTTTTTGTTCTTTTTTTTTTTTTTTTGTTGTTGTTGAGGGGCATCAAAAGAGCTAGGTGCATGGACTTTGATATGATCAAATTTTCTATTGAGACCTCCGGCTACACGATTGGGATGCCGATCTATATGTACAGGGCAGTCGAGGTTGAATAATCACATATTATACATTACTCGCGTGACAAAAATGTTGGATCTAAACCGTAAAAAGATTTCTCTACTCATATGATCGTATCATTGAAGTTTGATATTAATAGGATCTTGCTGTACACGGATAAAATAGGTATGTCCGACATCCTTTTTATAGATAAGAGCTGTTAATGATTGCATGCGTTGATTACTACGAATAACATATGGACTCACTACAATAAATTCTCCTCGTTCACCGGATTCAAATAAAATTTTATTTAAGTGAAAGAGATAATTCATTATTTTAACTAATCTACTTTGACGTTTTCTCTTTTTTAATTTCCATGTTCATGTACTCTAAAGATATATTTTTTTCTCCCAATTTTAAAGTTTTTTTTTACGGCACATTTATTTTTTGACCTAGTTACAGTTAATCTGCGTTACGTGTCACCATCTGACATGACTCTCCCCAACTGGGTCGTCGTTGAACAATGAATAGGATGTTCATTAGCTCAACAATAAGCTTTTCCAGCAAAAGATATCGTGCAATTGCGTGACTTAGACTGGAAGGATAATAACAATGTCAGTTGGGCGCTTAAGGTTGGTTGGTTGAGGAGGAAATGAGACGATCGTACCTATTAAGTAATTATGATTTCATTGAAGGAAATGTGAATTAGATGGTACCTTTTTGTCAGGCAATTCCTTTGGAGAAGATCTGAACACCTTCTTGACAGAGGAGAACCAGCTGCTCCCTTTCTTCCCCATCGCCTCCGGAGCGGTTAACGTCGCACGTGAACTCTGTGGTTCAGAGTGAACATTTGTCATGTAGTTAATATGTGAAACTTTAAATTATGAGGAAAAAACTAGGAACTGATGATTAAGAAAGAAGACGATGAGTAAGGAAGGGGCGAATGTAGCTTCGCACGAATAGCACTGACTCTCCGGTCTCCGCTGTTGGATGATTTGGATCACTCGGTCGAGAGGAGTGTTTGAATTATCGCGCTCGAATGAGAGTGAAAATGCTGATTAAACGGAAATTCTGTGCTGAAACTGTCAGAAAGGAATTCGATTAGATAAGACAGAGACACATTCAGCATTGGAGGACCACCGAAGAATCGAGGAAGAAGAAGAAGAAGAATGCAGCCTAGTTGATCATCATTTCGACAGTGAAAAACATGAAAGCAGACAATGCTGTCAAAATAAGGAGGAGGAGGTGAACCAGATGGAAACAGAGAATGCGGTTGAAAGACGAGCAGAAGATGAAGATGAGGTGAAGGTGAAGAAGAGAAGATGAAGAGGAGAACCTGAGGCTGGCAGAGACGCAGCTCGAAGTTCGGCCGCCGATCGGACTGGAGATGTCACCGATCCGATTCCGACCATGTCACGCGCACATCGTCGATCGGCATCTTAAGGACTGGAGAGTCATGTCATGCGAGTGGTGAGCCAACTGAAGAAAGAATCACAGAAGAGTCAGAAGGGAAGAGAGAGAGAGAGAGGAAAGAGTAACGGACCCGCGGATTCGCCGTCGGCATTTAACGGAGTCACGGGAGGCTTCATCCACGGAGCGAATGCGGTCGATGCCACGACCAATAGCTAATTGACACGTCACGGATGTCGCCTCTCGTACCGTGGTCGTGGAAGTTGGGGAAGTGTTTAGTCGGGGGATCAATTAATTCACGGCCGTTACGGAACACTTGCCCCCCGGTATTTCGCTTTCCAAAGATCTGGAGGGTGAAACTGAGACCACGAGAAAACTTCGAGGTCAGATTTGAATTGATCCAAAGCTGCAGTCCCGTATTTTGAAAGAAAGTCATATGTGTCAGGACCACAGCACTATGTCGTGCATGTCTTCTAGCATATTCAATTTCGGACCGTGCAAGGTTCCATGACACACACGCATTGGCATATGTATTAGAATTGTTTTCGGCCCTTTCGAAGGGCGAGAACTTCGATCCGACAAAAATTGGATAACGATAGTAGGTACTTCTTGGTACCGTCTTAAGGCCAGATCGAGTCGGGATGTGTCACCGTGCAATTATTCTTCTTAGTAGCAACAGATTCACTTCACTTTCAATTTGTAATTTATCTCCTTATGGATGTTTAAGGTCCTTTTTTATAATAATTTTGTGCGGTAGCTGAGAAAGAGCGGGTGGAATTTACAGTGAACTAAAGAATTTGCTAATATCATTGATATGTATAGGTTGAGATTGTACAATATCTCTTTTTTTTAAAAAAAAAAGATTTAAAATAAAAATAACTAAAAAAAGAAAAAAAAAGTTGAGGATTAGAAGTGTATTTTTTTCCTAAATGTCTTATGGTCTCTTTGTTTGGAAAAATCTTAGATGGTTCTACTTTTACAATAACATGGTGAGAAAAAGATAACTAGATTGCTCTCATTAGTAATAATTAAGATAACTGCTAGGATAATTAGTACTAATTTACTCATCTATCACATTCTGATTGATATTTTTTCACGTCACATGATAAGATAGAATTGTCTAAGAATTTCTCCTTTGCTTGCATATGAAGGGGAATCGAGGCAGCGCACGCACTAAAGAGGGTTTCATTGAGGAGCGGGAGGAGCCTTTAGCTGGGGAAATCTCACCTTTTTCTGGGTGGGTTTGATTAGGTTTGGTGCCACCCACCTTTCATTCATCATTAAATTGACAGAAGTTAAGTCTGTACAAAGTAAAATTACCCTAAATAACTTACCCAACTTAATCACTCCTCAATCCTTGACCTTCCCCTTAAATAGGAAGCTTATGCATCATATCAACCACCGCACTGATCCCACACGGTATAGTAACAACTCATGTCACAGCGCACGCACACGACATAGCAATGTCACGGGCCCTTGTGCCCGGGAAAATATTTGTCGTCTTTCGTGACATGATACTGTGCAGTTCTAACCGGGATCACGACTCCTGATTTATCTCAAGCATTGTGTCAAGTACACAGGGAAAGTTCAAGGTTTTCCCCCCCGAACAACCGGGACGTGAGATCTCGAACAGTTAGATGATCAAATTATTATCGTAATTATTGGGAACTGGATGCAGACTCTAGCAGTTTGGTCGAAGAAATGAAACAGCGAACAGAATGATCCTAAACTGACCATAAACAATGCACAGCTCTTCTCATTGAGTTGAAGTGAACTAATTAACATGCTTGTCAAATTCAGTAACATTTAGGAAAGCCCACAATCAGCTTCTCAGCTCACACTAGTTATCACCTTCATGCGTGAGATTTTAACCATTTGAAAAATGAGGGAGACTGGTGAGAGGGAGAAAATTTTGAATGGTTTTATCTTGTAATTACACGGCGAGAAAGAATCGATAAATTCACTGTGACAGTAAAAATCCTGATAATTACTCGAATAATTAGTGTTTATATATTCATCTGTTATAATTTAACCATGGGATTAATTAATAATTTTCTTGTGAATCAAGTTATGCAGTCGACAGCCCAAAAACAAGCAATCCCAACTGTTAGTAGTGGCAAGTAATGATGACATAATGAAAGTTTCCTTCACATACACCTTGTTAAGGTTTGGTGCAGCTTTTGTTTGATTTAATATTCGGCATGTTTCTGCACATAGAATTGATTAAAAAAAGAAAGATAAGAATAAAGGGATGTAAGAGATTTCATCAGTAAAAATCCAATTCACGGTTTTTAAGCTCGGATCGTAAATAACACCAATGCACCGACATCACTCTCTCCTCCTTTGGCAAATTTTACCTGAAAGAAAACGGTTTGTTGCTTACGTTTCCATTTTGGCCAAGATTTTGCGGTTAATCAATCAAAACAAATAAGTTTTGGAATTGAACTGGAGAGTTCACTTTGGGAGATGGATAGGTACAACTCGAATTAAAAGAGTTGAGACCCGTTAAACTTCTGGGTATCAATGTTATGAACCGGAAAATAAAAAAGGTTATGGAATTATTTGGTCGTATTCTTAAATTTAGGGAGAACTGCTGAGGTTGTCTGTGAAAATGGCATACCTTATAATTTTATCCGTACACGTGTCCTTGAACTCTTACATGTTACATGCTAGACATGTCAATGACTATGTCCGAGTAAATTTGAATCTTCCTCCTTCTCCTCAGTCTAATGCGAGGTTCCGATTTTGAATTTGTCAATGGTAAAAATATATAATTACGAGAATTTTATCCTTAAATTATTGTCCCAACTCAAATATGAATATATAAGGGTGAATTTTTTAAAAAATAAATTCATGTACTGGATGGGAAAAAAAAAAATCCTTCCTGATGCAAAACATATTATTACATCACATTATTATATCCGCACAAAAATGATATATCGTCCCACTTTATGGTCTGTACCCCCCTCTAATTCCGACCAAACCAGATGCCAAAGATGAAAAGAGCAACAGATGGAAATTCCTGGGCCGTCTGATCCCAATCCAACCACGCGCATCGACGGCCATCTCTGTCTCTCTCTCTCTCTTTACCAGGGAGAGGGCAAGAGGGCGCTCTTGCCCCTCGCTGTTGAAGCGCCGAGAGATCAAAAGGATCCAACGAAGAAAGGAACCTCCTTTAGCCACAAAACCATTAGAGAGAGAAGAGTCCGTTTGATGCCCTCCGAAGCCATCCGCTCATTCTTCTCCTTCATTGCCTTCGCCCCTCACCCCAACAAGGATTTCCCCTGGAAGGAGAGTCGGAAGCGGCCGAGGACGCTGAGGAATTTCTGCCTTCTGTGGTGAGATTTGGAGACCCTTCGAGGAGATCCCTCGTGGGCATTTATCAAAATCTTCTTTTTTTCCCCCTACTATTTTTCTTCTGGGGTAGAAGGATTAGGTAAGTGTGTGATGGAATTGGACAGCATTGAGTGTGTATCCACCATTGATGGAGGGGCGGATGAGGATCATGAGATCCACAATCTCCACCATGGCAATCTCCGCAACCACCACGCCCACCACCCTCTCGCCCACCACTCCCCTCAGTTCTCCGCCTCGAAGCCCCCGAATCCGATCGCTGCAAATGTTAACACTGGGACGAACATCTTGGGGCCCACCGCCATAGCCCCTGCCACGAGCGTCCACGAGTTGCTCGAATGCCCCGTCTGCACCAATTCCATGTACCCCCCAATCCATCAGGTCTGTTTTTTTCCCCCTTGTCTCTTTCCTTTTCCCAGCCCTGTACGCAATTATCTGCCCTAGATGTCCGGCAACACTTTATTGTTTTATGCTGTGTCTGATTTGCACAATTTATGTATTTTTCTGGAACCAGATTTGCCGGGATAACGGATATGTGCTTTTTCGGAGCGATTACCCTGTGAGCTGATGTAATTAACAGTTACTTCCAGCATAACACCAAATATAGAGCAAATTTGCTCTACATGTAGGCGAAAATTGTTCCTCGATGAGTCAAAGATCTGATATCTTAGCCTGCATTAAGTTCAAGGGCTCAGTTTGCAATGATTGAATGAAGAGGAAGCTGATACAATAAGAATGTTTTTCCCTTTTAATTGTAAAATGAGGGGTCAACTATCTTCTATCAGGTGCAAGAGGATGCATTTGATTGGGGATACCTTTGATAGTGCTGGTAGAGATGCTAGCTTGGATAGTGTGCATCCAAGGATAATGCTTTCTCCAATATAGGTATTTGTTTGTATGTGGCGGGATAGATATTGGAACTCTCGAGATGTAATCCTACAAAAGGTTAAAATTGGATTATTGGTTTTAATTGCAACATGCGATGTAGCAGCTATTATATGCTGAAATGAATCACCTTTGATCCTGATAGAGATACTTTTTATGTCATCTCTCATTAGTGGACCATTACCAAATGAAGCAAACACAATTGAGAATTCTTATCTCAAATGGTAGCACAGTTGATTACCTCTGCATGTATCTCTTGCAGTGCCATAATGGACACACTTTGTGTTCCACATGTAAAACAAGGGTGCACAACCGGTGTCCTACCTGTAGACAAGAGCTAGGCGACATTAGGTGTTTGGCACTGGAGAAAGTAGCTGAGTCTCTTGAGCTCCCCTGCAAGTACTACTCTCTGGGGTGCCCGGAGATTTTCCCATACTACAGCAAGCTCAAGCACGAGGCTCTTTGCAACTTCAGGCCTTACAACTGCCCTTATGCTGGGTCTGAGTGCTCCATCGTTGGGGACATTCCTTTCTTGGTCTCTCACCTGAGGGACGACCACAAGGTCGATATGCACACTGGCTGCACGTTTAACCATCGATATGTGAAGTCAAACCCTCGTGAGGTTGAAAATGCTACGTGGATGCTAACTGTAAGTCTTCCATCTTCCTTCTCCTGCTTACCTAGGCAAAAATGATTCCTTGCAGCTGCATCTGAGGCTTGTGCGGTTTGGTTCAGTTAACTGTCACATTGATTGGGTTCGTCAAACCATGCAGAAATGTTTGGTTGTCACCGAGAAAGGCATGTTTTTGATGGTTACTTGGCTTTTAGAACCTCTGTTGCTTCTTCTGAGATGAATCAACTTTTGTGGAGGACATTCATTTGCTGCAAAATGCATCTCAAACTCTTCCTCAGCGATTCAAGTTAATATCATGCATGGCCTGATTGTTATTAAGAGGGAAATGGAAGTCAATTGTGGATGATCTCTTTTTGGATCGTATAAAGTGATAGGCTTGCACTTCAATGTTTGAATATCATATCGAGTGATCTCTTTTTGGTTTTCTTGTAGGATGTGTTTATGGGATACAACAAGTATTTTGCTGTATTTGCTTATAATGGGAAGGAGCAAGTCAACTTTATCTTGCTTTGCTCTTGTCCTTATCGAGTGATCTCTTTTAAACATACTGATTCCAGGTATTCCACTGCTTCGGGCAATACTTCTGCCTCCACTTCGAGGCATTCCAGCTTGGGATGGCACCGGTCTACATGGCATTCCTTCGGTTCATGGGGGATGAGGCCGAGGCCCGGAACTACAGCTACAGCCTGGAAGTCGGGGGCAATGGACGGAAGCTCATATGGGAGGGGACCCCACGGAGCATCCGGGACAGCCACCGCAAGGTCCGTGACAGCCACGATGGCCTCATAATCCAGCGAAACATGGCCCTCTTCTTCTCTGGCGGAGACCGGAAAGAGCTAAAGCTCAGGGTTACCGGTCGGATCTGGAAGGAGCAGCAGAATAATCCTGATGGCAGCGTCTGCATCCCCAACCTCTGCAGCTGATAGACCAATGGATGAACTGATTCAGTATGTTTTCGATTTTTCTGCCTACTTGCTTTTCCTGGTCGATTTTGGGGCTTGGGAGTGTGGTTCCTTTCAGCAACTTGTATGTAGCAGTCCTGATTTTTCAGGACTTCATGAACATGTTTGTGGAAGTATAATCCATTATCCATCAGAGACAGGAGGCTTCTCTCCCCTCTTCTCTCTTGAGAATTGTATAACATCAAAAAGCTTCTTTTTATACCCGATGTTATCAATATCTGGCATCACTTAGTTATTCCGGCAATTGGCAGATCGGATTTTGCCCCATGATGCCCCTCATTCATGAACTCCATTTCCTCTCCATCACATCATGTTAGCCCCTATCTTAAACTGGGACCAGTTCTTGAAAGGATCCTTCTTCAAGTTGGGTGTATACTGCCTTTCACGGTTCAATCCGTTTAAACATGAAATATGTCCAGGCTCTATTGAACCCGCCCTGCTTCTCCAGGTCGTCATCCACATCATGTTATCTCATTGTGTGTGAGATTGTTGGTTGGATTCATTTCTTCACTTTTTGGACAAGGTACAAAGTTGCCCAAGTTTAAAAGGAATGACCAGAAAAGAAAGCTAGTTGTCTAGGCTTTCATTTTTGATAGTTAAACATATAGTATCATTACTTCAAAATAGTTAGCGTGAGGATAGTGTGCAAAAGCAAGTCCACAAAAGGTGAACTATTGCCGACTAGGCTTAGATGTTGGATTTGGTTCTCTCTACAAGTGGCAAGAACTGTAAAACATTCAAAATGGTACACTTAATCTCCCATGGTGGTACTTTTTTCCCCCCTATCACGATCACCACAAGAAGTGCATCTGAGGTAATTCGGAGCATGGTCCTCTCCTGCTTGACCGCTATGAAGATTGCCGGGCATGTGGCTTTTGCTTCTTGAAGTGAGGTGGTAGGTTGTGGAACCATGAGAGCATTACAATGTTCTGGTTTCTGGCCAATCCCATTGCCAAACATGGGACTTGTTTCATTTGCAGCCGAGTCGGGATACTATCGATCCGGATCCATCCCTCCTTCACCGGTTCGTCTGCCTTCAATTCTTGTTGCAGCTTCAAGGAAGGTAGGTAGGTAGGTAGGTTGATTAAATGTTAATTGAAATCTATAAACGTCAAAGGGATAGGAGTAGAAATTGGTGGGTACCAAACTCTTACCATTTCGCGCCCTCAGAGGGCAGAAAAGGAGCAATTGCAAAAAGTGCAAATTCCCAGAGTACGGCAAGATAGGACTCAAACAGCAGGTTTAGTTAGGCTAACTCAGCCCACAATTCTGAGTTGAGTTTAGCTGAATTGTTAGAAGAAAATACCTTTACTTTAATGCACACCTAATGGCAATGTATATGTATTTTCTGTAATACTACACGGTGAGTTTTAAAGATGATAATACAAAATCAAATCTTGAATAAATCAATCCGGCCAAATATATGAACGACAGTCTGATCTGCCCACACTCCATTTTTATCATTTTAATTTTACTTTTAATTTTCAATTTATTTTTCCTTTGTGTCATCTAATCCAACCATAATTTCACTGTCTAATCTACTCCTAACAGCTTTGTAGTTAGCTTGGTTTTATTAACAAATATTATATGATTTGCTGGTGATAAGGAAAATTGAACCAATTTGTATCCATTCTAAAACCCAGCTTGAGCAAATCAAAACTGATTGATTGAGATGGTAATCTATCTATTTCTCTTACGTAAAATTACATGTTCGAATCTTATAAATAAAGAGAATTAAAAAAAATTTACCTCTAGTGTGTCCTTTTAGCTAGAACTGAATTAGTCATGATGCACTGGGTTTCTGAATACTACCGATACAGATAGGAAAAAGCCTAGTTTTAGTATGATATGGTCAGCAGCTGACCTGATTGATTAGTTAATCAAACAATTAATTAAAAGCGGCTATGGAGAAATTAAGGAGATTTGGCAACAACTGTACAGGCTCAATCTTAGCTACATCTACTGCTTCTGCCCTATCTAAGAAGGAGAGGAAGTTTTTCCGCGATTTTACCTTTCCACATGATACGACGAACTTATTTAACCGTGTGAGTGTGAGTGTGAGTGTGTATGTGTATGTGCGTATATTGCTTAACCACCGTACTCTGGAAGATCTTGTATTTCATAGGCTCCGCCAATCTTCTAAGAGAACTTACTTACAACTATTACTTGCCGAAAACCCGAATGAGCTCTCAGATGGGGTCCCTCAGAACCCGAAACCAGCTACCTCTCAACCCGATCAAGACGATACGAGGAGGAGGAGGAGGAGGAGGAGGAATAGAGAAGCCTGCCTGCTTGGAGGAGGAGGAGAACGAGGACGAGCCGCTCAGCCCGAAAGCTCGACTGTTCCACGCCCCTGGCTTGAACTGCTGCATCATAACCATACTGGGATCCAAGACTAAGCTGGACATCGACCGCTTGAGGGATATTCACAGGGACGAAGCCATTATTCATCCTCGCTACACCAAAGTCCTGGTAAGCGTACCGATCATATATATTATCAAAATAAGTTCTCCAACTTCTTCCGTTTATGTATTCGGCTGTTGCTCAAATACTGGTAAAGCGGTAAATTATCAGACCAACTGAATAACAAACACTAATATTAGTTATCAAAAGTTTAGTACAGTTTAAAAAGTCGATACATGTCACAATCCAAGGTCAAAGAGTCCCTTTGGCACATTTTGTTATTTTGTTTAGAGGAGATTCAAAAATAAGATCTTGACCTTACTAAATTGTATAAAAGTGAGTTTTAAATTATTATATCACAATATTTCGCGTGATATCCATGCTTTCCTTGCTCGTGTTGGTTCAATATTAAGAAGACTCATGAACCTAATGTAACGATAAAAAATAAAGGGATATAAAGAGTGAAGATCAACCTCAAAACTTCACCACTATGAGATGAAATGAGGTCTTCTGCAACTTGACACAAGATGGTCTGATATCAGCAATTTACCTTGTCAAGGTTGTCAATGGTGATGAAATGAGATGGAGGAAGACGAAGGTAAACATCGACGACCACATCATTGTCCCGGACATAAGCCCGGGTAGCATTGAATCACCGGACAGGTTCGTGGAGGACTACGTGGCTCGTCTCACCGGAACCCCGATGGACACCTCCAAGCCGCTGTGGGAGATCCATCTCCTCGATATCCAGACCTCCGATGCTGCCGGCGTCATAATCAGCCGCTACCACCACTCTATCGGCGACGGCTCCTCTCTCATGTCTATCCTGTTTGCTTCATCGCGCCGGTCGGTGAAGCCAGCACCTGCCTCGGTCGGGATACCCCGGTCGCGGGAGATGGATCAACCGGCTCCGAGGGCATTCTCGAGATTCTGGGCAAGTCTGGGGGCGTTTTGGAACACGTGCGTCGGGATATTCTTCTTCCTGATGACGGTTCTGTTCCTGAGGGACACCCGAGACGCCGGTGAGCAGCCGGCCGGGGGTCGAGCTCGCTCCGAAGCGATTCGTGCGCCGTACGTTGGACCTGGGTGACATAAAGCTGGTGAAAAACGCCATGAAAGTGGTACGTCGTTAATTTCATAACAATCGGCTTATGTCCCTGGAGTTTCACTTTTCTAAAATTTAGTCCCTGTAATTCAAATGTTTTGAATCAAGCCATCGAATGCTGTTCCAATGCAGTGAGGTCCTTAATTAATAAAGAATTATCAACAACAATCAAATTGTGCAGTTCCGCACTCCTTTTAACATAATTGATTTATTGTATAAATAGATGCACATTCTTGCATGACTTTATGTTTAAAAATAAATTTTCATTTAAAAAAATTATAGTTTTAATTGATAATTTATCTTCTTGATGGTGATCGATCGATCAGACGGTGAACGATGTGCTGCTGGGAATAACTGAAGGTGGGCTCTCTCGTTACCTGAATCGAAGATATGGACATGGTGGGTCATTTTATTTTACTTTTTACTCCCTGTACAATCTAATTATTACTTTAATATCTTTAATTAGGCTAACATAGGTCAAATAATTTCGGAATTTGAGCCTTTTGAATAAAAATTTATTATTAAAAAAATTTTACTTTTAGTAGGCCGATACCATGTCAATTATGCTATCAGATACATGCACAAAAATCAAATTCTAAATTATTATTGATCGATCTTTCTTATGAATTCATTCTTTAGGATTGCAACCGTCTGAGAAAATGAAGAATCACCTTCCGAGAAGCTTACGTATCAGAGCAACTCATTACGTCAACCTACGCGCTCTCGCAAGGGATCGGGTAAGCGATCGAGCTACATTATCGATATTGATATCAACATGTCCTGCCCAGGCAATGATACTCACTAGCCCTTCTAATAAATGTGCACAACATGAAGTTCATGGCCGGTAGTCGAGTCGGTTACTTCCTCCTGCCTCTGTTGTTAGCCCTCCGGGACGACCCGCTGGAATGCATCCGGGAAGCAAAAGCCTCTGTCGATCGGAGGAAGCTCTCCTACGAGGCTTCCTTCTCTTTCTCCTTATCCGCCTTCGTGCTCAAGTTCTTCGGCCTCAAGGTGAAACAGTTTGCTGC
Source organism: Lagerstroemia speciosa (assembly GCA_037672795.1). Taxonomy (NCBI): domain Eukaryota; kingdom Viridiplantae; phylum Streptophyta; class Magnoliopsida; order Myrtales; family Lythraceae; genus Lagerstroemia; species Lagerstroemia speciosa. Next base: position 7,002,980 of record CM075294.1, on the reverse strand, counting down.
AAATTCTCTGCATTCTGATAGATAACGCAGAAGACTGTTTGGTTTACAGATTATATGGCTAAAAGGCTTATATGCTGCAGGCAGCGGCTGCATTGTACCACCGTATACTCTGCAACACCACTGTTACGTACTCGAACATGATCGGATCGTTCGAAGAGATCGACTGCTTTGGCCACCCCTTGAGTTACATTGCTTTTGGTACTTACGGGTATCCTCGGGTAAGGATGCATTTAACACCACGGATGATCCCGTTTTCCGGGGATCTCGATCGAGATAAGGTGTATAAAGATAAAAAGTACCCAGAGATGATGATCAGGATTAGGGTAGACAGCATCTATATACACCTCTGCAGTCTACTGACTCGATATTTTTTTAAATGATTTTGTTGCCTGCAGATGCTGTCGATCAATTTCATAAGCTATGTCGATAAGATGACATTGCTGATAGTGGTGGACGAGAAGGCGATTCCGGATCCGCAACAACTGTGCAACGATGTCGAAGCTGCCCTCAAGGCTGCCGTCGAGGCCTGTTCCAAGTGCAACTAGCTATTGCTGAGATATACAGACTTAAGTTCTCAAGAAAACTTTTACCAGCTATAATTATTCAAGATCTGAATCTCCTGAATCAGTTCCACTGCATTTTATAAATCCCTTGTGTACTGAATTTTGCTTCTTCAGAATAATAACAATACAGTGATGATTGAAGTTGCTGTTGAAGTAATGGTGAAAATCTCTTGCTCTCCCTTTCGTCTCTCTCCCCCTCTCAAAACCCAGCGTATCGTCCTGCTCATCTAGGGTTTCCTGATTCGCTAACCAGGACCTAAATTTCAAATTTTGATTCGCTGATCTTGTTTGGAATGATAAAATCTATCTCCCTTTGTGGAGTTTTCCATCTCCCATCCTGGAGGCAATTTCCATCTCCCCTTGTGGAGGCTTGCAGCCCTGAATTGATTTGGGATAGAATCCTAAGTCTATGGAATTCCTTCAAAAATTGAACAGGGACTATGAAGAACACAAGAGGTCCTATCCTTCAAATTTATAAGAGATACAACTAAATGATACAGCTGAACACAATAGAATATCATCTTATCTTGAAGGTGAAGAAATCCAAAATTACACTTGTATCTACACTTATGCAGGTTGGAAACATTCACGAGCAGGTCTGTCGGGAGTTGCAAGTTGCGAAGGAAAAATCCTCCTATCCTGAATGAGCAAATGTGAGGCCAGTTCCCCTTTACAAGCTTAAGCAAAGGCCGTATTCCTAGCCCTAAAAATTGCAATGGAAAAAAAAAAGTGGTTCAAGATACATGTTTTGACTTATTGCCTTTTGTTGGTTCAGGCTATTGTAAATAACAATGAGATGATTTGGGAAATTCAGCCCTTGATATTCAACATTAGAGTAATCTCCAAAAACTTTGAGTCTTGTAATATTGGTTAGCTGAAAAGAGACCAGAACTATTTAACTCGTAACCCAAGTCAATTAACTCCCAGAATGGTTTGTGAATCTAATGATGGAATTGTAACACAGCCTTTTGATTATTAGGAAACAAAATTATGGATTACCTGGAAAAAAAAAAAGAAGTTGCTGTTGAAGTTACAATAAATTCCATAATTTTATGCATCGATAATTCTAATGCCACAAATATTTATTTTATTCTACATTATATTTATTTACTAATTTTTCTTCTAAATTAAAACTGTGTAAAATATTATTTTATGATATAAAAAATTTATCCCATTCTATTTCTCTTTTAAAGATATTTTGCCGTAACTATGTTGGATGGTTTAACCATCACGATTTGTGAATTTCAAGCAAAAAAAAAGGGTTAATTTTTGTGAAAGAAATATTCATAATATACCGTCCAGTGGATTAGTCGATTATTACGGTGTTGGACACTATCGATATCAAAAAATATATATGGAAAAAAAACCGAGTAACTCAAAAGATTTTTTTTGAATAACCAGATAGATCTGGGGTAAGTTTTAATATAATTACAAATTTGAGGACTTAATTGCAAATGAGTAGCTTCCGGAAGTCTCTGAAGTCCGAGCAGGCATCTTTGGAGAGCCTTCCACGATCTAAACCTTATAAACCCTTCTACTGAGTCTTACCTGCCCCGTCTTCGCGCACTCTGAGCCCAAACGTGTAGCAAAGGCGATGGCAATAATCTCCGACTACGACGAGGGGGAGGACAAATCTCCGGAGAAGCCGGCGCCTTCTTCCTCTGCCCCTACTACAGTGCTGTTCACCGGAAACCTTGATCGGTCGAATCCGATCGGTTTCATCGAGAAAGTTTTCGATTTTATTGCGAGCGAGAGCGATTATCTGGGCAAGGATTCGGCGGAGAAGGAGATTGCATCCGTCTTGATAGCGGCCAAGGAGAAGCAGAAGCTGAAGGAGAAGGCCAAGGCCGTGGAAGAGAGGAAGATGGAGGAGGCTGCGGCGCCGCCGCCGGTCAAGAAGGAGGAGAAGGCGGTGCCAGAGGTGGCAATGAAGGACGCCGAGTCAGAGAAGGAAGAGGAGAAGAGCGGATCGAGAGGTATGCTTTCAGGTTTTCCAGTTAACCTGATGTGAATTGCTCTGGTTGTGTGTGAAATTGGTGATGAGGATGATAATGGATGTAGCAGTAGAGTGACTTGAATGATATGGTATTTGGATCCTATTGTTAGCTGCAGCTTGATAACGTATTCCTGATAGCACTTGAAAATTCAGGAGCGCCTTTGAGTTGTGTGGACATTGCTGTCATTAGCTAATTAGACATTGATGGAATGATCTCATAATCGGTATACGTGCTTGTTATGGTCTATTGATTTTGTTATATTGAAGTTGCAATTGATCATGCAAGTAGTTTTTTGTGGTTATCACGTTTGAGGATCTGTTGTGCCTGTCTTAGTCTAATTTTTTAGGTTTATTCGTAGCTCTACAAAATTGATTGGACGTGCTGGGTAATGTATGTTACTATTCCTTTAATCCGAAGAGTGGAAGACATGTGTCTGTTAGATTCAGTTGGAGGATATTTTGAGTCTGTGTGGAATCATCTGTTTCACGATGAGGACTTGAATGATTCGGATATTGGGTTTGTTGTGGGTCATGATAAGAATTTCTTGTTGCCCGTGTGTGGTGAGGAAATTTGTTCAATGATCGCTTTCTAGAAGAGATTAGGTGTTCCATGAATATGCATGTCACAGCCATCGAGGCTGTGATGTTGTTTTGGATATCTCTTGTTTGTGCTGCTCAAGTTTGTCATTTGGCACCTTGAGGTGTACCAACTTTGGGAACTGTCATGGACTTCTATGTGAATGGACTTTCTGAATATGTCATTAGGTAGTCACATGACACCTACTTTTGTTTGGTGTTGTCAATCTGTGGCTGAATCATGGATTAACTCACTTCAATCCTGACAGCTCCAAATAATGGTAATGGCCTTGATCTTGAGAACTATTCATGGACTCAAACACTTCAGGAGGTTACTGTCAATGTGCCGGTACCTAAAGGAACCAAGGGAAGGTTTGTGGTATGCGACATAAAAAAGAACCATCTGAAAGTTGGGCTGAAGGGTCAGCCGCCAATTATCGAGGTAAGTATGCTTATACCTATTTAGTGTGCAAATATGCTCTCATATATATGGTTCTGCTGCAGTATCTTGTGGCTTGCCTCATATCTTCCATTTGTTTCTCTCTTGCAGGGAGAGCTCTACCAGACTGTGAAGCCTGATGATTGTTATTGGAGTATTGGTATATCTCAGATGCTCACCGATGATAACACTCTTTATCGCACTGTACTTTTCATGCACTCATGTGCTTGTCAATGCATCTGGTTGATTTTTTTTGGCTGGATAATTCTTCTAGTTGAATTGTTTATTGTTTAACCTTGTGATTTCCTAGAAGAGTCGTGTCTTCTCTCTCATGAAATTCATATTTATCATCTTCTCTTTCTGATGAAGTTATCTAAAACCTTGTTGCTATTATTTTTTATTGAATGTGTATTGCAGAGGATCAGAGTGCTATCTCGATACTCTTGACCAAACATAACCAGATGGAGTGGTGGAAGTGTGTGGTTAAGGGTGAGCCAGAAGTTGACACTCAGAAGGTTGAGCCAGAGAGTAGCAAACTATCTGACCTCGACCCAGAAACCAGGCAGACAGTTGAAAAGATGATGGTGACACACTCCTTTCCTTTTTTCGGCTCCACAATATACTGTATTATGCTGCAAATATATCAAGTCAACTAGTAGTTCAGGAAACAGCAGCCTTTATACTTCTTGGTTGTTGACATGAATTCCGTTGATGGTGCAGTTTGATCAGAGGCAAAAGTCAATGGGTCTACCCACCAGTGACGAGATGCAGAAGCAGGAGATTCTGAAGAAATTCATGGCAGAGGTGAGTAGCGTACTCCGACTGATTTTTGCCCTAAATACTCATCACTCTAAGGGTCCACTTTGCTGATTTCTTGGCACTGTTATTTTCTCTGCAGCATCCAGAGATGGACTTCTCAAAGGCGAAGTTTTCGTGAAGAAGCTCTCTTGACTTTTCTGTATCCTAAATTGAATTTGTTTCCTGAGGGGTTGTGGCATGTGGATGGTGGGAAAATGCTAGCGTGTCACTATAGAGATCACTTATGGATCTTCTTGATGCTGTGTAGTATAACCTCTTTAATGCAAAGGATAAAGTTGTACTGGTAAATTTTTCAGTATATCATTTTTCAGAGACTAGTTTTTGCTCATGAGTAACATGTCTTGCATAGTTGTAGATGGTGCTCCTCTGTGTTGCTGCCTTGTAAGGTTGCAATGGTGTCTCGTAGTTGAGCCTCAGGTCCAGTGGGTTTGGCCTTGAGCTCACAAGGTGTTTATGTTGCACTGCAATCATAAAGGCCAGGAGACAGTGACCTTGTGCTGTGTGGTTGTGCCCGGCCGCTGGCTGCTTGGTTTGCACAGTTAGCGGCTTGACTGTCAGGATCGAGAGACACTCGGCTCCCGCAGCCCATTTGTATATGAGTGTGAAGTTCATCTGTTGGTCTCTGCCTGGAGTTCTGGAGTGGGTGGGGAAGATCAACCTCGCTCGGCCGAGTTGATCTCTTCTGGGAGATAAAAATCCAGAAGCTGAGATCATCCGGTGTGTAATGGTTCACTGGAGGTTTAGCCCGAACCGTTGGCATGAGGACATGTGTCCTGTTGTGCCCTTATGTGTGTATCTATCAGCAGCCACTTTCCATAAAAAGTATTGAGGGGCCCATGTAGGGATCAAGGGCTATAAGCTCTTTGTCCATTTGCGGGCCGAAGCACTCCTTTTGTCCTCTCTATCTTCGCAAGTTCCTTCACCGAGTAAGCACACTTCCAAATGGTAGTGGCCGTGGCCCTCGGTTGTCTTTCATGTTAGAGTTAGGTTCCTATCAGATTCTGCAATAATGCATCAGATATGGGAACAGACTTATGCCCTGCTCCGTGTTCCAACTAGTGGCTGATGATCAGTAATTGGAATGCATGACGAGTCATCACTCATTCTAGCCGGACCCTTCCGTGCTCAAAACCTTGAACCTGTTATCCTGATGCAGAAAAATTTGAAGCAACTGCTGGTCGATTTGGAAACAGTTCCTGCTGTTTCAGATATCGACAATAAGAAAACCATTTCAATCTTTCAATCCATCTACGAGCTTAAATTTAAATCGAGTAAAGGCATGGTGCAATGAAACACACGGTCCATTATGTTGAGCCTTTCTGCCTTTTCCAGAATTGAAGTTAATGGAATCAAAAAGATTCCCGCAAATGAGAGAGGAGAGAGCCTCCAAGTTTGGGCAGTGGAGAAAGGACAATTCCGCTTTTCAGGTTAAAGGACAAAGCATGACACTATGACAGGACCGTCCCACTCCCAGTTGTCTCCTAGTTCTTCCCATTTTAATCCAGAGTGCCCACGTAAGACTTATCATGGCTTGTTTCCTGTAAGAGATTCAGGGACCCAAAATACATTAGAAGGAAGACGAGAATGAGGGGACAAGTAGAGTGCCGGTGACCTTTTGATCACAGATCAAAGGTGACGTCACTGTTCGGGTGCCATTTTTTCTTTTGTGTGTGCTACTAGTGAGGATGGAATTCACAGGACAATTTCATGTCAAACAATCTTCCAGGACTGTACCGATTCATTCTCTTAGTATTGTGTTTGACTGTACACATAATTAGTTGAACCTCCTAGAGGAAAGACGAAGGCACGATAAACTTCCCTTCTGATCTAGCACAAGGATGAGTAAGCCATCTCCATGATTGAGCTAGCAATTGCAAAGAACAAAAAATGAAAGGGGAATGACTTGGTTCAATTCATCTTCTTCCCATTATGAATCTCCAAGACGACTTCGTCTAGGTGTACAATTATTGGGATTTTCAACTTTGGCATCTATCGGGGTTGGCAGCACTCCTCGAGCTGCTTTCACCAAAAAAATATATATTTTAACAATAAAAAAAATATCTACAAATGATACAAACGAACAACACATAATCAGAATTAATTTCGGTCGGAAATGATTCTAATATAGCTTTCATATACCCAATTAAATTATATTAATTCTGATAGTGTATTACTCATTTCCTGTACAAAATATTAAATTGAATGCCCACCAAGGATGTGGCAGCATTCTTAGTGATTAATCTCTCCCTTCAAGTTTTTTTTTTTTTTTTTTGTGTAAAATCTCTCCCTTCAAGTTGAGAAATTGACCAGACCCTTTCTTTGTTCATCTGTCATCTGCCAGGATCCAACTTTGCCAGTTAAGTTCTGCCAAGTGTCACGTTGCCATGCCGGCATCTGGGAGCGATGTAGTGGGTCAATTTGTTCTATGAAGTCCATTGACTTTATTCGACCAATTTCCATGATGCGTTTTCCTCTTTCCTCCCAACTAAGGGAGCTTGAAGCTTCTACTATCAATTCCCAAATTTAGAATAATTTAGCCACAAATAAGCCGCTTAAAAAATTTATAATATATATGAGACTCTATCATGAAAACTAGTTGGCTCAAAACATTATTTCTTCGTTCAAACAGCGGTCCCAGACCGTATAATACATTATCTAGTGGATTAATCTATTATTACGACACCATACACCATTATATAAATATATATATATATATATATTATTTCTCCACTGAATGCAAAGTACTGTCTTCGCATGCCCACTCTGAAAGGAAGGAATCTTGGACTGGACACTTCCATGAATGGATTATGGAACCCACAGTTTATTATTCATGAACTTTGAAAGAAAAAAAGGTTATTGTTCTTGCTAATATGTTGTGGGTTTCTTCATCACCTTCTTGTTTCTATTTTTCCATCAAGAACAGGCAACTTTTGTCCTCTTTCTTATTTGGTAGATTTGATGTTATTGGGGTCTTAGCCGACGTTTTAAAGAACGATTTCGAAACCCACTACTCACTGCTAGACCACAAGAATGAGTGCTTACTTCGTAAGTAGGTAACTCGTGGAGAGGATTTGAAACCATTCTTTAAAGGTACGGTGCAATCTTTTTACGATAGTGATAATTAAGAATAGTTTGAAAGCGAAGATGAATTAGTACAAAAGCATTTCTTTAACAAGTGCTACTACGTTGTAATGGAGTGACATGTTCACACTGACTGTGACTGGGTCCAAATTCACCGGCACAAGTTGCAGCAAATGTACTCACGATGAAGCCCACACTTCTACAGGAAAAGAACATTAAGTGCCAAAACAAGTTCCCAGAAGAATAACAACAACAATAAAAAAAGACCAAGTGGATTGCCAAGATTCCTCCATTGAAATTTCCTGAGGCCTGAAGAGTATTTGCATTTCAATTTTCTATTTGCATTCTTTCAATTTTCTTGAAATTTCCCTGCAAAGATATCTGGTGTCTTCCATCTTTCCATGGAGTGTACTCCGTTTCGGTTTAACTTCCAATCCATTCCATTTTATCTTCACCTCACTGTTCCGGATTTTCGCGGGCAGGAAGAATTACAAGAAGATGAACTGTGCTCTTCAGGAAATTAACCTCAGGCAGGGACATGAAATCAAATTACACGACACCCAGAGCCTAATCAGCGGTGAAGATTTTTGTTGAAAAAAACAGTAAACAGAAAGAAAGAAGGAAAGGGAGGAGAACTGTCCCATTATTAACATTCAATTTTTGTCCTTTTTCGGTAGTTTGTCCTTATTATATGCACCCTCCTACTCTTGCTCAAACTCTTCAATCAATCAAGCAAACATTAAAAATTCCGTGTCTTTTTCTCTGTCTTTGCAGCAGCAGAGCTGTCTCCGGGCAATAACTATTGTGGGGACACTCTCCTCAACATTCAAGAACGTTGTTTTGTTTCCCCTATTAACTTGGGGAGTTGTCCCTCGAGATTCCGTGTGCTCTTGAACTCGAAGAACATTGGGATTGAGAGTTAAAAAAGGAAAATGTATGCAGAGACGGGTTTTCTGTTTCCTTGCTTCCAGAGTTTCTCCCCGGAAATCCACCCATTTGAGGAATTTTACAGAACCGTGAAGCCCAACTATTCTCCGGTACACGCTCTCTCCCCTTCCCAATCCATTAAGCATTCATGTTGATTAATAGAATCTGGGTTTGGTTAGCAGCTCGTGTTTCGTGTTGTCGAGACTGTTTTTGGTCTTGAATCTGTTTGTGTTGTTTGTTTGGTAATAAGGGAGGAGGACTGTGGACATTCCATTGCAGCTGTTGGAAATGAAATGATGAAGTAAATGGCTGTAAAGGTCATTTCTTGATATTCAGAAGTAAAAAAAAAAATTAAATTTCATCCATCCAGGGGCCCCCTTTAAGATTGTGGGGAAGAAATAGTAGATGACAATAAATGGGCCTCATTTAATCTTTTTTTTAAATGGAATGCATGGTTTCGCCAATCGATGGGAGTAAACTTCCGAGATTCGAGTTTTCAGAAAAGAATAAGCATATGTGAAGAAATATCCTCAGAAACCTTGAATTCTTTTTGGAAATTAGCATGGTGAATTTGGTGTTTGTTTTTGTTTTTTTTTTTTTCACTTTCATGAGGTTTAATGGCCAGAACTGTGGCAAAAGCAAAACGCTGAAAAATGATCCAACTTGTCCTTTTAATCATCTTTTGGATGAAATGGTATTTCTGCGCTATGCATGAATGGAGTAACTGTAATCAAAGGTAATGAAGCATGAAAAGGTTTACTTTTCTTCCTGCATGTACCGATATTCAAAAGACCAACGAGCCAGATCGGAACAGCATCAGCCTACAGAATTTTCTTCATTCACAAGCTTTGATAGAGACCTTAAGGGAAACAAACCGTGTTGGTTGAAAAGGCTTACCTAGTATTCCTTTTTTAGACCTAAAAGATGCAATTCATCATTTTCTTGGCAGACAAGCTTTTGATTGAAAGCAAATCGTAGAGCTGCTGACTTACTATCAATGAGTTTTTCTACTTCTGTTCAATGCTTTACTAAGTACTGATCTCATCTTCTGTCTTGTGCTGCTATAGAACGACCTGGTTCAGGCCTACACTCTATCAGAGTATGACCTCGGTGCAGAAGGTGACCTCTTCAAAGCTCCTGATCCCATAATTGAAGGAACTTTCCCGGGGACAGATCCGATGACATCAGCCATCTCAATGATCTATTGTGGACCTCAGGAACTGAGTGCTGACCAAGGCATTGAGCCATTTCAGGGTGACTTGATCCTGAGTGATGTCTTCTATGAGTGCAGGAAGGATCTCTTGGCAAAGTCCGGGATTGACGACACTCCAGTTGCTGAACTAATGGATATAAAGAACAACCCTCTAGTGCCAATTGTCAAGGATGGATCTGACGAGAAATTGGGAAGTTCCTCATTCCAAAAGAGCATTAGCTCGAGTTGTTTGAGCTCAATGGAAGGCACCAAATGGACAGCAGCAAGTAAGCCGAGATTTCTGGACTTCTGTGGAGTGGATTTTGAAGCTGTTTATGGGATGAGAAGAGCCTTCAGTGAGGGAGACATGAAGGTCACAATTTCAGTTACTCCACTCATATTTATCAGTATAGCATTTCCTTTCTTGAAGATTAGCCAATTCTGAAGGAGCATAATACATTCAGAGGTCTAAAATCGGCATGATATCAACCCGAGCTACTTTTAAGAGACTACCGGTTCGGGATGAATATTTATCTATGTATGATCTACCAGCTGCTCTTACCAATTGATATTGTAGATAGTTCTATTCCTGCAAGTTAATAGATCGTATATCTGTGTTTGTCGTTGAAAGGCTTGTTGTAGTGTCCATCTCGGGGGATGTTCCTTGGGTTTTGAATGGTTTGAGCTGGCAAATCCTATCAAATGAGTACCAAAACAATGGCCTTATGCGATCAACTTTTTGTTTCCATTGTTTATTTCAGACTCTCGGGACGGGCAACTACAGCTCTGAGGAGCGCAAGGAGAAGCTGTCAAGGTACCGAAGCAAGAGGACCAAGAGGAACTTTGGCAGGAAGATAAAGGTAGCTTAAACTTCCCTGGTTTTGATTCGGTCGATCAGTTTCAACTTTTGATGTTTCTCTCTTTGGAGATCTCCTTGGATATTCATGGAAGTCCTTTTTCAGGCTGACTAAAGAAAATCTGTTCTACTTTCAGTATGCCTGCAGGAAAGCTCTTGCTGATAGTCAGCCTCGGATCCGAGGAAGATTCGCAAAGACTGAGGAATACGGAACTTCCAAGAGGCAGTAGCCATCAATAATCTACAGGGAGGAAAGATAGCTGGAAATCAAATCAGGAGTGCGAGGTCTGTTTAACAGGCAAGGACCGTGAATTGCCTGCAAATGTAGAAGATCATCTCCTCGTCGTGCCCCAGTGGTCAATCTCTCTGTTAGGACTAAAGGTGGAACTTGAAAGACTTTCAGTCTTCAGTGTTGTATATAGTGTGTAGAATAGAGGGAATTAATGGCCACCGAAATGTACAGCTTCTATGTGCCCTGTTATGCAAATAGCAAAATAATATGTTGGCGTTAACTCTTTCTGGGTCTCGGATGCACGAGAATCGGGAGCAGAACCCGAACTTCCCGATTCCTGTAACAGGGTGCAACTTATCTTCACGGTCAGGTCAGGGTATTCTTTTGCTGTTGGCTTTTCCAGAAGTTGCGCCGTTATTGACTTCTCGTTCACGGTGGATGGAAAACTACTACCAGAACAGAGTACAGCTCCCCGATGACTGAACTCTCATTTGTCCTGGTGATCTGATCCTCGAACCAAACTCCTGGACTGCTGAATCCAGCTCCAGTTCGGTCAGATGGAAGCCTTGTCATCGAACCAAGCCTGACTCATGTTAGCGATAACAAGGAGCTTCGGACTCCAGTAAAAATATGGCATTACTGCATTTCAAGCTCCACTAGCCAAGTGTAAGTCTAATTGTCTAAATGAGGAGGTGGTCCTTGCTTTCGAGCTTCATGGGAAAGGTGCTGCCATGGACGTGGCGGAACTGCTACCTAACCTTACCGTAGCTAGCTCGGAGGGCGGGCTGGTACTCTTTGTGTGACTGCAAATGCAGAGGAGTTAAGGTAGATGGGCTCCGTCAAAGACTCGAAGAGCAGCAGTGAGAATTGGTCCAAATTTGAAGCTGAAATTTTTCTTTCCTTTTGGAGGCTAAGCCCAGAGTGAATTTGGGTTTATTTGAATGTGGATTTTTGCTGCGGCAAAAGATCTGTCCGGTGTTTAAAGAGGAAGAAGGAAAAGAGAGGGTTTTCAGGTTTTGCATGTAAAATCGGAACTTCTGACTTTATCAGAAGCCCCATTCCAATTTGAACCGATTCAGCTCGTCAAGGGATTGGAATGCAATATTTGATCCTTCATGAAGATTAGTTAAATCATTACAGATTACGTGGTTCACAATCGGAAAGCCTGAAACTCATAACTTTATATTTTTCTCAAACTAATCCAATATATTTCCCAAAATAACTCTTATATTTTCAACTATAACTCAGAAAATTTTGCTGTGGTAACTAAAAACTTTTACCACAGTTAATGCCCAACATGCCTACCGTAGAAAGACGGAGGGAGGGACCTGATCTTTGCTTGCTTGTTCCCCCTTTCTTCTCATTTCCTCAACAGAGACAATCGGAAGATCGAAATGAAGAACACATGCAGAAGAAGCCCAGAAGAGAAAAAAAAGGGGTATCCATAGTGTCTTAATGTGTACTTTCAGGAGATTGATGTATCCGACTTAAATTTGCCATCTTAGACTCCTCATTTTTCAACTCATTAGGCGCCGTCACCTCGAGACCCTCATCACGAGAACCATACTTGTTGACTAAAGAAATTACTGTAGCATTCCCAGAGGCCACCGAGACGGCTTCACCATCACCCACCAATTGAATGGTGCCATCTACGGGTTCTCCTTTGATTTCATTCTGACAGAGGGCATCAGCAGAATGTGGGGCCTCCTTATAGCCAGCAATCACCGAAGGATCCTCAAGTTTTCTCTCAGGAGGAGAACTTGCTATGGGTGCCTCCGTGTTCATCTCATCAAAGGTCAGGTGCGGTGGTGTATCAGGCATTTTCTCATCAATATCCTCCATCACCTTGCCCTTTCCATCCTTGCTCAGAGCTCGGTCTCGTTCATGTACTGCATCTCCATTTGTCAACCGATTGAAATCAAGGGGACCCAAATTGACAGGGGGAATACTGCTCCACCGTTCAAGCCTCTGCACCTTGTAATGGTTCATTGCTTTCTGCAGAAGCGTTCAAATTGATCAACATATCTCGTATGACCTTTAGTAATATAGCTCAAAAACATGTCATTGAATAAAACCAAGGGAAATGAAGCAGACGTCTTCGACATCTTCATTCGCCATCTGAAATACCTGAAGAACGGAATCATCTGTAGCTGGGAAAAGTGAACCTCTCAAAGAACCCTCCCGGTTTTCTTGCATAACATTTCCATGACCCTGTCATATGGGGGAAAAACCATTATACCTTATCAATCAGAAGAAAAAGTAGAGAAATATAAAATTGAGAGAGATCCCCTACAACCTCCAGGACTATATGCATGGCAGGAATTTCATCAGCAGCAGAATGTTCACCGCCCAGTAAGCTCTGGCATTGCTCATACACTTGAGCATCAGCAAGTTCAGCTGAAATGTCAAGCTTGGAAAGATAGGCACGGGACAGTTGAGCTAAGGCATTGACTTTTGCTGACTTGGAAGAATCGGGTCCAAGATCAGTGTCTGTTTCCGGAGGTGGTGACTTAATCACTTCTCTATCCGGAATAGGAGGAATCTCCTGCCTGCCTCCTGGACTCTTGGCCTGAATCATTAGCCGGTTGCTATTACCACTGGTGGACCCATGACCCTTAGGGTGATAATCGTCTCCTGGAACCTGAAGCCGATGCTCCTCCTTTTTCAGAGGTGAAGGCAAGTCCGCACTTGAGTCACCATTTTGTCCCTTCCATGGATCTGAGTTGGTCTCCCACCCTTGAAGATTCATTGGGTGCCTATTCTGATCCCAATCTGGGCCTTGATATAAGTGAGGGTCTTCCCTCGAAAGGCCACTCCTCTCCCATCCGTGAAACCGAGGAAGACCTGAAGTATCAATCATGTTCTGCCATCCAATGGGGCGCAAATGCCCGGGAAATCCATCAACATCTGCAGTATGATAAGGTAAACCTGACTGATTAACTTCCATTGGAGGTCTAACACCAAATAGAGGAGGAGGAAAATGAGGCATAATTGCCGGGAAGTTCCCATGAGGTGGCCCATGTTGGAAAGGAATAAAGCCATTTGGCACCGGCGAGGACCAGTTAGGGACCCCTCTCCAGTTGCTTTGTCCTCTTCCGAGATTGGGATCATTGTTTCTCCTGGAATGAACATTTTTAGATTAGCTCTCTGGAAATGAACATCGGAATAATCCAGAAAGGATGAGATTCCATGACAGACCTGGGAGGTTGCGGAGGAATCCGAAAAGATGCATTGCTTGGACCTGATTTACTGTTAAAGGATGGATCTGCTTGAAAATATTCATCTACTGCATGTCTCCCCATCGATGTCTCCCAACTTGGTCTGCTTTCAGTGCTGGAGAAATCCCTTCCATCAGTTGGGCCGATGCTCCTCCTCCCTGTTTCTTCATAATCAAGATTCCGCCTGATGCCAGCTCGGCAGGTGGGCCTGCTGCGCTCAAGACTAGTCGATGAGGGAGACCTCTCAGTCAAGCCTCTAGGCGATGCCTTGGAGCCCAAAGACCTTTGAGCCGAAATTTCCCCAAAATGGCCATCTTCCAATTTGTTCTCTTTATCAAGAGGCGTGTATTTGGAGCCTTTATCTGCAAGTCCAGAGAAACCAGCTGATTCCCTAGGGGAGATTGCTCTGGATCTGCTTTCCTTCGAGGAATCTCTATACTTGCGGCCATCCTTTTCATGCCTGCATTGAAGTGTTTTTTTTTTTTTTTAAATCCCAAATTAAATCAAAACAAGGCAACAAGTTGCTAAAACATGCTTGTTGAGCAATTTCACCAGCAAGGATAAAAACATGATATCCAAACTATACAATTGTTTAGGTAATACCTGTATTCATCTATTTCACCATGTGAACTAGAAGTTGGAGAGACTCTACTCCTGCTACCACCTGGAACATCGTCGAGATGCTCTTGACGAGGCTGAGATCTACCCCCATCATCTTCCTCGACTCTGGAGCTGCGCAAAGATCTCTTTTCCACATGGGAGCTTCGAGCTTTAGCATCTCTCAATTTACTATCATGATAATCATCACGATCCTCGGAAGATCTTTTCTTTCCCCTGTGATGTTTGTACAGAAAAGTTTGGTCGTCATAATCTCTATCACGATCATGGTCACGATCCTGTTTCTTATCATGGTCTCTTCCCTTGACACGCTCCCAATCACGGTCTCTTTCCTTCTCACAAGCAGAAGGACGATCTCTTTCATGATCTTGAACCCATTCTCGATCCCGGTCTAAATCACGATTTCCATCACGATCATGATCCCGGTCAAGATCATGGTCATAATCCTGGTTGCTGTCCCTTTCCTTGTCCCCGTCACGGTCCCGGACCCTATAATGATTATGCTCGTGACTAGAGTTGATATCACGGTCACTTTCATGAGGTTTAGATTTCCTTAGTCGAATTTCTGCACGATCTTTTTCATCTCTCAAATACTTCTCGCTAGATCTGCCTAAATTGCGATCTTTTGCAGGGTAATCATCTTTCTGTTTTTCATCTCGGTTGTCAGAATCCTTGTTCACTTCTTCACGATGCTTATCTCTATAGTATTCATCCCTTAGCTTTTCATCGTTTTGTTTTCCCACTCTAGCGGCATCATCCCCAGAACATGCATGTCTTTCCTTGACATCTTCAGCATCACCCTGATACTTGCCCGTATCATGAAAACCCTCCCTCCTCTTCCGAGTTTGCCTCTCAGGAATATTCTCTGACTCAGAGGCTGCTGCCGCCCTCGAATCTGGATATATAGATGAATCACAAGCTGAAGAGCATTACTATGCCAAGCTAAAGATTGCCAGAGAAATAGTTGATAAATACACAGAGCTCATCATTTCCCCATGAAAGGTGATACAGCAGGAGAAACCATCATTGTGAGTCAAGTACAATTTCTTTAATGTGTTATCTAGATCCATCGGAAAGTTTAAATAATCAACAGAACAGCAAATAAAAATCAAATAACAGCTGCTATTTCATCATTAACTCTTTCTAATTTTTTGAGTGAATCATTAGCTCTTACTAATTATCTTACTTATTAATTCATCAAATAACTAGACCTAGCAAGCCATTGACAGTTTAACATAAATCAACTATTTTGCTACAAATCAAAAACAATAGTGACTTCAAAGGATGAGAATCTGCAACCCACAGATAAGCAATAATGCAGCTGAAAGTATGTGTTTTCACATACAGATAATATCATCTACAACTCCTTTTAATATTGTATGAATTAGTCAAGTTCCCCCTTAAACTGAACCATTTTTTAGCTCCTTTTATGCTCCACTGCGCAAATAAAAGAAGGAAATTGCATAAAAGATAATGATACAGTGAAAAACCATAGAAAGCCCATGCCCAAAAAGCAACGTGTATATATTTTTAAAAAGAAGGGCCTTTGCACAACACAATAGTATGTGGCATTTCTTCACCACAAGCCCTAATCCACCCCCAAGGGACACATATCATTGGTGAAGCCTGCACTCCACAACTGACCTCCCATTTCAGAAAGGATATTGCCTCGGTGAGGTTCTCCCATCTCCCCTATTTACGCTTGCCATGATTTGCATAACATTTTGTCAGAGATGTTGTCAAAAAGAATGTCTAGCCATTGGACTTTGTGCAGCCATTGGGTGAGATATAGACTGGGGTGATGATAAGATCAATATTTCAATCAAAAAGCAGAGTTGCAAATAGGAAAAGAATCCATCTAGTCCAGAAACATAATAGCAAAGTTCATGTACACACATCTGTGCTGTTAAATCCACAGGCTAACTAAATGACCATGCAAGGAGCAGCACTTGCACTTGACATAAAGATTTTCTTGCTGAAAGCCACGTTAGAAATGATTGCCTTTGACATAAAGATTCGTTTCTGATAAACATGTTAGAAATATTTACAAAATGAACTATTGAACAAGTTGACAGAACAAATAATGCACAAAATCCCAGCATGAGTCATGCAGAGCAATAGAAGTTTCCCTGCAATATCGTTCTTCACAAGCTACACAGAATAAAAATTAAGCATATCACTAAAACTAATCTCCCCCCATCAGATCAGCAAAATATCCAAAAAACAAGTAAAAAGTCCAGGCTTTGTTGGCTTGGGGCAAACTCAATGCAAAATATCCAGAAAAGCCGAACCAAAGATGACAAATCCATATCTCATAAATGAAAAGAGAAAATCTAAAAGAAAAATCTCAAAATAGGAAAAGACAATCCTACATATTCAGCCAAAAAAAGGACCATCCTACAACATGGTAAGTTGAATCGCTCACTCCCTACATATGCATTTATTGTTACTTGGTGGTACTATATTCCTATTTCTTCAATATATCTTGTTAAATATAATTGCCCAACTAGCTAAAAAGCTCTGACAAGAGAACATTGGATAAATATCTAGAAACAACAAACTGCAGAAAGCTTCAAATAGACTCAGGCAGATAGAGGAATTAGCCTCATAGTATTTACAATGATTATCAAGGGGGAAAAAACTGGTAGTCAATCATCATACTCTGATCTGAACATGAACTTAGAAAATACAACCAGCGAACCCAAATTTAAACTTGAACAAATGCAGCAGTCCCAGATGAGGTAAAGAAGCAACTTTTGAATTGGGGCAGCAAAAAAAAAAGAGTTGCCCAGAAAATTAAGAACGTCGACAGCAATACAGACACCTTGGAAGAGTCATGAAAGAAAACCAAGTGCTGAGAGCCAGCAGGAGAAAAACATAAAGAAATATGAATTTTAGCAAACAAACATGATGCATAGCTTATAATAAGAGCAACACTGACATATGTATATAAGCCAGTCCATCTTTCAAACAACAACAGGCACTAAATGTCAAGTGTTGAGGATCACATGCAAGAAAGGACAGAATCACCACGGCTATCTGTTTTGCAACAACTCTCATATCTTCATCTCTCTATTGGACAACCAGGAACCTCATTTCAAAGTTCAGCTGCTAACAGCAGCTCAAAAATTCAATAAGAAAGTATACACCATTCAAACCAATGCACGAATAAGAATATGCATTCTTATAGTGCATATAGAGCTTCACAAACCACAACAATAAAGAAAGTGCACATGTAAGGATATTACAAGCAAACAACGGGTTACCTTACCAGTTGCAATTTCTTGCTTTTCATCCAATTTATCAGCCCTCCTTTCCCTCTCCTTTCTCTCACTTTCTCTCCCATCCTTCCTACTCGATTCTCTGTGCCTCTCACTCTTCCCGCTTCTCCTCGCATCCTCATTCTCATCATCCCGCCTTCTACTCTTCGACTCTCCTGATGATTTTGCTCTGTTTGGGCCCTCGTCATCGCCGCCATTCCAACGATCACTTGCTCCATCGCTGAACTTCTCCCTCCGACGCTTTGAAGATCCGTGGTCCTCAGCGTAACCCCCATTTCTAGAGCCGTACACGTCCTTACTATTCTTTGCCTCGACCCTGCGCTTCTCGCTGAAACCAGAATCCCTCGAGACCCTAGAGCCACCTTCCTCTCCTCCGCCCCTCCGCTCCCTCAAGCCCGAATCGTCCTCCGAGTCCGAGTAATCCCTAGTGTCCCTCGAACTGTGCTTGCTCGATTTGTGCCTCGAACTCCTCGGCATCTCCGCTGCACACGCTCAATGGAAGTCGGAACAAAAAACGAAAACCCTAATCCGTTCAAAACTCTCGATTTGCAGTCTGGTGTGACTCAATCGGACACTTGAACGGAAAGGATTTGAGCAAACTGCAGAAAACCCTAACCGGAAGGGCGCAGCCGCAGAGGATGGGACGTGGTCGTGGCAGGAGAATGGGGCCGGACATGAACAAAATTACAAGAATGCCGCGGAGAGAGAAAATGAGAGAGAGCTCGACCAGCAAGGCAGATACATACTGGTAGGGGCTTTGTGTAATTTCATCCACTGCCTATGGGTGAATAGCGGCGGGATTTCAATTGGCGGCGGCTGGGACTCGGAGGCAACACCTGGAGGACAATTTGCGGCAGTATGACAATTTTACCCCTGCAGCTTCCAGATATTATGGGATTGAAGGTACCCCGGATCTGCTGTTGTGCTGCAACTGCCAATTAGAAATTGACACGACTCCATGTTTCCAGCAAGCACGTTCTCTTACTGGCGAAGGGTAGACAGAGTATTACAAGTGAGGGTCACCCTTTTTTTCACTCCGGCAATCGTGAAGTTTAAAGGGTATACATACAAGACGAGAGAACAAAAGGACAGACCATCGGTAGAAGTGAAGTTCAGAGTCTCCAAATTTTAGGTACTGAGAGTCCGGATTGAAAGTTATTTGACCTAACAAATGTGAACATCTTAGTACCGATTCCACTTAACTCTCTCATAAAACAACAGCTGCTGCATCCATCTATCAAATACTAAACACTTGCTCCTCGGAAAACCATAAAAGAAAAGGCATGAGTAGACAACTCAAAATGAACAAGTGACTGCAACAGAAGCAGCATAGCATGCGCAAAAAGAGCAGTCCTCAGATGAGTCCCTGCCGCTGCAGGTCGGTGTAGGTCTTCTTGTTATAGATGTTGCCTTCCCTGTCTTCGTACTCCTCTTCGAGATCGGGGCGCCACTTAATCAACCCTTGCCTCTCTTGGATCCTCTCCCACAGTTCTTGTGCCTCCTGTACACCGACACGCACATTTCAAGTGCCCGCAATGCTTTGACAGTAAACATGCAACGATCCACGGCACACTGGCAATTTCATGAGAAAAGAAACGATGTACCTTGATTGACGTGATCTCATTGAAGTTCTTAGTATTCGGGATGCCGAGACAGCGCATCCCATGCTGATGGCGCCATTCCTTGAAATGCCGCTCAAAGGCTCTCCTTCCCCAATAACTGTGGTTCCCACATATCTCACACTTGAATTCCTGAATACATCAGGCTATGCTTAGAACACTGGGTACTGTAAACGATTTCGCAAGCATAAAGACTGATTCAGATGGTCACTGAATGGAATGGAATTATAATCATACCTGCCCAAGACCATGGAGCTTGTACAGCCAGTAAGGTATGGGCTTCCCATCCCAACCCATGGGCAATTTGAGAGGGTTATAGATCTGCTGCTCTTCATCGTCACTTTCAGTATCTGCTTGGGTTTCTTCCTGAAAGAATTTCCGATTTTAATACAGATTGTGTTTCCAAGTTTCTCTGGTTCTAACAAAATATTCCACATAATTCCACTGACAGCAGTATGTCCAATAAATGAGCTTTTCTCATCAAGTAGCCAGTAAAGAATTCTGGACGAATCTCATGTACCTCTTCACGCTCTGCTTCCATTTCCTCATATGTCAACGCTTGTTTTTTCTCGACATTCTCTTTTGTACTTACTATCGTCTGCAAAATCAACAAGGGCGCCCTCGTCAAGTTAAAAATCTTGTGAGGGGAATATAGAGGCACTTCAGATGTAATGAGAATAAAATCTAACCTCCTCAAGCAGGCCGCAGAGCTTCAAAACCTTGGCTTCCATCAAAGCAATTTCTTTTGAGCTATCAACCTGCTGTGGAGCAGCTGTAGTACCGTTCTGTTCTGAACTACGTGAACCTTTTGCAAAGTGCTTCTTGTCCAACTTATCAAGAGGCATGTTCTGCAACGTAATGAATAGAGAGATTGGAATATCAGGCTATTTCAGTACATAGCTGCCATGGACCAAATTGACAACAGGATCAAACAAAGAAAGAAAAGAAAACCAGTAATGAACAATCTCTCTCTTTATTGACAACAAGAATAATGTTGGATTCACTGAAAAGGTTAACTCATCTTCCAATTGCATGGCCAAGAAGGTCAGTATTTCCATATACACATTCATCGGCATGCGAAGATATTCAAACCCACTAGATCATGGTTTGGATCCATGTCCTTGAAAGGATAAGCTGCACGGACCAATTTTCTTGAAGACCAATCTCGAATATCCTCAGAAAGAAATGAGAAGGAAAGATCAAAATAAAGTTCCCACCTGTATTATATTTAAAAAAAAAAAAAAG
Organism: Lagerstroemia speciosa; assembly: GCA_037672795.1. NCBI lineage: Eukaryota > Viridiplantae > Streptophyta > Magnoliopsida > Myrtales > Lythraceae > Lagerstroemia > Lagerstroemia speciosa. The sequence continues at coordinate 6,982,318 of CM075294.1, read as the reverse complement.
GATCACGAGCAAGGGCATGTTCACTAAGAGAAGGGATCTGACATGAAAATAGAAAGTTGGGCATCACAAAAGATAAACATAAATTCTTTGATCTTACCACAAATAAGATATCCAATTTATATAAAATACACTTATAGCATGTCTTATTAGATAAGGCTCACAATCAAACCTTTGTAAGAAAGAGCCTCTCTGCACGTTGCTGAACAGTGCCACCTGATTTTAATCCTAAAGCAGCTAAAGCCTGCAAAATAGTAAAATTACCCGTCAGAAAACCAAGAATGGGTTTAGAAGGATTGGAATGTGAAACAAGAAACGAAACTGGCATATGCAAGCTTAAATCAACCGCGTGATTCCACTTAGAAGTCCACGAAATTATTTTATGTTTTTCAAAGTCATGTGCAAGACATGCACAGTTAAATCATCATAATGTTTCTTCATTCAAGACTCTGAACGCAACCAAACAAACAGATACAATCCGATGGCTTATAGCACCACCTAGTTTGTACAGCAAGTGGGGCAATGAACCCCCCCATGCCTGGGTTCAATTCTTGCCTTCATCCAATTGGGGTATATGACTCGCCTTCACCCCAGGCTTAGGGTTACCTACCAAAAGAAAAATAACCAAATAAATATATATACAGAACTGACAGTACATGAATACCCTATCTAGACCTAAAAACAGTTTTCCTTTTCCAACCAAGAGCATCACAGTGAAGGTATTCACATGAATTCCAGTTGATACCTCAAAATGCCAGAATTTTTCATTCATAATCAATTTAGCAAATTGAACATGACACATTTATGGAGCATCGAATTTGCAAGTAACAACTGATACAAATGCACAGCACAAAGAGTAAACAAGATGTTCATATAGTCAAGGCCTTTGAGATTTTTAATTTAAGCAGTTCAAACACAGCAACAGCTACAGCTACCATATATGGATCATGAAAATAGAAGGTAGCCTCAAACAAAATTAGCTTTAGCTCACACCATTATCAATTTGTATAGGAGATTGGTAAAAAAATAAAACTAAAAATAAAAGTACTGTGTCCGACCTCCTTTAGCCTTTCAGGACCAACTTCCAGCAGTTCTTCAACTGTGCTATAATAATCAAGATCAATCACAGTATGCTGCTGTAGAAGATGTCCATTTTCTTGACTCCCATTCGACCAGCCTTCTACTTTGCTATTGCTCCATCGCTCTTCAAAATCACTTTCAACCTAGCAAAGGCAATTAGCACATAGTCAACAAAGATAAAAGACATACAAGCCCAAGCAAAGAGAAACTAACAGGGGAAATCGAAGCCACCACCAGCAGCCAATTAATTAATCAGAAAAATCTGAAAGGAATTAGTGGTACCATTACAGTTAAAAAAAATCATTCCTATTGATGTGATCTATCATCCCAAGTGACATATCATCTAGGACAGAGATTGGCTTATCACTGCCAGCACTCAGCAGCTAAGAGAAATGGCTTTGCTTGGAAAAATAACTTCATGGAGAAGAAAGAGGGCAGGGACTTTTTATGTCGTATGTAAATGTGCAGCAACATATTCTGCAAACTATCCATGCAGGGAAGCTACATGAAAGGTCCCACACACGGACAGTACAAACAAAAAATCTTTTCAACTAAACCTTTGCAAATATCCTGTCCAAGTCTTGTAAAGGCTCTGTCCGCTCGAGAAAGTATACAAGGTACTCCAGAAGCTTCTCCAAGTACTCCCGATATTGCCTGCATCAAGCCGTGAGAAACATTTCAGTAGCTTGCATAGATCAGTCATACTCGTACAAGGAATGAATATTTCTCAAACACCTAAATAATGTGTATTCCATCAACTGGACCTTTCGTAAACACATATGCAACACTTACTTTGAGAACTTCAGTCTCCTTGGGATCTTCTCCAGATGAGAAAAGGTATCGAGATAAGCAGAGTATTCAATGGGCTCTCCAAATTTGGAGTTGGCATACTGATGGTATAATTCATGCATATCAAGGTATCGGCCCATCGCTTCCTGAATTTACAAATAAATCACAATCAGCAACAGAGAGGTTTGGATGTTGAAGGTATTAGCTGTTAAAAAGAGACTGTCGAATTTTTCTGAAGACGAACAATGCCAACTCCATTATTCCTCAAAACTAATGGCCATTTGACTACCCTTATGCATTACAAACCCCCAAAAATACACCAGAAGAAATATCAGTTGTGATCATAAGCATCCATCAGAAAAAGAATGTATTATCATTAATAAACAATACGTACATAACATATAAAACATTTGCAAGACTTTCACAAGTTTGAATTATTCTAATTTGGGGGCAGCTTATAATGGAGAAATTCGAAGTGATGAAAACGAAAATCACTGGAACTTTTGAGCCAGGAGACATAAACCGAGAACAATTAGAAGCCCACCTCTCCACTGAACTCAATTTGAGGTTCCTCCTTTAAAAGTGCCTCAAACTCCTCATCTGCAGTCACAACACGAGCAGCTGGATGCTTTCTGTGATACTCACGAATCTGCAATTACCAAATACATACTCATTGAAAATTTCAATATCCAAAATGCCATCCAAAGTACGAGAAGAAGTGGCTTAAATAAACTCTTCAATGCCATGTACACCATTAACTTAAGAAACAATTCAAACATTCCATGAATTCTCTCGTAGGAAAGGAACATAAAATTGAGAAAAATTACATAGTCAATATGTCCAAGCATTACCTCCTTAAGCCTATCGTAAAATGCACTGAAAACATTTATCCCAGTTGCAGTCTGTCCACCGAGCGCTGCAATCTCATCCTTCCTCGCACCATCCTTATCTTCATATATCTCAACCTGAAGGAAAATATATCCATGCGCATAAAACACCAATTGCCTAATGCTGAAACTGAATTGCTACAAAGAGCACATTACCGCCATTTCATCTGAGTAGCTAAGCATGAATCGAGCTAGAACTGATTACAAAGAAAGAGCGTAGACAACTTACGAGCTTCTCGGTGGTAGCTGTGATGGTGTCGATCATGTGGCGGACGCGGTGGCTCTGGAAAAGGCGGTCCCTGCTGGCTGCGGGCTCGTTCTGGAGGTCCTTAACGATGAGCCGCTCGAGCCGCTCCACCTCCTCGTGAGCGGCCCGCGTCACCTCCAGCAGAGTCGACGACATCCTTCTCTCTTCCCCTCCGAAAGCGAAGCCCAGATGTTCTGCCGGAATCCAAGCTCAGCGGATCGTTCACCGCAGGTATGAAAAGCTCCCTCCTGGTTAGGGTTTTCGCCCCTCTCCGGGGTGCAGGACACCGTTGTTATGCTTCGATTGAGGCTCACCCCGGCTCCATGACGGATCAACCGTGTCCTGCCACGTGCAAGCATCCCTCGCAAACCTGCGGGAAAGATCCATGGACCAGCTACCACCTGGCCCGCGATGACTTTATCCTGGGCCTCAAGGGCCCAGTCCATACAGGAGTCTTCACAAGCCATGCAGGCCCAAGTGCAGCCCAATTGTGGCCCAAATGTTGGGCCCAGGATCTCTGAAACATTCCAATCCCTTACAACCTGCGGAAATGTCGTTTTTCTTTATGGTTCGTCCGGCTCATTAAGTCTTCGAATTCCTCCAGGCTTATACTGGATCACGATGTTTCTCTTGACCTCACCGTTGGCTACAATCGGATTCCCGATGTCTAGGGTACAGTGAGTTATATTTCCTCCACTCAAGGGATAGTCTCCAAACCTGTGAGCCATCGATAAGAGACCGAGCTTTAATGAGGAATCGATCGGATGCATCGAGACGGATTCGAAACTTTCACGTTTCTCTCATTCTTTCTGGGCCAAATTTATTCAAGAATTGCCATTCGCACCCGGAAAATGACTATTCTTGTGTAATTCGATTTGATTCAGATTCTAAGTCAGTAATGCAGTGGCGATTTTCCTAAAAAAGAATGTCGCCTTCCCCATTTGACTTTATCGAAGGAAATACAACAGTAACGGTGCATTCAAGTCTCGACTTCACCATCTCCAGGTACCCATTGAAGTTCGTGGTTCCTCAGGGTACTCCCGAAGGGAACGATACATTCACGCACACGGAGTCCAATCGGACGGGATGGAATGATAAGTGGGAGTGCTTATGTAAACTAAGCAATTGCTCGTCGGGAGGAGACAGCAACATTACACCAAACCACAGATCTATACGGACATCTAACCTCGGAACCTTGACCGAGTCCTGTCTCTCTGCTTCTCACCTACCCCCTTCCTCCAAACACCTTACTTACATGCCAAAACTTGGTTCCAAGTCTCTCTGATCGATCTCCCATTCCAGGCTGTCCCCCCGACCTGACACGCTCTGTCACTGACATCGGCCAGCTAGGGGAAAAAAGGGCTGGTCTCTGTCTTCATCCGCCTGGAATCTCTGTCCGGCCGTCCAGGGGTGATCGGAATCTCCGGCCGGCGACGTTCACGTTCGGCCATTAGGTGACTGAAAATTTTTTTTTTTTAATTTTTAAAAAGTGGGATTCTATTATATGATTTTACCTTTTGAAAGAAGATCCTAACTATTAAGGCTGCTGGATGGATCGCTCGAGTTTGAACGAAGCATCCTCGCACTAATGCTGTCCTTATCGAATCATGGTGAGCTCAACTTCTCACCTAACTCCGATCCCTTTCCCATTCGTCGGCTATAGTTACCGAGACGATACGACAGTGTGCCCTCAGTCCATCTACCCAGCACTGATCCGCGATCAGGTATTCGTAATATTCCGATCACAAAATGCTTCCGGTGTGCGCCCCTACCCCCTACAGTAGGTAAGGGTCACCTCGCGGTCACGTGCAAAACGGTCTATACCAAGTTCACGTCGCGTAATTTGGTGGGTGAGCAACCGAATCATGTAACTGTCGAGAAAAACTTCGAATTAATTAATAGCTATTAGATTTTCATGTATATGTGATTCAATGGGAAGCGATTAAATTCAGAAGTTATTGAAAAAAAATTAAACATTTAAATGTGAAACGATAAATAGAAAAGGAGAGTCCATGAAATTGTCGGAGGGGGTTGGTGGAAGCAAAATTCACCTCGTGACAATTTCCTTGAAATGAAACCTACCAAATCATCTAATCAATTCTCTCACCCAAACCCCTTTCCAAATTCCCAGCTACCCATTATTATTATTGTTTTATTCTTTTTTTTTCCTGTCTTTTAATAAACAAAAAACTTAATATTTTCCACTTTTTTTTTCCATAAAGTTTGGCGGATACTTCTATTAAAGGTACTGGCCAGCCTACCACGATCCATGTCCTACCACGAGCCCGTGCTACAAACTCTCACTGCGCTTATTTATAGTTACTCAGTTCGATTAGGGTGCGTTGACGAAATTATGGAGCGCCTAGGTTTAGAAATTGGAAGGATCAACGAGCACGGAAACTCTCAAGCAGTTGGGGAATTTTGTTTTTGTTTCTGGGATGCGCGTGCATGACACAATTTTTTTTATTTGCACTATACAGTATCCCCGGACCAGCCAAAGTGCACATCGAGACTAATCTGCGATTGGGCCGGGATGCCTGAAAAAATTTCCGTCGACCCTCCCAATCTGATATTCGAATTGGGACCACTCATTTTTGAGTCTAGTGAGGGAATCACTAGACCCCCATCAACCAATTTTCTTGAACTTTTATTGATTTAAAGACATTTTAATTTTTCCGGTGAGTATACCGCTTCCATTTAAATGAGTCTAAATTAATTCATATACTAATCGTGCAGGCTCACACCACACCAAAACCGGGTGTAGAACTCGTTGCCTGTTAATCTCGAGACCAGTAGAAAAATGCTCGGCTCGTAGTCAGTCCCTCTCACCCTAGTACGGAAGAAAAACACCCGGCTCGAGATCGGTTGTTGAGGGCGGGTGTTTAAAGGTACGTGTCAAGTGTAAATATGTTGCAACGTGAGGGTGAGTGTCGAGAAGTCAGTCCGACATTTGATAAATAAGCGATTGAAACCTGATTTATAAGAAAGTGAATACCACCATCTCATCAATTTTAACTTTTGGATTGGATATGAGCCCAACTTCTTGTAAGCTAAATAGAAATAGTCTAATTAATTCACCGGAGGGTAAAAGCCTATCAAACATAATTTTTTTTTCATTTTATAAAGACTTGAATCAAATGAGATATTAGTTAAGAAAAAATGATATCAAACTATTTTAACCGATTCGTATAAAGTAAAGTGGTCTTGAATTACTTAAATCGAAAGGGACAACTTGCTCAGATTTCAGGGATGTAGTCCTCCTGAATTTATTAGAGTTACGTAGTTTTTTTTTTTTGGTTTTTTAGGGGAATCCTTGACTTCTTCTTCTTTTTTTTTTTTAAATAATATTTGTAAAAAAAATTAATCTTACAGTGATCCAAAACCCGCTATAGAAAAATGTCTCCACCTCTCAGATTCCCAGACCCTTTATCGAGGTCCCTCCCTGCACATGACTCTAATAATAATAATTATTATTATTATTATTATTAATATTTATTATCATATAAGTTGATCTCACTTTTAAAATTTTAAAAATACCCTTAATAAATAAATTAATAAAAATGATAAATTTATGAAATTGTAAATTCACTTTTAAAACTATATGTATACCACTATTTATTAAGTTTCTTTTTTTTTCTTATTATATATTTTATTTTTTATTCTTGACAATTGTAAAATATAAGAAAACATGCAAAATAAAAGGTATGACTTAATAATCAACTGTATATTTAACAATTTCGTGCGTAATACTGTTCGCCTCTGGTATATATTTATTATAACAGAAGGATATCATGATATCAAATATTACTTCATTCTCTCGTGGGGAAATACCTTAGTCCGATGCGCATGAGCTCGTACTAAATCAAAAAACTTTAAGCAAAATAAATCTCATCAGCTATCGATTTTCACTTGTTCGATATGATTTTCGGAATTTCGAGAGTTCCGGCTTAATACGAGATACCCGTGACAATAACACATTTATTGATATTCATAAATCATATATGAAGTAGCATGAATAGAATCTCAACTCCAATGATTGAAGAACGTGCAGTGCAAATATAGAAAGAACACACAGGCAATATAATAATCATGACATCTTGTACAGTGTGGCAATCGATATCGACATTGAGATGGTTCGGTATTTCTTCGCAGCTTCAATTATTTTCAAATTGAGAGATTATGATCAGAGGGAATTGTATCGATTCCCTGATGGGCCGAATTGACTCGAATATCAGCTAGTATAAATCGGAGGGAAAAAAATGCAGTGCAAGTGGCTATTTGCCCCTTTGAGGATCCATGTCTGATTATTATTCTTTGATCTTCAATTTGACTTGGCCCTTTAGATTCTTCAAAGGGCTACACCATCGACTCCTCGACCAATCAAACGGCCAATTTCTCCATAACAATCCAAATGCCCGACTCTTTTTTTATTTTCTCAGCCCCGATCACTTGATTATTTGTTTAGTAGCTGAAAGTTACATGTATGGTATACCAAGAAACCGGGTTCCCCCCTTTCGCTCGGGGCGATGATGCGGCCAGTGAAGAAACCGGGTGATTCTATATTCGCGTGGAATCAGAACTAGTTACCAAGTATTGGGAAGATGGTATGACGGTGTGGAGGAACTGATACAATACTCTGCCCCTGTAAATGCAACAAGTTTCAACCACGACCGATCACATACCTTCGTGCAATCAGAATTGAATTCTGTTCATTTTTCTTGCAGAAATGTGACAAGTTTCAAACTCGATTGGTTCTGTGTATTTGTGGAATCGGAGCCAGGTGGTACATCGGTCATTTCGTTCCACTAGCGAAATAATTATTTTCTCTTTATTTTGAACAATTATTTATATTTTTGTATTCATTTTGTGGATCTCTAGGCATGCATGCATGCATTTTCTTCGTCCCCTGCTGCTTCGAGAAGCCGCATTCAGTCTGTATTATTACTGACCGTGATTTGTTAATTATGATTTATTTATTAAGATTTTGCTGTAATTTAATTTGAAAATGCGTCATTAATTAGGGAGAAGAAAACAAATGAAATCTTTTCCTTTTCCTTTTATTTTTTCTTTTGGGGTGTCCAGTACACAAATCTAAGGTCTCGTGAGCACACAGAATTCTCTGTCCCCTTTCGGGACCCGGGCGTACATTTTGATTGTCGGCGGTAGGTGGAAAAGGTTCCCTACGACGGGCAGAACAAAGGGGACCCCCCTTGACAGACCAAACACTCGTATGCATGCATCTAGACCTCCTTAAAAGGTCACGTGCGTGAATTTATCGCCGACTGAATTTCTCCTCCCTCTATTCAATGTTACATTGCGTATCATCCTACATGAATCGGTCAAGATGGTCCGATACCTCTATTTTCTTTCATCATGTTTCAAACTCGAGTCTTATAAATGGAAAAAATTCATGTTACGAGAGTCCTGTCTCTTTAACGAGCCAATTCGACTCGAACTTGGGTTAATAATTTAAGACCTATTAGATATCTGAATATATAACATGTCGTACGTATCGAAAGATTGCAATAATTAAATATCCACCGGCAATCAGGAACGAATCCAAGAAACTTGTACGTGAAGACTAAACTCTATAGGAAAGTAACGTGAAGAATACATGGGGGCTAACTATGTATTGTTCAATAAAAAATAAGATAAAATAGAGTAAAATTTATATAGAATCTTATAAATTTTCCTAGTTCGGGGCGATCGCCTCCACGGCCCCCTGGATCCATCACTGCTGGCAATGTATTAGGTTAAAGCGGACATGACAAAAACATATCCCATTAAACTATCACAAAAAGGGTAAAAAAAATCACATAAATTAACTCGTGTTTTGCTGAAAAGTCTCGAATTTATCTTAGGCTTTACACCTTTTTTTCCTATATTTTTATAATTTTCCAAGACTTTTATTCGAATTTTTTAGAAATATTTATTTGTTCTAAAATTTTACATATTTTGTTGATGTGGCATGTGATAAGTGAATAATTAATGGGAGTAAAATTGGATTAAAATAAAAATAGTTAAGAGGGTCGATAGCTTTTTAATATGAATGATATCTCAATTAAAATAAAGGATTCAACGTCCTTCTCTGTTATCTTTTCTTATTTAGCCCTCCCCTTGATTCGCCTTACTTAATGTGTTTATTTCTTTGAATTAAAAAAAGGACAGCAGAATTACCAGCTGTTGAGAACAGTATGCAATGTACAATCAGTTCCTCGTAAAAAAAACACCGGTCAGATATTGATAAGTGTTTAATTAACTATTAAAAATTATAAAAATTTTATACGTATCAAGATTTAAAAAAATTTATATAATAAACTTGTTGTGTATTATATATTTAATATTTACTCCAATAATTGTGGCAAAGTGGGGATCATTATTTTCATAATAATATTTAATATTTATTTTCTGTCTCTTATTATTTACTGTCGTCGGCGGCATAAAATACGCTACTTTTCGCAAAATGATAATTTATTTCCCACTTTTCTCCTTGGTTTGGGGCCATTTTTGTCACGTGCGAACCTTTTTTTTTAATTGAAAAATCTGTTCACATTGTACACAACAAAAAGTTTAAGAACTGTATACCTCTTTTTTTCTAACACGTGTTTTGGTTATGATCGAACAGGTCTCGTTAGGGTCCGATACAAAAAGTTCATTTACGGGAAGAAATTCAATGAAGAGATGCAGTAAAATAAGATAATTTAAAAAATAAATAAAGTTAAAATAAAATTTATATAATATCTTATAAATCTCACTTTAATTGTATTTCAAAAGATGGATTATTGAATAAAATAAATAATTAACATGTGCATTTATATATGGAGAGTTTTGTTACTATTTTAATCAAACAAAATTTCTTCTTTCAATCTTCACCGAAAAAGTAAGAAAGAAAATAAATAAATAAATAAAAAGGTTCAGCTAGAAATTAGAATCTCACGTGAACACGACACGAGGAATTAGGAGCGCCGCCTTTCATCCGTACAGATACGATGCTGCTCAGACAAATTTTTTTTTCTTTTTTACGGTTCAGTGGATAAATAGTTTAAAATTAAATTAAATAATTTATAATTAATAATACAAATCAGCACAAAGACGAGGCATAATAGATACAGTTATCGAACTCGAGAAAGGCATCAGAGTCGCACCATCTGATGATGACTTTGGCGGCAAGGTAATCGATTACGCCGTATGATTGCTTGGATTTTTGACGGAGGGAATTATCTAGAAACTTGTGGCTGAATTCTTCGTGTGGACTTTGGGGGTCACGGATGATGATTACAAAGCTTCATCATAAAGCAGATTGACCCAAGTAGAGCAAGACCACATTGCTGAATTAACGCGGTGGATTGAGTGGGTGGGTGGCTGGCAACGTGGCCCGCCGGTAAAAAAAAAAGGCAAATTAAATTTTTATCTAGATAGGTAAATAAATTAATAAACAAGCTCTGAAAAAAAGGACCCACGAGCGACAGCCCTAATGGTAGATCTTTAGGAGGTCTTAAAGACCTCATGGATTCAAATTTTCGGATGCGCATTTCTCGTAGATGGACACTTTATAGTCAGGTTCGGAAGTCGTTCGGGTATCTCAGTTATAAAAAAAAAAAAGTTTAGAAAAGGGGAAGTGGAATTGGAAGTTCAAAATCGTTTTGGGCATCTCTTTGTCAAGCATAAAGTCTAGTTCTACTGTTGATAGGTCTAATTTTTTTTATACGGATGAGTTTTTTTTTCGAACTCATAAACACCCACGAGAGTATGATCGAATAGTGGATATAATTATTGAGATATTTAATTATCTGTGAGATTTTTATTTCTTTATTTTATCCATTACTTAATTTATAAGCATGTTAATTTATTATTACAATCATTGACTCATTCATTAATAAATCATCTATTACTCCCATAAATTTTACTTTCGGGCCATTACATTTTCTTCACTTTCTCGTACAAAATTTGACGGTTTTAATGAAAAGATTGTCGTTTATGGTAAGAAGTAATCGGAACAGGAAACACACGTGCAGGTTTGGACACTTGCGTTCCGGTTTCAGAGGTCATGTCACGTGGGGTCAAATGTTGGTTTAGATAATCATCCCGCTTCGATGTGACATATCAATTTTCCACCTTTTTCCCCGGCAGGCACAACTATTACACAATTTCAGCCTTTTTTTAAAAAAAAAAAACTTATCACACGAATTAATTTAATAAGAAAAAAATAATTTTTTTTATTAATAAAAATCGAACTTGAGATCTAAAGCGAGAATGAAGATTGAAGACTGAGAATGAAGGCAGTCTTGAATTTTACGAACTAATCTAACCTGTTCACATGCTAATGATTACATAGATGATTCTCGTAGCACTTTCCAAAATATTAATTAAATCATCTCACAAGTCACGTGGTCGTCGCAGCCTCACTTTTCCTTTTTCTTTTTTTTTTTTACACTTATTATTTAAAATTTCTACAAACCTTTGATTGGTTCAGTTTCTAATTCGATTAGCCCATTAAATAGTAAAATTCTCGCGATATAAACTTTATCCGATTATAAAAACTCAAATTCGAAACTTTATTTAAGAGGAGGAAGTGTTAAACTATTTGAACCAACTCATATTAACCACCGTATTTTCTTCTAAATCTACCGCTGTCGCTGTTTCCTATTCGATATGAGGAAGGATCTCATTAAAGAGGTGCAGATTTGGAGAGAAATCTATTAAATTAGCGGATGTTTGGCGGTATTATTAGATTACGAGAAATATTATCGTTGAGATAAAAAAATTTGATTAACGGTAAAATTTTATTGAAAATAAGTTGAAATGTAAAATTTTGGTGTTTTGAAAATTTTGAAATTAGTTATATAGTTTGGTAAAAATATTATAAGGTTAATAGATGTAATACGATAATGTTATGATTTATCTTAATTTTTTTAATTTATAAAATTCGAACAAGTAATAAGAGGTCAATCATTTGAATTGACATCCATCCATGCAATGTCTAGTCAGTTGAAAAATGGCCACACATAAAGAATAAAACACAGGAAATTAATAAAATGGGAAAAAAATAGGAGAAAAAGCCCATAAATTTAAACCACAGCCACACAACTCCAAGTCCACGTAACAGTGAGACTGAGACTTCAGTCGGCTCGGCTCGGATAAGAAAAGAACTGGCCTTCTGTCGGCTTCATGTCGTCAATGTCAGCATGGGCCAATTGACCCAAAGGAACATGGCATGCTCCTTTCGACTAAATATTCATAGAATAATATATGGCGAATTCGTTATATAAAATACTATTAATATCTTAATATATGTGAATTTAGCTCTCAACAATTATAAAAATTTTACGTATTTGGAGATCTGAGGGAGATTTGTAAAATAATGTTATTATGTATTGCGTTCTTAATATTTACTCAATCGTATCTTCCTTCAACGTTTCTGTGTATATCTGTGTGTGTGTATATATATATATAATTCTAATATGACAGGTTCCACGAAGAAATCGCTGTCCAACTGTCCGATCGAGTTTTTTTTAACTAGTATCGAGAAATTTAATAAATTATAATTAATTTATTTCTAGTTTTTTTATTTAAGGAAAATGGACGTCTTACCATTCCAACTAATTAACATTAATGGTGTGGATTGAATTTGGATTATGATAAAATAATCTCGAAATTTTTAAAAATTTATCCGTTTTAGAATTAAAATACTTAGCATTTATATGTAATATATACATATATATATATAATATGTGTAGTGTCGGGGAAATAGTCACAGAGGCAATACTTAGCAATTCGATAGCAACTCTCTCACCCTCACCACTTACCTCCTCTTGAATCTTCCACTCTGCCTAATAATTCATTTCACCTACCTCTCACCGTGTCGTGGTTGGTGGCACTGCCTGCCACCCCAAACCCCCCCCCCCCCCAACAATAATAGTATATAATTTAATATGTCTACCTAGTACAATCGGTTCTGTTCGAAATTAACTGAACCGAATTGCAAGCAATTAAGTAAAATATGTATTTTTGTTTAAAATTGCATATTTTAATTTTATTTTTTCATTTTATTAAACTATTAATTAGAAATCGATTCGATTCTGTTCTGTTCGATTAACCGCGATTAATCGAAGTAATGATATCAAGTAATTAACCGAACATTTTCTCGGCAAAAAAAAAAACCAAACAGTTAGCTAACCGAATTGAAAGATTCAGATATTTTTTGTTCGATTCTATTCGTTTTCCGGTTCGGTTCAATTTTTTGGTTTTTTTAACAGCCCTACTAAGGAGGAAGGGAAAAGACCGAAACAACATTTTTAAATAAGAATAATGGTGTTGATTTTTTTTTTATTTTTCTAAAGTTAAATAATAATAGTAATTATTGTTATATAAAATAAAATGTTCATTTAAGCTCGCGAGTTTCATGAGCCCAATATTATTAGGTTTAGCTTAGCTTGGCTCGTTTAATTGACAAACTTGAGCCGAGCCGAGCAGAGCTCGAGCTCATTAACATCGAACCAAATTCAAGCTTTCATCGAGTCGAGTCCGAACGATTTGCAAATCGTATTATCTCATTTACGTCCGTAGTTAGGAGACAAAAGATTGATAACGATGAGGCCTTGTATTAAATAAAATTAGTTCTTTGATAAAAATAAATAAATTTAGTTCCGAAGAAGTGCCGTGCCCTAACTTGTAAACAATAGTCTCCGTGCAAATTTTTGACCGAGACTGACATGAAAATCGGTACATGAGCGTCTTATCAAGACGCTACTGGATATATAATTTAGGACCACTCTTCCATCAAACAGTGAGTGAGATTTAAAAATATATCTTTTTTTGGAACGGGTTAATTCTCTAATGATTGAAAATACACGGGTTTCCTTATGAGAGTCAGAGATACTGTTATTCTGTAATAAATTCTGGTGATTAACCCATTTTAACTACATCGAATAAGGGGAAAATAAAGGACATGACAATTGCAAAATGGACATGTCCGCCCTTGGATCGTGAACAAGGTTACATTGAATGTGTCGATACAGCTCCACTGGCCGCTTCTTGAACTGGAGACATCTACATTGGAGAGGTCACTATCTGTACGAGTTCGTAGGCATAAACAAGAGGAGTTCGAACTAGAAAAACTCCACGGTGTCGTTCCAGTTTAAAGAACCGGTTTTAATGTCCGCGGGAAGACAACAACTCGATAGCTTTTGGTTTTCATGGTTTTATTTTCGTACAGTGAAGAATTGACAGAATCACGAGAATTCAAATACGACGGCGCTGTGACTTAAAATAAAATTCATATTTTTAATATACTAAAATCAGGTTATAAAACTGCAATACATCTGCATCAGTATCTCGTTATCCTGACGTGGAAGTGTCTCCCGAGAGACAACGACCGTTCATTCAATTAGAGTCATAAATAAGTTTCCATCCAGTTAACGACAGGCAAGGCACTCTATTTGATAAAAATGTCAAGTGCACTTATTTATTATTAGCGATCGGCTGAGATGCTTTATTTGTCACTTTTTTTCCTTCGATAATATCTAATTTCGAATATTATAAATAGAAAAAATTCATGATTGAGTAGTTTTATCCCTTAGTGAACCGGTCCAATTTTAATCCCAATTAATCAATAACTGTTACATTTTTTGGTATCGGATTGCGGATGCAACAAGGAAATGAATTTCCATGTCAAACTAAAAAATTCGAACCATTTGACAAAATTTTTTAAATAAACGACAAACATCTTCCACAGATTAGATTTGATACAAGTAGTATTATCATTGAACAATATCTCAAAATGTTGTAAGTTTTATTTGAGCAAGTAGAACTTACCTCGTTATTTTATTTTATATTCTCTTCTGAGCCCAGGCTTGGATCTCATTTATGACGGAATAAAATATATTCGGGAAAATCAAGGATTCATACATGGAAATACAACCGAACACTACCGTTATGACTATGGATTGCAATCGTCAGCTGTTGGCCGCGTAATTCAAAAAAACTGGCCGGCAGCACAAGACCAAGTGGCCGCGTCTGATTCCGTCAGTCCATCCGCCCCGTTGAACGGTCGGGCCGCCCTCTTGACCTCACCAATATGACGAGAATACCCCTCAGTCCTCCTCAGCTTCCGTTCTCTCGTAGTCCTATCCTATTCCCCCTTAAACTTTCTCTACCGTAAACATGTCCATCGTTCTGAGTCGTCCCCTCCGATTTCAGAATGGTTCCGAGGTCATTTTTGGTATATCTCGAAAATCAACCAGATAATATTTTCTGGAAAGTAAAATTCGAAGAAAAGGTGTTGAAATTATTTTTTAAAATTAAAATTTTGATGATAAGGTAATTGTTTGGGGGTTAAAAAGGTCAATGACCAACGAAATTCAGTCACCAGTGGCTAAATAAGCAGCGTCCAGAGAACACCGTTGAAACATATATTATCCCCCTACATCACCATTATCACGTCCCTGCCATCAACTGATCAACTGCTAATTGGAAATTAAATTAAAGTATGTGGAGGACAGCCTGCGCAAGCATGTCCCTTCGCATAATTGAATACGATGGATGCTTAGATAACGATGGGACGACCGCGAGAGGGACTTGAATATATATCCCCGTTTGTGGAACATATGCTTGAAGAAATCAGCATTGCGTGCTCGATTTGTATACTGTTCGAGAGCTAATTCCTTTTTGGGTTAATTTGATCCAGTAATTCGCCATCAATAAATCAAATTGAGGAAAGAAATCTAATTTTCAATAATCAAAATTTTCCACGTTCTCAGCGGTAAAACTACAGTAGAATTTTCCACCACAGAAAGCCGGTTTGACTTTGAGTGACAATCGCAATCGGAAGTTTGTTGTTGATCGGAGGAATTGGCCAGAAGGATATCGCGGATAAGGGTCCGTTGACCTAGCACCCTGGAAAAGGAGATTTACCAAAATACCCTTGCCTGTTATCACCGTTGCTAGTTTCGTGGGATATTATAATAATATATATATATCTGTGTGTGTGACTAAATCACCGAAACCTCCTCCAGTTCGAACTGAATTCGTCAGAACTTATTAACTTTCCAAATATCATTGATTCATGCCGAAATAGAGAAACTGTTTAATCAATTGTCGGATGAACTATGAACCTTTGATCCATCTATAATGCCTCTCGACCGGTTCCTATACCGAGTTTGTATGGCTCTCCATCGAACTTGCTTTAAGATCTTTTTCTCCCATGCATTTTGATGATTATAGATGGCTGTTGCATTGCTACAGTGTAATCATTCCTCTCGATCTTATCAGATAAGTTCACGGTCGTATTTGTACAGACATGTACAATATGTATGAACGAGGAAAAATAGAAAGAAATCAAACTGTACAGACAAATATGACATGTATTAACAAGAAAAAACGGAAAGAAATGAATTTCACGTGAAATAAGGGCTCGTCATATCCATGTCAATATTGCATTAACTCTCCTTATCTGGTACTAATGGTGATTATCACTTCCAAGCATTCCAGGGAAAAATGTTATCGGGAAAAATACTTTATATGATCCTACTGATAGTAATGTGACTGGATATATCTCAGTAAATGAAAATAATTAAATAATCAATGTCTATTTATATATTTACTGTGATTTAATTAAATTTTTCATATATGACAGGGTACAGCTAATCAGGTCAAATTAGAAGGAGAAGATAACAACAATAATAATGATAATAATTACAGTTGGCCAGATCTTTTTCTGTTTTTACTGCTTAATTAAGAGCTTTATCTGTGGGCCGGAGAGCGCGGCGGCTCGTAGCTGAGCCGGAGGCTGAGGAGGGCGGACAGCGAAAGCTTGGGTTTTGCCAGAGCGGCTTCGAGTCGCAGCCGGGCTGAGGCTAAACATGGAGGCGGTGGGACCCACAGGCGGCTGTAGCTTGCCGCATAGCCCACCAGAACACGTGGCAGGGCTGTCCGACGTGAGCTGTCACCCTTACTAAAAATGAAGGAATTCTTAGATTAGCTGATTGTAAAGATGAATCTGTAAATTTAATTAATGATTGTTTAATATAGTAATAATTATATTATTTTAATAAAACAGGTGTTATTAATCAGAGAGAAAAATAATAATTCATTAATGCATGAATTAACTGATAAATAAATTCTTGAATGCTGTGACGAGTTGCGCGGTGAAAAATTCCCCTAAAAATGGTGAGGTGGGACAGGGCAGTTTCGGCAAACCCCGGTTGTCGTGGGCCCCACACTCCTCCCCCTACCAATCTCCTCCTTCCCGTTTCTCTCTCCTCCCCATCTCTTCCTCCTCTCTTCTTCTATAAGATCCATTGCTGCTCTGCTCTGAAACAAACGAAGCCCTATAGCCCCTCCCCATCTATCTGCAGCCTCCTTCCCCTCTCTCTTTAGACTCCGCCCTCCATTCCTGCCGCTCTCTCTGTCTCTGCATTGCTTGTGTCTCAAACGCTTTGGTTTGATCAATTTAACTGTAAATTCCCTCGAGAATCTCTCTGGCTCTCGGAGAATCCGCGCAACAAGGCCTTCTTTCGCCTGTAATTTCAATTTTTAATCGTGTCATATGATTTAAATATGGACTTAAGCTCTTTGGAGTAGCAGATCTGTTAAACAAACACTGTTC
Organism: Lagerstroemia speciosa; assembly: GCA_037672795.1. NCBI lineage: Eukaryota > Viridiplantae > Streptophyta > Magnoliopsida > Myrtales > Lythraceae > Lagerstroemia > Lagerstroemia speciosa. The sequence continues at coordinate 6,964,713 of CM075294.1, read as the reverse complement.
TTCGATTCAGGTGAACGATTAGCAGCTTGTTGTTTTTCATTTCTCTGGATCTGGTGGTTGGTGGAGCCTGGTTCGACTTCTGAGAATACTCCTCTCATAAGTTCCTTGCCTTCGCTAATGGCATCCGCTTCTTCAAGCTCCGTCCTTCAACCGAAGGCTCAGAGCTCTGCTCTACCTTCTTCCCTCAGCAAGCCTTATATAACCCCTCAGCTGAGTGCGAGGCTTCTCCGGAAGAGGGGGACGAGATGCTCTGTGTCGAAGAGGCCGGTACAAGCCCTTGTAGAGAAGCGGTTCTTCGGGCCGAGACTCCGTGGAGCCGAGAGGCTTCACATGTGGCAGTCAGACGGTCCCGGGCTGTCACCGAAGCTCTTCGTTGTGCAGTCCTCCCTTTCTGCGGTGCCTGAGAAGCCGCTCGGGCTTTATGACCCCAAGTTTGACAAGGACTCCTGTGGCGTTGGGTTCGTTGCGGAATTGTCCGGCGAGAGCAGCCGCAAGACGGTAAGTTTTGCGTGTCTTATGCTTGTGCAGGACATTCTTACATGAATTTTCGGATTTTGTTCATGAAGATTTGTCATATTGGGATTTTTTTAGGTGACGGATGCTTTGGAGATGCTAGTTAGGATGTCGCACAGGGGTGCTTGCGGGTGCGAGACCAACACTGGTGACGGAGCTGGGATTCTTGTTGCCCTGCCTCATGAGTTTTATCAGGAAGTATGTAGTTTTTTTTTTTTTTTGTTTCTTTTGTCCTCTGTTTCCAATATAATTGAGAAGGGATTCCGATTCCCTTGTTATTCTGAAGAAGATCTATTCTATCTTGTCATTTGGTTGTCTTTTCTTCATTTTTGAGTTCTTTTCTGGATCCTCCCCTTGCGTTTCTCTGTTCATATTTCTAGTAAGCCCCTTGCATGATTTCGAATATGGGAATCTGGGTATGGATTGTGGATTCTATGCAATTATAACAATCCTTTCTGCTGCTGCACAGGCTTATGACCCAACTCAATGCCTATGCTAATGGATTTTATGTTGTCTTGTCTCAGGTTGCCCGTGAGAACGGGTTCGAGCTACCCCCAGCTGGGAAGTATGCTGTCGGCATGTTCTTTTTGCCCGCATCAGAGAGCCGGAGGCTGGAAAGCAAACAAGTGTTCTCAAAGGTAGCACCACCCCTGAAAAATTATTCACTTGGAGATTGTCTGTAGCTCTGTGTTTTCTATGAAATACTCTGTGGCTTTCATCATCATCCTGTGATTTGTTCATGAAGGTTGCCGAGTCGCTTGGGCACACAGTCCTTGGATGGAGATCTGTTCCAACAGATAACACAGGTCTGGGCAAGTCTGCGCTGCAGACTGAACCTGTTATCGAGCAAGTATTTCTGACCCCTAGTCCCAGGTCCAAAGTTGACTTGGAAAGACAGGTACTTTTTGTGCTTTCAAACTTAAGTGTTCCAGGGTCGGAGAAGTGTCGGCATTTGATGTAGGATTTCATTATCACAAGGCAAAATGGTCAGTTTTCTTGATGAGAAAAGCGTAGATAAGTTCTCTGTTAACTGGGATCCATTTCATCTCTTAATTATTTCTAAAAAGACTTTCATTTTTTTGAAAATTAAAACCATTTCAGCAGAGTAATTTGAATCTGTAATTTGGATAATATCCTTTTCCGTATTATTTCTGGTCTCTGATTTCACATGTTTCCGATCCTTTTATTTGCAGATGTACATTCTCAGGAGGCTCTCAATGGTTGCTATTCGAGCAGCATTGAACCTCCTGCATGGAGGTGTTCGAGACTTCTATATATGTTCTCTTTCCTCGAGGTTCTTGTTCCTTTCTTAGCATAAAATTGTAGATGTTAAATTGTTTTGCTTTTACTGCTAATTTTGACCGGACATCTAATGCTGTTTGCTGTCTATGTAGAACTGTTGTCTACAAGGGTCAGTTGAAGCCGATTCAGTTGAAGGAATACTATTATGCAGATCTTGGCAATGAAAGGTTTACGAGCTACATGGCCCTGGTAAATATATTAACCATTCACTTGTCTTCTCTCCACTAACACGTAATAATACTTCAACAAACAGCAAGGGAACCAGTAACCTGACAGGACGCAAGGTTGAGGAATGACTTCTGAGGCCTTGAGGTTTGAATGATCCCTTAAGTTCTTCCACTCCCTTTTGATTGGCTGCATTTTGTGAGTCGGTAAGAAAAAACTCATTACTAGTAACTCGACTGCAAAGGAAGGGGTGCGTTTTAGTTGAAAGGAGAGTTCAGTTCAGCGGCTTAGGTTCCTTCTGTATTTGAAGCAAGATCCCTAAATACAAATTCCACCTGTGAAGGTTCATTGAGCTACCCCAAGCACAGTTTCCCCGTCGAAGAAGTCTGCTTGTATTTTCTTACTTACACAAACTCTAAATGGAGCTGGAATTCTCATTAGCTGCCGATGTTTTGCAGATCCACTCCCGGTTCTCGACAAATACATTTCCCAGTTGGGATCGCGCACAGCCCATGCGTGTCCTGGGCCACAATGGAGAGATTAATACTCTTAGAGGCAATGTGAACTGGTAACCTCAGAAACTGATTCTCCTTTATTGTTAATATATATGCTAGTCTGTTGACTGTTGCATAATAATCTATTACTTATTGATGTGCCCTGTGGTCTTCTGTGAAGGATGAAAGCCCGTGAAGGTCTCCTGAAGTGTCGGGAGCTTGGTTTGTCAAAGAATGAATTGAAGAAGCTTCTACCCATTGTTGATGCCAGTAGTTCTGATTCAGGTGAAACTTTTTATGTACTGCTATTTGCTGGTTCTTTTATCCTTATACATGCGTAGCTCGCTTGCTCTAGTATGATCTCTCTCTTTTTTTTTAAAAAATTATTTTATCATAATGTTAATTCATTTGCTATTGTTTCATCTCCATAGGAGCTTTTGATGGTGTCCTTGAGCTCCTTGTTCGCGCTGGTAGAAGCCTTCCTGAAGCTGTCATGATGATGATTCCTGAGGCTTGGCAAAATGACAAGAACATGGATCCCAAGCGAAAGGACCTGTATAAGTACTTCTCTTCTCTGATGGAGCCGTGGGATGGCCCTGCTTTAATATCATGTAATGATGCTTTCATTTTTTCCCTTGTCGTTGGACCAGAAAATCGAAAAATGCGTTGATAAGAACCGTTTCAGTAGAAGACTTCTCAAATGCATTCCAACAGATTTTCCAGAATCTCTTTAATCTAAAGTAAAGAAAAGAAAAATGAGGAATTGGAAATTTCCCATCTCTCTGATCCTGAAACAGTCTTAGAAAAATATATAAATTTTGATAAATTTTTATTTTTCTGCTTTATGACTGTATACAATTTTCTTCAGTTACGGATGGTCGCTATCTTGGGGCTACTCTAGACCGAAATGGACTTCGTCCTGGTCGGTTCTACATCACTCACAGTGGAAGAGTTATCATGGCTAGTGAAGTCGGTGTTGTTGACATCCCCCCTGAGGATGTGGCTAAGAAGGGAAGGCTCAATCCTGGCATGATGCTATTGGTGGATTTCGATAAGCATATTGTTGTAGATGATGACGCCCTAAAACAGCAGTATTCACAGGCAAGGCCCTATGGAGAGTGGCTTAGGAGGCAGAAGATTGAACTCAAGGACATAATCGACTCTGTTCCTGCAACTGAAAGGGTTGCTCGCGCCATAGCTGGGGCAGTTCCAGTAAGCATCGTTGGGCTCCATTTAAAATTTGCAAAAACATTATCCTGTTTTCTGTCTTCTTGAGTGGAAAATATGTTTTAAATTCCTTTCTTCATTGTAATACCATATGTCAAACAAAGCATGGATTACTTACAAAAAAATCATGGATTACCCAACTTTCTGATCTTTTTCAGCCGAAGGATCGCAGAAACATATTTTGTTATTTTTTATACAATTGTACTTAAAATTCAAACTCTTGATCCAGTATGATATTCAGAGCATTTTGCAATAGGGGGATCTTAAATATTTTCTACTCTGTTTTATGACTAGTATTCCTTATTTGTGTTATGGGCTTTGCTCCTTGTCTTTAATTTGCAGGCTTCTAATGATGATGACAACATGGAGAACATGGGCATCCATGGTTTATTGGCACCGCTGAAAGCCTTTGGGTACATTGAGCTTTTTCACTCTCGTAGTTTTTTTTTTTTAATCTTTTATTCTGTTTCTTAGATTCCTCTGCCTTCTGCAGTTACACTGTTGAAGCATTGGAGATGTTGATGCTTCCCATGGCGAAGGATGGGACTGAGGCTCTTGGTTCAATGGGCAATGACACACCGTTAGCTGTCATGTCTAACAGAGAAAAGCTCACCTTTGAGTACTTCAAGCAAATGTTTGCTCAAGTTACAAATCCTCCAATTGATCCCATTCGGGAGAAGATCGTGACTTCCATGGAATGCATGGTTGGTCCAGAAGGTGATCTGACGGAAACCACTGAGGAACAGTGCCACCGTCTCTCATTGAAAGGTCCCCTTCTCTCCATCGAAGAAATGCAAGCTATTAAGAAGATGAATTACAGAGGATGGCGGAGCAAGATCATAGACATTACTTACCCTAAGAGCCGTGGTAGGAAGGGACTAGAGGAAACATTGGACAAGATTTGTACTGAGGCCCATGATGCTATTAAAGAAGGCTATACAACTCTTGTCCTTTCTGATAGAGGTATTTACAATAATTGATCATTTTGCTCTTTAATAAAATGAGCTTCCCTATAATTGTTGTACGTTATTCTGTTTGATGAAATTGGTTATCTTTGGCAGCATTTTCACCCGAACGAGTTGCTGTGAGCTCTCTCTTAGCAGTTGGTGCTGTCCACCACCACTTAGTGAAAAAACTTGAGCGAACTCGAGTTGCGCTGATTATAGAATCTGCCGAGCCACGTGAAGTCCACCATTTTTGTACGCTTGTCGGGTTTGGTGCTGATGCTATCTGCCCATACTTGGCGATCGAGGCAATCTGGAGACTACAGGTTGATGGGAAGATCCCTCCAAAATCAAATGGTGAATTCCACTCGAAGGAAGAGCTCGTAAAGAAGTACTTTAAAGCAAGCAACTACGGGATGATGAAGGTTCTTGCAAAGATGGGAATCTCAACCTTGGCCTCCTATAAAGGAGCTCAGATTTTTGAAGCTCTGGGTCTTTCATCTGAAGTTATTGAGAAGTGCTTTGCCGGAACTCCAAGCAGGGTTGAGGGAGCAACCTTTGAGATGCTTGCTGGAGATGCACTTCACCTGCACGAGATGGCCTTTCCCAAGTGGGGCTTCCCTCCGGGGAGTGCCGAAGCTGTTGCCCTTCCAAACCCTGGTGATTATCACTGGAGGAAAAATGGAGAGATTCACCTGAATGATCCTCTTGCGATTGCAAAGCTTCAGGAAGCTGCAAGGAGTAATAGTGTTGCAGCATATAAGGAGTACTCGAGGCGAATTCAGGATCTGAACAAGAGCTGCAATCTCCGTGGGATTTTGACATTTAAGGAGGCGAAGGTTAAGGTTCCTTTGGAGGAAGTTGAACCTGCTAGTGAGATTGTGAAACGATTCTGCACAGGAGCCATGAGTTATGGGTCGATCTCTCTTGAGGCACACACAACTTTGGCAAGGGCTATGAATAGGCTTGGAGGGAAATCAAATACAGGTAGAAGAAACTTCTTCATTACTTCCCTCTTCGTTGGATCAGGCCGTAAACTGATATTACCATTTTACTTATGTGAAAGGTGAGGGAGGTGAGCAACCTTCTCGAATGGAGCCTCTTCCTGATGGTTCAATGAACCCAAAGAGAAGTGCTATCAAGCAGGTTGCTAGTGGAAGATTTGGGGTCTCGAGTTATTATCTTACAAATGCTGATGAGCTACAGATCAAGATGGCCCAGGTAAATAAATGTTTGCCTAAATCCTCATTTGGATTTTGGGTCCTAGCTCACTTTTTCTGATTCTGAATTCCTTATGTCACTCCTGTACTTGTTCTTGGAAAGATCATAGGTTCGGCTTCTTTATTTAGTTGTGTTCATGGCAGATGATGCTGTGATATGGTTCCTACACTTGCCATTTGGTGAGACTTAACAATCCAAATAGCTATGCTCCTAATGGATCGTTTTTGTGCTGATTCCACTTTGATTTATCTGTCTAGGGCGCTAAACCCGGTGAAGGAGGTGAACTTCCAGGCCACAAGGTTATTGGGGATATTGCTGTTACCAGAAATTCTACTGCAGGTGTAGGGCTTATAAGTCCGCCTCCTCATCATGATATCTACTCCATTGAGGATCTGGCCCAGTTAATTCACGATCTCAAGGTAAATCCCCTGCAAAAGTTTAAGGAATTTGTAGCAAATGCTCGATTACTTATATTCTGAATTGTCTTTGTGCAGAACTCCAATCCTTCAGCCCGTATTAGTGTCAAATTAGTCTCTGAGGCCGGTGTTGGAGTAATAGCTAGTGGAGTTGTGAAGGGTCATGCTGATCATGTCCTGATCTCGGGTCACGATGGTGGGACAGGAGCCTCTCGGTGGACCGGCATTAAAAATGCTGGGCTACCATGGGAGCTTGGATTGGCTGAGACCCACCAAACCCTTGTTGCCAATGACCTTCGTGGCAGGACAGTCCTTCAGACTGATGGGCAGCTCAAGACGGGCCGGGATGTGGCCATTGCTGCCCTTTTAGGGGCCGAGGAGTTTGGATTCAGCACTGCCCCACTCATCACTCTGGGATGCATCATGATGAGGAAGTGCCACAAGAACACCTGCCCTGTAGGGATTGCCACACAGGATCCCATTCTCCGAGAGAAATTTGCTGGCGAGCCTGAACATGTTATCAACTTCTTCTTCATGCTTGCTGAAGAGGTGCGAGAAATCATGTCTCAGCTAGGGTTTAGGACAATGAATGAGATGGTTGGGCGATCAGACATGCTTGAGGTCGACAGGGAAGTGACTCAGAACAATGAGAAGCTTGAGAACATTGACCTGTCGCTCCTTCTCAGACCTGCTGCTGATATCAGGCCTGATGCCGCGCAATATTGTGTTCAGAAGCAGGATCATGGGCTGGATATGGCGTTGGACAAGGAGCTTATTTCACTCTCTGGACCTGCTCTTGAGAAAAGTATGCCCGTATATATTGAAATGCCCATTTGCAATGTAAACAGAGCAGTTGGAACAATGCTGAGCCACGAAGTTACGAAGCGTTACAACATGGCAGGGCTCCCTTCTGATACAATCCATGTGAAGTTCATTGGAAGTGCTGGGCAGAGTCTTGGTGCTTTTCTTTGTCCGGGAATCACCCTTGAGCTCGAAGGGGACAGCAATGACTATGTTGGGAAAGGGCTTTCCGGTGGCAAGATTGTAGTTTACCCTCCAAGAGCAAGCACATTTGACCCCAAAGAGAATATTGTGATTGGAAATGTGGCTCTTTATGGGGCTACAAGTGGGGAGGCATACTTCAATGGGATGGCTGCTGAGAGATTCTGTGTTCGAAACTCAGGGGCAAAGGCAGTGGTGGAAGGTGTTGGTGATCATGGATGCGAGTACATGACTGGCGGGACTGTGGTTGTGCTTGGTAAGACAGGACGCAACTTTGCTGCGGGTATGAGTGGTGGCATTGCTTACGTTCTTGATGTGGATGGGAAGTTCCAGTCTCGGTGCAATGTCGAACTTGTAGATCTTGATAAGGTTGAAGAGGAGGAAGATATAATGACTCTAAGAATGTTGATTCAGCAACATCAGAGGCACACAGAGAGCAAATTAGCAAAGGAAGTGCTAGCCAACTTTGATAGCCTTTTGCCAAAATTCATTAAGGTCTTCCCAAGAGACTATAAACGTGTCCTGGCAAGCATGAAGGGGCAGGAACCTGGTGAAAATCCCAAGGAAAATGAAATTTCGGAAGCTGAGCAACCAGATGAGCCAGAATTGGTGGAGAAAGATGCATTTGAGGAGCTGAAGAAGATGGCAGCTAAAGAAATTAACAATAAAACTATTCAGGTAAAACTATAGGTGATATTATATTTGGAAAAGGAAATGATAAAATTATGCAAAGGATAATAATATGACACTACTAGAATCTACCTACAAAAGAATTTTTTCCTTTTGTGGAATTTTTTAGCAGATGTTTTCCCTTCTGAAATGTTCTAAAATTAACTTTTTGGTGTCCTGCAGAATGTAGAAGCAGCCGCATCATCTGAGATGCTCGCGGAGCGGCCTGCAGAAGTTATCAATGCTAAAAAACATGGTGGTTTTATTAAGTACGAGAGAAAGAGCATTCAGTATAGAGATCCTAATGTTCGGGTCAATGATTGGAAGGAAGTTATGGTAGAGACAAAGCCGGGTCCCCTTTTGAACACCCAATCTGCTCGGTGCATGGACTGTGGAACTCCATTCTGTCATCAGGTAATTAATTCTCTCTCTCTACCTCTCGTTCTCTTCCCTCTTCTGCATGTGGGGTTCAGCCATCAAGCTTCGGTTGAGACTCCGTATCAGCAATGTTGTCTCTGATTATGCAGGAAAACTCTGGATGTCCTCTGGGGAACAAAATTCCTGAGTTCAATGAGTTGGTGTATCAGAACAGGTGGAAGGAAGCATTGGACCGGCTACTTGAGACGAACAACTTTCCAGAATTTACCGGGCGGGTCTGCCCTGCACCTTGTGAAGGTTCCTGTGTCCTCGGCATCATCGAGAATCCCGTGTCTATAAAAAACATAGAGTGCGCCATTATAGACAAGGCCTTTGAGGAAGGTTGGATGAAGCCACGGCCTCCACTCAAGAGGACCGGGTATGCTTATTCTCTCAGCACTCGTTTCGTTTTCTGAGATAAAAAAAGGACTAAATTATAACTTTTAATAGAAATAATGTTCAATAAAACTTGAGTCTCAAGTTTTTTTTAAGCTAGTTCTACCCATGGTTTCAGGAAAAAGGTGGCAATAGTTGGGAGCGGGCCAGCTGGGCTGGCAGCTGCTGACCAACTCAACAGAATGGGTCATCATGTGACAGTGTATGAGCGGGCTGACAGGATCGGGGGCCTTATGATGTATGGTGTTCCAAATATGAAAGCTGACAAAGTAGATGTGGTTCAGCGGCGGGTCGACCTAATGGCTGCCGAAGGCGTTCACTTTGTGGTGAATGCCAATGTTGGAAACGATCCTACCTACTCTCTTGAACGGCTAAGAGAGGACAATGACGCTATTGTTTTGGCAGTTGGAGCGACAAAACCCAGGTATGTTCCCTTCACAATATAGTTATTGGAATTGGACCAGTTCCCAACTGAGTCAAAGCAAGAACCTACTGGCAGTTTCATTCGTAACTTTTATGCATGAGATTCTTCTTTGTCGCACAAAGACTCAATTCACCATTCTTGCTCTCAGGGACCTCCCAGTACCAGGACGGGAATTATCGGGTGTTCATTTTGCCATGGAATTCCTCCACGCGAACACCAAGAGCTTGCTAGATAGCAATCTTGAAGATGGTAAATACATCTCTGCAAAAGGGAAGAAAGTAGTGGTCATCGGGGGAGGTGACACCGGCACAGATTGTATTGGAACTTCTATCAGGCATGGTTGCAGTAGCGTCGTAAATCTGGAGCTTCTTCCTCAGCCTCCAATGACTAGGGCTCCAGGGAACCCTTGGCCACAGGTCTGGAAGCCGAAATTTATCACTGATTAGCATCTTTTTTCCTTTTTTACCCCCAAAATTAACAATTAATGGCTTCGGAACATGGAAAACAGGGTCAACAGTGCGGAATGTACTTGGCCTGGAGTTTTTTTAACGTGCTAGAACCTTACAGAAAAGGTCGCTTACTAATTAAACCGCAATCTCTTCTTAACAATATCTTCTTTAATTTTGTTGTCGGTCGCAGTGGCCTCGTATCTTCCGTGTAGACTATGGGCACCAAGAGGCTGCCACCAAGTTTGGGAAGGACCCTAGATCATATGAGGTGTTAACAAAGCAATTCATTGGGGATGACAATGGGGCTGTCAAGGGGCTTGAGGTGGTTCGCGTTCGCTGGGAGAAGGATGCCAGTGGAAAGTTCCAGTTCCAGGAGATCAAGGGTTCAGAAGAGATAATTGAAGCTGATCTAGTCTTGCTAGCAATGGGATTCTTGGGACCTGAAGCGGTTAGTACTTCAAGTTCACGATTAATTGTTAAATTCCTCCATGTATGTATGCATGAGTGTGATTTAATACCCCCTGTTCCTTCCAGGCAATAGCAGATAAGTTGGGATTGGAGCGAGATGGGAGGTCGAACTTCAAGGCTGACTATGGTCGATTCGCAACCACCGTTGATGGAGTCTTTGCGGCTGGTGACTGCAGAAGGGGTCAGTCTTTGGTGGTTTGGGCCATCTCGGAGGGCAGACAAGCAGCTGCACAGGTCGACAAGTATCTCACTCAGAAAGAAGAGCAGCAGGGGCTCGAGTTGCAAGATGATAACCTAAATGGAAGACAGCAGGACTCGAAAAAGGGCAGCAAATTCACAGTAGTGAGCTGATAGAGGAGTGGCATGTTTCTTTCGTACTCAAGACGGGACCTGCTAGATGGAAGGAAAACATTTCAGTGGATGTATAGCTCCATCTGGAAGCCTAATGGGAGATTGTCGTGGACGAGGAAGGGACTGGGACCGGGGGGAAGGGAAGGGTATGTAATCCAAGGATAGTGCGCACTAGGAGTGGGGCTCTGTGGGGACACTAATGGCAAGTTCTTTTTAAGTTATGTTCTTTGTTTAATGTCTTCTTTTGTTTTGTCTTGGTATTGGTTTAAGGTTGTGATTTTTGCGAGGGAATAATGTATAGTTATTTTCCCTGCCTGATTGGTGAGATCAATGCAGATCCTTCTTTCTCGCAGGCTATGTGATTTATACAGATCTTCACGCTTGTTGGGATTCCTACTCGAATAAATATACATCGAGAGTGTATCGGTCCAAATCACTAGTAGTTCATCAGCTTCGAACAATCTTTGAGTTGATCGACACAAAAATTGGTTTATTCGATGTGCCATCACAATGTGGCTACGTTTAGGCCTGTGCAGGAGGGCATTGCCTTACAGATAGAAAGAGGGAAAGGGTTTCGATGCTCTGTCTCCTCTGTCCATTATCAGTGGCTAGTTCTTGGCATTCTTGAACATCAGGAGCATCCTCCTAGCTGCACAGACAAAATTGAACACAGACATCAACATCCGCAACGTAAAAAGCACGAACACTCCCATCTCAAGAGACGAGTGTGATTCTCCTCGCGAGCTCCCCTCCTCCAACCATCCTCTTCTTCTGCTCCACTCTCTAGAACCCAACCCTGCCAAGTTTTAATCTTTAGCTCGAATGATTGAGTTGGGTTTTCGCACGGGAAGAAGGATTCGTTCCCCACCTGCTCGGCTTTGGTGTGAGAATCTCAGTCGGATCAAAACCGGTTCATGTCGGCACTCCATCAGAACGGTCGGGCCCAAGGCCCATAGGATCATAGCCCAGGCCCATGAACTTGCCATGCTGCTAGCTCCCATGGCGCCTCGCTTCTGCAAGACAATCGAACACGGCGCCAGTCTCTCCCTCTCTCACGAAGCGGACATTCTCTCTCCACCACCCATCTTACCCTACCAGAAGACCGATTCTCACCTGCCGATCAAATTGGCCGTTTATCGCAGGACGTGACGAGCAATGGCATCAAATCTGAGCCGTCTACTATCCACGAAGCTGGCTCTTCGCAGCGTCGGACCCGCCCCGTTGGTGGCGGCTCGCCCTTCGGCGATTCGCCTGTTCGGCTCATCAGGCCAGGAGGAGAGACCCAGAGAGGAGCGGGAAGAAGATGCTGTCAAGGAGAGTCAGAGCGAGCATCAGCAGGTAGGAGACGAAGAAGGGGAGGAAGGCGATGAAGCGGAGGAGTACGTGAACCGGGAGACTGGCGAGATTGGTGGGCCGAGAGGGCCCGAGCCGACCAGGTACGGCGACTGGGAGCGGAAGGGCCGCTGCTCCGACTTCTGATCGGATAGGGTTTTACCTCGATCCAGCAGATCTCGAGAAATAATCGGATTTATCTTCAGTGTGTTGTTTCTGTGGGATTCCGATTGTAGAATAAAGAATTCACCTTGGGTTGAATATCAATTTTACTTGAGATCATCCTCCTCCTCAAAGCAGCTCTGAATCTCTACTCCTACTTCTACTCCACCATCGATATAACTCGGTAGAAATTTCATAGAAAGAAGCCTCACTCACTGAAATCTCGGAAGAGAGACATAAATAAACGTCAAATGACTGAACTTTGAAGAAGATGAAGAGGTGATTTGATTTCTTCCCACCTTTGCCGGAACTCTCCAGTAGATCAAAACCGTTCCATTTTATCTGTGTCCGCTGAACTACTCGTCCCCACTTCAATCAAGGTGCCCCAGATCTAATATAGAGGAGGGATCTGTGCTAGTGACTTCGCGTTTTCCACTCTCCCTTGCGATATTATTAGTACTAGGGTGTTTCATAGTTTGGCCGCTGGAGGAGATCGAGGCTCCACCGAGCTCAGCCTAACCTGGATGGTACCGTTCCTCATGAATCATGGTAACAACAAAGCTGAGACGTAGACGGAGATATCGCTGCACTTCTGCCTCTCTCCTCCTCCTCGTCATTGGAGCGGTCTCCGGAAAACGCAGCCCTACTGAGGGATGAGTCACTAAGGTAGAGTTCAAACCAGGATGCACTGTTCCGGGCCATTGTCAGCTCACAAGGGTGCATTTCGTTGAGGGAGATGGAGGACGCGGCGAGAATGGAGCTAGGGTTCGCGAGCAGGGTCCGCTTAAGAAATGCTACAGGCCAATGCCTGCAAGGAGCGGTTGCACGTGGTGGTTAAGGGACGGTTGGAGGGCGGCAGAGGGGTTGGCCATCGATTGGGAGAGGTGATGGGTAGGAGCTTTGGGAATATGGATGCTGAGCTGCTGGGGACGGGGGGCGAGCTGGCTTGGATGGTCGGGTCCACCGCAGTCGTGGCTGTGGTGGGGAGGGAGGCGGTGGTGGTAGCCAACTGCGTGGACTAAGGGGCTGTCATGTCACGGGGAGGATCAGCCATGGCCTTTGTCTGAGGATCATAAGGTATATTTCTGGATATATCATATGGTGCAGTCATTATTCACTTTCATTTTCTCATTAGTTGATTGAAATTTCTGATGTCTCAGGTAGCACATTAGGTTAGAATCCGATTTGATGCCGAACTGCCTGACTTATGTTTCAAATTCAATAGGATCTAAATAGTATGATAGATGTGATTGGACCGAGACGTACAGTCTTATATAGGTTAGTCAGTCAATTGATCGATCGATCTCGTGTTGTTCAAGCTTGAATTATAGCTCATGGGACTGTACTTTCAAGTGGAACATATGGAAAAGCACATAAGCTGGATCGAGAGAAATGGAAGGACACAACATTTCCTCCACTTTCCTGTCCATTCCCTCCCATTGATCTGAACATGCTACAAGAGTCTCGATGCACAATGTATCTTGTGTACATTACTCAATCATCGTTGTATATATCCATGCCGGGATTGGTTATAAGTAGAAATGCGTTACAAGGGTCAGGTAACTTTCTGGCTTGTGTATGCTTTCTGCTCTCCTAGCATAGCCTAACAGGCCTGACTAGTTGAAGAGAATTGAAGCTGCCGGTGGAAGGATCATAAACTGGAACGAGCATCGAATTTTTTGGAGTACTGGCCACCTCTAGATCCATCAGTGAGGTCAACAAGAAACTTGACAAATTTTAAAGTGCTTGGGTCTTGTCTAGTACAAGAGAATGTCAAGTGATGATTTCTTTGGGTTGGTTCTTAATTTTTCTTGGCTTGGCACAGGTGACCAGTACCTTAAGCCATTTGTGACATCAGAGCCTGAATTCACGGTGACGGAGCAGACACCGTGATCACGAATAAGTTTTCCTGTCAGGTAGGGCATGGTCATGAGGAGATGCTATCATCAGGAGGCTGGTAAGGTGTGGCTGCCCCCGCGTGGCAGAGCTGGCATCGCCAGGGGCAGTAGGTACAACATCAGTGTGATCGTGGTCGAACTGAACATCAGACCACCCAAATACTCTCGCAGCTGTCAGCTAAATCTTTACAAGTAAGTGCTGTCCTTTTTGTTTCTATCATATGTACCATTGGCCTCCTAAAGAAATATATGGGATGGGACCCTTCACAGCATTCCTCGGGGGGACATAATGAATAGTATTTGGGCCATTTTGCCATAGCAGAGTGTACTCGCAATTGTCCCGAGCTCTTACCATGGCCCGATTGTGCGGACCACAGGCTTTATGCAAAGCTCCATGATGCCCGGTAGGCTAAATTCCTAGCTGGAGGCAGCTTCTTGCACCGGATGATAAAGATCGGTACCATGACATATCTTATTCTTTTGTGCTGCGATGCATCCTCTGAAGTGGTCCGAGGTTCGGTGATTGGAACTGCTGATAGGGCACGACATCAATATTTTAAATGTTCTGAAATCCTATTACCATGCGACATTGACACGATTGAACACTCTGCACTGTCTCATGTGTTCCGGTATGCGTTCTCTTTCAACTTGTGATGGTGGTTGATCGCATAATACTTGATCCGATGTCCTTCCCAATCTTTTGACCGGGACATCTCACTCTCGTCTTGTTTTCCCTCCTCTAGGCCTCCAATTACTGAGAGAGGCGCTTCAACAATAAATTGGCAGAGTGGCATGGCATTCTCTCTCTCTCTCTTTCTTCAATGTATCATGACTAATTTAGATTAATTCACCAAAGGTTGACACGCTCCCGGCATGAAATTTTTTCTATTTACAAGAGTTGAATCCGAGTCTCTAGGGCAATGAATAGGGATTGCACGTATTTTGTACTGGTTTCTTAACATCAACTCTCATGCAGAGGTGTTCATGTTTCAAATAATTGACTCTTGAGAATACTGTACCTTTTAGGTGACGCTCTCGCTTACCCAGATGCAAGCTTGCATTCTCCAAATTAGAAATGTGCTTAGCGTGTTAAGAGAGTCATACAATTAATAGTTTGAGCCAAAAAAAATAAAAATAAATCGATAGTGAAATGATAAATTTATCGAGAATTAAATGTTTCTCTGTTAAATTTGAATTTCCCAAACATTTTCGTACACGGTAACAGGAGACAGCACAGGGAGCCGGCCGTGTCTGTATCGAGCCACGTCAATAAATGGAGGAGTTAGTGGTCCTCCTCCACTCCAAGGGACGCTCTCGAAGCGACAGGTCCCCCGGCTGTTAGTGTTGGACAGCTACAATTCATCCCCCCTGACATCCCTCCCCTCATTTCCTTACTGGACAAGAAGACCGCACACGCTCTTTTATAGAAAACAAAAACAAAGATTTCGAATCTTTCTCGGCCACCTGAAATCGGAGAAATTCTTCTTGTGCTGCTGCATCGCACATTCTTTTCCTCATTACGTGTGATATTGTCACAAATTAGTGGCACGTTTTTCACACAACAGAGACATATCTGTCTTTTGAATTATTTCTCGAAATTTGGGTCTATATGTTCTTTCTTATATGGTCAGATAATGTTATAAATTTTAGAGAATCTGTGCACTGGGGTGAGGGTGAAAGAAGGAATCGGGTCCCAATGGAAGAAAGAGGGAAAGTGAAAATGATGCAGCACTCGAAGTTAAATAATGGTACCCCAATCAATTCAACTATCATTGCTTGCTTGTACGAATTCTTAGATGATTCTATTTTATCATGTGGTGTGGGAAAACACGGATCAGAATGTGATAAACGAGTAAATCGGTGTTAGATTTTGCATGGGTTCGTGCACAATATCCGATCAACCGTCCAAATTGTAAATTGGACATACGAAACTGTCCCTCAGAGAAGTAATATATTTCCAAGAAAATTCATAAATAAATGATTAAGTTGGGGACAAAAGGGGACATTATCTCAGTCATACTACAAAACACGTTTCATTATCTTATTAGTAAACACCGGGGAATTGACTCTGAAGCATCACGCTAAAAGTAAAAGCTATGTGATTCGTACGCTTTTCCTCCAATTTCTACACTCTCCCCTTCCCCTTTCACCATCACCACGAGATTAAGAAATTTCTAGAATATTATATTTTTATTCCTTTTCCAAAAATTAAAAAAAGGAACCCATTTTATACATGTGAGATGCATGAGATTCCTTTAATTTCTCATGTATACTTTTATTATCGCTTCGGTGAAATGCCCTTCCAATATTGTCATGTGTGGCATAATTGTAAATTCAATTAATTTGCGGGTGGTAATGTAATTACGAGATAATCCACAATTTCAGATAATTTATTATTATCATCATTATTCTAAATCTATCGGAAAAATAATACTAAATCGAAAATGACTAAAGTCCCTCTCTCTTTCCCTTTTTTTGTTTTTTCTCAAAAGGCTAAAACCAGGTGATAATTAGGAAAGAGGAGAAAAGTAAAAGCTACGTGGAGAATTTTTTAAAAAAAAAGAGAAAAAGATAAAAATAAAGATACGATGCAATTATTTATTTATTTATTTATTTATTTAATAGTTAGGGAAATTTGGGGCTTTAAATATTCGCCATTTCTGTTCGAACTCAAACCGGCGTCTATCATTACCTCCTTGTCAAAAAAAAAAAAAAACCGGCGTCTATCTAAAGCTGCAAACGAGGAGTTCCTGGCGCAGTCTGTAGGCTCCTAGAGAGAGAGAGAGAGAGAGAGAGAAACTGTGGCATTTGCTCTTTGAGATTGAACAATAACAACACTGTGTCTACGGATTGCTATTGTCGCCGCGAGCAACCTGGTCAGGCAAGATGGAACTTCCTCTCTCCCCCTGTCTCTCAATCGTTCTACTTTCTTGTGGATTGCATGCGTTGCTTAATCTTCTTTCGAGTTCCTTCTGCTGTCGGTGTCTATGGTTTGTTTGCCCTAGGCTCGGTGCTCCGTTTGTGGATAAGTGAAGTGATTTATTGTCCTGTGAAGGTGATCATTACTTGGAAGGAGCTAACTCTTCCTTGTGGTTTGAAATGGAACCACCTGTTGTATTCTGGTTTAAAGAGGAAATGCACCTGAGAAATTTGGAGCATTTAATTTCTGGCTTTTGTGCTTTGATTGACATTATTTTGGTTTTTTTCCCGTACCTGCTAGTCTGTGATGTCGTTTCTTGCCGTGGATAGTTGGATTTCTCAGTCTAAATTCGGATTTTACGTGTTTGTGTCGGCTCTGTATTTTTCATGTAATATTGATGAATCTCAGTTCCTTATGAGAGCCACTTAGTGATTTTTGGCGCAGCATTTGCCTTTGCCAGATTTATGCACGACACTGAAATTATCATCGAGCAGATTCCGTGGCTTGGGAGCTCTTATGCTTGTCCTTCTTTATGATCTGTTCTCTATGAGCAGATTTTCTCTGTGCTATCAATATCACATTTATCAGTGTTATTAACTCATTTTTCCTACCTATTTGTGGATCCTAAGGTCTTTAACTGACTTTTCAATTTTAATTGATTGTAGCAGTTTCATTTACTGCATATTGTTATAGAGACTGGATCGGGACAAGAAAAGGATCATCTATGGAGGCAGGCGCAGGAAGAGGTTTGGAATGCCAGAAGACTATGGATGGGAGGGCGAATGACGGGAGTCGTGCGGAGAAGGAGATCCCTTCTTGTTGTTTGAAAGCTATGGCTTCTCTTCCTGAGATTGATGCTAAGTGCCACTCTACTGTTGTTTCTGGATGGTTCTCGGAATCTATGTCCTCCAGTGGTAATTGTCCTGACACTTAAGTTATGTAGAGTTTTCTTTGGTGTGGATCTGAATTTTCTGTTTGTTGTACTTTATTGATTTAGCATCTGTGCATTGATTTTGTTTTGTGATTTGAAACGTTGATAATATTGCCGGGGGGGTGGGATGTTTGGTTCTTCATGTTCTTAATCCTTTCTATCTTAACTGCAGATAAATCGGGCAAGCAAATCTACTTCAACAACCCTATGTGGCCTGGTAGGCATGACTAAATATCTGTGCTTTTTAATACATTTTCCTATTTCTTGATAATCAAGCCGTTGCAAATTTTAGTGGAAAGATTTATGTTTATAATCTATATTAAGTTTTAATACAGTATATCTTGCTTAGTCTTATTTGAAAGTTAAAGATCTTCACATCTTATATTTGTTATTGTATTTCTTATCAAAATATCTGTCGTAGCTAGCTGTTATGTCACTGAACAAATTCTCGTGATCTATTTTGGCTTAGAAAATCCACATTTCCAATGTTCTCTCAAGCTTCTAACTGCATCCATCATTAGCCAGGTGTCTGTCTCTTAAATTGCTATTACCTGTCTGTAGGGGAAGCACATTCGCTGAAGGTCAAAAAAATACTTTTCAAAGAAAAATCCGAGTACCAGGAGGTTTTGGTCTTTGAGGTTTGTTGTTTTGAACTCTGGACCTTAATGAATGTATGTGGGGCTTGGATGCCTTAATCTTACTTCGTACCCTTTCAATCTCATTTACTCAATTTAACACATTCATGCACCCTTTTCTCTGCAGTCCTTGTCATATGGGAAGGTTCTTGTTCTTGATGGAATCCTTCAGTTGACAGAGACAGATGAATGTGCCTACCAGGAGATGATCACACATCTTCCCCTTTGTTCGATAATGTCTCCGAAAACTGTGAGTTTATGCTATTGTGATGATTTCACCCCCTTATGAGGTTCGAGAGGAAATTTTACTTTAATGCCAAATGTTCTTCCTTCTGTAACTTCGTATTACTTTACCTCGCCCATTCATGGATTAATATTGCCATTTTTCATTATAAATTCCATATCTTGGATGCATTCCTATTACTAAGACTACCTTGTTCAATGTCAGGATTTTGCTCAATTTATTTGTGTATTCTGCAGGTTCTGGTTGTTGGTGGTGGTGATGGTGCAGTCCTTAGGGAAATTTCTCGTCATGGCTCAGTGGAGCGCATTGACATATGTGAGATAGACAAACTGGTCATTGATGTGAGCAACTGCAGAATGTACCTCTTCACATGATAGCTTTCATATCCAAGACATGTCTGTTCATCTTCTCCTTTTAATTTTTAAACAGGTATCTAAAGAATTCTTTCCTGACCTAGCAATTGGATTTGATGATCCTCGAGTCCATCTGCATGTTGGTGATGGTATTTGAACTTGCATATTTCTTTTATAATTTTAAACCGTTCTTAGACTTTCGAGGAACTATGTTAAATGTATCTCTGTGCTGCATAAGCTAAAGCTTCTTTTCATGTCATTACACAGCTGTTGAATTTCTGAAGACTGTACCACAGGGGAAGTATGACGCAATCATTGTTGACTCATCGGATCCTGTGGGTATGTTATCTTTAATTTGTTGATCTAAGACTAGGACTGCCCCTTGAATTTATTCTAAGTAGTCTGGAACATTTTCTCATGTGCGGCCAAATTTCATCTCAGGTCCTGCTCAGGAGCTGGTAGAGAAGCCATTTTTCGAGACGCTTGCGCGGGCCCTGAGGCCTGGTGGTGTTCTTTGTAACATGGTAGAGAGCATGTGGCTCCATACACATCTTATACAAGACATGATCTCTACCTGTAAGGAAATATTTAGAGGATCTGTGCATTATGCTTGGACCAGCGTGCCCACTTATCCAAGGTAAAATGGAAATTTTCCTGCTGAAATTTCAATGGGAGCTTTCTTCAGTCCAAGGAGGTCACTTTAAAAAAAATTCACCGAACTGTCAGGTCCAGCTGGCTCTCTCAATTTCCATGTTTCTCTTCGCAGAAACTGAAGAAAATGGCGGCAAACCTTTACGTTGTATTTCACCAAAAAAAAAAAGCCTATACTGATATTTTTCCCTAGTCATTTTTAAGGGAAAAAAAAACAAACAGAATCTACCTTTCCCATCATGTTGTCAAGCTGAGAGATGTGATTGGCCTATTGAACATATAAAGTGCTCGTGTCTGGGTCTTTTATGAACTAATAGCTCTTACTTGGAGGGTTCATGTGCAGTGGTGTGATTGGATTCCTCTTATGCTCAACAGAGGGGCCACCGGTCGATTTCACAAATCCTGTAAACCCAATCGAGAAGGTAGAAGGAACTGGAAAACATTGCAGAGAACTTCAATTTTACAACACTGAGGTAATTTTTCTACTCTAGCATCTGTATGAGCTTTCTCCTTGATGTAGAAGTGAAAAGGGCAAAATTTCTCAAGAAAAGTTAGGCAATTGATATCCCTACAGAAGGGCTGATATGTTTGGTTTTTACTTTGTTCTATTTACAGATGCACTCTGCCGCATTTGCCATTCCAACATTTCTGAGGCGGGAGGTGAGATCGCTGTGCAATTGATTCCCCAACTCCAAGACCGCGATGAATATGTAGGCCTTCAGACTTGGATTTGCAGCGGTGAACGTTAATTGTTCTAGTGCACGAGATTTGTTTCTGTAAGGGGAAAAAAGGAGTTGTTTCAATTTCAGTCGATTGTCATCATCGGTACACATTACATCGTGAATTTGAAGTGCATATGACAGAGACATATGCTTTGAGGTTTCAGAACTTGATATTTAGTTGATATAATGCGATGCCAGCGGACCGATCATGTCCAGCCTCTGCTTCATGCTTCACTCTCATCTAGCTTATAACTCGATAAGATTATCATCATCAGTTCAGTGCCAACGAAAGCTTCAGCTTCCATGGCTGCTCCTGCTCGAATAGTCCAGGTTGCAATTGAAGGCAGAGTCACTTCCGTGGACTCCCGAGTCCAATTTGGTTTCTTGCCTCAGAAAACAAATACCCGTAGGGCTCCGATCACCCCCTTGACGTCAGATATTTGGGACTTCTAACATGTGAAAAAGGTCCAAACCCGGATTGTGCAAAATCGAGTGAGTTGTCTTGATTTTTACCGAGTCCCATAGCCCCAAAAATCGTTCATATTTAACGTAACATTCTCTGCTTCCTTCAATAACTGCCCAAGGAACAGTGTGTCTTAGATTCAAGTTGAATTGATGAAAACTGATCGCAATACAACAGCAAAACACCGTATAAAATACACTATTATGCAGCACACTTACACTACTATGCACAGCCCTATTACAAGCAAATCCCATTACTATAGTTTTTCCTTTTCCTTCCTCGTACCCTTCAATTCGATTGTGAAATTCGAACTGCTCTACAGCACTTATACCATAAAATCACTAAAAACAGATGTGCTTGAACCTTGCTAGCGTTCCTCAGCGGAAAAGTCAGGCTCCGCCGGCTTCTGGAGCAGCTTCGGAGGAATCCTGTCAGACATCCTTGCTTTCCTCGAGCCCTTCTGCCTCAGAGCCCGAAGGGCATTTGCAGCGAACCGGGATGCATAGATGGTGGCACCCAAGCTGGGAGAGCTACTTCCGCCCTTTGCAAGAGCACTCTGAAGCCTATTCTCCTCTTCCCACAGGGTCTCCTCGAGCTTCTTCCTAGCGTACCTTCTCCATGCAGCCTGTATGAAACAAGCTGCCCAAGTCCTCCACTGCTGAGAGTAGAACCTAAATGTGTGGCGGAGTTGCTTGCTGTGGAGCCTCCTGAACTGGGAGGCCACGAACTTGAGGTCCTCGGCCTCGAGAGCGAAGGCCTCAACCTCTGCTAGTGCTTGGACTGTTCGGGTTGAGATTGGGAGGTTTGAGGACGAATGTGGGTCCAGGGCCCAAGTGAGAAGCTCCTCTCCACAGAAATCCCCTGCCTTGAGATACTCTGAGTTGAAAAATCCCGTCCTTCCTCCATTTGTAGTCATAGTCAAGAGCCTCCCACGCATTATGAACAACATCTCATCGACAGGGTCTCCTTCTCGGACAATGTAGCTCTCTTCTGTGTAAAGGACAGGCTTGAGTCGGTCGCACATGGCATCCAAAAGCTGCTCGTCCATCTTCTCAAACATTGGCACCTGGAAGAAGGAAATACGTTTTAGCACGTACAACTTCTTCTACGGGCAAAAATGGAAAAACAATCTTAAGATCTTCTGACGGAAACTTACTCTCATGAGGAGAGCCAAACAGAGATGGCGTTTAATGTCCCTCCTCAGGTCCTTGGGAAGACACTGAAGCAGATTCTCTTCATCTACTCCTCTAGTTTCTTGCCATTTGTACTGTTCATACCTTCTAATTCTGTCCCTCAGACTCTCAGGGAGCAAGCGGTGAGACATCCACTGCTCCGCATCTCGTCTTTTCACCCTCATCTCCTCTAGTCTTGTTGTAGTGGATTGAAGGTATGTCTGTTGCAGAACAATATGTGATGTTTCATTTCACCAATTAAAAAAAACCATCCTACTCTGCCCGTAATGTTTTGATGAGCTAGGGCAGAACAATGTTGTGGGACCTACCTGCATATTTCCGATGAGGAATGAAAATAACACCAGACCCGAGATGGAAATGAATACTGCAAAACAAATCTCCCAGACATATGTACTTGTCTTCAGGTTCTGACCAAGAGAGCTGCAAGAATAAGGAAATGATAAGCACATGATAAGCTCGCAGTTAATAAAAGCGTGAATTAGTGTTATGGGGTGTTTGCACCTTAAGTTCTGCAGGCCCCACCAGAAGCAATAGAAGAGTTTCTCCGGGAAATCTGTCGACTCAACAACACCCTGTTGAAGGGCATCAAGGAATATGCCGAAGTCGAATAGCGTAGTATCTGGCGTTTGTATGGGACAAGAAGTATTGAGAAACGTGTTGGAACTCTGGTCTAGATAATCGCAATAAAGAGAATGACGTGTACAGTTAGTATGATCATCACAGGCCCTCTGCCAGCACTTAGTTTCCTGCTCTATCGAGAACAAGTACCAGAAAGCTCCAATCACCTGAAACAGCAGACAGAAGTACGAATCACCATAATGCAGATAGTCGAGTTTCAGATATCTAGCTCGGGAGAGGAAGGAAACCAGAGAAAGGAGATGTGATTGCAAAGTACCCAAAACTTCATATAAGAACTATTTACGTACGTGACTAGCGAGCATGTAGAGTAAGAGGTTGAATGCAGCTCCAGCCCATGCAGTCTCAGTGAGTATGCCGGAAGTCCTAGTTACTTCTTTGTACAGAGGATATATCCGTACAAACCTCGGAATGTATTGAACTAAGACGACAAACTTCAACAAGTTCTTCGTGTTCAGAGATCTTGAACCCCTCAATTTTGGAATGACAACAAGAATCACAACCTACAGGTACAGTATGAACATAAAATCATTACTTTGAGAGCTCAAGCTTTTCATTGCTTCTTTGAATGAAATTATAGCAGATATATATGTGCAAATGTATTATAAATTCCCAGAGAACGCTTAAGATTTTCCTTTTACCTGGGGTAACGGAAGGACTGCAAGGATATCCACAAAGAAATACGACGCTAGATATCTTTTGGCTATCACCCATGTATCTTCAACCAATACACCTCTTCCAAATACTCGAGAAGAGGGAGCAATGAAGCCAGTATTGAATTGGAAAATTATATGCAAGATGTAAAAGACATCAGTGAAGAACCTCAGCACACAAGCAGTGACTTCCATCTTGCGGTCCACGTCGAGGCACTTCTTGGAGTCATCGATGATGGGAACATAGAAAAATAGAGGGTCCAACGAAACCGCAATTACACATGAAAGCACGAATATCTTATTCCATTTCTGAAGAAATGGACCCTGTGGATCAAGAACTTTCCTTTTAGACTCTGACCCATTTGCCAATATACTGTTGATGGAAAATGATCTCCAAGACTTTCCAATGTTCTTCATCCGTTTGGAACCGAACTCCAGGCTTCTTTGAAACTTCTCAGACACTGAACTTAGTGCACTTCTAAAGCTCCCAAAGCTTGTCTGAGCACTCCCAGCATATTGCCCTTCAGTTTCTTTCTCTGAAGTCCAATCCTGGAACCTGTAAAGAAGAAAAGGCTGGGACTAAACAATTGGGTGGAGAGCAACTACCTGTCAGAACAAGTGGCGGTTGAGGAACAAATGGAGAGTCAGTAGTACCTCACAGTTCTCTCTCGAGGATAATCCATTTGTATGGAATATGTGGGATGAAATTTCCAAATTGCTGAACCTGTGAACTACAAATAATAGAAGACCCTCTTCATGCACTGACCACGCCCTTGTTCCAAACCTCTGACCTATACATGAAAAAGGACAGAACATTATGAGATCATCATGCCAACATTTTCACGTATACCATAAACTCAGTGCGAGGATATTCATCAGAAAGCATGTTTGCTAATTCGAAGCCAATCACAGTATAAACTCCTTTGGCATATTTCACAATAACAGGATGATTGCAGACTAATGAACTTCCAACAGGGGCACAGCATGGTCCCTTTACTTCAGCGAGCATCACGAACCGAGAAGCATATAAAAAGCAAATATAGTTTCTAAGCCATTCAAGCCTTCCGAATGCAGGTGACAGCAAGAACGCAAACTTACTGAATTAGGACAAAAGGATCGTCGTCTCAATTTCTAGAATCGAATCGTAAAGAGGAAGCATTTTAATATCTTTTTGGATAATATGTACGCGATATCCGATGCGAGAGGATCGATTCTCTGCAAAGCACAAAACCCACAACTGCTAAACGTCCTCTGAGGAAGCAGGGAGAGTCGGTACAATAAAAACCGCGAAGCGTCACTGCGATACGCACCCTGGAACTCCGAGAAAGGCGGAAATGGCCGTTTTACAGCCGCAAATTCCAAAAAGGAAAAAACTCGCCGCAGTTAATCTAAGAAAAGCAGGTGAGCGAGAACGACAAAAATGGTGGAATCAAAGTATACGGCCATCGAGGCTCTACAGATTGTTGCCAAGCAGTGAGATTGACTGAGTAATTGAAGAGCAGGGAAGGGGGAGGAGGATGAAGTTACCTGAAGAAGAGTCTCCGGGACGTGAGTTGGAGGGGAAGAGGGAGGTGGGGGCGTTGATGGAGGGCACGAGACGCCTGTGCTCTGCTGTGATATCTTCGATGATGAAGCAGAAGGGAGGGAGAAAGCAAGTGCGCAATTTGATGGGGGTGAGAAGCTTCTTCGAAAGCTCTCTCTCTCTCTCGTTCTCGCTCGCTCGCTCTCGCCCCCCCCTTCCCCTCCTTTCAGGGCAGTGACTGGTTCTTCAACAGTCCCCCTTCTTGTCTTCTTTCCCGTATGAAAAGCTTTTGAACTTGAGAGGGCGAGAAATTCACAAGTTACAGTGAGAGACAAAGTCCACTGCCCAACACACATGGTGGAGTGCAGCACTCAAGGAAGAAGGATAACCGGTGGGACCCACCCAGTGGGTTTTTAAACGCTCTGTCTTGTATGCTCCAGGAGGAGCATGTTCTTCCTCTGGCGAGGCACGGCGGCGATACCACATTCAGACCTGGCCACTGCTCGTGAATCGGGTTCCAGTTCGGATTCAATGATACATGGAAATGGTCCTGAACCCTCACTGTGATGGTTTAGGACCGGTTCCGATTCATGATTCTGGCCGACTTCATAAAACTTTAAAGATAATTAATGAATTAGATGTTAAGTGTAAACTTTTATTCTCAAAATTATAATTTAACTTTTTTAGATATTACAAATTATTTTTTAACAAACCATAAAGAAACAAGCAAAATATCAATTTTTGACCGTCCGCAGTCGAAACGGCTTTCCTAATGATTCCAAGTTCGAACTAGTACGTGACCGAGCCTAACCACATTGGCTGTGACCTCAAATACACTATTTTCAGCACTGCATTAAGAAATCTGTTTTATGCAATGCCGTAATACATTTTTTAATAAGATTTAAGAGGATCTGATTTTAATTTCCATTGATAAAACTCTATATCTTCCTTTATTTTCATATTCATTATACTATCGAAAATCTCGATTTCAAGACCTTATGAGCTCTCATCAGAAATGCAATGCCGACTACTGATACATACGCTTCTCAAGGTCGGGCCCCGCTTTGTCGCACGGCCAGCCACTCTCTCTGGGTGTTGGTGCACCGGGCTCAGGAATATTTCCACTCGCAGGTGCAGAGACCGCGGTATCAGACGTTCACTCTCACTCCAGCGATCAATTTGACGCTGGTCAACAGCGCTTGTCGGGCCGGTTTTCAATTCGCTCCCTGGAATCTACCACCTCCCAGTCAGGTCCCTGTAGTTCCAGGAGTCTCAATTTTCTGGCCATGATTGGAGAGTTCTGCGAGGTTCTTAAACTGATACTTTGCAGTTGGCAGCGGCCCATTCCCGTCAATAACTGTGACTCTGTTGGCAAATTAAGTCGGGGTGGGCGCAAAACGCATTCAATACGTGGGGCCGCCCACACATACTCGATTTGGGAGTGCCGTGGTGGCCGACGGAAGAGTGCCGAGACGGAATTACTAAAAAAATAAGTGTTAATGTCAGAACGAGACTTTGGGTATTCAAAAAACTGCAATTAAATGATTTAGTCGATGGTTGGATTGAGTCAAGGAGTCGGGTGATAGTGCGTGGAGATCACCCAAATACAGCTCAGTTTGGCTTGGGCTGAGCTGGCTATTGAATCTGCCTCGGCAGGTCAACAACTCCAGGATTTGGTTTGCAGGGCTTCCAAGCAATTGTTGCTAATGGTGGAAATTTCATTATTAAAAAGTTGTGTTTAAATTCAATTCAGTGGATGCCGATTAAATTTATAAATAACTTGTATTTCGGGTTAAAAAAAACATACATCATCATTTATTTATTTAATTATTATTCTTCTATCATTTTAGGTTGCTGCCCTCGTCTACTGCACTGTACAATGGTGATTGTGGTCTCAGATTCAAATTCCCGTCGCTCCCACCGCCTCCTCACTCTCACGGTAAGCTGTTCCTCTCCTCCTTCTTCACCTTCCACTCTGTGTTTCTCTCTCCTTCGATGGAATGGGCTCTACTGAATCTGCCCTCGTACTGTTTCGTGCCCGCGCTGCTGAAAATGGTGCGGCATCAGTCTTGTTTTTTTTTTTTTGGGTTGAAATCGATTTCTCTATTTTCCCTCTTTTGGGAATGAAACGGAGAATTTTTTTTTTATGGTTTTCGTTTAAGAGCCCGGGGCTTGGGAATTCTGCACTGATCAGGGGTTGCTTCGTTGATTGGTATGGAATCCTCGGAGTGAACCCTTGGGATGATGACGAGACACTGATAAGAACAAGTCTCTCGGGGCCGATGGGGCCTGTAAGCTTGTTCTCGAAGCGTGGAGTCTTTTATTAGATAAGTCCTGGAGATTAGCCTATAACAAGAAGAGGAACTCAAGGGTTGTTCAGCAGAGCAGTAATGGATTCTATTCAAATAAGATGAGTGCAGGTTCAGACATTAGTAGTCGGGTTAGCGCTTCTTCTGGTAACCTCAACGAAGAAATGACACCTTCTGGACCAAATGCAACAGGTGCAGGACTTACTGCGACTACCTCCGTGTTTATCTCAATCATACTCTCCTCTGCCCCAAGTGTTAGGAGGCTTTCTATGCTGTGGAGAATGGTCCTCCCCCTCATGTATTTAAGTCATTGAACTCACATTCTAACCCGTCTCTCCGCAATTCAGGACGTGGTATTAGTAACCAGACCAATGGCAGTTCTTCTAGGCAGCAGTCTATTAATTTCTCCTAATTTCTCCATGTCAGCTTCTGGTGCTTCTCATGGTCGGGGAGCTCTCCAGTCTCCAGCACGATCAATTGAAGCGGTGGAGAATGGAGAATGATTGTCATCAAACATACAATTACCGGAATGATCACCCGGGAACGGGTGATAGAGGTTATGTTGAAAAGAAGATACTGGGAGGGATGTGAAGCAAGCCGCCTAGTAAGTTGACATATTTTGGATAGTGCATTGTTTAGCTCATACACAACTAAAGATTAAGAAAGTTCAAGATTGTTAGGAACTGGATCCTAATCATTGAAATCAAAATAACCTTTTCTCTGCTTATGCTTTTCCTATTCGATGTCTTAGCATATTGGATCCTTGTTTAAATGATTTAGGGTTCTTTTTGCTCGGGTTTTCCTTAGCGATACTATGACAGCTGAAAAGTTTCATGTAGAAGCTGAGGGCAACACCGTACTGATGACGTTTTTGAAAGTTTGATTGAATTCATTTCCTTTTCTCTGGAGTTACATGCGAATTTCGTGTTTGTGCCTGCTCTTCTATGTGGTTATGTGCAGCTTTTAGGCCGTGCTTGGTATGAAGAAGGATGGCAAACAGATGGAACCACTGTAAACTGAAGCCTCTCTGTATCTCGGGCAAGTCCATCCTGATGCACGTCGGTCCTACCTCACCGATCATGGCATTCCATAGGTACCACTAGTAAGTCCCTCAGCACTCTTCTCTCTGTCACTTCAACTGGCCTTGATTCGTTACACTGCTTTGCTTTGCCTATTGGCTCTCTCGGAAAGTGCGTAATATAGGACCTTATAGAAGACCTTTGTAAATCCACCCTCTTTGGCCATGGATTGATTTTTCATTTTTGTCTTGAAGCATTTCGATCATCATGAATACTAAAATCATGGGCACGTACAGTTTCCTAAGGCGTTTCTAGATCGATCCAATCATATCTTGAAAGTTTGCTCTCTTGCCAACAGTAAAAGGAGTCTATGGATTTGTTTGAGACTGGGCGGACCGTTAGTTTCCAAGCCAAAAGCTACGCGATCTTTTTCTCTTTCCCTAGTCCTGCCAGGTCC
The DNA here is from genome assembly GCA_037672795.1 of Lagerstroemia speciosa. Taxonomy (NCBI): domain Eukaryota; kingdom Viridiplantae; phylum Streptophyta; class Magnoliopsida; order Myrtales; family Lythraceae; genus Lagerstroemia; species Lagerstroemia speciosa. The sequence goes on along the minus strand of CM075294.1, from coordinate 6,936,155 downwards.
GACGAGCGGACGTCCGGTGGGACTCATCTTTCTAGTTAACCAATCATGCAACTCCTTTTGATAAATTAAAGGAGGGCGGTGACAATGACGATTTAGTCACTTTTGTTGAAAAATAAGTTTCATATCGGATAATTGAGAAATTGAAACTCGATTTATAAGGGAATTAAATATCACCACCTATCAGTTTGAATTCTTAGATGGAAATGAATACAATTTTTATATGCCCTGTTGGATTTTTTTTTTAATGATATCGGAGCTAGTCGTGTGGACTCACTTTATCGGGCCAAAGTATAAAACTCGTGGTCAATGAAAATGACCTGAGACTGAAAGAATAAGATAATCGGCCCGTGGTTAGTTGTCCCCTCTCGCTCGAGTGTCTCGCCATGTGGGCTTAGATTTTTAGTTGAAAAATGAGCTCAATATCTCGTAAACTCGGGTGGATATTGTACAGCTTTGATTATGCAATATTGGATTTTAGTATTCAATCACAAATATATCAGAGGTACCAAGAACTAATATTTTATAGTGTTCTCGTCGACGTAATCCTACTAGAAGTCTAGTATGGCTTAAGGCTCTAAAAAGTCAGCGCCTTTCAATTACGGGTTCAAAGAACGCACTTCTTATGAATCCACAAAAGCATTCAACCTAGGATCTAGAATTCTCAAACTACATAGGACCGATCATTAGCTCTGTCTTGACCATTTTAAAATTGATTTGTGATCTATTCTCTTTAAATAGTATTTTAAATTCAATTGTCGTGTGAACAAAAGATCATAATTAACAAAAATTCCTCTTACTGCATCGATTGCATTAGACTTTTCAATACGATGAAGGGTTCTTGGACTAGACATTCGAATGGCTGCTTGAGTTAGGTGGGAGCCAGGATTTTCCCGATCGTCCTGCCGACGATTCGGAGGAAGAGGAACCGCACTGAAGTTGACCGGCAAGCCTGCTCAACTCTATCCATAAAATGATTCTTCCGAAGGGAGTTGGGTCGGGGGATTGCATTGTTTCTTCTTCGGAGGGCGGAACGGCGGAAAAATCTCTTGGCATGGAACTGATTGCCCCTGTCCTTTGGGATAAGTACAGAACTGCCACTCGGTCTCATTCAAGTCCAACTAGGTCGAGTCGCCAGATTTAGTAGCTGTCCGTTTCCAAGGTAGGGCACCCGTACAATCAGCGCGTTAGACTATGCAGATATTTCATTGAATTTTGTAAGCAGAAATACAAAATTATTATATTCTATAAGTATATTACATTTGTCGTAAATTTCGATAATTTTGAGTATAATAATTATAAAATTAGTTATTATTTAATAATCCCATGTAATAACTAACTCAAATAAACATGAACTATTTCTCCTTATTAATTTCCAGGTTAAATTGTCACCTTATTAAATATTTATATTTATCAATTCGACAACTCATCGAGTTATTTAATTTTAACGAAAATTTGGTAAATATTCTATCTAGTTTATCACGAGGAACAACTAATACAAGAAAATATAATATTTTTATCGAAAAACAATTTAGTTGGACGACAAATAATTTTTTGGAGATTATTATTAATAATAATACTATTAACACTTAGCAGCGTATCCCAGAAAAAGAGAGTGACTAATAATCATCAATGCATTATTCAATTCTGGACATTAAGAATCTCGAATATAGTACGGGAAAAGGACTCATTTTACTTTAATTCCCATCAATGCATTATTTAATTTCTAGAACTTTCTTTAAAAAACAAATTAATTATCTTTTTTAAAAAAATGCCCTGCTTTATGGCCACTGGGCCAACCTAAGCCAAACATATCCGAAGTAGAAGACGAATATCAATTTTCCAATTAATAAATAATGCTTATTACCTCCAATTGGTAGGATTTCTAGACGCAAAAAAGGGGAAAAATGGCATTTAAAAATTAGTTAAATTTCGTATATTTTTTTCTAGATATTTTAACTATAAATATATCAGACGAACTGAACAATCAATACTAGTATTGTCTCTATCAACGTAATCCCATCAAAGGTCTAATATAATTTAATAAACTGTGTCTGCCAAAACTTATATTCAAAAAGTGATACTTGAACCCCGCGGCATAGGACCTGTGTTAGTTTATGTGCTATGAGGTTTTTATTTTTTCCCCTGCGCACGGTTTCACATTCAAGTCCTATACATATAAAATTGACAGAAATTTATTCATTAACGAACTGATATCATCTGAATCTAAATTAATTATGAAAATTAATTTGTGAATATTATATGGTTCATAAGGAAGAAAAATTTAATCTTTTAATAACTAATTTATTTTAGAAAATTAAAATATAATTAACAAAGCGGTTGGAGAGGGCTTTAACGAATCGAACGGAATTTCAACAGTAATCATTAATTCGATTTTGTGGCGCTCGTAAATGCTCTGAACTAACTTGGTAGCTGCTGTGGGGCGATACCCCGCCCCAAGGGGTATATCGGTCAACTCACGAGGTGTCGTCTTCCCCAGAAACAGACAAATTGATGGCAAAACCGTGGTTTTTCTGGCGAAGTAAGGGCATTTTGAACGAGTCCACCAGCAAATAAAAAACATGGGAAATGCTTTTGCGTACAAATTAATTAATTTATATATTAATAAATAGTTAATAATTATTTTCCGGTGAAGAGCTGATCCCTTCTCTTTTCTCTCTGATAAAATAGTCTATGAAGTAAGGCAGTTCTTCTATGGCGGTGTATAGTCTGTCTCTCACGATCGACCTGAATCTCTGATCTCCGCCCCCCCCTCCCCTCTTTCCTACCGAGAATCGTCTGAGCGCGTTGCCTTCTTCTCCTTCGATGGTCCGGGCTGCGAGGAGGATTGATTGAGAGCGCATTCATAAATACCGATCGAGTATTCGAAGGTCAGGGAGAAAAGCAAGATGAATGGGAACGGTAGCAGCGTCATCAGCAATGGAAACGGATGCGGGAGCGTGGAGAGCGAGTTCCTGAGAAGGCATCACAGGCACGAACCGGCGGATAACCAGTGTAGTTCCGCGCTCGTCAAGCACATCAAGGCTCCTGTTCATCTTGTAACCTCCCTCCCTCCCTCCCTCTTTCCCTCTCCCTCCCCAGCATCCGCATGTGCGATTATCCGTACATCTATTTCCGCACCCATGACTTCTAGGAATTTTGCATACGTCTCTTTCTTTATGCGGTTGTTTCGGGTGTCTGTAGGCCTTCCCGTGGATGGATTGATCGTCGATTTAGGTAGGAAGTTGTCTTTGAGATATTCCTACAAGCGGAAATACATCGGCAAAATGTCACTGCCTTTTCCTGTCTATTCTCCTTGCTTTAGGTTATCTCTCGCAGTCCCGCTGTTTTTGGCTTGCGAGGTTTTGTTCGTGTGGAAATGTTGACAGGTGTTCAGGTTACCCTATTCTGGACTTACTAAATTGTCAGTGAATCGGGATGTTTCGCCATTTCTCTATGCAGTAATTGTTCCTGATCTGTATTCTCTACTTTGGTTTCCGGTTATATTTATCAGTAGTTTCTTTATTTGGTAGTTGATCATTCATCTCGCTCTATTTGGTCTGTAGCACATGTTGGATTACTTTATACAGGGAGTCCTTTCTCTTGGGACTTGGGAGAGCTATTAGAAACAAATATAGAACTGTCTAGCGTTCTCTGTTCTTTACAGATAGCTAAAATGGGCAAAGATTTTTCATGGAGTGAGAAATCGGGTGTAATTTTTGTTTGATTTGTGAGAAAACTTATGGATAAAGAGGAGACAGAAGCTTATGTTTATGTGAAGTCCTTGACATTGAGAATGAGATGCTTTTAAATTCTACCTAGTTAGTTGATACGAATATATGTAACACAGGAGACTTAACGGTACACCCGTATCCTCATCATGCAATCTGTCCTTGAAGGGTAGTTTCAAAATGTTCCTGAGAGATGCTTCTTTGGACTTCATCAGGTCTGGTCACTGGTGAGGAGATTTGATCAGCCGCAGAAGTACAAGCCATTTGTCAGCAGGTGTGTCGTGCGAGGGAACCTAGAAGTTGGGAGTCTTAGAGAAGTTGATGTCAAGACAGGGCTTCCTGCCACAACTAGTACCGAGAGATTGGAACTTCTAGATGACGATGAGCATATACTCAGCATCAGGATTATTGGCGGGGATCATAGGCTTAAGGTATGTTATATCCCTTTCATTTATCCATGCTCTCTTATTTTCTACTTCTGTGCGTTCCCCCTTTAAGCATATATTGTGATCTTTTTTTTTTCCTTATTCTCACATCACTTTATCATATCTTATCGGCCAAAAAATCTTCTGCTAATAGAATATTACGTAGGTTTAGTCCCTCATGTTTTTGTTAGTTGTTTTTCAAATTAACACCATCTTTGTTGTACCATTTTCTCATTCTATATTTTTAGAAACAATTTGTTGCAACGCTCTGTCAGTTTTTCAATATACTTTGCTGGTTTGGCTACGCTCATCTTTTCAGAACTTTTTCACTCAACAATATAGTTTGCATCAATTTTGATTAAAGTGGAGTCAATCAGTAATTTCTTTAACATCTGAACCAATAGAAAACCGTACTCTCTTGATACATTTTTTTCTACAGAACTTTTAGTGAAGTGCTTTTTATTTCTTTATCAAGTGAAAAGATGTATGTAAGTTCTGCATGAATATGTATGTAGTTAGAATTGATTCCTTTGTGAATTTTGAGGTGACACTCTATATTCAGTCATCTTCAAATTCCTCATCTTAACAGGTATTAATTTTTAATGTGCATTTTACAAGTGAGTGGATGCCCTGATGGTTAATACTGTAGTCACATCAATGGTATCAGCTGTTTCTAGGTGTGGACTAATAGTCATGAAATTCTTAGTGACGAGTGGGTTAGCGTGTTTCTAGTACTATGATTCTTTTGACAGTTCATTGCATATGAATTGGGGTTCTTTTCATTTTTTTCAACATGCTGGAAGGGTTAACTACCAAAATAAATAAATAAATAAAACCATGATGAAAGGGTTTGTTTATTCTAAAGATAGGTTGGCTTACAACAGTAGATGGTGCATGCGTTTGCTCCGTCGGCTTGTTTGCCTAATTGCATAGCTAGACAGATAAAGCACCGATGTATGTCTCTCTTGCTTGGATTCTGAATTTACCTTAATATTTTAATGCCGTGTGCCACCTTTCCACAACCTATGATAAAATGCTTAGGTATGGGCTTGGCCTAATTAAACACATCATATGTTATGGAAGTATTTAAATGTCTTTTTATGTGAGGGGAATCTTTTACTACTCGGCATGTCTGTTCCTTAGTGGATATTAATTTATATCTCTAGTGAGTACCTTATCCGAAATTTGGTCCAGGAAGCACTTTTAACATACAATTTTTGATGAAATGAGTGAATACTCTAGTATTTTGGTCGAATTGCAACTTTTTCAGATTGTGGCGGTCAGTGTTTTGGACATGATATCTATGGATGCTGGTCGAACTATTTCTGTTATGTTTCATACTGCATTGCGGTTCTTGAACACATCCTGATTCCAAAGTCTGCATGGCATTTTCTCCTCATCGTAGCTAGTGAGAGTTGGATGGGTCTAATAACATTTGAATGACATATGCACTCCTGAGATCGACGAAGCAGTCTTGAGTATGTAACTCATGCATATGCATGATTTTAATCTGGTTATATGCACTGAGGAGCTGCTCATGACAGGGAAGTAGATTAGAGCATGCATAAGGTTAGGTACTTTTCTAAAATAATACCGTATCTTCCTGTTCCCTTAAATTTTCAACACCCCTTTTTTTTGTCATTCTGTTCAGAACTACTCTTCCATAATTTCCCTGCATCCCGAGATCATTGAGGGAAGACCTGCAACCCTTGTGGTCGAGTCGTTTGTAGTGGATGTACCTGAAGGGAACACCAAGGATGAGACCTGCTACTTCGTTGAAGCTCTGATAAAGTGCAACCTTAAATCTCTGGCCGATGTGTCGGAGAGGCTAGCAGTGCAGGACCGGACTGAGCCAATTGATAGGATGTAAGGACTATAGAAACAAGGGAAGATGTGGATATCGTTTTAGGGGGGGTGTTGCCATGGATGAAGCTTCCGAGGCTGGAGACGGACTGGCACCAGCCGTTCCTTCCATCTTTCTCCGCTCATATATCTATTGTACTGCCACGGTATTTCTGCTGTTTTCACAATTTTAACTAGCCTTCGATTTCATGTTGTTATCAGCTTTGGAAAGGGAAAATTGTCATATTGGGTAGATATGAAGCGACACTCCCGTAATGATCTAGTACTGCTGAGGAGGTTGTCGAAGCCTCAGTCAGCGGACAAGGAAAGGTAGGCCCTCCCTCTCTCATATTTGTCCATTGAGGTGTTCACTTGGAATGTTAGATTGTGTGTGCTGTTTTCAAGCGCTTTAGTTGGAGTGTGTCTTTTATGGTTTCTTATGTACATTTAGCTTGCTAGCATCTAAATATGAGATAGTACGTGCGATAATAAACGGAATATTTATAACTAAAGGTAGAAGAGAGGGTCTAATTTTCTCCTATCTTGCCTTTGCCAGTACTCCTATGTGGTAGCTGATAAGAGTTTTCTAAAGGTAGAAGAGAGGATCTAACTTCCGAGGGGTCCAAGGCGCAATGACCGTGTCAGACTCGATGCTGACATGGTATAAGGCTAGAGGTCTGTAAAGTTTCGCGGTTGATTTCCTCTTGACCTAGACCAGTTTTAGCTGTTGCTCACTTGATCTGTCTATAGCTTCGCGCCTGAAGCGCGCTCTGTGATAATGGGTCTAAGCAGGCCCAAGGCTCCGGCCCCAAAACGGGCCGGTGATCCACTGGGCTGTCCGACGCCCAACTGACTCGAGGCCCAATGGGCTGCCTGGGCCCAAAGGGACCTAGACATGAGGCCCATGTCTTCTAACGTGCCTGAGGCCCAATGGGCTGTCTTACTAGCAAAAGTCCTGAGTCCCAGTGGCTGTCTGGCGCACGAAAGGCCTGAGGCCTAATAAGCTTGCCCTTGAACCTCGGACTTGCGCCCCATTGGGCCGGGGAGGCCCGTGTCTTACTCACATTGGGCCAGTGACCCAATATCTAGTGCCTGGAGCCCAAAGTCTTGCTCCCTTTCTGCAACTGTCCACAGCATGTAATGCCCAAGGTCTGGTACCCATGGGCTGAACAGCCTGGCCCACGGAGACCCAGTGATCAAAATACAGCCAGGATTTAATATTTAAAAAAGAAAAAAAACCGTCGCTGAGAAGTAGTGGGCCCGCAACGCAAACGGGGATTAGTACATACACGGACAGGACATTCCAGGAGGAGTTATTTTTAACGTACTGTTTTTAAAATTTTGTTTCCAAGACGATGGTGTATTTCTGCACAAAGCTCAGGAATTTGTTGCAAGCTTATCCTCACCGAATTTTATTTATTCACTGCAACCATATCCTCACTAAACTGCAACCAAAAGGTGTGCAATCGAATGTTTCCTGCCAGGATCAACGATGCTACACGGTCAATCATCCGCGCGGGAACGATATTTATTCTGAGCAAGGCAGCCGGCCGAAGAGTTTTCCTGATCAAGTAGTAATGTCGGGTACGGGAAAAATAAAAAGATAATATGGATCAGTAGAATGGAATGAATTTAACATAACAAAATAAAATAATGGAATGGGTTTTAACAGAACAAAATAAAATACTATGAAGAGAAAGTTGATTGCTTTTTTATTATTTTAAAAATATGATGATGGGATATATAGTTTTTAAAAAAAAGTAGTGAAGTAAATTCCTTAATATTTTGAGTGAATGTTCAACAAGTTCAGAAAAAACTATTGAATGGAATGCACGCCGTCTCTTATTAAAAATGTGATTTAGAAAAAAAAAAAAAAAGAAGAAGAAGAAAGAAATGGAGAGATAAAATGCTATTTGCATTCATTTCATTTTACCTGATTTATACGTACCAAAATGTGACACATGCAGGCATCTGTAAGATAGACTCTGCTCGAAGCTTGTAGTAGTTCACTGAAATATGAGATTATCAAGATGAAGAAGCTGAAAGAGGCTGCAACTGCAATCGACTGAATTAAGATGTACCTCACCCTGATCAAAACCATCCATTTCAACAAGCAGTTGATGCAATGCTTGTTGTATGACCTTCCCGTTGTTTTCTGGTAGAACCAACTGATCTATGTCATCAAAGAAAATGATGCAAGGAGTCTGCATAATATGAAGTAAAGTCAATGAGATTACTTTCTCCAATTTTGTTGGTTATCTGAAGAGACAATTTAATTACTTGTTCGGAGATTCAGAACTTAAATCAATTAAAAGGAAAGCGAAGGCATGTAGCAGCTGAATCTTTGATTTCTCAGTTGGTAGCAGTCCCTCTTTACATATCCAAAATTTCGACCATAGCTAGTGAAGAATCCACTTTAGTCCCATAAAGAGATTAATAAAATTGCCTCAAGGACCACTCACCTCTTTCTTTGTAGCATAGAATTAAGATCTAACACATCGGGCTCCAACCCCAACAAACCTGTGTCAAAAGCAAGAGTTGGATTTCATGGACAGTTGAAACTGATAATCATAAAACTTGACTGGGAATGTATTTTCAACAGCATATAGAAAGGGGAATAGATTCGGCTTATCTGGTTGCCATTGATTCATGCAAACATGATATTTACAGTTTTAAATGATGGAAGACATTTTACAGCATGTGATGCTGAGCACATCTAAACATAAACAATATGTTATGAAAGGTACTCAAACTTGAGAAATTGATGAGAATATGATAATAGAAAGCCTTCCCATGGGTAGGAGAAATTTCTATCAAGAGAAGACAGCTTACATTTCCTCGAATTCAAGAAAGGAACTCCACCTTCTCCAGCAATGACCTTCAAAGTGGATTAGAAACAGTACCATCAGACTACTTTGCATTATATGGTCATTGATAGACAATCTAAGCTTCATATTCTGAATCTAGAATAACAGATTAATTCCAATGAAAAGGCTACAAAATGTGAGAATCTGGCGGACCAAGTAGAACATATACAACAACATTGGAAGGATATCATCCATTTTTCATTCATGTATCTATGAAAGAAGTACCAATAGACAGCATTTTCAAACTGAAGTTACATGGAAACCAGAGGAGAGGAAAACACTGAACTTCTTATCTCAGGTCCACTAACATCAGAGCTAAAAACTTTGAATAGAGTTGCCATAAAACTGTAAAAATTATAATGTAATACGAAATATGATTATACTGAGATAACATAGTCCAAGAGCATCATAACATGACTCTGTCTGAAGGGAGATGTTGAAGGATTGAAGCAACCCACTGGACATCATACCTTGTGCAGAGGAGTTTTCCATGTTCCAGGTGATCCAGTTAAAAGGATTCCATGTGAACAAGAAGACAAAAATTCATTTAACTCCGGAATATGCTCACTTAGCGAGGCACGACCACTTCAAGCATAACATGAATGACAAAATTATGATAAGTCCAATACAGACAATGAGAAAATTGCAGTAAACATTGACCCTGGAACTGATTCATCCTCAAAAGTTAGGCAGAAAAAGGAAGTCTATGTAAAACGAGAATTCGAGCGCGATCACTTCATAAACAATGAACCAGTTATACTCTTAATTTTCTTACATGATTTGCCTAAGAATGCACAACCAATTCAGGAAACCTACTTTCACAAGATAAAATACGCTTTCTATGAGAAAAGGACATGGTAAACTTTTTATTCAAGCAGAGGATACAGAAACAAATCTGAGAGTAATTAGCTAAACCATGCCTTACACAACTTCCTTCCAAGGTGATTAAATTTTCCGTTTTCGAGATACTCCACTTTCTTCAACTCTTGTTTTGCATCATCAAAGTAAAAGGATATGTTTAGCCCCGTAGGTAAAAACAAAACACTTTTTGAGTCTTTGACCTTATATAACTGTTAGATAAACTCGTAAACATCTTTTGGCTAAGTATGTGCCCTCTTCATCTTATAATCAGAAAGCTGCAGCGTGTGGGACTTCAACTGAAGTTATAAAGACTAGTCACAAAACATACCTCTTCAGGCATAAGTTCCTTGTTTAACTCCTCCGGGGCATAGGAAGAACTCAACCTGATGCCTGAAGCATCAATACCACCAAGCTTCCAATATACTTTTGAAGCGCAGCAGCCCCTATCGCCCTAAGAATTAAATTTTCACTCGATTACGAATATAAAGGCCATGCGCATAACATAAAAGATTTAAGTAAATTTGGTAGAAAGGCCACACTATTCCAACAGCAATTGTGAACAAGATAGGTGAGATAAGCTCTTGCATAAAACATTATTCCTTTGATACTTTAGGGTCAATCCAGATGAGAAGTAACACAGTCCAACATTAGAACTTGAAAGGGAAGACAGATTCTCGTCACAATAATCTCAGAAATCACAAATCGTGCAACGAGAAGCTAACACAGAGCTGTCAAGTTTGAGCCTTACCATAGCAACATGCAGTGGTTGCTTCTCGGATCTGCCATGGTTTCACAAAGGCTCGTCCATGTTTCTTGAAACCCACAGCTTCAATTCTTGCAACTGCATGTCAAATAGAACAATTTATTTTGTAAACTCAGGCACCGAATGGAAAGATTTTAGTTGCATTTCTTTTCCTGCTGTCTTGATTTAGATTCTTAACGGCCTTAACAAGAGGATTATAGTGAATGACAGGTGTTGCATATTTAAGTTATTACCAGCACATCCTATTGGGAATTTAAGCTCGTACCTGTGAATGAATAATAGCCTAATACCTACTAGGATCTTCTGCCCTGGCAGGAGTTTACTGGTTGTTCTTGATTGAAGTGACTTTCCAATGACTGAGGAGAATGGGCAACTTTTGATCCCAGTTTCAATCCTAAAAGACCCCTTTCTCTCTTCACTGACTGACTGACCTATAGGAATTATTGTTGATTTGATCTTTATCTTAAACTCTCTTTCCCTTTACTTTTCTTTTGAATAGTATGTAAATATCCTTGTTTATTTGGGCCACTAAAATTTCTTTTGACATTGGTCTCTACAAGTTAATCAATTCTTGGATAAACATAGAGAACAAAAATAGTTGACGTAGACAGACTAGAACTCCTTCCTGTTTGCTCATCTGGAAGATAGGCAATTGCATGAGTCACAACAAGATGATGGAGATGCTCTACAACTCCTCTACCATCTACTGCATTATCTTTTGTTCAAAATGCTTATCATAGAGTCCGGGCTGCAGCAAATAAAGAAGCAACCTTATTGAAAATTAGCTCAAGAATTAAAATGGAAAATCTCTGGTGATGCTGACAGAAGTGTTCTATCAAACAAGGTAACCTGGGATGGAGATTGACAGTATAAATACACCAATCAAGATTAGGCAGACAACCTAGAAAGTCGTATCTTGAAAATTGGTACAAGCATGAGGAGCTTCATTCATCACTTACAAAAGGGGCAAAAAAAGATTATCACTCTAAAGTATTCACATTCTATGACCATTTTCATTAGTGTGAGAGCCAAGTAGATTTTTATTGCATGAATACTCTCCAAGAGAACTTCTCCACTTGCTTTCTTCGATAACTCTTTAGAGAGGTTTGCAATTGCCATGCAAAATGACCTTGAAAGCATATTAAAATTCATGAGTAGACTTTCCAAACTTCTACGTCAAGTATTTCTCCTGAAAACGGAGGCATTGGGAGTGACGCTCCAATGGATGGAGGACATTTTAGTTTTTATACCACAAGTTCTTGAATGAAACTCCATGCCCACCCCCACGTCCTAATAATCTATTATCTCCCTCATTACACCTATCCAATCAATTACCATCCTCTTTCGTGGATGTATCCACACGAGTATTGATATACTAATGCTTGAAATTTTTGAGGCCAAAAGATACAGTAGGAATTAGAGAACAGAGCGACCAAAGACTTCAAGAACTAGCAAATTAACTAGCAGCTAGGCAACATATTAATATCACCCAAGAAAGCAGAAAATATAGAAGAAAGCTGAAGCCCTGACCTCTATGTTTATTAAGCTCAGTCAACAGAGCTCTCTGCTTGGCTGCGTCCTTGGGATTGGCATCAGCCTTCTTGCCGACAAAATGGTAACCGCTGACAAAATGGTAACCAACTAATACAATCTGTCTCCAGAAGCCATCCATCATAACATCCCTTCAGCATCACGCACACACCGATCACGAACACCATCACCAGAATCTTTCTCATCAGCACCTCATTATCCACCATACCACCATCCACTCCTCCACTTTGCACCAAAATCTCACCGTTATCTGTACCGAGCTCACTGTCATCACCCTCCAGCACATCAACTTCAGAACATCACCATCCTCTCCTTCAACTTTCCCACCAGAGCCATCATGATGACATTAATTTCATCAATTACCGACTCCTCAGAGTCCAAATTCAGGTGATCAGAGTGCAATGTGCAATGGAATTGGGAAATTAGAGAGCGGGAGCGAAATCTCTGTCTTTGCCAAGTATTGAAATATATTTCAAAGAGAGAAAGCAGCACCTCGGCAGAGGGGAAATTTAAAAAGAAATGCTTCAAAGGAGAGTTGGAGCACGGAAAGGAAAAGAAATCGAAGAAGAGGATAGAGCAAGCGCTTGCCGAGGAGAGAAGGTTGGAGTAGAGACATTGCTAGGGCTTAAATTTGTGCTTACCGATGAAGTTCAATCAACTTCAAGCTCGCGCTCTCTCTCTCTCTCTCTCTCTCTCTCTCTCTCTCTCTCACACACACACACACACACACACACACGCACAGTTCAAAATCATTGTATTTATCAACTTCAATTAGATGAATTAATTGTCCAGAATCGTTATAAATTAAAGAGTCCCAATAATCTTAATTGATCAGGACAGTAAGAGAAATCACCTTCGCTAATGCTGGAAGTGAAACAACAGTCTCAGTTACTAACTGATACATGCTCCACTCAAACGTCAGCCTGGGGAAGACCGGTACGCATCTTTCGCTTCTCAAATATAACCAACTCCAGATTTCTTTGCCGTGTTCTCCGCAACAATTTACTGTGATTAATGGGCCAAGACAACTCTTAAGATCAGGTGGTTCTTTAGTTTATGAGATTAACCTGACCTTTCACTTCCGATTGATGGTTAACAGTAGAATATATCCTGCTGAGATTGTTCTGTTTACCGACTAACTGGCCGATGACAGGTGCATTGAGCCATCGCACTGCTCCTTCGTCAACAGCTTGTGGCAACTTCACGACCGACTTTCCTGTCTCAACACCTTCCGTAAGCAACTGTCCCCAAGTTCTCTGCATGGGAGCTTCGGAACAGCGCTCTCCTTACCTGAATGTCAACACCAGCATGAACAGAGCTATCATCATAGATTGTGCAAACAATGTTAAGCATAAATGATGCATTAGATGAGGAAATCACCTGCTCAACTGTACCTGAAATTTCACCTGCCCTGACCAATTTGCGAACTCCTCGCGCAACATTCCACAATGATTGACGCAGATTCAGCCATCTGCAAGTTTAACCCGCGATTGCGAGACCTCTCTAACTCAATTCTTCATGAAAATCTTGAAGGGGAGCAATCATCTATAATCGATGGATCCGTTTGCTAGAAATCACAATCTGATCAGCGATGGACACCTCAGATTCGCTTTCCCGCCAGAAAGTTCTGGAGAGGATTTTCCCTCTCTAAGCGGGCGAAGAGAGAGAGGTCTCTTTGTCACCATTTAGTTACGTCAGTTGGCTAATAAATGTTCAACCGCTTCAATTAATTTACCCAACCAATTCTTTCTCCTTTTCCCGCCATCGGGGCAGTCTTTTTCAGTGAGATGGGCCGGGAAGCACTGAGCACTATTGGACAATGGATTGGGCCTGGCCCAGATATACAAAGGCCCATTAACAAACTTTCTTCGTCAGCCGGCCCTCTCAAGAATGTCCGAGCACAAGCTTCAGATTCGCCATTGCAGTTCTGGGAAAAGCAAAGAAGCCTCGGGCGTTCCAGTCTCTGCTTCATTGACACCTGACAGAAGGGAAAACCGAGAGCGGAAACAAAGTTAATTCCAAGTGTTTAGACGATCGGCGGACAACCTTTCGTGGGTTCTTCCCAATTCGTCACCTTTTGAAACTTGATGCTTATAAAGCTCGAAGCTTTTCCTTTACAGGCATGGAGGAAGCTAAGACTGTTTCCTGCCCTTCACCGGAGCTTCATGACCCAGCACTCCGATATAATCTCCACCAACATTGCGATGACGCGGCACTTGAGGTCGGGCCAACTGGAAATTGCCCGAGAAATATTCGACAGAATGCCCGAACGGTCTGTTGTCTCGTGGAACACCATGATTTCCGGCTGCTCCAAATGGCGAAGATACCCTGAAGCCCTCAGCCTCGTCTCCAGCATGCACCATAGTGGAATGAAGCTCAACGAGACCACCTTCTCTACCGTCCTGAGCGTTTGCTCAAATTCAAACTCTTTAAATGGCGGTCAACAGATTCATTCCCTCGTCGTCAGGTCTGGTTCTGAAAAGTTCGAGTTTGTGGGTAGTGCCACGTTGCATTTCTATGCCAGTTGTTCTAGAATTCAGGACGCCGAGCGCGTTTTCAAAGAGTTGATTCATATGAATGACTTGCTGTGGAACTTGATGATTGTGGCGTACGTGCAGTTTGATTGGATGGAGGATGCAATGGATGTTTTTGAGAGAATGCCGAGACGGGATGTTGCGGCGTGGACCTCCGTGATCTCTGGGTTTGCAAAGCGGGAGGATGGTGAGGCCCAGGAGATGGCCCTGGGGCTATTTCAGCTGATGAGGGAGACTGGTGAAGTAGCACCAAATGAGTTCACAATGGACTGTGTATTAAGGACTTGTGGCAGGATTGGAGTTTACTGGGCAGGGCTGGCAGTTCACAACCTCGTTATAAAATATGGGCTCGACTCTGATGACTCCATTAGCAGCGCACTGATCGAGTTTTACTCCAGTTGCAAAGCAATTGATGAGGCAAGGAGGGTCTACGATGGAGCGGCAAATCCAAGTTTAAATGCTTCGAATTCACTGCTTGAGGGACTTGTCTCCATGGGAAAGATCTATGATGCGGAGGTGATATTTAATGGACTCCCTGAGCTAAAACCAATTTCATATAACTTGATGATCAAAGGGTATGCATTGAATGGGCAAGTCGAGGAGTCAAAGAGGCTATTCGAGAAGATGCCCCAGAGAACTATAGCCTCCTCCAATACAATGATCTCAGTGTTTGCAAGGAACGGTGAGATAGACAAGGCTCAGCAGCTCTTTGAAGAGATAAGGGGGGAAGGAAATCCAGTCTCATGGAATTCCATGATCTCTGGCTATATCCAAAACTGTCAATACATTGATGCGCTTAAACTGTATAGGGAACTGTGTAGATTATCAATAATCCGAACAAGATCAACATTCTCTGCTCTGCTCCAAGCTTGCTCATGCCTCGGGTCGCTTAAACTCGGCCAATTACTCCACACCCATGTGCTCAAAATGCCGTACGAATCAAATGTCTACGTGGGGACATCTCTTGTAGACATGTACTCCCGGTGTGGGTCCATTGATGATGCTCGAAGATCGTTCTCAAGCATATCCTCTCCGAACGTTGCTGCTTGGACTGCCCTGATAAACGGGTATGCCCATCATAGGCTTGGATCAGAGGCAATTAGCCTCTTTGAGGAGATGCTTGGGAGCGGAGTCTGCCCTAATTCTGCCACTTTTGTGGGGATCCTCAGTGCTTGTGGGTATTCAGGTCTAGTCGACGAAGGATTGAGAATCTTCCAATCTATGGGAAATTCAGTTGTCCCAACTGTAGAGCATTACGCATCTGTGGCCAATCTATTGGCTCGATCAGGCCATTTGAAGGAAGCCGAAGAGTTTATCGAGGAGATGCCCATTAAAGCAGATGGGGTCATATGGGGAGCTCTGCTGAGTGCATGCTGGTACTGGACAGATATGGAAGCAGCCGAAAGAGTGGCTGAGAAGATGTTCAATATTGACTCTAAGAATGTGTCTGCTTATGTTATCCTCTCGAACATCTATGCCCTATCAGGGAGGTGGAGGGAAAAGAGGAAGGTGAGGAAGCAGCTGAGGGGTCTTGCACTGAAGAAAGATCCTGGACAGAGTTGGATCGAGCTGAACAGTGGAGTCCATGTCTTTTCTGTGGAGGATAGAAGTCACCCAGAGTGTGACCTGATCTACTGGATCTTGGATCATATAACAGCGAATGTTAGCTCTCTTTTAAAACTCAACTCTGTATCAGCGCGAACCAATGATATTGTGCTTCTAAATACAACTGCTACATGATACTGACCCATTGATGTGATGGGCAGTGCGCAATAATCAACAGTGAGAATATCAGGGTGTTACCAGTGTCTGCTGCAGGAAATCTGTGGCGGTTTACTATGACTTGGAACATGAACATGGTTGAACTTTCATGCAAAGCCATAAGTCTTCAGATTCATGTAAACATTAACACATTATGTCTTGGTGGGGTATGAAAGCAGGCGTTAAGGAACAGGAGCACCAGATAACCATATCAAGCAGCAGATCATCAACTTCAATGCTCAAGTAGAGAGGAGGTTCAATGAGGTGAAGGATCTCATCAAAGGGCTCATCCTTCAAATAACAAAGGTGCTAAATGGGCGGCACAATGCATTCGAAGATCCCCTCTCGGCCCTCAAGGACCTGAAGAAAAAGGTATATTGCAAGATTATCAGGATAATTTTGATTCCTTGATGAGCAAAGTGGTGATAAAAGAGGATAATGCCATCAGTCTCTTCTTGGGAGGTATGAGACCTGAGATTCATCGTCATATGTGGATTTCTAGACCACAGACCCTTAGAGATGCCTATGCATTATTAATTTGCAGGAGGTCAGTCACTCCACCATTCACTGTTTCCGTGACTCAATCAAGGGTTCTTTGAGTTCATTCACTAGGCCGATGAATCCCACCCCATGATAGGAACGTTTGTACCATTCAAAGGGAAGCAATCCACCATCAGAGAACATGTATGGGCCGAAAAAACAAGTGTTTGCTACCACTGCCCCCAAGTCTTTCCTCAAGAAGATGCCCTGAGCCATTGAAGAGGATGATAATGATATGGGGTTTAAGAAGCAGCGGAGGCTTATTGATCGGGAAGAGCATTACATGGAGGAACACGAGACTTTGAGGGCGATTGTGAAAAGGGAAGAAAGAGGAGGACTTGTCTTCAGAGGAACAGAAGGAACGTAAGATCATGAAACCAATCATCAAAGTAAAGAATGGAACTCCACCTCAGAAAAAGTAGGCCCTAGAGCAGCTTACCAATGCGGTTCGGAGTCCGATGCAGGTCCTCCAGTCAGCCATGTAATTCTGTTGCCTACTGAAAGAATTGGTTCGTCCACGCTTCCTCCTGGCCTTGTCAGTGACATTCCCTTAGATCTTTTACCGTGATCGGCCCCTGTTCCCATCGCAATTTTGATTTCGAAGAATTGTAAAGAGGAATTGGGGCTGTCACTCAGGATTTAGTTCTCTAGTTCAACACAATACCTGTCAATACTTCCTGGGAGTTCCTTTGCCTCAGCGATTTCCAGAATGAGATGTAAGGTCATGCAGGGGAAGTCTTGCTATGGACAAGGACTTTCTGCAACACGTCAGAGTTCCAAGAAGAGCAAGACGATAGACGAAAGAAAGAGACGAGAGGACTAGAGAGAGTTTGAAAGAAATCAGAAAGGGGGAGAGAGTTCAAACTTTTATTCGATGATAATGACTCTGTTACAGGGCTTTATATTCAGTTGAGTTCACAACGGTCAACTGGCTGTCTTTCTTTGTAGGTACAACGGTCACCTCTTCTTACGAAAGAACCCCTCGTAACTTGTCCATAAACGAGCCCGTCCTGCACTTCCTATATTTACAAAACCACCCCTGAAATCTGACATAATAAGAGAAATAGTTCAGTGGCGAGCAACTTTTTAAGCAGCATATATGAAATATGAACTATCGGTTCGGGTCGTTAAAGACAACTGGGAACTGCTGAACAGCATATATGAACTATCGGTTTGGCGGTGAAAGTGAGGAAAAGAATAAATCAGCGAACCGCTTACTTTCTGAATTTTTTCTCTTCTATCTCTATCTTCTTTGTGTGCCTTCTCACGATCATCTTAATCAGTATCTATTTTCTTTCTCCTCTGTTTATCTGTTTCTGGATTGGAACGTGACACATAAGGTGCATGAATTGCTACATAGACTGCCTTTGCTGCGTGCGCGAAGTCAATGGAACAGTAGCTATCCTTAGTTTGATTCATTCATCATGGCTCAGAACAAATTCTGACATTATCAGGAAATCAACATAGATGCCACTGTTACCGTAGGAATCGACAGTGAGAAGTATCTATGCTCCTATAGAACCTTTACAATGGATGGAAGAAGTATGGTGTTATGTATTCTCCGCAGCTCTGCAAAACTTACATGCATTGAGATACCAATTCAAAGGGCATATGGGACTTCTATCAGAATATACAACATCGGTTTCCTGAAAGGGTGGGACGCTCAGAAGTTTCGGGGAGATAATCTGATGAATAATATGCAAGATTCCAGATGATATATTTCTCACACGATATACCGGCGTAGATAGTCCACCCGCGCGGGATGCTTGAGCTTCATGAGAGCCTTGACTTCGTGCTTCCGCACCATCTCCCGGGATATGTTCAAGTTCCCGGCTATCTCTCCCAATGTCCTGTCTCCTTTCCCATCGAGCCCGTACCTTTGCCTGATCACTAGGCTCTCCTTGGGCTTCAACGAGTCGAGCTGAAATGAAATGATGTAGTTTTTCGCAGAGCATAAAAATCTATCTACAGAGAGGGACATGGAGACTACAGGAGCAAGTTCGAATGTTTCAGAACTGGACATACCACGTCATCGAGGGCTAGTCTGAGAAGGGCAGGTTGCCTCCTGTTGTCTCTTCCGACACCATCAACATCGGTAATACCACTAATGAACTCTTCCTGCGTGACCAAATGCCTCGAATGGAGAGAGAAGACTGGCCTCGAAGCCCTCATGACTTCGTGGTACCTTTCCGGTGAGATTTCGACTTTTTCAATTATCTCATCCTCTGTTGGCAATCTATGTAACTGAAATAGCAACTGGAGTTTTGTTTTTTTGATCTCAACTCTGACCTGTAAGTCCAGAAAATGGAACTCATCTAACCATCTCCACTAATAGCAAATATCAACCACGTGTAATCCTCCATTAATGTCCAAGTTTTTCTAATAATCTTCAGTTTACCGTCTCTAATCAGAAGCTACAAAAATTCAGACAAGTTAGCCCATCTTTCGGGATGGATTCCTGAAGGAAGGCCAATATCCCTCCTTCATGTTGCTGGTTGATTGAACTTGAGAGAGATAAAAGGATGTTTGTTTACAATGCAATAATAAGCAGAGAGCAGGAAAATGCAAGATCCTTGGCAGGAAGGAAGTAAATACCGATTCTAGGCCAAATGAGACCCGAGTAAAGCTGGACACAGTCATGGAACGAATGATAGCATGCCTGATCCAGAAGAGGCTATAAGTGGAGAGTCGCAATTTCCTATTCGATTCAAAGCGATCTATTCCAGTAATCAGTCCCCTCACTCCCGCCTGGCAAATATCTTGAAATTTTGGACCGTTTGCAAAGTCTTGGAAATATTTGTTGATAACAAACAGAACAAGCCGAAGATTGTGCTGCAAACGACATTTAGCGTAAGCTTTAAAATTCACAGCGTTAAGCAGCGTTTCTTTCTGAAATCATGAGCACGCACCATCCTTTTCTTTCCAAGAGAAGATGGAGGCATGAAATTTAAGATCATACCTTGATGAGTTTGTTTCTAGCTGCATGACCAACTTCCAAGTGTTTCCGCACTTGAGCCACGGTCATTTCTGTTGCATCAGCTAATTCCACTTCAGCTGGTTCTCTACCCAGTCCAATTCTCAAGTTCTCATTCACCTCAAGAAGAGCCTGATTGGTAATCAAAGATAAAGAGTTAGAAAATGGAAACCTTACCAAAACAGGGCGACCCATCCAAACTTTTTAAAACATGCAGAAGACTTTCTATCTTTTCGTTTGACCTTTAGGACAGTAAAAGGATCACCTTCATCGGCTGGATCAACTTGAATAACCAAGCATGTTCTGTTGAAGGGAGAACAGGAGGTATCTTCATTTTCTTCCAGTCTAAGCTGACCAAATCAGTTGAAGCTGAGTAGTCCCGAACCAGCCTTTCAATCTTCTCGTCTTCACTCCCGACATCCTTCCTATTTTGCAATGAAGCAACCACTTCTTCATCCTTATTGTGTCTCAGAGCGATCCTTTTATCGAGACTCAGACGTCTTTCTTTCTTCCTCCGGTTTCGGACAACAGTTTGACTAACCTCATTGTCTTCTCTCTTATCACTTTCAGTAGTCTTCTTTCTCCCTGGCTGGCCTTTCCTCTTCCCACCAGTTACATCTTCGACATCTGATGTTGCAGGAGTTGAATTCAGCTTGAATATATTCTCGAGTTTGGCAGCAGCATCATTATAATCCAATTCCAAAGTACATGGAGAAACTTCTTCTGTTAAGACAGCCTTCCTTGAGGACTTGCTCCTATTTCCCAGTTTTTTCTCTCGCTTCTTAGACGATTCAGCTGGAGGATGTGATTGCTCGGGGTGTGTCAGTAAAGCAGTGCTGTTGTTCTTATCTGCTCTGAATGCCACAATCAAGAGGTTCTTAGACACTGATTTTCTGGTAGAAAATTTCAAATGAAATCCCACCAATGCTCCAGAAGCCGAGCTGGAGACAGTTACAACTCCCATGCCAGAGCTGTCTAAGCAATATTTTGAGTTGAATAATGAAGGCTCTGTTGATGTGGAGACACTGCAAGGAATGGAACAGATACATGGTGAATGAAAAATCGAGTATCAATCATGATCTTTCAGCTGGTTTTAGATTATTCCAGATGCATGCACAATCGAGCATCAATCATGAAAAAGTACTTGTGCCAAACAAAGTCAGAGAAAAACAACTAGCTGAAAAACTTTTTTTTTTTTGGGTGAAAGAGGGGTCGAATCCCAGTTGTATTAAAATTAAACAATATAAAAGCGAAGTATGGTGGCTCCAACAACATTACAATTCAACA
Source organism: Lagerstroemia speciosa (assembly GCA_037672795.1). Taxonomy (NCBI): domain Eukaryota; kingdom Viridiplantae; phylum Streptophyta; class Magnoliopsida; order Myrtales; family Lythraceae; genus Lagerstroemia; species Lagerstroemia speciosa. The sequence continues at coordinate 6,915,022 of CM075294.1, read as the reverse complement.
GATAAACGAATCCCAAAGAATAAGAAATTAATTTTTAATAAGCAAATTAAACAATATAAAAGCGAGGCATGGTGGCCCCAACAACGTCATGATTCAACAGATATATGAACCCCAAAGGATAGATAGGAACTTAATTTTTAATAAGCAAGAGCACAAAGATTTCTAGCCCTTTCCAATTTGGGATTACTCACAGTTCAACCGAAACCCAACATAGACTCTTTTTTTCTTTTCTTTTTTCTTTTTTTTTTTATATCGATGATGTCTGGCGTCGTAGCAACCCACTTGTCCACTAGAAGAAGTATTATATGGCCTAGAGCCAGCCATTAAACCCCAGTACCGGCCTCCATGGGAGCCGAAACATACTGCATGCTATTAGTTTACTAGTGATCTGCGCTTTAGAGACTCGAATCCCCTTATTTCTCGAATGCACAATTAATATAAAGTTGCGATAGCGATCAGTAGAATGGGTTTCAGGAAAACAAAAAACTGTTAACAGAGCATTTCAGCAGCGAGGCACAGTCGGCGTTCCAAACATAAAGCAACTACACAGAATTATTGCCAAGAGCATGAGATCCGACCGGCGATTCTTAGAAATCGAAGGCAACGAAGACAACGATGTGCATCACAGACAGGAATAACAGATGAACTCGTACCTCAGTGAGCAAGCTAGTCGGATTACGGGACAACTCGCCGGAGTCGTAGCTCAGACACGTGTCTGGCGAGCGACAATCTCCGGCGATAGAGATCTTCCGCCTTTCAACGCAGGAGCATAAATACGTGATGAATTACGCTGTCCACAAACACATTCTAACTCATCCAAGGGACAGTATAGCCCCGATTCGAAATCGACGGTTGGGAACCTTTCCACGTCATTGGAGAGAGAGCAGGTTTGCACCGAGGAAATCCTACGTGGCAATCGCGATGGACGACAAAAGATATTTTCTGTCAGGGATTCATGGATTAGATTAAGAAACGTGGGACGGTCTGATGGGGCGAGAGGGTACTTACGTGATTCCACGGGGCCCGCTGGCTCGGTGGCCCTACGATCTCTCTACGTAGTAGCTGAATGGTGAAATTGATTCTTATAATCCACACGAATTAAGGTTTCTTTCCCTCCTTCGTAACAGTATATTTTCCACGGGATTAACCAATGAGGAAATAAGGAAATAAATAAGCAACAAGGTATTAATATCTTTTTAAGAATCAAATTGTAATTACGGTGAGAAAGTTGGTTAGTATAATTGGTACCACTCTAATTCAGTGATGTAGAGGTTCTGAATTAGATGTCATCCGTGAGACCTTCCATGTCCCTTTAAACTTGATTTGATTAATCCGACTATTTAGTTTTCATATAAATGGATTATTACGCCACCTATAATCATATGTTTTCTTTTCTCTATTGGTAAGCTTTCTCTTCATAGTTTTCGATCCCTCTCCTCATTGTTAATTGACTTGAGCGTAGAATATTCTATTATTTCAAAATGGTAAAATTGAGAACGTTATTGCTTTCTTTTTATCAACTGCATTGAGGTTGTTGTGCAAAAATATGATAGAATTAGTGGCAATGATTTGAAGGGGCTAGCATATCAGAGAAATGGAGTTTGATATAACAGTATAGTCATTGATTTAGGTTCAAGAGATTCTAAATTCAATTTTTATCGATAAAACTCATCGTTCCCTTTATTCACTTTTTCTTCTATTCTCTTCTAGACTTATGTTTATTTGTTTTTATAAAAGAGGAAAATGTGCGGTATAACAGGAGGCATGAGATGTCCTCTTTGCAATACGTCTCCCGGGTGTTGTATGTATCGATCGTGATTTAAGCGAAATCAATAATGTATTGATGGCATCGATAAGCTTCGAGGACGGCTTGAGACTACAAGAGATCGATCATGCTGATTAGCTAGAGAGGTCACTACAGGCTGGACAACTATTACACAATCATGAATGAGGCAATGACTTCAACTGGTTACCAATACAAGAAAGAACCCTTCTGCGCCCGATCCGCACATATGGTCTGGTATAAGCAATCGGGACTTAATTCTCGATCCCTCGGAAGTGTCCCTTCGGTGATATCCTTCCATCGTCGTGGATGGTTTCCTAACTGGGTTCTCCTTTTTATTTGACACCAACCATTTTCACGTCGGAGAACTACATGGTAGAGTAAAAACACATAGAGTCAGGAGGCTTTTGAAGCACCTAAACCTAACTGAAGATATGTAGTACTGTTAAGACAAGAGATTTGCTAGTGGAAGGTCTGTTGGATTTGGCCAGCGAGGTCGTCCGCACTGAGCTGGCATTCAATTCCGATCTGCTAAAAAGAAAAGGTCACAGGATTTGCAATCATTAGCTCTCCTTCAAACGGAAAATTCTCAACACTAAACCCAACTAGGAAAATCTTGTCCCTCGATTAAAAAAATTATATTTAAATATGAATTCGTGGGAGCACAGTAAAACTTCGGACAGCATAAACACAGTGAATCTCTCTTAAAAGCTTACAAAGAATTGTTTTTTTTTCCTTTTAAGGAAATGCAAAAATACACGATCAATATAGATTTCATAGTTTTCAGTGAAGCAGTGCGCAGTTCGAGGGAAGTGATGATTACGTCTTGTTCTTCACAGTCAGGAAGAACGAATCCCATCTTCGTCCGGTACGAGCAACGTTTGTCAGTATCGTAAAAAGGGAGATTTCATTGCAAAAAGCAAAAAACATTTTTGCCCTTTTTGACGAAAACCCTGAGGCATGTTAAATGAAAGTCTTTGCCCTAGTTTATGCATAGACATTAAATAGCCCTAAAGGGAACCAGTGGTTAATGGTACATAAAATGTTAGCGTAGACCCCAAAAAAATGCAAAATTTAGGGGAAATTATGAAGGGAAATTGGCATTTGAAAATATGTGAAATATGGACATTCAACCTTTTGAGATATTGACAAAATGGAGATCCAATGTTCATTTGGAGTTATATTGTCTTCAAGAAAAAGTATACAATTAACATAATATTATGGTTTCAAACTAGATTGATTCTTATCTATTGAGTAACTTGTACAAGTTTATAAAAAGGATAATATTAGAAATAAAAGTGAAACATGATAAATTCTTTTCATTTTTCTAGGGATCATATCAACCCGAATTAAGACAGAATTAATAAATGGGTGATAAAAACACAAAGTCGAAAAATTAATAAAGCACTTATACCAGGGATCCACGGCATTAATTCAAGGCTCTCCTTCAATTCAATGAATGAATCAGGGTGAAATTGAAGTTTTGTCTGTATTTGCCCTAAACGTGGAGACCACCATGCATATGAATTCAGGATGCATGTTTTCAGCAAAGCTCAAAGAAGAGGGTGGGCCTCAAGGAGGTGCAAGTGTGGCATGTAATTGTTATCACTATTTATATTATAATATTAATTAATAAGATTTATTTTTTTATATTTTTTATAAAATTTTGAAAACAAAAAATGTTCTATAAATAATTTAATTTTATTAATTGATATTATCATGTAAGTATTATCACACGTTAACATTATAGCATATAATAGTTTCTACTACCTCACGGAGAACCACTTCTCCTATTCCTAAATTGTATATAAATGTATACAGATGATGGGTCATTCAAAATTGTCTTGATACTGTCCCATGAATTTATTTGAAGAATTTGATACGTCATATTCTCCGTTTCCCAATTCCCAAAATGGAATAGTTTCGTATCTCTCAGCATTAATATAATAATTTAACTGCACTTTATTATACCATGGGACCAGTTGGTGCAATTATGTTTTTCAAATAGTCCTCAAACGATCTGAAATTTAAATCGACGCCATTTACCTTGATGGTGAAGGAGTTAACCATCGTTTCGTCCACTGAATTGATGTCCACATGTAGAATCTCGAGAGACATCTCCTCCAGCACCGAGATAATCTTCATGACCTGACCAGGAATCCGAGGTGACACAGTCTTGAGGAGGAGGTTCACCCCCGAGAACCTAACCTCCACGTCGGCTATGGATGACTTTGAGTTTGCAGAGAGCTCGTTGAGGCTCTCATTAATGGAAGGACTCGTGGAGGAGGTTGAAGATGGGGAGGAGACGAGCACGCTACTGTAGTTTGCAATACCACCTGCTTGTTGTCGAACTAACCGAGGCCCGTAAGGGCTGGTGGGGGTTGGGGTTTTGGGGCTTATGGGTAGGTTGAGTCTAGGGCTCAGAGGGGGCTTCAACCTTGGGCTCGAGATCGGACGGGGGCTCAGCACAGTGTCACTGTAGACCTTGCGTTGCTTCTTCGCTTCGAGGGACTGAAGGATTTGCTGTAGTTCGTTGATGTAGTCCACAACTCCTCCGATAATCGATGCCTGGTCACCCTAGATAGACAAAGGAATAGTTAAGGGCTGCTCTTTTGATTTTGTTAGGGGTTCAAATTTTTACCAAATTAATAATTAGAACTGGCTCGAATTATATTACATGACAAGTCAAATTACTTAATCAGCTTGTGAGGATGTGGGTTAGTAGAAACGAAAACCAGCAACATGAAGTTTTAGTCTCACTCAGGGACCCTGAGATAAAAGGACTGAAGAGACGAGCATGAGAATTCTTAACAACGACTATATATTATCGAACATGAAACACATTTCGCACTATGGCGAGTACACTGGCTGTCTTGTTTCACGATTTATAAAATGTACAGAAGTATTTTAGGACAGCCGATGACAATATATAATTTGACTTAAAAAATGTACACATATATTCCGACCAAGCAGCAGAAAGTGTTGATAGCTTTGATCAAACAAATGCATACGTATCATGTTTGTACTATCAAGAATAATGAGTACAAACAGGGAGTCGAAAGCTCACCCTTTTGACGTAGAAGCAGGGCATCAAGGACCTTAAAACCGATAAATGCTCGTTCATTTGCTTCCTCCGGTTCCTCTCCACCGTTATGTGCGACACCGCCCTTTGCTGTCCATCTTCTTTCTCGACGTCCAGGGGCTCCTCCACCTCCCTAGGCCTCTTCATCCTCGGCAAACTGATTCTCACTGCAGCAGCCTCACGAGTTTCAGTCTTGGGCTCACCTCCCGCTGAACCGCCTGACCCAAGACCCACATAGTGATCAGCCTCCAGCTGGGCCAGCTCCGCATCGAGGCCCTCGAAGATACTGAAAAGGTCATCCGGGGAAGTGGGGCACGTGATGTCAACGAATTCGTGGTTTTCTTCGAAGATATTGCAGGTGGTGTCGCCGCTCATCTTCCGTACTCTTCTTACTCCTCAGCAGTTCTCTGTCTGTTTTTCTCTTTTTGCTTGCTGGGGGCAGAGAAAAGGATGCTCAAAAGGGAATGGTTAAATATTGAGAGGGAGAGGGACTAAACTATCGCCATCAAATTATGTCAAAGTTTTCAACCTCTGCTGTCCTCCTCTTCTTCGCTTTCAGTATATACACGTACAATTCTTTTCTGGCTAGGGTTTTGCTGTTATCTACTGCCAGAGGAAGTGGAGCAGCAGTAACCACTCGTCCCAAATCAATGGCGGCTGCTACTCGGAGTGAATAAGGGATGGATTTAAGGG